>CAWVNO010002384.1:940000-1577516 GCA_963930645.1 Salticus scenicus
TTAAGCAGATCTGCCTGATCAAATGAAGATTTTTTGCGAATATTGAATCTGTTTTGGAGAAAATTTTCAATGCGCAACGTCTGACGGTCATTCTAAAGAATGACGGCATTCACATTGAGTATTTATAGTCCTAATTAGGTTATTCAATGCACTGTGCCCCAGTAAAATGATAATAATAATAATAATAATAATTTTGTAATTAAAGTGCCATTTGATGTAGAAAATGTAAACTAATTTGTTAAATAAATGTTTTATTACCTAAAAAAATCCAATGTCTTTCTGTGCATTTCAGTGAAAACAGCATAGTGGTACGGCCAATACTTTTTGAATAATGTATTTTTACCATGTTTTTATTAATTCGCTTTCTTGTTTGTTTGTTTGTCCAGTACAAATCTTGAAATCGATTTTTAACTAACCTCCTGACTAGCTAGACATTTGAAACTTTTAGAATATCTGAGAACACGAAGACAGCGCAATACCTCCAAGCCAGATTTTCGAATTTTTGATTAGTTTTCTTTTAATTAATTAAAATATAAAAATAATAATCTCCTAATAGCTTTAAAATTAGCCTTTTAAATATTATCTATAATTTAATTGTTGCCAAAAGAAAAAAAAAAAAAAGAGTTAATTTTCTTTCGACATGTAAATAAATACATTTAATTAAACGTGAACATTAAAAAATTATAAAAAGTTGAATTATGCGTCTCACAAAAATTGACGTCATTATCACTTTAAAAATTTTATACACATTGATAAAGTGCTTATACCTTATGTAGTTCTGTAGCTATGATTCAACAGAAAATTCAAAAACATGGTATATAAAAAGGTTTTTTTTCTTATATTTATTTATTTATTTATTTATTTATTTATTGTGTGGCTTTTGGATCACCCAGTATTTGCATATCTTAAATGTCCGTATTAAATAATAAATAAATGAATCTTTTAAAAGACTGCTATTTCCAAAATGAAAAATACTTACACGTATATTAAAACATATTCGATTATAGAATAAACATCAAAGGGAGAGGCACAGACAAAACTGATGTCTGTGTAATAGTTCAATAATTATAATATTCCCATGGAAAATGCGTAAAACATACCAGCTTTCTATAAATTTCTATATAAAACTGCATGTGTGCGCACGCACACGCGAAAAATACATGCGCATTGTTTATTTTCGATATTGTGGTGTTCCAGTTCTAAATTGTTTTCAAGTGATTTTTTTGGTAAAGTTTTGATTTTCAACAAATTTGCTTATTTCAGAATTGCCACTTTAAAGACTTTTGTGAATATTAACTTCTCTAAAACGAGTAAAAGAACAACTATTTGAAGTTAAAAAACTTGAAAACATGCTTCGTTCATTTTACCTGTTTTTAAAACTGTCTAGACCACGCATGCATACATGTAAAAAACCTTGAGTACACATAACGGAACAAAGAGAAATAATTAAAAGTGGGTACTTTCCTCCATGTCAAATAAATCTAACAAAGTAATAGTGATTATTTAACGCGTAAATACATATATTATTCGGTTTCCTTGAACGAACTGGTTTTAAAGTTTCGTTCTCTTTGTAATTTTCTGTATATCTAAATCATAATGAATATAAAATGACTACTTCTGAGTTTTTATTTACTAATTTAAAGATAATTTCGTAAATGAGAAAAGAAAAATTTATATATTCCACAAAGTAGAATACAGGAAATATATTTTTTAATTTATTTATTATTATTATGCATATATATATATATATTGTTAGTTAAATTACGTTTAGTTTCATTAAAGTAATTTGCGAATGCCAGAGGATTATAATTGCGAAAGATTTATGACAAAATTATTTTCAATAACTTGTTCCTAGTTTTTAAACGTTAATTCAAATACACACACACACACACAAAAAAAAAAAAAAAAAAAAAAAAGAAGAAGAAGAAGAAAAAAAAAAAAGAATTAGGTTGTGGCCATCACAGAACTCTCTTCTGCAACATTCAGTGTAATCGCGACATCTAACGTTTAATATAAACAAATGTTTAATGTCATAGCTTCTCACAATAAAGATTCTAAATTCAGTTTGGTGCAGTTTCAGGTATAAACTTGATATCTGTCGTCCTTGGTACCTTTTGTATATAACACTTGATATCTGTCGTCCTTGGTACCTTTTGTGTATAACACGTATAATACGAAAATATACATGCCAGATGTATATTTTCGTAATATATATTATACGTACTATTGTTTAATATTATTGATTGTTCTCTTAACATACTTTATTGAAATAATTATGATTTATGAGAGAAATTAAATATGATCGCTAGGTAACTTAGTGATTTTTTTTTCCCCGCCAAGGACGAAAGATATAAAATCTGTTCTCAGTTTTAACTAATAGATGCTGCGACGTAGCCATAAGAAAATCAGAAAATCGCCTGTTGGCCGATATGTCCCCAAATTTATACAGCCTTCTTCTTCTTTTTTTCAATATTAATCTTCAAACACATTAATTTTGGTGCACTTATACATTGTAGAAGCTGAAATATAGCCTTCTCTTATATTGCGGGGAAAACTGCAGCATAGTATCGTCTCATGTCGGCCGATCCCGATATGCACTAAAATTAATCAACTTTCTTCTTCATAATGACTATCTTACATATCAAGTTTGGGGCATTTAAACGCTATAGAACCTGAGATATAGGCTTGTACACGGTAAAAAATTTCAGCACAGTAGCGTCACCTGTCGATTGATATGCATCCAAATTAAATATGCATAGTTTTTCTTTATGATCTTCTTACATATTAATTTTTAAGCAGTTATACTGTTTAGACGCTGAGATAGAGCCTTTTCGCAAATAGAAGAAATCGGAACACAGCAGCACCACTTGTTGGGATATTTGCAGCAAAAGTTGAAAGGCCCAATTTATATCAAGATACAATTAAGTACAAATTTTTATAAAACTCTGCACATTAGTTCTTGATCTAGAGCTGCTCCAAAAATTTGGACACGCACACACCAACGAACATTTTCTAAAAATTGTATAATCGTGCTTATCTTCAAACGTGTAAATCCATACAAACCTGGCAGATGGCGAAATTTCTATGAATTAATTTCCTTCTGCTATGAATATGGAAGGAAGTAAAAGAAAAAAAATTCCTATGAACTGCCATTATTAATTTTGCTAAATTAAATTAAATGTACTATAAACGTCAAAATAATACATGTCAAATGCATTATGAAATGGGATTATGAATAACGGAAATGAAGTAAAGAACTACAAGAAACACAATGGCACAAGAAAAGAATACATTATTAATATATATGGATAGATAGAGAAAGAGAGACAGAAGTAGCACAAAAAATTGTAATTTTAATTAATATATATATATATATATATATATATATACAAAAGATTTTCTTCTACATTCGCAAAAGAAAGCGTTGCATTCGTGATAATTTTTAACTTCCGATTTTTTATAGCTTTATGCTTCTTCCTTTTTTTTTTTTTTTTTTTACTTTCTTCTATATTCGATAGAAGAAAGTATTGGTTTCATAAAAATATTCGACCTCGGGTTTTCGATGGATTTTCACGTTTTGAAAGGTCTAGAAAACGATTTGACCTTTTTTGTGAAAATGTCTGTCTGTGTGTGACAAAATTTTATGGCAACTATATCTCAGCAACTACTGCACAGAATTTCATGCAAATTGATATGTAGTTGCATCTTGACATAAATTAGTTCCTATCAACTGTTGACGAAAATCGTCCAACAGTTGATTTTCACAATTTCGCTTTCGCTAAACGTTTAACTTGGCGGAATTTTGTATCAATGTGCATAAAGAGAGTTATTTTTTAAGAATCATTATGAAATTAAAAAGAATTACTAATAATGGTGATAGTCAATTGAGAATATTTTTTTGTATGTGTAGGAACATCTCCTTCAGCCCCGATGGAGACAAATTTTACGTTATAGGTATCTTTCAAAAGAGTTCGTCATTGTTCTGTGATAATTTAAAATTAACTTATGAATTTTTTTTTTTTTTTTCATTTTCAACCAAATATAGAAAAGAAAAGAAAAAAAATAATCTGGTGTGTCACTCACACGACTTTCTCTTACCATGAAATTTAATACTATAAAATATAAATACAGGTTGGAGGTTAAGAGGTAAGATAACGATGTTATGTAAACCTATGTTAAACAATTCAAATTAGGCTTCGGAAGAGTTTTATATGGTAATTAATTCTGTGTGAGGAACCCCCCGTTTCATTAATGTACCTACATTTATATAGAATTTAATTCGGTTATTAAAAAATAATTTATTAAAATTATTATTTAAAAATATTATCTTTTATGATAATGCAGACGATTTCCATATTAGAGAAGTAGTATAACACTAAATATCCAAAAAAAGTCCATTATATTCTCAATGTAAAAAAAAAAAAAATTTCGTTAAAATTGAAAAAAATCGATAACTTTGTTTCAAATTATCGCAAATCGATGCTTCAACCATTCGTTTTAAAGGTATTGGCGAGCTCTTTTGAAAGATACCCATCATGAAAATTTACTCCCCTCGAGGGGGGACTTCCCCCCCCCCCAGATACACAATTTTTTTTTCCCAGTTGACTATCTCTATTACAAAATATATATATTCGTTTCATTTGGTTTAGTGCAGTCTATAGACGTTAAACTCTACTTACCTGCTTTTTCCCCCATAGACGTAATGTATTAGAATTCTCTTGATTGTCTCTGTACACGAACCATTTGCTTGATCTTAACGCAAAGCTTACTGTAGCATCTATATATGATACACATTTAGAATACCAAGTTTGGAATGTCTGCTACTATTTGTTCTTGAGATATGCTGATAACAGACATACACACAGACACACACACAGACCATTTGCTAAAAACATGATTTTCGTATTCAGGGGACCTCAAAACGTGTAAATATAACAAAATCTCGCATTCGAAAATTTGGCCCAAAAACAATACTTTCTCTACCTTATGGGCAAGAGAAAGTAAAAAAAAAATTCCCCGAAACTACTTAAATTTCAGAAAGTAAAATTTGAAAAAAAATTTGAATGTTGCTCTCGATTTTACATTATTATTTTTAATAATATAGTCTAAAACATATTTGGGTATTATGTGTGGATTCATTGTTAAGTTAATAAAAAAAGAAAAAGGGGAAAATGTTTGAATACTGAAAATTTAATGCAAATTCTGAGCATTTAAACATTAAGCGTTTTTAAAACATTAACTTACACATGAATACACAAACTAATACAGAAATTTGTTTAGAATACATTGTTAAGCTATAATATTGTAACATCGAGAGAGTAACTAAGCAGTAGTTAGAAGAGAGCATTTAAAAAATATTCAAAACATTTAAAATAAGTGTAACTACAGTGTAAGTGTAACCCCGGCCTTTAATTCAATAATTAAGCTGAATTCCGAACTAATATTCATCATACCTGTTTCTTAGAACCGTTTTTGTTGCATTTAGCCTTAGCAGGAAAGCAAATTAAAAATATAAAACAATGATTAGTTTTAGAAGTTTGAAAAACTGCATAGTGTTGCGAGTTTGTAAATAATTCTGTTTATTTTTGTAAAAAATCTTTCAAAGAGGCTTAGTAAGTTGATAAAATGTTAATTTTCTACATTTCTAGTTTGTTTTAGCGTTAAAATAGCCTAATTTTTCTTTAAAAACGCATTAAAAAGCTCCGATAATGGATTTGGCGACGTTTTGCCTTTAGTGACTTTTTTGGGGACTTTTGGTGAGAAAATCTTTATTAATGATATACCGAAGATGGACGCTCTAATGTGATTGGTTAACGAGTTATGAGAAATTTCTAGATTATTCTGGGTTCGATAGAGGGGTATTTAAGAAGCTGCATCCGCCAAATCCCGTTCAGTCTCAGATATTATCCGCCAATGCTTGCATTACTATTGAAAAATTTCTAAGACTCTTTGGAAATACAGCTGCATTGCTGTATGCGTTAATGCTATACAGTTTGAACTGTGGATTTGCTATTGACAGCTGTTACTTAAGCTGTGTTTACTGATTGAATTGAAGGTGGTACTTGGTTTATAGACTTATATTCTTCTGGAATTTTCTGTAAATAAATTACTGAACTTTTGCAAGTTTTGCCTTTCATTCTCGAACAACTTACGAACCCCCAAGAATGAAACAATATATGTCCCTCTCCGACAGAATGCGTATCTCAAAATCCGAAGTTTTGCCATTGCTGTACCTGTGACCTCCACAGTTTCTGGTTAAAAAGATAAAAAAAAACTTTTGTACGTAGATTTTGAATATAACTTCAGACTTTTTTCTTTCTTTTAAGCTTTTAATTTTGTCATCCGTGGTTACACTTAACCGAGAAATTTTGTATGTCGGAGAAGTGTAACCAGGGTGTTTATGCTTGTCCGAAGCATCTCATTGTACCACTTATACACAATAGTTTTGTTTCTTAATTTTCAATGTAACCTCATACAGTCGGTAACAAAAGTGTCCGAACACTAGCGAAAATTCCTATGTAAAAAAAGTACACTTCATACGGTTTTGTTACTCTCTAAAATATTTGGAGTGAGGATCTCACCCCTCGGAAAAGTGACCACTGTATTGACACCTAAAAGGGTGACCAAACGGCCGTCCCTCTCTCAAAAATATGACTTTTCTCATCTTTTGCGAAAGAGTGACGCCTAATGACTCCGACGAGAAGGGTGAATTGCTTCTGATCGCAAGCATCATCCTTTCCGAAGAGTGAGGACAACTCAACCGTTTGTTGACCACGCCACGCCATTGCATTTCCAGCATTTCCATTGCAGCGTGCACGGATTAAAAGATTTTTCAATTTTACCAGAAGTGAAGTAAGTGCTTTTGAATTTTTCTTCTATTTTCTTTTATAAAATAATATGCTGAAGAAATAAACGCAAGTAAGTGAAAGCTGAAATTAGCCTAACAATTAGTTAATTACAGTATACACGGAATAATTCTAACCCTATAGATACTATTGTTTAATTATGTACGCTTGTTTTGTGCGATTTGAATTGTTTATTAAATTCTCAGAAAATTATAGGTGTACTGGGATTTTCTTTCAAGATAGTCAAGTAAATCATTTTCAAGATAAGTGTATCATTATCACTATATTAGTACATATGAGAGTAAAACTTTTAGACTACCTTTACTTCTACGTAAGTTAACGATAATAAAATTAGGAAAGTATTTGAATATATCCCATACGAAATTCAATTTTACAATCCGATTTTGAGTCTGTTCTTATAAATGACTGACAACCCCACATACATACGCATTAAATTGTATTTTGAGTTTTATTAAAATATTTTATCAGTATTTTGCTTGCGTAGAGATTGTATAGTTATCTAGAACTAATCTTTAAATATGTATCCATATTAGGAATAAACATATAAATTAGTGCTCAATTATTTAATAAACTTATTATTTTCCGAGATTTTTATGCTGAAGTAGTGATATTATAATTTAAATCTCATAAAAGTATTCTTTGAAAGTTTTTCGTAAAAAATAAATTAATACTTAGTGGCATTAAATTAAGATTAACTCTAGTAGAATTTCCTGTATCTGCACTGCAGTCCAGAAATGCTAAACCAAGTCTAGTATTAGACAGGGTTAAAAATTAGGAGGTATAATCTAGGCATCAGTGGCACATAGTATTTTTTTTTTAGTTGCCAAAATACTTCACCTAGGTCTGATTTTAAAATAATTCAAATTGTTTAAGCAGAATTGTGAACTATAATAATTTAAATAATGTATTAGAGAAAATATATATGCAGTAAACTCCTGACTATCCGGCCTACTAAATAAGGAATTTTGCAAGTAGTCATGTCGTATTGAAATTTTGCACACGGCAACATGCATACCCACCAAAATGAGGATTTCTTGCGTGAAATATTTGTCATGAATGCAAAATCAAAGCAGACTTCGGTGAAAGGAGGGAGGACTAAGAAACCGAAATAGAAGAAGAATGAAAGAACAAAAAAATTAAGGTGAAGAAGAGCAAGGCAAAAGAAACAAAATTTTTAAACCAAAGCACGAAAACTTGAGTACAGACGAAAAAAGGGTCTGAAAGGCTTATGAAGACTGCACAGCTACTTTGAAAAATGAAATATTAGATGTTATAATGTAGGTGGTAGAAGTATGAATAAATTAAAAACATAACACTTGCAAAACCTTGAAACATTCTATTGAATCATAAGTGGAAGATGAGAAGGATAAGCTTCTTTTGTTACTGAAAATTGTAGTGGGTTCTGACGATGTCACTGCAGTGCAGAAGAGATTAAAGAATGGGTAGCATAGCAAATGAAGAAGTTAATGAAATAACTGAAAACAATAATGTAGAAAGGTAACACAGAGAGAAGTAACAGGAGGATGGCAGGAAAAATCTTGTATATTTAGAAGGGTTTGAGATGATTAAGAAATCGGAGTACATCATTCGTAGGAAAAAGCGGCAGCTGATATTTGCTTGTGTAACTGGAGGGATATTGCGTCTCAAAAGATGGCTAAAAGGGAGAAGCAATAATCTTCCCTTTAGCCTACTTTGAAAACTTTAAAAAAAAAAAAAAAAAAAAACTAAAACCTTTAAATTTAGACTCTCTTGTATTAGGCATCTCACTTTCGTGGAATTTATTAATAATCTACAAAATAAGATTACTCATTTGAATTATGCTCATGTTTTATATCAATATCGTGTTTATTTTATTTAAAACTATGTACTGTATATGTAAAATTTATCTTAAAATGTAACATGTGCTTTTATATTGCATGAGGAAGGGGGAGAGGAAGTGAGTAAATATTTATAGAACTCAGTCTTTCTTGATATCCCTTCCGCCACATTAAGCCAGATAGTCGAAAGTTTATTGTACTTACTTATCCTTAAAAAATTAATATTCTGGCATTAGTAAAAATATTTTTTTTTACTCTCCAAACATATGGGTGCCAAGGCCAACATTTCAGTTCTGATTAAGTTAATCTTTCGGCTTCTAATTTTTTATTAATTTCTTCAGATTAAATAATAATAATAATCACAGAATCTAGTTCTAAAAAAAAACACAATCCGTGTTGAAATGTTCCATGGAAGCCTTGAGATCATCTTTTTCCATCCGCAATATAAATGTCAATATTCATTCTAAACTTGTTTTATGAAATTCTATAACCAATAAAAAAAAAAAAAAAAATAGAATTATTCAATATTCCTTACATAATTATTTAATGCCCCCTTTTTTTATAAAGAGTAGAATTATTTAATATTTCCTACTCATGAACTTTTTTACCTCCTCTCTCCATCTGCTAGTGGTTAATTATTAAACATCTTCATATGTTCAAGCTTTCTCAATCTATAACAAATAGATCAATGTTCATATTTAATAAACTTGTTTTATAAATTCTGGAACCAATTTAAAGTGCCTGGGTGATTGTGTTCAGGTAATTTACCTGATTTCAGATATTTTTTTATTTTCAGCACCAGAATTAGTTTCTCTGGTTAAATTCATAAAATAAGACAAAAATATGAAATTCGTATAGCTAGTTAAACTTGTTTTTCATAATGAGAGGATTGGGCCTCACTGCAGTGATTGTTTTCTATCCATATGAAAACTTTTTATCACTAAAATTTCAGGTATTTTTTCATGCATTCACAATCACCCCTGAAAGAAGAAAGATTAGAAAAATTGTTATATGAGTATTTTTAAGAACTTAGCCACATGATTGGTGCTTTTTATTTCTTATATTAGTGTTATTGAAGAAAAATTGTTAATCTATAATTTAAGTAGTTTTGAATAGGATCAGTTTCCTAATGAAAAGTGTTGCTTTTGTTTTCCTATCTGTGCAGTTTAAAGTTCTGTTCATTAAATACTTTTATTATTTCTTTTTTTTTTTTTATGTAATAATTAAATTTTGTTGGTATTCTTGGTATCGTTTATTTTACATGAAAGTAAAAAATATTAAAAAAAAAAAAAAAAAAAAAAAAAAAAGTACAGTGTAGGATCCGTTATCCGGAAACCTGTTATCCAGAAAGTTCCGAAAACCAGAATGCAAAATGCCAACTACCAAAATTTTTAATTATCGTAAAATTTAAGAATTAAAGTTATACAATAGCAGTGGTCAGAATTATAGTTTTACAACCTACTTTCTTTAATGCTACGGTGTTATTCGGAGGAAATATGGTGAGCACAAAATTGTCCAAATATTTACTGAAAATTTAGGTTAGAAAATGAATTTTTATTGCATTTTTTAATAGATAAACATTAATAACACGTACTTCTTAAAGTGCCCAATAGCAGATGAATTTTATCCTTGAACTCAGGTCGCATGCATGAAGTCCCAATTGTTATAAAAGTTTTTAATAGTTTTTATTAATTTCCGTTATTTTTAGAATTCATTTCATAAAATATTTAGAATTATGTGCTAAAAATATTTGAAACATTTATGAACTATTAGTATCAGAACAGAGAAAAAAATATCATAGAAATTTTTGCAAAATCCAAATGAAAGGATTTTACTCTCAGGTCCAAAATTAAATTTTATATATGTTTATTTATTTTTCATTTATTATAACTATTATTATTTATAGTTTGAAATTCTAATTAAGAATGTTTTCTTTATTTTGTAGTAATAATTTATTTAAATGAACAAATACAGTAGGTGCCGCTTAATGTGATCGCGGATAATGTTATCAGAATCGCGAAGTCTCGAACGCTTGCATATTAACACATGTTAAAAAATTTTTTTTTTTTAATTAGAGCCTTCATTTATTGTTATCACTTTCAAGTACCTTTTTCGACTTTATTTTTTTCATTCAGTCAACAAAAATTGCAAACTATAAAATTAAAGGGAGAATCCCCAAAAGAATAGCAGTTTTCTCTGAATTTGTTCTCTCTGCCCATTTGCACTTATAATCCAAGCATTTTAGCTATGGAAAGAAAATACAATAATTTAATTCTTAAGGGTAAAATTGACATTTTGAAACTCTTTGATGATTTACCCAAGATGAGTCAACGAAATACTGCTGCTGTACTAAAAATCTCTCAGCTATTACTCTGTAAAATGTTAAAGAATCGCGATGAGATGAACGCGCAATAAAGAGAAGATGAACGCAAATTTGAACTGTAAGAGAAGACGTACTGGAAAAGATAGAGAAGATGAACCTGCTTTGAAACTGTGGCTTGCCAATGTTAGGCAAAATTATGCACACATAAACTGTCTTTTAATGCGGCAGAAAGCTGAAGACCTTGCTTTTAAAATGGGCAAAGGAAATTTCATCACAACAGACAGGCGGTTTTATTCGCTGGTGAAAAAGAGAGAATATTGTGTTCAAACGTACCCATGGAGAAGAAAAAGATGCTGATTTTTCAGCTGCAGAAAAATGGATTTCCGAGGAATGGGCAAAAATAATCGCTCATTATTCACCCGACAGCACTTACAATGCTGATGAAACCGCACTTTATTTTCGTGCCTTGCCAGAATACACGTATCTGTTCAATGTTATGGTATAGAGAGCCCGAGGAAACAAATAAGAACTGTTTCTCGCATGGTGGAATCGTTAAAGCTGATGAAGTTATGAACATACCAGAATTCGACGAAACAGTACTCGTACCACACCAGACATGACTGAAAATGACTTTGCAGAATAGATGTCGATAGATGAGAACGCCCAAGTGATTACAACGATGACTCATGAAGATGTATGCCGAGCTGCATCTTGTTCTATCGGGGGAAAAAAAAAAAAAAAAAAAAAAAAAAAAACGATGAAAAAGCATCAGATGAAAATCATGACGATGTTGAAAACATTTTTGAGAATCCTCCAACTGCTGCTGAAATGAGACAGGTTCTCCATGTCTTGGGACTCGGAGTGTGACAAAAAGGCACTGCTGCTGGAGACTCTCGTAAACATTACAGCAGAGGTCAATCCAGGTTTTAATTTTTGGGTCCCTTTTTTGTGAAAAACAAAATATTTTGTAAAATTTTTATTTTTGTGAAAAAGTAAAATATTGTGTGAAATCTTCAGTTTTTACAGTCACTTTATGTAATGTTTAATATCAAGTTAATAGAGTTTCATTGAGCCAAATTAAGGCATAAATTTAAAATAATACTGAAAATATGAAAACATTTAATAAAAGGATCATTTTTATAAAACAAAATCTTGTGAAGGGTCCCTTTGTATGGATTTGAATTTTGTGAATGGTCCCTTTCTATGAATTTGAATTTTGTGAAGGGTCCCTTTTTATGAATTTGAATTTTGTGAAGGGTCCCTTTTTACTTTGTAGAATTTTGTGAAGGGGCTGCAAAAGGGACCCAAATTTTGCCTGGATCGACCCCTGCATAACAGGTATTAAAGTTTTATCAATAATTTGCTGACACAAGACTTTTTTTAATTGACCTATTTTCACAATTTGTTCAATATAGCATTTAAATGGATAATTGTCTTTTAAATTTTTAGTTCCAAAAATAAATGTTACTTAGTACGTAGCAAAATTAAAATTTTGTATTCCTTGTACTTTTCGTTTATTGTTATCAATCGGTTATTGTTATCAAATAGCATCTGTCCCAAAGTGATCACATTAAGCGGCACCTACTGTATATAGGTAACGTGTTTACATATATATTATTCATGTTTATTACTGCTATTTATGAAATTATTTTGTGCCATTTTTATACATATAATAAAGTGTTCCGAATTACAGAAAAACCCCTTATCCAGAATATCCCGGGTCCCAAGCTTTCTGGATAACTGATCCTATACTGTACTAAAGCCAGTCTTTTAAAAATTTTAAGTGGTTTAAACCACTAAGAAGTCTGCTTTTTTTTTTTTTTTTTCCACCAAGCTTAAAATGAGATAGCGCTGTTGATCGACACTTTTTACTGGTAATTTTTTTTTATTTAAAACTTCATTTTTGCATTTTTTTTTTTTTTTTTTTTTACACTATCTGCTTGTGTATGTTTATCATGTTGAATTGATTGGTATATCATATTTAAAAATATTTTTGATTTTTTGAAAAAATGTTTGTGTTGCCACTTTCTGTATTTCATATTTTAACAACTTCTGATACGACACCAAGGTTGGCTAGATTTTGCCCAACCCGAAAAAACCCGGGTGAGTTTTTTCAATAAAACCCACTTGAAAAAGCCAAAGTGTTTTTTTTTTTTTTTTTTTTTTTTCAAAATCCTTGTATAAAATTATACTTTTGTCTAACTTACAATAAACACACAAATATAAAACAAATATTATATACATTATTAGAACATGAACAAAGAATTTTCAGAAATATTGGAGATGCTCAAACTGCTGTATACAAAAAAAATCCTGAAAAAAATTCCCCACGAAAAAAAATGTAATTATCTTATTAAAACAAAAATTATGTTTAAAAAAAAAAAAAAAAAAAAAAAAACAAGAAAAAAGTTGTTTTTCAATATAAAGACAACTGTAGGACTCGAATGTAAAATATAAATAGATAAAAATAAAATTAAAAAAAAAATTCTGAAAATTTTAACAGTGCAACACTGTTATGTAATGTAGAGGAACATGGGCATAGCCAGCATCCGATCTAGGGGGGTGCAAAAATTTTCAGGTCTAAAGTTGTATGTAAAAAATATTTTTGGTGACAATAGAGAAATAGTTGTTACTGGTAACGAGGATCATTATGGTGTGTGTATAAGTTTAGGCATGACAGAAGATTTTTCTAAAAATACCCAATTTTTAACATCCCTGACCCCTCCTCCGCCCCCAAAAAAAGTAGATGTTTTAAGTTTGCAGTCTGTGTTTGTCTGTGCCAAAGTAGCTTCCAAACGAATAGCAGAGAGATTTTATTTTTTTTTTTTTTTTTTTTTTTTTTTTAAGCGATTTAATAAGTGTTTTTTAGATAAGTGATAAAAATGTTTGATATGTACTTTTGATTAATTGAAATGATTTTTTTTTTTCTTCTCAGGCAAAATTTGCTTTGACATTTTAAAATGTTATAGTTTACAAATATTCAACTCCTCTTTCAAGATTTCAAATAAATTGCGTGTTTTATAAAAGCACACTAAAATATAAAAACTTTTAAAAAATTAATTTTTTTTAATAAATTTAAAATTTTATCAAATTGTAACAAAAATTAAAAAGTTATAAATAAGGATATGTAGAGTCCAAAAGTCTGTAAATTAAAAATTGAAAATTGGGAGATTTTCCAGAGATTTTTCAAAAATAATTAAAATTTTGTCATATTTATTTTCTAGACAATTTGCACATATATTTTAAATTTTGCAAGCTGTCAATTGTTTTTCTGACCATAGGCGTAGTTTTCCAAATTATTGGAGGGGCTCAGGTCGAACTTATGAAAATTTTGGTGTGACAAAATATGACTAATGACAGCTAATTTCGAACAGGTATTAAAAGTATTAGCATTCCATAAAATATGTGAAACTTGCATCAAAGAAAGTAAATTAAGAATATATATATATATAACAAGTATAATATTCTAGAAACAATGCAAAATTATATTTATTTTTAAGCCTGACTTTTTTTTTTTTTTTTTTTTTGTTTGAGCTATTAATATGCAGGTTTTAATTGTTTGCAGCACTTGTTGTCATGCTGCACTGTTTCTGCTCCATGGGAGATTCACTTGCATAATGTGTTTAAAACATTAATCACCCACATTACTGTTTTATTTATCGGAATAACTTTAATAATATATCATTAAAAAATATATATATATTGAACGTAATTTGAGAGAAAAGAAAAAAGTATTTAATATAAATTTATATCTTCATAATATTTTATTTAGATTATATTGAAAGTTCTGTTTGAGATCGTGCATATTTTCAGAAAATATTTACTATATAGTTAATTTAATTGCAACTTAATAGTTTTATTCAAAGAAATTTTTTTTGTTTTGTGTATAGGCAACACTCAATAACACATCAGCTCTTTGTGATTACTTAAAGATTGTGATGAAGATACAATTGATATTTTGAGAAGTAAGATATTTTTTTTTATATATATTTTGTTATTACAGTAGATATATATTCTACTTCACTATTGCCCACTTTGCAGTTAATATTTCAAAAAGAAAATATTTCCTTGTTTATTTAGCTCTCATACCAGTTTATGCTATTTAACATTGGCTCATATAATATTTTAAAAATAATAGCATATTTTCCATTGTAGTGTTTAAAAAGTGGCTGGAGGCTCTAAAAAGCTTTAAAAGCATCATAACCTTCTAATTTAACTACATATGATCAGTTAAATATACAGTTCAAGACTGCTGTCACTGCTTGTTTAATGAAATTGTACCTTCTAAGTATTAAAAATAATAATAAAATAAAATAAGTGAAAGTATTAAGATGGTAATGAAAAAGTGAACTTTGATGTATCTCCCTGCAATAAATTATGTTCTCCGCCCATTCAAAAAAAGTTTCTCGCTAAAATTTCAGGTATTTTTTCATGAATTCAAAATCACCCCTGTAAATGGTTAGTAAAAACATGAAAAAATAGTAACAGATGTTTTCTTGCAAAAATTAAGTGGCATAAAAACTAGTTTAAAACAAAACATATGTATTATATATATTAAGTTATGATAATTAAAAAATAAAATTACCTCTTGGTTAACTGGCATTCAATTAACTGGGAAAATTTCCCTTAAAAAAAATCATTTTAAAATGTTCGATGCTATTTTAAAAAGCTTACGGCTCCCGTCAAGCCAATACTTATATTTACAAAGGTGAATGTTGTAAAAGAAATTGATATAAAAAAAAAGGTAGTGTCTACCACTGAGTGTAAGGGGTGTTTGTTCAGTATTACATTAAATTAAAATTATGTTAAAAGCAAATAGTAGTATAACACCATTAAAAAAGACTCGCAGATTTGTGAAATAAACGCTAACAGAGACCTTACCAAAACTATCACCCGCCTTAGAACTGGTCATTATCGAGGTATGAAGATCCTGAGAGATGGCAATAGAACCTACCGTCTCTGTAGCAACTGTGATGATGTTCCACTAACACCAAAACATATTTTTGACTGCCCAGCCATTTTAAGATCCCTGGCTCAGCTTGGGGAATTCTCTCCCTTTGACATCGAGAGTCTGTACTCCGATAACATCAAGGAGTTGGCTGGCTGTGTTTTGCACATTCATGGTTTTCTATAGTTCTCCCCATGGACACGACACCAACCAACCAACCAAGCAAATAGTATAGCTTTATCAAGGGAAGGCACTTTTGTGGTATTTTATGGTAGGCTTTTTAATGATCTTAGTTAATGAGGAATGATTTAGTTTTGCTATGGCATTTTTGTGTTTGTCATTTAATATGCAAATTACATTTTTTATTGCAACTTAAAAATTAAAATTTTACTAAAATAGAGTGCAATATAAACTAATTTCTTTACACACACACAGAGAGAGAGAGAGAAAAAGTCGAACCTCATTAGTCATTAATATGAATCACTTTTAACTTGAACTGTTTCCCGAATCCTCATCAAAAGGGAAATCAGTTGGAGTTACTAATATCATGAACTACTGATAACATGAACAAATATTTTATCCCCCTTCAGATTCACATTAACAAGGTTCCAATGAATATACCTTTTAGGCATTTTTCCATTTCGCCAGTGCAGGCTATAAAGACTGATAAAATATGTTACTCTTTCAAATGTAAGATGTTTTTGGTTTACCTTATATATGAGTTTTATAATTTAAAAAGTGACCTTGCCTGGCGAAATGTAAAAGTATTTTTCTCTGAGCAAATTAGGAACTTATATGAGGGCTGATCCAGAAATAGTTCCCGAAGAGCTCCAGCTGCACGGGAAGGTGCAAAGCAAAATCTGGCAACATTTCTGTTTACGCATGTTCTTCCACTTACAATTCCACCTGGTTGCACTTTGCTGTGCTGCTCAGTCTTGGCAACAGCAGCCGTCAGAGATGGAGGTGCCTGCCCATTGATGCTCCTGCCAAGTGCAAGGTTCCTTCCATAATTCTCTTTTTACATGCAAAAGGGAGTCCCTCCCCCTCCTCTTGGATATTCATCATCAGTTGACAGCAGGCGAGGACGACGAAATAATTTATCTCTGAAAGATTTTGAGTTATAAAATGTTTTGTGAAAAAATCGATGTTTTATAAAATTTAAAAATAGGGATCACTAATCCTTATTTTGTTAAAATGTTTATATGGTTCGAAAGAGGATTAAATGAGCTTTCAAAATATGCTATTTGTTAAGAAATCGAACGGTTACTCGGTTGTACAGGGCGATTCAAATATCACGAACGAGAAAAAGAGAAATTTTGGACCCTTTTTAAAAATATAAAAAATCCGTGTTTTCAAAAAAAAAAAATTTTCAGTAATAAATGCTCTTTCTCGTGGTATAGGTGTATTTTCAATATCTCAAACCGTAAAGGAAGGATCGCTTAACAAAAAGTGCGAAATTTTCCCCCTCTGCTTTTTCTTTTGAGGAACGCGCTGACAGGGTGGAAAATAAGATTGACTGGCTTTTTAATTAAACATGGATCGACGTTTTAATTAATATCTCCGAAATTAATTAAATTTTTTAAATTTTTTCACTATGCACTCAGGCAGGCTTCTGAGGACCCGTATGCAGGGCATTTAGTGTGGTCCCTAAAGTCCCTAAAAGTCCCTTAACTCTTTTCAGGTCCCTAAAAGTCCCTTTTTTTGGCAAAATGGTCCCTAAGTCCCTTTTTTTTTTTCTCTCCCTCCACTAAAAGTCATAAGAGTTTTAATTAGGCCCAAAAAATTATTCGAACGTGATAAAATCATGTTGGCACATAACTTAGAATATTAAAATCTTTTTCACTAAAATTAAAATCTTTATCACTTTACTCAGAATTTTAATTTATTCTGAAACATTATTAGTACCTGCCAATTTTTTTACACCACTTTGTAAAATAATTCTCTCCAATATGTAGTTACAATTAAATAAGAAAATTAGTTTTCCTCAAAAAAAAATTAGGATGGGGGAGGGATGAATAAAAAAGTGAGTACTAATATTGTTATGGTATGAATTAAAAATGTGCCAGCTGTTCTTGACTATTGTCTGCTGCATGGTCTGACAACTGGGAGTTGTGGTATTGGGTGCAATTTTATTTGATAATGAGACTTCATTGATTTCCATTGATTCATGACACTTTTATTGCTCAGTGCTGAGATTCTATATTTTGTTGAATCGCCCCTTTTTTCATAAATCCTGAATTACATTTGGTAAGTATTACATGTATGGACAATTCACATTGCTGTCTTTGTTACTTGTTGATGGTCGAGTATTGCAGTGGCTGATTCTTCTCTTGTTCGATTTCTTGAGCCGAGTAGGTAGCCAATACTCCTATTGACCTCCACACAATTGCAACTGTACTTTGGCTAAAATCTCTTGTTTCATGATTTTTTTTTGCACAAGAAAGATTTTTGAAAGTTGTTATACATTTTTAAAGTCTACTTTTATATTTTGTTGTTTATTATTTTTTATTAGGGCTGTAGTAGCTATATTTAATGTCAGTTTCATGTTCTTTTATACTATTTTTTCTATTTTCCTCTTAGTCATAGCTCTTAGCTATGTAATACCTGTTTGTATTTTCCTCTGTTTGATATTTTATTTCATAAATGCCTGCAGTTTCTAAGGGGTTTATGGAGGTTTTGCTATTACTGATATGCTGGAAAATATCTGTTAGGTTTAGTAGGGATATTTATGTTTAGTTTTGAAGCTTCATTTCTAAATTTATTGGGTGCACCTTTATTAAATGAAATTGCTGTAGTATATTTTTCTTTTGGTTTCCGTCCATTTTCAATATGAGTTATTTTTTTTTTTTTATAACTTACACTCTAGGTTTTTCTTATAACCAGCTTTTTTCATATTTTATTTAGTTCATTTATAAGTTGTTATATTTTATTTAAATGTTAGGGTTTATTTTATTTAATTTTTCTAGTGTTTTTTAAATATTTGTTTTTGTCGATAACAGCAAAAACATCATCGGCATATTTAAACCAACATTTAATTTCATTTTTAAAATTTCAAAAATTATTTCTTTTGTTAAACTGAGTTTTAATTCAGTGATGAGCCTGAATAGTGGGATTCCATTGGAACTCCCCCCTTTTTCTTTTCCTCTTTTTCTTTTTTTTTTACTTTTTTTTCATTTTACTTTCTGTGTCACAAACCTTCTGCCTAATCCGGGTTAAAAACAGAAAATGGGGAGAATAAATTAGAATATTAGACCTATCGTTACAAATTTGGTACCAAATGAAACGGGTGATTTTTCTGAATACAGGGGTGCAAACAATTTTTCGACACGCAAATTAGATTTTTTAAAAATAACTAAAATATGAAATTTAGGTGGAAACAACTTTTGTGTAATGCATAAAATAACTTAGAAATATCAGTCCTATTGTTACAAATTCGGTACCAAATGAAAGGGGCGATGTCTCTGAATCCAGGGGTGCAAACAGTTTTTCGACATGACAATTAGATTTTTTAAAATTAACTAAAGTATGAAATTTAGATGGCAACAAAAAAGTTACGTATTTATTGGGAATTTCTAACACACGTGACCAATAGGCAATGTAAGATTAATTTTTCTTTTTTTATCATTTTTTTAGCTTACATTCTCTGTCATAAACCTGCCACATCCGGGTTAAAAACAGAAAAAGGGGAAAATACTTTAGAAATATTTGTCCTATCGTTTAAATTCAGTACGAAATGAAAGGGGTGATTTTTCTGAATACAGGGATGCAAGCAGTTTTTCAACACGACTATTAGATCTTTAAAAATTAACTAAAGTATGAAATTTAGGTGGCAACACTTCATTTTAATTCATTTCAGTCATTTTAAAAAGTACGTGGCTCATTACAAATTCGTTACCAAATGAAAGGGGTGTTTTTTCTGAATCCAGGGGTGCAAACAGTTTTTTGACACGACAATTACATTTTTAAGAATTAACTAAAGTATGAAATTTAGGTGGCAGCACTTCATTTTAATCTTTTCATACCTTTTAGTATGAATCAAGCTACACTGTCAAAACGGAAAAATTAAGTTGATAGAACATATTTTTCTGAATTACAGAAAATTTCTGGCAGCAAACAGGACTTTTTCTTGGCAGTGTAATAGAAAAAGTCTTTAATTTTTTTTATATTTTATTTTATTTGTAAAATTTGTTTTTAAATCTAAAGTAATTTTCTTTGAGAATTAAGTTGTTTGCTGCTATTAATGTTGTGCTGATTTAGTTTTACCTGTATTTCTTTTTTTCATTATTTCATTTATGACTTTATGTTAGTTGATGGGAACAATTTGTCATCAAAATTCACAATAGTGCTATTTTCATTAATTTTAATTTCTCTTAGTTTTCTTATAAAGTTGCTTGTGGAACTTAAGCTATTGTTTGAAGGGATAAGAATTTCACAGTAAATGTCTTTCATATATATTCTGAAGGAAAGTTAGACTTTCTCTTTTATTTACTATTTAGTAAAATTTAGAGTAATTCTTATATCTTTAAATTTGCTAAATATATGGGCTGTATTAGGTACGTGATTTTAAATTTTAGGTGGTTTGTTGTTCATCCATTTTTCCTCAATTATTAACTTTTTAGTTTCTTCTCTTAGTTTCTTTTTATTTCGTAGACTATCAAACAAGCATTGAGGGCAGCCGGGCCCCTGGGCGGAAAGCTTCTGTGTAAAACTTCAAATAAAGCTTATAATTTAATTAAAACATGTTTTATTTTGTCATTCAAACTTTCGCAGACATATACTTTTTAATTATTTGCAGAAGTTCATGACTTACATGCGGCATAATTATTACTTTCCATGCAAAACACAGGATGATGCATGTGTTGCAATTATACAAAAATGAATTTTAAAGCAGCAAGCCACACCAGATATTGAAAGATTCTTCTCTCAAAGAAGGGGGAGGAGAAATTCCGGATTCATACTCAGGTCACACTTTCAAATAGTGTGGCTATTTGAAAAATTCTGTGGTTTTCTGAAAAACTCGCATAAATATAGGCTAACAATTCTTTGAGAAGATCTCCCCCTGAGGAGGGGGCACACACATTCATGCACAACATACTTAGAATGGTAAATTTTTAGGACAAATAATTCATTGACAGATAAAAATTTATTTAAACGTAAAATCTGACATTTTTTTTCATTTTGCATCACAAAAAACAGTAAAAGGGCTTTAAAATTACTATAGATAAAGGGGCCCAAGCCCCATGTTATGGTATATCTTATCTTAAGGTATTCAGCAAAACCAAAAGAGTATGGCACTGACTCCATATATTTTTATATTTTGACGTTGACTGTATATATTTTTAAATTATTTGATTTCAGGTATTACTCGGGTTACACATGGTAAGGGATCATAGAAAAAAAAAATCAGTATATATATTCCAGAACATGTAAAATAAATAGGTCCCTAAAGTCCCTTTTTTTTTACGTTTTGGTCCCTAAAGTCCCTAAATTTTTGAGAGAGTTGTGCTAAATGCCCTGCGTATGTCAAATTTTGTACTTCTGCGTTCAGTAGGGGTCGAACATATAGAAGCACAGAAAAAGAGACAGACATCTTCCTTTATTAATATAGATGTCATAGCTATCAGTTTTCCCAAAAAATTCGGGAGACTCCTGAAATTTTCAAAATTTACATCACGCACTATGCCTAATTATTTTATTTTCTGTCTTCCCCAAGCTCTCGTTTAAGGCATGTGATTTTACTACAAATTTATTTCTTCTATTTTTATAAAAAGATTGAATAAAAAATATTGCAAACCCCCCCCCCCCCCCATATTCTATTTACGGCATAAATTGTCATATACAAAGTCTTCCTAATTTTGATTCTGTAAGGATGGAATCTCCCTGATTTGGATTCTCAAAGGTTGCCAGCTATGCTATATAAATGTTATTCTACAGTCGTTATTCAGTTTTCTGAAATTTGTTTAGTCTTCTTGGATTCCATTTATCTAAAACTTGCTTTGCAAATAAAGTGACATCACATAGCACATAAACATAAATATAGCACAAATTATTTTA
The DNA here is from genome assembly GCA_963930645.1 of Salticus scenicus. Classification (NCBI taxonomy): domain Eukaryota; kingdom Metazoa; phylum Arthropoda; class Arachnida; order Araneae; family Salticidae; genus Salticus; species Salticus scenicus. The sequence goes on from CAWVNO010002384.1 coordinate 962,009, forward strand.
TAGTTTTACAAGTACTTTATTAAATACAATTTATTTCATTCCTGTTTCTAATTATAACCTGTCTTAAATCAGCAGCAATTGATTGTGATAACTAACTACAAAATTGATTTATACGAGGCCAAATTTTTAGGAAGATAAAGCAAATTCTAGAAAATTATATGAAAATATCTTAGCTACTAATAAAAAGACTTTTGCTAAAAATTAATCAAATGTATGTGTTAAGTGATTAAAATAGCATAATAAGGTTCTTTATTGTACAAAAAAAAAAAAAAAAAAAAAAAAAACTTACTGCAGGTACCACTGTGAATTAAATTTTCACATACAGCTTTGTTGTGTACTTATTTCTTTTTTCTCTCTTAACAGGGTCAAGGGAAGGCGGCGACTTTGACGTCAGCAAAGAAACTGAAGAAAAATATACCTTGTCCAGAACTGGTACTTTTTATAAATGTAAATTTTTAATTTTCTATTTTCAGAAATTCAATTTCAAAAAGTTATTTGGAATTTTAGAATAATATCAGGAAAATGTTAAATTTATACTGAATCTTATTTTTCAGGGTAACGAGGATGTCTTAAAAGCCTTAGAAAACACAACAGAAGATAACCAACCACGTCTGATTTGTACTTACCAATCAACCAGAACAATTTGCAATTTTCTTGTTAAAATTGATCACAAATTGATTGATGTTGAAAATAGTTGCATCAAAGCGTTCGATATTTTATTCAAATTACATTTTGTGTTTAATGTTAAATATGCCAAAAGCTTAGAAATTTTGTAAGATTTCATGTCAGGATGCATATACAAAATAAGAAACGTTATGATTTTTAAATATTTTAAAGTTGGACATGGATAATGAAAAAGATTCTCCTCATTTACAGTTCTCCTATTACCTTCCTATAACTTATTGGATTAGACAAGTCTAATATTAATAAATTTGAGGACACAAAAAAATATTATTATGGAATTTATTGACTTTATCGTATGCACTTGTATGATTTGCACTTTTCTGATAAAGTCCATTTATTTTTAAATAAGCTTAAGAAACTATTTTTTTTTCTCACTTTTTTTTTATTTGATTATAATTACAGATAAAAGTATAGTGATAAAAATATCATATAATTAATGATTTAAATATAAATATTCTTATTTATTTAAAATATCAAAAAGTGAGAAGCACTATATTAAACAAAAGTAAAACCTTACATTACTTCTCGGATACGCCTTAGTATTTGCGGGAGGGGCTCCTCCTTTCATCAGAGGCAAACATCGTGGCGGCTTGCTTGTTTCTATACAGTTTTCCATACTTCACACCAGTTATGGTTAATAACTTGCGCTGGGTTGTTACTATTAGAGGAAAAAGGAATAAACGTACAGTTTTGCAATTAGCGGCGTAAGTTGCGTTATTGTAGTCAGCGAGTTTGCAAACTTCGTTAAAGTTTATATTAATTGGTTTATTAGCATTAGTTTTTGCGAGTGCTGTAGTTATTTTTCCGAAATTTGTCATTGGTGTGTTCTTTTATATGGTTGTTTGTAATTTTCCGTTTGGTCATGCCTATTTAATAGCCTGTACTTTTATTTTCTTTTGTGAACGGGATACTATAGATACCGGAAGTTTCTAAAGGTTTAATTTTCTTTTTCATTACGTATAGTTTGATAAATATTTTTATTAGGTTTTATGGGAATTTTAATATTGATTTTGCTGGCAGCATTTTTAATTTTCTGTGAAATTCCGCGATCATATGTTATGGCTGGAGTAAAATTTTGTTTAGGATTTTGAAAACATTTAATGGTATTAAGTTTTTAAAATCTTTTACGATATAGTTTTTAAAAGATGTAAAAAACTTAATACCATAACTCGCTGGCTACAATAATGCAACTTACGCCACTAATCATGAAACTGTAGAAATTATTTAATCCTTTTTCCTCTAATGGCAACGACCCGGTGCAAGTTATTATAACCGTAACTGGTATGGAGTATGGGGAAAACCGTTCACAAACAAACAAGTCGCCACAATGTTTGCCTCTGATGAAAGGAGGGGCCCCTCCCGCAAGTACTAAGGCGTATTCGAGATGTAATGTAAGGTTTTACTTATTAATGTTTAATAAATATTTTTATTTGAGTTTTTATTTATTATTTGATTATTTTTTAAAGGAAAAATAATAGAAAGCGAATAATTAGCATCGCATATTTACAACAATCAAATATGAATACTTTTTAATGATAATACAATTTCTACTGGTAAGGAATTTCTTTCTTTTTTTTTTTCTTTTAAGATGCAACTTTAATTACCTTAAAAGTAAATTAAATGTAAATCATGGAGCTTTCCGCCAAAGATGAAACGACGATGCGAAAAAACAAAACTGTCGCCAAAGTGGCAGTAATTTCCGATATTTTGTAAATATAGCAACCCGATTCAGCTTTTACATTTTCATCATGTGGTAAAAAAATTGCTGCAATGCATGCGTACTAGTATGTTTATGCTTGTTTGTTGCCTCCGTGAGTATAAAGGCTCCCTAGTTTGTATAATATACCTGTTGATTTTGACAGAATTGTTCTTATTGAATAAACTGTTTGATGTAATAAAGTTACTTTCCTTAGTATTTGATATTCTGTTTAAATTACACTGTTTTTAACGTCAAGTATGCTACATGTTTAGAAAATTTTTATGACTTCATGTTGGGATGTATATATAAAATACCGTAAACTGGGGTTACTTAGGCCGGCGGGGTAACAAAAGCCATTTCAATAGGTGCATTTTGAATGCTGGTTTGGCAACACTGTGTTGATGTCTTGAAGTTTGTTTTGATGCTATTATTTGCATTATTTATCAGTTTACACTAGTCTACAAATAGTTAATTAAGTTTTTAATGGTAAGTTTACATAAATATTTTTGTTTTGATGTTAATTTTAGTGAAATCTTACAACCTACATAACTTCAATGATCCTAATAATATTTTTAATAGAATATAGTAACAAATGTTGTTCAACCTAACCTCAAACAATACTTTTTCATCTTTGTCATTTCACAGGATGCATTTCAATTTAGTTTTATATATTATATATAAAAAACTAAAGCTGTTACACAAACGGGGTAACAAAAGCCAGTGGCTTTTGTTACTTCATACAACATTATACCATATAAAATGAAAAAAAAAAAAAAAAAATACTGGTTATTAACAAACTACAGTAATAATTAGATAAATAATTTTTATGCTTTCCCTTGTTTCAGGACACAATATGCCTCGAAAGTATCAATGGCCTGTTGTGCCCGAAAATACAAAGATTATTCAGTACAAATACAGGATATTACACCAAATGTATACGTTATTGTAGAACTTTTATTTAATAAAAATAGAAAAAAAAGAAGTAAAAAAACAATTCTATGCTATTGTTCAAGAAACTAAACCGGAGGAAGAAACAGCAAAGGTAAAAATGTTTTTAGGAAAAGATCCAAATCACTGGGAAATGATTATGTTTCCAAATGTTGATGATGAGTTGGACATTAAGATCACAGACATTATCACAATTCTTAAGCTTGTTAAAGTTAATAGAGGACGTCATATTTTCCCTTTTGCGCTTAATAATTAAATGTTAGATTAAGTTAATATTAGTGCCATTATTGTATAATTTTTTACTAGTATGTCAAATGTAAAATAATATAAATAAATTTATTTTGGCATTTTATGTGGATTTTGTTACCCTTTAGTGAATAACTGAAGTTAAACATTGATTTACAACCACTGGTTTTTGTTACCCCATATCACGGGGTAACTAAAACCACCAAGTTTTTATTTTCTTATAATTAACATGCATGTTTCAAAAATTTTTCTTATATGTCATAATAAAGTAGAGCAATAGACTCAAGTTTTCTACAAATTAGTTAATCTCTAACATAAATAGCTTTTGAGTGATAGGTGTTTGAAGTTGAAAAGTGGTCTAAGTAACCCCGGTTTATGGTAAGTAATCCAAGAACATGTTGTGGTTCACTCAGTACTTTTTTGTATAATATACCTGTTGATTTAGACAGAATTGTACCCACTGAATGAACTTAGCTTGATGTAATAAAATTACTTTCCTTTTTATTTGTACATTATAGTTCTTATTTAGACTGATTGCAAATTTAATTTTTCTGAAATTATTTGTTATATATACACTTTTAAATGAAATACTGTGTCAAGATGTATATGAAACAGATAAAAATTTCAGGATGTCTAGTATAATTTATCATAGTTAAAGTAAAATTTATTTTTTTGTTATTAATTATACATTCTTTTAATTTCATTTTAATATCTTAAAAGATGAAAATTACTGCAAGTATGCCTCTAACACAATCTGGTTATAATTCTGTTTTCTTTTTCACTTAACAGAATATTTGCCTCCAGAGTAAATAAAATTGAACAGGTGCCAACCTGTAAATTTTTTTCACACCACTGTTTATAAAAAAAATTCCATGTTTAGTTGCTAAAACAATTATTAAAAATTTTCAGTAGCAAAAAGACACACAAGTTGACACCTATGAAATTGTCATTCAGAGTATACTAAAAAACTAAAACTTCTATTTTGGTATGGTATAGCTAATAATTGATAAAGTACAGTTGTTTCCATACTTCATTATCCTAACTCTACACAATTAATCTTTGTTTCAGTGTAGAAACAGACAATGCCTGATCTTGCTGAGAGCGATAACCCATGGAACAATTAAATTCCATAATTAATCAGTACCTAATAGGATTTTAAATTCTGTTTTCACATTTAGAAAATTCACAACCATTGAATTACTATTCATTTTCCAAAAATTGATTTACCTTTTTTTTTTAGGCTGAAAAAATGCACTTTGTTAATTTACTTAAAATATTTTTAAAAATTGCTAACTTAACAGTTACAAATTTCCTGAATGCAAAAAAGATTACAAAATACACATTAAGTATTTCTAGAAACCAATTACTACTGTGGAGTGTTGACTGTTCGCAAAATTAGGTACTATCCATTCTTAAAAAGTGGAAATATTTATGTGTAAAAGCACAACTCATTCTTTTTTATCTTAATACAAATCTTATAGGACATTGACCATTAGTAGTCTTATTGCTTTCTAAAAGTTTCGTATTTTTAATTACTAAACTTGGACTTCAATGCTTTCATTGTTGTACTTTATGCAATGGGCCCTGCATATAAAATTTTTCAATTAGGTAAAGTAGAAACTAAAATTTGTATGGAGAAGTCTCAGTGGGAACTGTTTTGTACCCCCCCCCCCCAAAAAAAAAAAAAAAAAAAAAAAAAGAGATTAGTTATCGATAGCCTGAAATTTTTTTTTATCTTCATTTTGACGGGGATTGTGGGAACAGTTAAAAATTCACTTTAACAACGTTTGACTGTATTAGGTAATATTGGCTGCTTAATCGTTAAATTTGATTACTATTTTGAACTTGCTAGAAGACGGGGTTATTATTGCAAACAACTGAATTCAGGTAATTAAAAATTTTTTGGGAAAAATAGTTGAAAAATTTTCTATAATCAAAGAGACATTAAAAAAAAAAAAAAAAAATTAGGAAAACAAGACCTACTTGGGAAGAAGAAAAAAGAAATCAGTTAAACAATTTGGAAACTGTAATATGTAACAAAATATTTTCAAAAAGTATAGTGAACAATTAGTTTTCAGTATATAAATCTTTGCAGTGTACAATTAATCTATGCTTAGTTGAATTTCGGCACATTTATTTAAAAAAAATGAACTAAAGCTTTTTTTTTTTTCTCTCCAATTTCATTTGATATTAGGGTAAAACTTGGCCTGACCAGTTTTAAAATTATGATACTGGTTAGAACTCTTTTAATTTGATAACTTGGCAGAATAGAGAAAAATTTCACATTGCATATGATTATTTTCATCCTAAAAATGTTCAGTTTAAAAGCATCATTCTTAATACTCTCGCGATCATTGAATATAAACATTCTGTGTTAAACTCCTTAAGTATTTCATAATTAGATTTTCTTATAGCATAACAGAATATTGAATATTTTGTGTTAACTTACCACAAGAACATATGACTACAGTATAACAAAAATATGTAAGATACAGTCGTCAGCAAAAATATCCGAGCACTAGCAATAATCCCTGTCTAAAAAAGTTACAGTTAATACTGCTTTGTTAAATAAATCCTTGTCGAGTTATGTTCTTAGTCAGTCTAAGAACATGATTCAACAAGGATTTATTTAACAAAACAGTTTTTTGATATCGGAATAATTGGCTATTGCTCGGATAGTTTTGCTGCCAACTCCATGCCAAATGAAACAATCTTCAGTAATGCTATGTCCCTTCTCCCCATGACATTCTTGCTGTTTTCGATCGCAGCTCAGTAGCCATTTATGGAGTTTTCTCTGAACACGGGCTAGGAACCCTGAGAAAGATCTGTATTCTTCGCAGGTTCTACAATGCTCCCAACAGAGGACGTCTCCCCCCTTTGGCCCAGGTTCCTAGTGTAGATAACACTACTCTGCAGAAAAAAATAAAAATTCGAGATCTGAAACCATTCTTGCTGATTCTTATGTAAAATTAGCTCCTGAATCTGAATATGACTCCTGTTTTGCCCAGTGACCCACAGTTTTCTACATACACCAACCCCTCCCTTAATTTCTTTCCCTGTTCGATAATTTTATGACCGTAAATTTGATTTGAAGAATGAAAAATAAACACCTAATAAATATATGTATATGTATAAAGTTTAAAAAATAAGATATATAATGCATAATTCCAGTGGCAAATCCTCCTCAAAATTTTTCTCTTTTTGCAAATGTCCATGTTTTAGAATTTTCCAACTCTGTACCTCCTCAGAAGATATTTAACGGTAAAAACAATCCTCCCTTGAACCAAAAATAAAATTTGTAGCCATGAAATCACCCAAAAATAATAGGGAACCATTCCTAAAAAACGGTATAGAGCAAAATGGGCGTCCTATTCGTATTCAGGAGGTCATTTAAATAGGAATATGCTGTAATGGTGTCAGAGACAAATTTCATGCCGAGGCAGTGTAATTAACCTAAACACTACACAGCTTCCTGGGGATCAATTGGGAGAACTGCTGTTAGGGGAAGCACTACCCCTCCAAACAAAGCTAACAATATTGCTTTCTGTAAAGTAAGCTGCAAAGAAATCGTATATAATGAATTCAATCTTAATATAAACAAATCCTCACTGTGGAGTCCTGCATCGGGTCGAGTAACCTGATTTTACACTGATTGACTTGCACTTTTGAGTTCTGGTCAGAATGACTAAATTATCTCATTTTGTGGGTTAAACAGAAATTTGAATACCATGTAATGAATGGACACTTATGCAGTAAGTATCCATATCCCAGTAAAATAATTAATAAAAAAAGTATTATTTAGAATGTAAGCTGTGGAAAACAGGCTCAGTCTTTGACAATAACAATATATGGGATTCATCTGTTTTAATTACTCGTATCCCTTTAAAATAAACTATGAACTTAAACTGATAGTTCAATTTTTTTTTTCTTGCAGATGTTTGAGAAGTTATTAAAATGTAGATTTAGATGTGAACGAATGTTTAATTGACATTTGTAACACTATATCATTTTAATATTTGTGTGTCGTGGGGAGAGAGATAAGTATTAAACAGTTAAGAATTATTAATTCGTCTTTTATATTAAATATTTTAGTATATTGGTAAATAAAATTTTAATTCTTTTTAAAAATGATTTACTAACTGTGTGACAATAGAAATGTATTTTACAACTTAAAAATTTTCTGCATGATTTTTAAGTGAATTATTAATTTTCAATTAGTTTCAGCTATTAAAAAAAAAAAAAAAAAAAAAAAAATCGGATGCGATAAATTAATTTTTTTTTTTTTTTTTTTTTTTTTTTTTGTGGGTGAATTAGGTTTCCAGTTAATTTAAAATTCCCCTGTCTAGTAAAATAGCACCCGTGCAGGACTTTGTCACATTGCTTATGTTTCCAGAGAAGTTATTTTTTCACAACAAAGTGCGTTGACTCTTTTACCTGTCTTTTAAATTCTCTACGGTTGTTTTTAAATTATGACTCTTCCTAGAGAGAGACCTTACCCTTAGAAAGAGTGACTTTATAAATATGACTAGATAAAGAGTGACTAGTTCTCACTCTTTGGAAAGAGTGACTTTACAGATATGACTCTTTATAAAGAGCGGTTTTACAAATATGACTCTTTATAAAGAGTGACTAATTCTCACTCTATGAAAAGAGTGACTTTATATGTATGACACTTTATAAAGAGTGACTTTACAAATGTGACTCTGTATAAAGAGTGACTAATTCTCTCTCTATGCAAAGAGTGACATCACAAATATGACTCTTTAAAAGAGTGACTAATTCTCACTCTTTTAAAAAGAGACTTTTCACTCTTTAGAGGTTGGCTCCGTTTTGGCATGTTCGAAGAGTGAGATCTGACTCTTTCGGAGTCAGATCTCACTCTTCAGATTTTAGAGAGTAAATAAATTCTTATCAAATCATGTGCTTACACTGACTAAGAACAGGATTCGACAAGGATTTATTTAACAAACCCGTATGAAGTGTACTTTTCTTTACATAAGAACTTTTGCTAGTGTTCGGACACTTTTGTTACCGATTGTACCTTGAAGTTTTTAATGTTTTGTGGGACTGTTGAAAAGTTTAAGAGTGCTAAGTTGTAGGCCAACGGAAAAATTCCCAACTCTGTAACGGATTGAGATAGTCTAATATTGGAATAGTAGAACGAGGTTATATCTGTCTCAAGCCATAGGACAAATAAAACTACGAAACACAAAATTTCCATATTTCTTTCTTACTTTTTTTTTTTTCTTTAAGCTGCCGATTGTTAAATTATATGAAACTACTATTTTTAAAAGGTTACTTAATTGTAGTTAATGCTTAAAAATTTTCAGAAATGTACAGTCGGAAACAAAAGTGTCCGAACACTAGCAAAAATTCCTGTGTAAAAAAAGTACACTTCATACGGTTTTGTTAAATAAATCATTGTCGAATCCTGTTCTTAGTCAGTGTAAGAACAAGATTCGATAAGGATTTATTTAACAAAACCGAATGAAGTGTACTTTTTTTTACATAGGAATTTTTGCTAGTGTTCGGACACTTTTATTACCGACTGTATGTATAATAGCAAACGAATGAAACGAGATCTAAGTAGAATTATGCCTAAACGTATATTATGCCTAAGCACGTACCCCACTTCACCCCACTTCACCCTACTTAATGTTATTATATTTCAATTCAAGGCATATCTGTAATTTTTTTTTTTTTTTTTTTTTTTTTTAAATTTTAACTCAATAATTAAAAAAAAAAAAAAAAAAGAAGTCTACTATCCTTTTAATGTGCGTTATAAAAATTTCGTAAGATTTCTTCTACTGTAATTAAAAACAACACGCCTTTTACGATATCATCAAAAAGTGAAATAAATTGAAAGTTTAACATTGTAACAGGTGAGTACAGTTAAAAAATATTTTTTAATCTAAACGAACCACAGTATTTTTCTTTCTTACTTTATTTTAGATCTGGAAAATTGCCTTCCCTCTTCTCACTTCTTAAAAATTATATTATGCTAATGCGTTCAGCTTACAGAGGAAAGAGCGAACGATGAATGAAAATGCGTCACTATAAAACTAGTTTGGCGTCATAAAAACGTCATAGTTATCATAAAAATAAAATATCTAACCATTATCCTTTATTTCTTTAGAAACACCTCGCATGTGTTATCTATACTTGCATTTCTTGTTCTGGTATTTTTCGTAAAACCAGTTTTTACTAAAAAATTTATGAAATTGTTTTATATGCTGGAAATTAGATTCTTTTAATTAATTGGTAAAATTAGCTGCATATAAGAAAGATGAAAGAAACAAAAGAAAAGAAAAAGAAAAATATATATTCAAAAAACTTTTTTTTTTTTTTGTATGTAGTAAAAGAAGGGGGGGGGGGGGAATCTCCAGTAAAAAGTTTTCAGCAGTAAAGTAATTTTTCAATTTTGGTTTCGAGATGCGACCTCCTATTTCAGTGGTATATGCGATTTTATAATTTTTTTCTTCTTGACGTCTTTATGTTATTAAGCAGGGTCGAAAATAGATGTTTTTTAAATTATAACATCATTATTACTTTCAGATTTTTAATACATAAACATAATAGAAAGAAAAAGTTAATTTTAAACAATACCCCTCTACAATGTTTTTCGATCTATTAATATCTCCCCCCCTCCCCACTCTCTGCTACCACCTAAAAGGAGTAAAATTAACAAAACATTAAAATGCGGAAAAATAGATTTTTTTCTTATTATCATTACTTTCAGATTTTTAATAAATAATTGTGAGGAAAAGTTGTCTGTAATATTAAGCAATACTCCCACTACAATATTTTTTAATAGACTAATTCCCCTATTATGACAAAAAAAAAAAAAAAAAGGGGGGGGGGGGCATATGAAAAAAAAATGGTGCGGGACAACCACACGACTTCCATTGCACACTATTACACGTATTACATGTATTTTTGGAGATGTGATCAGAAAAGATAATGTGGTCAATATAAAATTTAATATAAAATAAAGTTTACATAGCGAGTTTTTTTTTTTTTTTTTTTTTTTTTTTTAAGGTAGAGTTATTTTTTAAAACATCAATTTCCGAGATCTAAATCTGACCTACCTAAGCAGGATGACTGTTAAATTCCCTATAATAACCACATAATACATGAGAAAAGATATCTAAAATGGATTTATGTAACAATTTTCAAGAAAATCATTAGAGCCGTGTTTGAGATACCAACTTTTACCAAAACTTTGTATACTCAATTATTCACAGGAAAATAATAATACAAACATACCTTTTACATACAAAAGAATATTTAAAAGGGAGTTGATATGGCAAGTTAGAAAAAAATCCGTACAGCCGTTTTTAAAGAAATGAACTTGCGAGACCTGAATTTGAGCTATTTATACAGGATGCCTATCAATTTTTCTGAACTAACCAGCTATATCATTAGAAAGGACATTTAATAGTATTTATATAGCAACTTTGAAGAAAATCTTCAGAGCTGTTTTTGGGATATGGACTTACGGTCCCACTTATGATGGCCAGAAGATACCCCACATACATACACACACACTGACCAATTGCCAAAAACTACTTTTTTGGACTCAGAAAACCTTAAAAAAAATGTGTAAATCAGGTGAAAACTCAATATTCATATTTTGGACCGAATACAATACTTCCATTACCTACGGTAGTCGGGTAATGGAAGTAGAAATTTTGAAAATAGAGATTTTTTTTTTTTTTTTTTTTTTCGTTACTTTTAAAGTCTCAATACGTAACAAGAAGGTCTTTATTATTATGCAGTACTCCACTAAAATACTTTTTTTTTTATTTTTAATCCTTTAATACCTTTTGACTCCTATCGCCCTTTTATAAATGGGTAAGATATATATATATATATATATATATATATAATTCGTAAAATCTGCTCTATTAATATTATACTAAAAACAACTTGTTGACTCCGTTTCAAACTGAGTTAAGGCTTCCAAATTTAGTAGTCCTAAACTACTATTTTTACCATACTTGGTCGCCAAACTCGTAAATTCGCCAAGTTCGTCACAAAGGCGGTTCTCTGTTGAAGTCAATAGACTGTTATTATGTTCCTCGTGTCATCATATGTATTTTTATTGCAGCAACTCTTCTAATAATAATAACTAGTATCGCCCAGTGGTCGAAACTCGACCATATTTTTTGCAAAGCGAGGCAAAGCAAAGTTATTGCCTTGTCCTAAACGGAATGCAATTGCAACACAGCTGCGGTAATTGTTTGCCGATATTCACTCTAACTGAATCAGCAGAGTTTTACTTAATATAACTATTTCTCTTTGTAGATGTTAGCCTTTCCTGAAATGAGAGAAAATCGCAACGCGAAAACGCCCCTTGTTGTGTGATACAGCCCAGAAGCTAATAGATACCATGTCAAACCAAGGCCCAACCAAGTATAAAATTCTGTTAAATTAATTCGATTGGTTCATAAAGTACAGCGTTTGAGCAAAAAAAAAAAAAAAAAAGATATTTTTCAAAAATGGTCGAATTGAGTTCGGGAGATTTCAAAACGTGTAACTTTATCGAAAACCGAAAATCTAAAACTTTTCTGAATCTTATATTTTCTACTTATATATGCAGAGGAAAGAATAATAAATCCACTTTTTAAAAAAATAAAAATAAGTAGTCAATTTCACTTAATTAAAATGCAAGGAAATCTAAAAACGTGTAAATTCATCGAAAACCGGAAATCAGAAGTTTTTGTGCATCTTCTACTTGCTTCTTCTACCCACAAAAGCTAGCAATAAAGACACTTTTTTAAAAAATAAGTAGCCAATTTCAGTCAATTGAAACGTAAAGAAAGCTCAAAACATGTAAATTCACCAAAAAACGGAAATCGGAATTTTTTCCGTATCGTCTACTTATACATGCAGCAGTTAGTAACAAATCCATTTTCCTTTTATTTAGTATATTAGTTGAATATTTATTGTTTAAATAACACCCTTTGAAATGAAATGTTTATGTTTACATTCGAAACTGGAAGTTTGCCATTTTTTTTTTTTCTGGAGTTTTGTGATTTTAAATTAAAATTTTATCAATTTTACAGAAAAAATAACTCAATCAAACACATGTAGACAGTAACTTATATAGAACTATACCCAAATATCGGAATTAAAATCGGCAGATAATTTCCGTTATTTTTTAATAATTTTTTACAAAAAATCCAATGGACAATTAACATAGAAAATATTTTTCATGGCTCCATGGACAGACAGTGACGTCATCACTTCGCTTGCGTATAGTGATGCTACATTATACAAATTACTGTGTCTATGGTTTTATTTGAGCTTTATGAAATTGCCAGATTCAACAACTTTCTTCTTTTAGGTACTTTTTAATGTAAAGGAATACGTGTATAAAAGGGAAAAATGGGGGAAAATGCATAAAAAATAAATGTATTTTTAAATACCTTCTTGACATCGTAAGAAAATAATATTTGTATTCGCACCTTCCGGCTAACCATACCTTTCGAATGATACCATTCTCAAATCTCTACTCCCATAATTAATATGTTAAAAAGGGACAACAAATTTTATGCTTGCCTATTAATATATAGATAATAATAATAACTTTATATTTTATAATAATATTATTAGATGGGCTTTTTTATTACGAGGTTCTATTAAAATCAGTAAAACATGTCATATAATGACCCAAAACGTAGGTGAATAACTAGATGTTATAATAACCCTAGACAAAAATTTTCAAATCTCTGCCTCCAAATGTTTTTAAGATATGCGAGATAGACGATCCTATAATTATACCGTTCGCCACATAATAATTTTAGATAAAATAAGATAAAAGCCTCTTTTTGATATAAAATATTTTATTGACATTAAAAAAAACAACTTTTTCTCACTATTACCTACCTACTAAGTATAGGAAAATAATAAAAAGAAATATGTATTTTTGGCGATTTGATTTATTTATTTATTTATTTTTCATATTTAATCCTTTTTTAAAGGGGTAGTAAAATAACAAAAGATTACTAATCAATTGAAAAAATATTTTAGTGGAGTATTGCTTTTTGGCGCTCTTACGTATTAAAAATCTGAAACAAATAAAAATATTTTATAATTTAGCTAACTGCATGATTATTATCCCTTTAGAGGACAATTGGGCATTCAAAAAAAAAAAAAAAAAAAAAAAATTGATTGAAAATATATTTTAGTGGGGTGACGTTTAATATTTTTCCCCCTCATTATTTATTACGCACTAATAATCTGAAAGCAATTAAAATTAGTATGTTATGGCCATCACAAAACTTTCTTCTATATTTTCCTATACAAGTTCACGCAGTACAAATCATTTATTATTGTTTTTTCCATTATGAATGCAGATTATTTTCAGCAAAAATATTACACGGAATGTCCAACGAAAATTAATCTTTACCGGGCAGATGACATCCTACCCGTTCTCGGAGAAATTCGCAGTAGAACAGTATAAACCTATATCGATATGCACCCAAATTGAATCAACATTATGTCTCACGGGAATTAATATGCAGACCATGTTAGTTCGCATATTTCATCTGTGAGCTACATATATTTGAAGTTAAAATATTAATTATTGGGGGCTGAGTGGTCTAAAAAAATTCGGATAAATCTTTTCCTCTAATAGACAAACAGATTATGCGATTATCGCCAAGCATGAATAATATAGGGAATTTCGAGAATCAGTATATTAATTTACAGAATAAAGCTCTGTTGGGTTCAGTAAAACCATCGTTGCTGAGAGTTTCTTCTAATTAAGAAACATAATTTGTTTCACTCTTAATAATGAACGATAACTAGACAAAATATAAAGCACAAACTTAATTTTTAAAAGGAGACATAAAATTGTAAATGTTATGCAATATAAAAAAATAGGGATATAACCATCACTGCATTAATTCTAATAGCTGTTGTGCAAACACACATTTTGGTGATAATATCACTTATCCGCCTGTTAACGGAAAAGTAATAGTAAATCAAATGTAATGCTAGTTTCTTCTGGGACAATAATATGGAAGAGCTCTGAATAAATACAGTAGTATGATTTTACTTATAGGTTCTCCTTTAGCGACTTTTAAATTTTCATCGCCTTTTTTGAAGTAATTTTTATTTATTTATTTATATGTGAGAGTTGCGACAGGTTAATTGTGTCAGCGCTGAATTTTAGCAATCTACATTTAAACTTGTGATAGCAAAACTGTACATTTTCTTTCAAAAGAATATTAAAAATATAAATAAATTATGAAGTATTGGAAAAAAAAAAAAAAGCAGAGCATGAAATCAGAATAATGCGAGATTTCAAAAGTAGCCAGGGCGGCTCTGTAATTAAACTGTTCCAATATGTAGATTATAAATTTTTATTTTATTTGTATGTTTAGTTCAAATATGCTACCATCTAGTCGTCTGTACATTTATTTTTTAAAGGCATAATAAAAATTTGGTCAATTACAATTTTACTCCAAAACTCCCAAAATTCAGGAACTTGAAATAAAATATAGAGCAAACTTTCCGGGTCTTTCTCTAACATAAAGATTTCACTTCTCTTTTTTCAACAATGCCTCTCTTTCATCGACCAATTCTTCTGCACCTCGTAAACTCTTGAACTTGTAAATCATGCGTAAAGGCCAAAGATTTGTGGTAGGTGTAAGATGAGGTCAAAGCATTAGACTACAATAAATATTAAACTCTACTATGAGAATCTTTTGAAACATATCTTCTGAGATGAAACAAAGAAAGTATTATAATGTAATACTTTCGTATTACATTATGGATACCGTATCACATTATAGATATCGTATTACGATATCCCTCTGAATTCAATCTTATTTACTTTATTACAATGAAAAATTACCAGAACCACATTAAAATACATCTGAAAAATGAATTTAGTTCTTATGTATAAATAAATGACATAAAGCAGGTATAAGAATAAAGATTTATTTCCTTATAAGGTTAATATTCGTATGTAGCTCAAAAGCTATTGCGAATTTGTTTAATAAAACTTTGCTCATTTTCGTAAAACACTGCTGAAGAAAACAAGACATTCCTATTACTGTAAAGAGATATACATGTTAAAACTGAAAGGGGAAAATATCTGGTGTGTAACATCCACAGGGCTTGCATTACCAAGTACTACGTACACTAAGCGACTAAAAAAAAAAAAAAAGGCGCACTTGGATATTTTCCATTTCGCCTTCTACAACCGCCAGTTTTATCATTTAAAAAGCAAATTTTCGAACAGATTTTATTATTTTTGTCCTCCACATACACTTTAGCTTTGTGTCCAGTGTTAAAAACGAAATGCAATTGTCAAAAAAATTGTATTAGAAATTATTTCAAGAATGGTAAGAATAAGTCAGTTAACGATGCTACAAAAGTATTAATTTTTGAATGAAAATCAAAGAATATTTTAATACGTGAGATGGTAAAATAATTAAATGTTAACGAAATATTTGTAAAAGGGTTTTTAGCAAGATGTAAAATTTTGTGGCCGTTTAAACTGGAAATTTGATTTTAGGCGGCCATGTTGCACATCCAAACGAGATGACCGTAAGTTAAAAAGCCATTTCTTATAAAATCGGTTTGTATTACATTTAGAACATAAAAGAGATTCAGAAAAAGTGTTTAGCAGCATAATTTCTTTAACTACAGTACAGCAATTATTAAACAAAGTAGGTTTAAATGACAGAAAATTTGAAGAAATCCCGTTCTTAGTGAAGAGAAATAGGAAAGCAAGACCTCAGATGGGTAAAAAATTAAAAAATGATTGGCTAATTATTGGGCTGAACTGTTTCTCTTTGATGAGTAAAGTTTAACTTAATCCGAGCTAAAGAAAACAAGCAGATCTGACAGCGAAAATATAACCGACTTAATGAAAATCGCACTTTTAAAACAGTGACATATTCTCCGCACATTATGGTACGGAGGTGCATAACTTTTCAAACAGTCAGGCAAATTTTTAGACTCAAAGGATCAATTAACTCGAAATAAAACAAAATCTTCATAAAAGTGGTGCCTGACCGACTATTTTGGAGGTATCTTGGACATTTCCGGAAAGAGCATTTTAAGATGATAATGCACCTTACTACACGGCGTCTGTGGTAAGGTTATTCACTTCAAATTGTCAAAATTTCCTATCCATTCCCATGAGAACCTATAATTGTGTAAGTAATCATATCTTTTTTCACTTTAAGTTAAATCCCACAAAGGATATAGTAGAATTTCTTCTTTACCAGACATGGAAATAGTCCTAATAGCGATCCGCTCGAAAATGTTTCGTCTATAAAAAGGCGGAGGAGAGGGGAGAGGATTCGAAATTTACAGCCTATAACTATGCCAGAACTAGAAAAAATATTTGTGATATTTGGCACTTTAAAATTTCTGAGATTTATGTTTAAACACTGTATAAAACTATGTCATTGCGCATTAAAGCAGTAATTCCATATAAAGGTGGAATTAACCCAATGCAGAATACATATTTTTAATAAAAAATTGCTTAGATCTAACAAATAAATAGTTTTATTTCATATATTAAAATATAACTTATTTATTTCATATAATAAATCACAATAGAATACAAAGTCTATGGTTATTGCATTATGTTCAAAAAGAAAGTTTTATGCAGATTTTTAAAAAGTACTTCGTAGAGTGCAATAAAGCGAATTATTAAATCGAAAATGTATATAGGTATCATTTAATCCCTTTGGTATTATGCAAACAAGACAGTTTTATTTGTTTCAAACATTAATTTTAAATTTAATAAAATTAAACATAATTTATACGTCTCATTAATATATTTAAACCAATGTAACATTTACAATGAGATAAAAAATACAAAAATTTAAAACTTTAAAATACATTTTAATTAAAAACATTAAAACACAAGACAGACGTTTCGGCTAGAACACTAGCCCTCCTCAGTGTCAAACATACAAGCACCAATCTAATTTCACATGTTCTGTCAGTTTCACCGATATATGTAGAATCACAATTTGAACAGGTGAAATTAGATTAAAGGAATATAAACGCTCATATAAAACAGGAGATTTAAGATCAAAACTCGTAATCCATTCTCTCAATAGTGATCATATTCCGGATTTTGAAAACTTTAAAATTTTAGCTTCTAATGTAAATATCTATGAATCCCGTATTTTTCTAGAGGGCGCTTTTACTAAAATGCAACATTCTGCCTTGAACGAGGCTAAAGCTATTCCTCCTGAATATTTAATCTTGCTATGATGTATTATGAATTTTTGTAAATGTTGTTTGTGCTTGTATGTTTGACACTGAGTAGGGCTAGTGTTCTAGCCGAAACGTCTGTCTTGTGTTTTAATGTTTTTAATTAAAATGTATTTTAAAGTTTTAAATTTTTGTATTTTTTATCTCATTGTAAATGTTACATTGTTATTAATTTTAAAGTTATTTCAAATAAAAAAGGTATAAATCACTTTTTCTGCAGTGCGGCTTTTTTTTTTTTTTTTTTTTTTTTTTTTTGTCGCTTAGTGTATACATATATACTGGGCACTATATTTAAAGGATTTCTTTTTAATTGAATAAGTGAAACGTTCAAATAAATATATTTCGATTGACGACTACTTTCATCACAGTTTTAGTATGGGATCTCCTTGACAATATCAAACATTTTTTAAACTTCTCGAATCTATGCAAAAAAAAAAAAAAAAAAACTATTATTAAAACGAATATTCTCGAAAACAGTCAAATTTCTTCGAATATTCTGGTAACAGTTGAAGCTGTTACTCGTACAGTAAAAGTCACTATTCGATGAATGGTCTGGAACAGTCCAAAAAATTGTCACTTGTTCCACAGGAGTAAAGCAAATAACATCAAATACTCCAGAGCAGAAATTTTCGCTCACTCCTTTGGACTATTCCAGACCATTCATCGAATAGTATCCAGTCGCTTAGAGCTCAATCCCTAAAGTGCAAACACTCAGAATAGGTCTATGAATAACTCTAAATCGCAGTGACTACATACTCTTTCGCAAAAATCAACTCACTCCTATTCATAACTTTTGGCGATGACTCCATCGAGAATCTCATGGTAAGCTCGAGATATATGTAATTTAAATGGCTAATTTTTTGCTATTATTAGCTTATTATTTTCATATTTTTATTAAAAGAAAACTAATCAAAAATTCGAAAATCTGACTTCGATGTGCACAATGATCCTTCGGGGGGCACCTTTGTGTTAAATCACGTGTCATCAATTTCCCTGAATTAATCAACTAATAGAAACGAAAGGACATCTAAAAGTGTATTCATATAGGAACTTTGAAAAAAATCTTTAGAGTTATTTTTAAGATAAGGATCTACTACCAACTTCCAGTTTTTAATATCTCACTTCTGGCTTCAATTTTCACTAAAAGTTAAAAAAAAAAAAAAAATATGTTCGTCGTTCTATCTTACATCTATTTCTTTCATCGTTTTGGAGATATGCCAGTCTGAAGGTCCCCAAAACACATACACATAAAAACACATTGACCAATTGTCAGAAACTACATTTTTAGACTCTGCAGACCTTAAAACCTTTAAATCAGGTGAAAATTCGATATCAAAATTTTTGACCGAATACAATACTTCATTATCTACGGTAGTCAGGTAATGGAAGTAGTAACTGGGTTACAATTTTATTAACGCATGCCCATGCGTACATTTACACATACAAGATGTTAGAAAACATTATCTTCAGTTTTAATTCCTTAAATTTCGGTCTTAAATATATAATGTGTACACACAAAGAATCTTAAAAATGTGAAGATATGTTTTTGAAAGATGTACAGAATTTTATAAAGTTAAATTAAAATTTTCAAGATAATTAACTTCAAGAGTTACAAAATCTAAATTTTGATGCTGCCCGTCTTTATGAAAATTTTTAATGAGTAAAATATGCCCTTACCTTAATAAGTTCATGTGCAAAATTTTTGCACATTATCATAAACGTTCCTAGAAATACGTTTACACAAATTCTTAGACAGATGTCGTAAATTATACTGTAAATGTATTTATTTATTTAGATTATCGTTGTTTACAATCGCTACGCATGACCTCATGAAGTGCGCTCCGTCGTATTATTTTCAAGACATAGTAATGTTCTTAAAGACAGCTCCTTCGTCTTGTCATAACTTATAGATTTCCTTTTTTTATACAATGCTGATATATTGAACATGATTTTATTTGTGTTTGAGTTATATTACACAAACTGGAAATTGTTTTGGATAGGTTTCGTATAAAAATTTAAATTTATAGTTCTTGAAGTATAAAGGCCCTAACATTTTCAGTTGATTATATATTAAGGTTCTGTCCCTTTTTAACGCAATTTCACAATTTTTAATATGTGTCTAAAATCAATATTTTTAAAGAATTAAAATCAAAGCAAAATGTTTAAAACACATTATGTGGGTCTGTGTACATATTGTTTTGTTAACCCCTTAACAATCTCGTAATTTTTAAGAAAACGGTAAAAAAAAAAAAAAAAAGTGCTTATTTTCTTTCTTTCTTTTTCTTTTCTTTTTTTTTAATTCAAGAAAATTGTATAAAATTAAGTGTATGAACAATATATGTATTTATATTTCATTTTTAGATTTATTTATTTATTTTTTTTTTATTTTTTCTTCATGAAATCAAGAAAATTAATATGCAGGAAAAACCAACAATCAGAGTTATTATGACTGAATGTTGGTTTTCCAGAAAGTAGAAAAAATAAAAGATATGCGTTTTAAACATTAAACAAGGATTATATGAAAAAAATTTTACATATCATAATCATACAACATTATACATACACTGGCCAATGATTTAGAAACCTATAGAGTTTCAACAAATGCTCGTTAGCGACGAAAGTAATGCAAAAACAGTTACAAACCTTTGGGGAATGTTCTGCTTGTATGGAAGTGGTCCCCTGGCGTTACTTGAGGATAATCAAAAAGCCATGCAGCACCTGAACATATTGATAGATTAAGTGCATTCCTCAATGTTACATTTTTACTCCGAAGTTAACAAATACTTTGTGGTCGATAATGCAACCATATATATCTTGGTAGAATCGTTCGAGATTGATTCAGTGAACATCAATCTGACTTCTAACAGTTTCCCTAGATGCCGCAAAGCCCGGATCTTAATCCAATAGAAAATGTTTGGGACATGTTGGAAAGGAGCATCCGTCAGCAATTTCCTCTTTACATCCGATTTACAGGATCTTAGAGTCTGTGTAGCCGATGTATGGTAAACTCTGGACATAAATGCACCCCAGAAGCTTGTAGAATCGCTGCCCACACGAATACTGGCTGTTATTCATGCAAAAGAAGGTCCAATAAAATATTAATTTAAAGGTTTCTAATTCATTGGCCAGTGTGTGTACATATAATACACTGTTCTCGGATTCACTCTCCGAACTCTCATAACTTTCACTTATTTCCGACTCACTCTTAGATGTATTTATACTACAATTAGAATTCGTTAATTTTTCGGTTCTAACTCCATGATGTACACAATATTAAAAAAAAATTTTTACCACAGAGCACAAAACACGTGCATCCAAAAACCTAATTAAGCTAAGATTACTATATAAATATTACAAATATTTGAAAGTGATAGCGCTGTCAGCTTAAAATAAACCAACTATTTCCAATTCCATTTTAAATAGTGTGCTACTTCCATGTAGAGTGTAAAATAAGAAATAAAAAATTTTCCTGATTATCATAAATGGTTTGTTTTTAAACCTTTTTAGTGCGTTACTTTTGAACACTCCAGCCCGGAAATATCACGGGCATGAGGAATAAGAGGGCGAAACCTCACCCCGTCATTTTCACGGGAACGAGAAGGAAGAGGTTAATCTAATTTATAGAAGCTAACTTTCTGAAAATTTTAAGTCCAGTATTATGTGTCATTGATATTCCTGAAATCCAAATTATGTTCGGAGTTAAGTAGCACAATATTTTAAACTAATAAATTATGCAAACGATATATATATATATATATATATATATACATATATATATATATATTTCATTTTTTTCATGCATATAGTTAAAAATTATTTAGCAAAAATTCTCATATTTCAATAGATATTTAATATTTTTGTATCCTAGCTGGTTTTATAGTATGCGGTATCTAATGTAGTATGTCATTTATATAAAAAGGTATGTGAAATAGTGTGCAATAAGTATGGGCATCATAACGGGACTAATCCTATTAATTTTAATTTAAAAGTTTTGAGAAGTCTTTTTGACAAAATAACTTTGTGCTATATATAAAAAAAAGCTTTTTTATTTGCTAAACATTAATTTTTAATTAGTTTTGTATGAAGGTCAGTCAACATTTGGTAAAACACCGCGTTTCTTGCTAAAGTAATTTAATATGGTTATGAACTGTGCTCTGTAAGCGACAATATGTTTTTATTTTTTCAGTTATAGAACTTCGTATTAAAACCCGAATAAACTACTACGTCAGAAACGCCTTTTTGCACTGAAGACGGTACTCTTAAGGCTACCGAAACAGCTGTATGCATCTCAAATATTTTTCTTTGGCGTTTCTGACGTAGTAGTTTATTCGGGTTTTAATATTCCAACGCCAAGTCTCCTGTTATTATAGAACTTCGTGTTAATTTTATGATTTCTAACTTTAAATAGTTTACAAACTTAAAAAAAATAACAGTACAACAAAACAAATACAAGTTTATTTTTCACCACTAAGTTTAAAATTAAAAATATTTAGATTCATCATTTACCTGCATCCATCATTCATTGACCTGCTGATTAATTCCTAATCTTTATATTCCCACGTTATAGACATGCCATCAGTTTGCCAATAACTTTTAATTAGCAGCGATAACAATAATAATAAATAACAACAAAAATTAATGAAATGTCTGTTCTTTAAAGTCTTATTATGCTTTATTATGCATTCATATTCTCAAGGCAACTGTCTGACCTCGGGAGAGATTTAACATTTCTGTCATTTACAATTAAGTAATCTGCAACCATGTTAATTTTTAATTAAAAAATACTGTATTTTTCTTACTTAAGTTTCTTCCTTTTTTTTTTTTTTTCCTTTTCTTTTTTCCTTTTTAAGTGTGTATGTATAATTTGGTATGTGAGATGCTGATGAAATTTCAAATAAGAATATCGATAAAAAGAGAAATTAGCAATTTAAAATGTTAAATGGGGCTCAAGTAGTCATCTATTATGCATAAAAAGGGTCAAAAAAGAAAAGAAAAAAAAAAAAAAAAAAAAAAAAGGGAAAAGAAAAGAAAGAAAGAGGGGAAAATAAAAGGTGGGGGTATTAGTTTTTTTTTTTTTTTTTCAATTACTGCCTTTGAATTAAAAAAAAAAAAAAAAAAAAAAAAAAAAAAAAGGCATAGAACATAACACTATTAAGTATATTAAAATTTCGCAAAATCTATTAAAATTTAATTAAAAAACATTCAAAATTTTAATTTAAAAAAAATTCAAAATGTTGCCTGGTAATTATTTTTTTAACCCCCCCCCCCCCCTCGATTTTACATTATTACAGTTTAACAATACATTCTAAGCAGATTTGGCTATCAGTTTATGGATTCATTGATAAGTTGATTTTTTAAAATATTTTTATGTTTGGATGCTAAAAAAATGTCCAGTAAATTTCAGCATTCTGACAAAAAAAAAAAAAAAAAAAAAAACTTATCAGTGAATATACCTAAATATATTTAGAATAAAAATATAAAATTGAGGAGGAAATTAAATAGGAAAAAAAAATAATTAATTTTATTGAAAAAATCAAAAATTTTGACTTTGACTTTTCTTTTTCTTTTATTTAAAAGGTTTTTAAGAAATTTTAATATTTTTGTATTTCAATGAATATGTAGGCAAATTTATACATAACAGTAATTTACATAAATTATTTACAATTTCCACCAATCCCTTTATCTCTATTAGAATTTCTTAAATTTCAAGTTCTTACTATTTATTACTGCAATGATAAAATATTACGAATAAAAAAAAAAAGAAAAAAAATTAAAATTAGCTTTTATAATGCAGCGCACTCTTGGAATGAAAAGCTGACACGTTTAGGGCATGGTGAATGTTATAAATTATTTTGTGAATTAATGTCTCAGATTTAGGAAAAATTCATATATATGAATTGAATTAAAACAATATTAAGTAAATCAAAATCTTCTCAAAATCTATTTAAATTAAATAATAATAATAATAATAATAATAATTTTAAATAATAATACAATTTAAAATTTTTTTGAAAAGTTTTCGAATGTTTTCTGAATTATCTTTAAAAATTTTCTTCGATTTTGCATTATTATAGTTAACAATATATTTTAAATATGTGTTTGGGTATTCTTTTGTAGGTTTATTGGTAAATTATTTTTAAAAAAGGGTATTTTGTGTTTGAATGCTGAAATTGAATGCAAACGTTTAGAATTTAAACGTAAAAATATTTTTTAATTTACTTTTTTTTATTACTATTATTAATTCTAGAACAGTAATTAAAAAAAAAAAAAAAAAAAAAAAGAACCTTCATCGCCTTAAATTAAACGAAAAATATTTTGATCCAAATAATCGAGAATAGTAATAAAAGTTTCAAAAGCATTTTTTTCCTTTTTCCTTTTTTTTTTTTTCTTTTTTCTGTGTGTGTGTTAATTATTTTAATTTAACACGTTTAATTATTCATTATCTGGATGGATTGTACATCTGCAATGCTACCATGCTAAAATAAAAAACTGCAGTTTCAAGCAAAGTCAGTGCGTGTTTATATAATATACATATATATTATACACATATTTCAAGTTCACAACTATTTAGTTTCCAATAAAATCCAGAACACCATTCCTATTTCTCTTGGGAAAAAAAAAAAAAAAAAACTTGCGTTTTTTTATTGCCATTATGGACAGAAATGGTGGAATCAGGAATGTTTCTCGGTTAAAAGAAAAAAAAAAAAAAAAAAAAGAATTATACATAATTTTTTAAACACTATTTCATACAATTGTACTGTCCGTTTTCGTAAACAATGTCTATCTCTCGCGGAACGATCCTACTCGGAAAAGGGGTGATGCGTTGAATGAGATGGGCACTTAGCCAAATGCGCTTTTCGTTCTACACGTGTTCGTTTTCTTTTTATGAGTCTTCAATATTTATTTTACCTTTTTACGCGAATTTAAAGTTTAATTTTTAATTTTAATTAACAATATTTTATTTAATGTAATTTATATGACAATATGCGCGAAAAATAAAAGGTGTAAAATAATCATGATAAAAAAATCTAATGATTTGATTTAAATACGATTTTCTGTAAATTTCTGTAAAATAGAGATCCAAAAATATGGTATTTTTATTTTAGCAGTATAATTTAAAAGAAAAAAATATATTACTTTTACTACAGGTAAAGTCTACTGTAAACGTTGTTCTTTTTCTCTTCTTTTATTAATGAATTATGTAAATTTTACCTAATTTAAGTCATTTTTAATTAATTTACTACTATAATCAGTGCATGAAACAAGTGTTCAGGTATGACAGATATAGTACGAATTTAGAGATCAAGTAAGCAAATAAAAATAATTTTAACTGAAAAAAAAAAAAAGAAGAAGAAGAAAGAAAACAGGCATTTACTTTTAAGTTTACGGATTTTATTTTGCATCGAAGAATAAAACTGATCTTCTACACTTATTTAAAAATTACAAGGGGGAAAAATCAGCATTTTGCCTTTATACGAATATAACGAAGAAGTATCGCCTCAAAATTCAATAATGTCCTGAAAAGAAAAAAAAAGAAACCGCAACTTATCTCTCACTCGTAAAATGTAAACATTCTCTCATCTTCTACGCTTCTACCCTATTTTAACAAAATCAATGCAGACCTCACGCATGCGCATAGGTGAGCAGGGTCACAGCTAACGAAAACAAACAATATTTGCATTTTTCCTACACGTTATACACTATCTACTAATAAGTATTTTGAAACTTTCTAATTGAGAGGTTTTTTTAAAATCTCTTGAAAAATTCTTTAGGAATTATCTTGAAACTTTGAGAGTATAAAGAGCATGTTACGCCTCATATATTTAAGCGAAATTTTTGTCCTAAAGAAAAAAAAAAATGGAACCATTAAAAAAATGAAACAAATATCGAAATGTTTTGGATCACCCTGTAGAAAAGCGTGTTTAAAATACGTTTTGTTGCTGTAGCATGTGATTCTGGGGATTCAACTAATTATCTGTATAAATTTTTATGTGGTTACCACTTATATACATGGTGATATAACAGTTTCTTAAAAAAAAAAAAAAATCGCAAAACAAAATTTAAATTTTTTATTTATAACACATAGAGTATTTGATCCAGTGCAGAGGAGGACCCAGTGCATTTTTCGGAAACTTGGCACGCTACATTAGACACAGCATACTGCAATTGGAATGCAAAAATGTTAAATACAACGAAATATGAACATTTTTACAGAATTTTTTTTACTTACGCATGCGCACGCTTTAAAAAAATTTCATTTGCATAATTTTAATAGCCAAAGGTATTGAGCTACTCATATCAAAACCCCAAATAAATATCGTGTAAATTAAAAATGTTATGAGAGATAGAATGAACAAAATTTCAGTTCCTCTAAAAAAAAAAAAAAAAAAAAAGGGAGGGGTGGGGAGATGATAGGGGTTTTTATCCATATTTATTTACAATCAGCGAACATTGTATTATCATTTGATTAAATAAAAATAAAAAATAAAAACTGAGTAAACCCCCTCATAGTTTAGCTTTTATTTTGAGAGAACTGAAATTCTGTTTATTCTATCTCTCATAACTTTTTTAATTTACACGATATTTATTTGGGGTTTTCATATAAGTAGCTCAAAGCCATTGGCTATTAAGTTATGCAAATGAATTTTTTTTTAAGCTTGCGCATGCGTAGTTAAAAATTATTTAGCAAATACGCTCATATTTCGTAAGATGTTTAACATTTTTGCATTCTGATTTCAGTATACTGTGTCTAATGTTAGTATGCCAAGTTTCCTAAAAATGGCTTTGCACTGGATGAAATACCCTACGTGTTATGAAGATTATAAGTGTTAGTAGGTAAGATAATTCTCCTTAGGATAATTCAGGTATGTAGAGAAGATTTTTGCAGTTAGTGGCAGGTAGATAAAATGTAAATAGTGAAGTTTCCATTTCGATGGTCTCCACTAGGCCATATTTTCGTATAGGTGAAAAATACCTCCTCCACTTGCGTTGATTGCCGCTAGAAATATAATTTTACAATTTTTCCATTAAATAACCAAGATTCAATCCACAGTTGTTAAAAAAGATAAAATTCAGAAATCAATAAAGATTTGACAAAAATTTGTGCACAGTTTTTTATTGACTTGCTGCATAAAATAAGGAGGGAAGG
This sequence comes from Salticus scenicus, assembly GCA_963930645.1. Lineage (NCBI taxonomy): Eukaryota > Metazoa > Arthropoda > Arachnida > Araneae > Salticidae > Salticus > Salticus scenicus. The sequence goes on from CAWVNO010002384.1 coordinate 988,987, forward strand.
TGCCACTAACGTATAAATATTTTTTAGGAACTACATCTGTATGTTCTAAGCAGAAGCGGTCAGAGAAGAATGATAAAGTTTCAGCCAAATTGTTGTTACATATTGGCATTTAATTTCATCGCCAGCAAGAACACATAAAAAGTGGTTTTTTAAAGATACGTTACACTGAAATTAGACTAACAATTTTGAATACAGAGTAGGATTGCCATAATATGATAACCCTATGAAAATCCCAAATTTCGCCAGAGATTCATCATGAGAAAAGTAAACCACAACGGATAGATATACATAAAATATAGCTATAATTTAATTGTGTTCAAGGATAATTTTGACTAACTGAATAAATTACGTTAGAAATAAGGCTACTGTGATTTGGGAGGAACATAAATAAAATGAGCCATGTGTTACTCTTTATGATAGGAAATGATTATGAGAATATGCAAGGAGATTGATTATCTTTTACATTTATTTTTTATTTTACTGATAGAGGAAGAATTCGGCAGTTACTAAAGATTAATATTGAATACACGAGTGAATTATTATAAAAAGCGATAAAATAGATTTGAATTAAAATTAAATAGAGAATTTTTAAAATATATGTGATTTCTACATCACACTACGTGTTCTAAATAAAACAGTGGTAATTTTATTTGCAATTTTTGTTATAGAAACCATTATATCTCCCTGAATATATGTGGTAGCCTCATAAAAATTTATACAGGTAATTAGAAGAATGCTCATAATCATATGCTACAACCAAAATGCGTTTCAAGAATTACTTTCTACAAGGTTTCAAAGATTTCAAAGACGGAAGGAGGCCGCTCACCACTATTCAGCGGTTTTGAGCGATTTCAACCTCCAAAGAGGGGCTCTGACGACAAATGTCACATAACAATGTGAAATTCTGAAAGAGCCCGTTTCTAGAAGTTAAGTCTCCCCCGTTGTTTATTGCACAAAAAAAAAAAAAAAAAAGAAAAAAAAAAAAAAAAAAAAAAAATTTTTACAATTGCTGCCAGATATGAAATCCCACGCGACAGAGGGCAGCAGTTACTTAAAAAGACAAAATTTAGGCTTCTAATGAGGAGGGCAACAGAGATTAAAAACAGAGATGATTGTTGATGAGGAATGTCTAATTTGAGAGTCTTATATAACGAGGAGTCCATGGTTATAGTCCGAAGTTGCGCCGGGGATTAGCCCTTCGCGTCAAGGGGCGCTGTAGTGACTAGAAATGATTGAACTTGGAGAAGGACACCGCACGAATTGAGAGTCACGCCGGAATTAAACCATACCGACAATGGACGTTAATTGATAAATAACAGAGGTTGAAAACAGAAATGATAGTTGGTGAGAACTGTCCTATTTGAAAGTCCTGAATTACTTATTAGTCCATATGTTTTGTCTGAACTTGCGCCGGGAATTAACCCTTCGCGACAAGGAGCGCTTTTAAGTAATGAAATTACGCAGAAACGCATTCATACTTTTATTGTTGCAGTGAAGTGATGACTTAAACCTGGGCTGATTGCAGCACCGAGGGGGAGAGTACAGAAATTCACATTCTCGCACACATGCTTTTAGAGGACAGACAAAACATTCACATACTCAGACCATATACAGTAAAAAACTTAACTAAAAAAAATAATAATAAAAATTATATAAATTAAAATTAAATTTTAACTCCATTAATTTGTTCTATTTGAGATGTCTTTCAAAAGATAGTATATTCTTTTCAATTTATTTAGGAGGGAAGGACGCGTAACAATGTTTTCCAGCCAGCCCTCGGGTCTTGGCAAGGGATTTCTAATATGGTATATACTTGTAAGAGGGCAACTGTAGTAGTAATGTTCAGGTGTGCCCTCCTCTCCGCAAGAGCATAGGGGCGTGCGTCGGCAGTGGAATCTGTGTAGGTACTTCGGAAATGGCCCGTGACCGGATAGGAAGGCAGCAGACTCAGGAGAGAGTGACCAATCATTTGCGGTCGCATGCGGGATCAAGGAAAAGGTATATCTTCCGTTTTCTGAGTCCTCCCACCAGGCCTGCCATTCCCGAAGCATTGATAGTTTCAGTGTACTTTTAATGTACGAAGGAGGTGCAGGAAGAGAATAATCTATACTATTATTCTCCGTTGCACCCTTTGCTAAGGAGTCTGCCAGTTCATTACCAAACACGCCCCTATGGGCAGAAACGTGTGCCAGGAATATTAGGAAATTTAAATCTTTTAAGAGTTGCTTTATTTTAATAACTTGAGGGTGTCTGGCCCTATGACGGACTATGGCCTGCAGACCCGATAGACTATCGCTAAAGATATGGAATTTTTGATTGATATCATGTTGGGCTATGATCCACTCCAGGGCCTTTTCTATTGCGAAAAGTTCCGCTTGGAAGACTGAATTATAATCTTCGAGTCTGCATGCCCACCGATGGATGCATTCATTGTTTTTTAGAACACAGAAGGCAGCCGCGACCCCGTGTTCCGTTTTAGAACCATCAGTATAGGCCGCCATAGGAACCGAAGGAGAAAAACTATTTTTGGAACATGAGGTGAGTAAGGAGGCAATGTCTTGAGCTGGGTGGATTTGCCAGCTGGGAAGGAGATGTTGCACTCTAACGCCAGGAAGAAGTAAATTTGAAAGATCTGAGTTTTGAAGTTGTAAGATATTCGTTTTATTGTGAACATATTTAAGTTGGAGATGTACATGGGGGATCCCGGTGATGACTGTGAGGGCGTCTGTTGAAATGGTTTTATAGCCACGCGAAATTTGGAGTAAAAACATTCTTTGAACAGAGTTAATTTTCGTTTTTGCTGTTTGTGTGAGATGCCCTCCCCAGATACCAGCCCCATATGTTAGAATTTTATCAATGATTGAGTTATACCAGATTTTAAGAAGAGTTGTTGATGTACCCCACCTCTTGCCGACCATTTTCGCGGAATTGTGAAAAATTTTTAGAGTTTTAATTTTAAGTTCTTTTATGTGTTCTAGCCAGTTAAAGTGTTTATCTATTGTTATTCCTAATAATTTGAGATGAGGTACATGATTGACACTGACGCCATCTATCCTCATCACCGGGGTCCTTTGTAGAGTGCGGGGTTCCGAAAACGTCAAAGCTTGCGTTTTTGAGGTTGATAATTCCAGGTTAAATTTGGTGAGAAGATTACTAAAAAGGTTTAGAGCCTCCCGGGCCTGGTTCTCCAGGTCAATCCTCGTTCTGCCAGAGACAACCAGGGAGAAGTCATCCGCATATGCGAAAGTTTTAAATCCTTTGGAATTCATTTCAACTAGTATGTTGTTTGCTATTAGGTTCCACAATAACGGGCCCAAACAAGACCCCTGGGGACAACCTTTGGATTGAGGAAGGTCTTTTGTATCCGGTCCCCAATTAATGGAGATTTTCCTATTAGATAGATACGAACGGATGACTCCCGCCAAGTTGCTCGGGCAGTTAAGATCTCTAAGAGAATTTAGAATATGTAGCCATTCAATATTATCGAAGGCTCCTTTGATGTCGAGTGAGATCAGAGTGGTGTATTCTTCAGACTGTATGTTAACGGCACAGGAGGTTAGTATTTCTTTCAATGCATGTTCACAGGATCTGCCCCCTCTGAATCCAAATTGAGAGGGATGAAGTAAGTTGTTGGATTCCAAATAATAATTTAATCTGATCACTATTAATTTTTCTAGCAATTTTCCTAATGTTGGCAAAAGGCAGATTGGTCTATAAGATGAGGGTTCAGAGGGTAACTTCCCTTGCTTTAAGAAGTACACCACTTCTCCTCTGCGTAGTGTTAATGGGAAATATTGGTGTTGCAGGCAGAGGTTTGACCATTTATGGATGATGTTCGGGAAAATGTTGTAGGTATTTCTAAGAATTCTGAAGTCTATATTGTCTGGGCCAGGAGCCTTCTTAATTTTGAAACTAAAAAGAGCCGACCTGACCTCTGCCTCAGAGAAAAGTATGTCAGGTGGAGCTGTGAAATTAAGACTTTGAGCCGAGTCGAGATTGCTCGGTGGGAATAGAATGTAGGTCAGGTACTCGAGGTTGTCTTTCTTGGAGGAGTGAGCTGGAGGACGTTCAAGTTTTAGCTCAGAAGGGGTGAAGAATTTGTTTGAGTAAAATTTTTGTGCTACGCCAAATGGGTTTGTTTGTTGTGTGCAGAATTTTTTCCATGCGGCCTGTTTGGTTTGGTTAATTTGTTTTTTATATGTTGCTGCGAGCTGTTTAATTTTTTGTTTGTGCTGTGGTAATGAATCAGGATTAATGTACTGTGTTTGCCGTCTGAGTGCAGTGAGATGATTCCGCATGGATCTGAGCTGGGGAGACCAAAAATTGAAGGTGCGCTGACGTCCTGTTTTTTTTAGTTTAAAGGCAGAGGCTGCAGCTGATTGGACTGAAGAAATTAAAAGAATGGTAAAGTGTTCTAGTTGCTGTGTATTAGAGATTAAATTTATTTGTTCTGTAAACTGTTCTGAGAAATTTAGGAGAGTTTTACAAAATTTGCTAAAGTTACCACGTTTAGTTTGGAATCTTTTGTTTGAGTAGGATTTGGGGGGAGGGTTTAAAGAGTAGGTAATGTATTTGTGGTCTGAGCAGTTGAAGATGTCCTGAACAGTCCAATTCGAAATGTGTGTAAAGGTTTTTGGGTTAACTAGTGTGAAGTCTGGCCAGCCACGCGCGTTATTCTTCTGAAAAGTAGGAATGGAGTTTTCTATGTTGGCCAGACAGAGACTGTTAATAGTAATGTATTCGATTAGGCTGCTACCCCTGACGTCCTCTTTTGGAGAATTCCATAGAGGAGAGTTCGCGTTAAGGTCGCAGCCACAAAGGAAAAATTTTCTGTGTGTGATTAAGTGCTGCCACTCTTGCATACAAAAGTCAAAGTCCGAGGACGGAGCTGCATATGCGCTGCCAAGGATCAACTCACCCTCATTAGTGGTCAGTGTAATGAAAACACAATGTTCCCCAGTAAAGATATGGGTGTAGACGAGATTTTGAGTTCGTATAACAATGTGTGAGGAATGTTGCGCTGAGCTAAACTTGGTCCAGGAGGAAGGAAATCCGTACAGGTCACCCTCTCCAGTGCAGTGGGCATCCTGCAGCAGCCCGATGTCAGTGGAACTTTTGTCCATGTAATCCCGAGCCGCCGAGTTAGCCGCCTTGCAATTGTTGAGGTTAACCTGTAGGATTCGAAGACTATTAAAGTTAGGAGGGAGAGTTTCATTAGAGGACAGTGCTTCCTGGGAAGGAGAGGAGCGCACACGTTTGGAATTGGACATAGCAGATTAAGTTTGAGTTGATTGGATTTAAGATAAATAAATAAATAATAATAATAATAAAGGGGGGGGTGAAGGAATAAAAGAGAAAAATAAAAGTTACCCTCGTGCTGCTGACGGATGGCCCAGAGTTGCTGATGAGTAGTCCAGAGCTCCAGATGAATAGCCCAGAGGTCCAGATAGCTGTAGGAACCGCTGATTTCCCTCGTAGTAGTAGTTGTGCGTAGAGTTTGTAGCTGTTTGTTGCGCATTATTCTGGAGATAAGGCAAGAAGGGATTGTGAGGATTGAAAAGCCAAGGATGTGGACTGGAATTGACTTGTTCTCTCTGCTTTTCATATCCCATTGGTCTTTGTCGTTGATGCCGGGCATTATTTGCTGTCTTGCGTATAGGTCTGGCGCTGTTTGAGGATTGTCCTGGCTGTTCTTTATGGGGTTCGTTCGATGCACTATAGAATCTCCTGTCCAATTCCTCTCTGCATCTCTTGTATTCTTGTTCAGAGGCTGGACATGAGAATGAGTATGCCGGGTGGTTTGTGCTGAAGGGTCGTATTCCTTTCGAGGCGTTTTTGAGGTTGACCCTCGCGCAGTTAATGCAGCTCCGCTCCTCTTGGCAATTATCATTTTTGTGCTTTTGTGCACAATGTGAGCAAAACTGTTCTTGCTCACACTGTGAGGGAGAGTGATCCAAGCCCTGGCAGATTGAGCAACGTGTCACTTGCGTGTACGGTCTAATCTGACATCTCTGTAACCCAATCTGCAGATTTCTAATTTTAATAATGGCTTCTGCAATGGGGATGGGAGCTTGTAGTATCCAATTTTTTAGGCCTTGCCCTCTTGATGCCGTTAGCCTGACAGTTTTTAATGTGTTTTTGGTGCTACTTGTTAAATAGCCGCTGTCCTGCAGCTTTTGCTTGATTATATCTTCCGTTAACTCCTCAGGAACACCTAGAATTATGAACCGCTGTTGAGGGCAAGGCTTTAGTTTGACTTGTAGTTTCTCAGCAAGGACCTTGCAATTGAGTATGTCCTGGATCAGGGATTGAGCTCCGTCTTTAGAGTTACACAAGAGATCCAGTGACTTTCTGAAAGTTCTTGTGTCGACAATATTTGCCATGGTTGCCACTCTATTTTTCCTGAGAGTCTGAAGAATTTCATAGCCACTATTTGTGGAGCACTTTGAAGTTATATAAACAGTTTTTTGGGCTGTGTGGAATTCGTGGAGTGCCTTTGAAAAGTTTTTGTTAGGGAGTACTTTTGGTTGTGTAGTTATTTGAGAAGCTGCCATCATGGAACCTGCTTGGAGGGAATCTGTTAGGGTAGGGAATTCTATTTCCTTTAGAATTGTTGGCTGATTGTGAGTTTCTGTTTCTTGGATGACTGGAGATTCCAAATTTTGTTGCTGCTGATTTGTCGGTGAAAGTGGCCTTGATTCTTTAGCTGAAGACAGAGGGTGCTTTCCCAATTTCTTTAAGATATTTTCCTGATGAGTGGAAATCTTTTCCAGCTTCTCGTTAATTTGTTGATGATTTAGCTTAATCAATTCATGAAGGTCCTCTGGGGATTGTAGAATGGTTGTTTGAGCTTGAGGAGTCGATGGGGAAGCACTGATTGGTTGAGGTTGAGATGTCATAGCGGAAACATTTGGTTGGATAATAGGTGCTGATCCTGAGATTGCCTTGGTCCTGGCAATTTTACTGAGTGTCTTTATGCGCATGAAAGCCTTGGCGAACAGAGTGAGAGGGGCTTTTCGACCACTACTCCTTACTTTAGAAATAATATCAATTGCTGCTTTTGCCACGGACATAATTGTTTTGCAATTACTGAAGTCCTCGTTAGGGTTATATGTATCTTTTGGTGATATGTCACCTACTTTTAGAAATTGTTTAGCAGACATTGAAGTTTTTGATGATTTTTTCTTCTTTTTGGATGTTTGGGATCTGGTTGAAACACCGGACTTTACTGAGTGATTAGAATAACTGCTACAGGTTGAAGAGTCCGTTGCCTCACCTTGATCATCCCCATCCTCTGTATCGAGATGTATTAGGTCACTGTCCGACATGTTTATGTGGCAAGAATTGCTGACTGATTTGCTTGCTAGGTTAGCTTTTAGAAAAGCTTTTTGGTTTGTTTTAGAATGAAGAAAGATTATATTAATAATATACTGGACAGTCTAATAATATACTGGATAATCTAATTAGATAATTAGGAGATGATAAGATTTAAATGATAACAATCAATCTAATGATACGGTAGGGGCTCGCTGCAGCGTCTACACTATACCAAAAAAAGGGGGTTGGAGAAAAAAAAAAAAAAAAAAAAAGCAAAAACCAGGAGCCTAGACTCTCGAAAGTAGCCAAGAGAAAAAGTAATAAAAGAAATGTAATTAAATTGATACCATCCGTATAAAAAAAAAAAATGTATATATATATATGTATATATATTAAGAGAAATATTTAAAGAAAATAGCCCAAGGGAAACGAAGTTCCCGCTCGACTGAAGGAGTTGTGGTTGTATGAAGAGTTAAGGTTGGCAGGGGAAATGAACAGCTTGAACGACTGGACTGCGGTCTCGCTGAGCATTGAACTGCGTGAGTGTTGAGGTTAATAGGCTAGTGGGTTAAAAACAAAGGTAAGAAAAAAAAAAAAAAAAAAAAAAAAGGAAAGGGCCTTGGAGCTTGCCGGGGCCGTCGCCGAAAACGCCACAAAGTTTAACCTTGACACCGAGATGGTCGCCGACCTTGTCGCCTGAGGGGACCCGAGGGTGACCTAAGGGAAGGGAGCAAAAGGCGAAGTGTCAAAAACCTTAAGTGAAGGAGCCTGGAAAAAAAAAAAAAAAAAAAAAAAAAAAAAAAAAAAAAACTGGCCCTGGAGGTCGCTGAGGCCGTCGCCGAAATCGTCGCCAAGTTTTACCCTGACTCCGAGATGGTCGCCAACCTCATCGTCTGAGGGGACTCGAGGCAGACCTAAGGGAAGGGAGCAAAAGGCGAAGTGTCTAAAACTTAAGAGAAGCAGAAGCCTAGCAGTGGGAAAGAAAAAACTGCTCTGGAGGTCGCCGAGATCATCGCCGAAACCGTCGCCAAGTTTTACGTTGACTCCGAGGTGGTCGCCGACCTCGTCGCCACAGAGGACTCACAGAAAGCCAAGGGGGGGAAGCAAAGAGCGATGGGAGAACAAAAGCCAGAGAAAGGATGGAAGCCTATGGGTGGGGCAGTCAATGTTAAATCCTAGCTGGGAAGCTCAGAAGGTGGGCAGGTTGGAGTTCTGCGAATTCGAAATTCTAATATAATTGAAACCTTGCACATAGGGTTAGAAGTAATACATTGGTTAAATTGGTTTGACATGTCGTGAGCCCAAGGGGTGGGGCAAGCTAGAACCTTAACATTGTGTTTAATCTAGGAAAGGTTGCAGTATTAGGGGTTCAATTTTGATGATGAATTGCCAGATCATTGGAAATATCATTGTGGAAAATAGCCCAGGGGGTGGGGCAGTGGATGTTATCCCAGAGAGAGGCGCAAGAGAAACTCTGACTTTTGAAAAGAATTTAGATGAACTGGCGCTTATTTAGCAGGAATTTTAATTTTAAGGTGGATTACTGTGAGGGTTATCTTAAGGGGTGAAGAAGTAAGAAGCCTTAACTTATAGCCTAAAAAATTTCTTACGGGCTTTCTCTAAAATGTTACAAAAAAAAAAAAAAAAAAAAAAAAACTGCCCTGGAGGTCGCCGAGATCATCACCGAAACCGTCACCAAGTTTTACGTTGACTTCGAAGTGGTCGCCGATCTCGTCGCCAGAGAGGATCCACTGAAAGCCAAGGGGGGGGGGAGCAAAGAGCGATGGGAGAACAAAAGCCAGAGAAAGGATGGAAGCCTATGGGTGGGGCAGTCAATGTTAAATCCTAGCTGGGAAGCTCAGAAGGTGGGCAGGTTGGAGTTCTGCGAATTCGAAATTCTAATATAATTGAAACCTTGCACATAGGGTTAGAAGTAATACATTGGTTAAATTGGTTTGACATGTCGTGAGCCCAAGGGGTGGGGCAAGCTAGAACCTTAACATTGTGTTTAATCTAGGAAAGGTTGCAGTATTAGGGGTTCAATTTTGATGATGAATTGCCAGATCATTGGAAATATCATTGTGGAAGATAGCCCAGGGGGTGGGGCAGTGGATGTTATCCCAGAGAGTGGCGCAAGAGAAACTCTGACTTTTGAAAAGAATTTAGATGAACTGGCGCTTATTTAGCAGGAATTTTAATTTTAAGGTGGATTACTGTGAGGGTTATCTTAAGGGGTGAAGAAGTAAGAAGCCTTAACTTATAGCCTAAAAAATTTCTTACGGGCTTTCTCTAAAATGTTACAAAAAAAAAAAAAAAAAAAAACTGCCCTGGAGGTCGCCGAGATCATCACCGAAACCGTCACCAAGTTTTACGTTGACTTCGAAGTGGTCGCCGATCTCGTCGCCAGAGAGGATCCACTGAAAGCCAAGGGGGGGAAGCAAAGAGCGATGGGAGAACAAAAGCCAGAGAAAGGATGGAAGCCTATGGGTGGGGCAGTCAATGTTAAATCCTAGCTGGGAAGCTCAGAAGGTGGGCAGGTTGGAGTTCTGCGAATTCGAAATTCTAATATAATTGAAACCTTGCACATAGGGTTAGAAGTAATACATTGGTTAAATTGGTTTGACATGTCGTGAGCCCAAGGGGTGGGGCAAGCTAGAACCTTAACATTGTGTTTAATCTAGGAAAGGTTGCAGTATTAGGGGTTCAATTTTGATGATGAATTGCCAGATCATTGGAAATATCATTGTGGAAAATAGCCCAGGGGGTGGGGCAGTGGATGTTATCCCAGAGAGAGGCGCAAGAGAAACTCTGACTTTTGAAAAGAATTTAGATGAACTGGCGCTTATTTAGCAGGAATTTTAATTTTAAGGTGGATTACTGTGAGGGTTATCTTAAGGGGTGAAGAAGTAAGAAGCCTTAACTTATAGCCTAAAAAATTTCTTACGGGCTTTCTCTAAAATGTTACAAAAAAAAAAAAAAAAAAAAAAAAAACTGCCCTGGAGGTCGCCGAGATCATCACCGAAACCGTCACCAAGTTTTACGTTGACTTCGAAGTGGTCGCCGATCTCGTCGCCAGAGAGGATCCACTGAAAGCCAAGGGGGGGGGGAGCAAAGAGCGATGGGAGAACAAAAGCCAGAGAAAGGATGGAAGCCTATGGGTGGGGCAGTCAATGTTAAATCCTAGCTGGGAAGCTCAGAAGGTGGGCAGGTTGGAGTTCTGCGAATTCGAAATTCTAATATAATTGAAACCTTGCACATAGGGTTAGAAGTAATACATTGGTTAAATTGGTTTGACATGTCGTGAGCCCAAGGGGTGGGGCAAGCTAGAACCTTAACATTGTGTTTAATCTAGGAAAGGTTGCAGTATTAGGGGTTCAATTTTGATGATGAATTGCCAGATCATTGGAAATATCATTGTGGAAGATAGCCCAGGGGGTGGGGCAGTGGATGTTATCCCAGAGAGTGGCGCAAGAGAAACTCTGACTTTTGAAAAGAATTTAGATGAACTGGCGCTTATTTAGCAGGAATTTTAATTTTAAGGTGGATTACTGTGAGGGTTATCTTAAGGGGTGAAGAAGTAAGAAGCCTTAACTTATAGCCTAAAAAATTTCTTACGGGCTTTCTCTAAAATGTTACAAAAAAAAAAAAAAAAAAAAACTGCCCTGGAGGTCGCCGAGATCATCACCGAAACCGTCACCAAGTTTTACGTTGACTTCGAAGTGGTCGCCGATCTCGTCGCCAGAGAGGATCCACTGAAAGCCAAGGGGGGGGGGAGCAAAGAGCGATGGGAGAACAAAAGCCAGAGAGAGGATGGAAACCTAGGGGTGGGGCAGTCAATTTTAAATCCTAGCTGGGAATCTAAGGAGGTGGGGCAGGTTGGAGTTCTGCGAGTTCGTGATTTTAGTTAAATTTGAAACCTTGCACAAAGGATTAGAAATTATAAGTTGGTTTGACATGTGGTGAGCCCAAGGGGTGGGGCAAGCTAGAACCTAAACATTGTGTTTATTCTTGGAAAAGTTGCAGCATTAGCGGTTCAATTTTGCTGATGAATTGCCAGATCATTGGAAATATCATTGTGGGAGATAGCCCAGGGGGTGTGGCAGTGGATGTAATCCCGGGGGGTGGCGCAAGAGGAACTCTGACTTTTGAAAAGGTTAGATGAACTGGCGCTTATTTAGCAGAAATTTTAATTTTAAGGTGGTTTGACTGCGAGGGTTATCTTAAGGGGTGTGGAAGTAAGAAGCCTTAACTGTTAGCCTAAAAAAAATTTCTTACGGGCTCTTGGTTAAAAGGTTAAAAAAAAAAAAAAAAAAAAACTGCTCTGGAAGTCGCCGAGATAATCGCGAAAACCGTCGCCAAGTTTTACGTTGACTCCGAGGTGGTCGCCGATCTCGTCGCCAGAGAGGGCCCACAGAAAGCCAAGGGGGGGAGCAAAGAGCGATGGGAGAACAAAAGCCGGAGAAAGGATGGAAACCTAGGGGGTGGGGCAGTCAATGTTAAATCCTAGCTGGGGAGCTCAGGAGGTGGGGCAGGTTGGAGTTCTGCGAGTTCGTAATTCCAGTAAAATTGAAACCTTGCACACAGGATTAGAAGTTTTAAGTTGGTTTGACACGTGGTGAGCCCAAGGGGTGGGGCAAGCTAGAACCATAACATTGTGTTTATTCTTGGAAAGGTTGCAGCATTAGCGGTTCAATTTTGCTGATGAATTGCCAGATCATTGGAAATATCATTGTGGGAGATAGCCCTGGGGGTGAGGCTGTGGATGTTATCCCGGGGGGTGGCGCAAGAGGAACTCTGACTTTTGAAAAGGTTAGATGAACTGGCGCTTATTTAGCAGAAATTTTAATTTTAAGGTGGTTTGACTGTGAGGGTTATCTTAAGGGGTGTGGAAGTAAGAAGCCTTAACTGTTAGCCTAAAAAATTTCTTACGGGCTCTTGGTTACAAAGTTTAAAAAAATAACAAAAAAAAAAAAAAAAACTGCTCTGGAAGTCGCCGAGTTAATCGCGAAAACCGTCGCCAAGTTTTACGTTGACTCCGGGGTGGTCGCCGATCTCGTCGCCAGAGAGGACCCACAGAAAGCCAAGGGGGGGGGGTGCAAAGAGCGATGGGAGAACAAAAGCCGGAGAAAGGATGGAAACCTAGGGGGTGGGGCAGTCAATGTTAAATCCTAGCTGGGGAGCTCAGGAGGTGGGGCAGGTTGGAGTTCTGCGAGTTCGTAATTCCAGTAAAATTGAAACCTTGCACACAGGATTAGAAGTTTTAAGTTGATTTGACACGTGGTGAGCCCAAGGGGTGGGGCAAGCTAGATCCTTAACATTGTGTTTATTCTTGGAAAGGTTGCAGTATTAGGGGTTCAATTTTGCAGATGAATTGCCAGATCATTGGAAATATCATTGTGGGGGGTTAGCCCAGGGGGTGGGGCAGTGGATGTAATCCCAGAGGGTGGTACAAGAGGAACTCTAACTTGAAAAGGTTTTTGATGAACTGGCGCTTATTTAGCAGGAATTTTAATTTTAAGGTGGTTTTACTGTGAGGGTATCCTAAGAGGTGGGGAAGAAAGAAGCCTTAACTTTTAGCCTAAATTTTTTTTTCCCTTTTTTTCCATTTTTTTTTTTTTAAGGGCACTTGGTTAAAAAGTTTAAATCGTTAAAAAAAAAAAAAAAAAACTAAGTCCTAACCCCAACAATCAAGAGTTTAGCTTAAGATTAATAGTGGTTTTAATTAATTAAGCCTAAGATTATTAGTGGTTTTAATGAATTAAAGTTAAGTTTTTGTAGTCCCCTATTAAAATCAAATTTCTAAAGTCCTGGCGAATAGATAGTAGTTTTGCCAATGGTTATTAATTTGCACTCGACCACCCCCAAGTATGCCATCATGGTAAAAGCGGACATCCCTTGAAACAGGGTGAGCATAGTCCATGACGACACGCAGGGATAGGCAAGTACCTGTACATGGATTACATGGAAACTTATCAAAATGGCGCAAGGCACATGATATTTGCAATTAACTTTTAAATTAACTTAGCTGTTCGTAATACGGCATTATGCAATTTTTGGGTCAGCAATGGTCTTCGGGACATGATTGCGGAGGGGGGGGGGGGGGTAAATGTTCCGAATTTTAATTTTGATTGAGTTATTAAATAGTAAAAGGCAATAAGCCGCAACGTTAAAAAGAAAATAGCAATCAGCCACGATGAAGACCATTGCTGAGGGAAACAAAAGTTACTATTTACATTTATACAAATTATTCATGAACAACTTGGGCTAGAGATTAATGGATAGTATCAAAAGAAAGATAATAACTTTAGGAAAAGAAAATAGTATAGTGCATAACTCCAACTTACCCCGTTCCTATTGTATTAGCCCTCCATTGAGGAGCAAAGAAACTAACGTCCGATCACTTTCAAAGGAAGACTTCACCTCTTTCTACAAGGTTATCCAAAAGATACTGCAGTCGAAATACAAACATCTTAAATATTTCATGAAATAAGAGCATTTTCATGAGAAACGTTTTCGCAGCGCATGCGCAAAAGATGGAAAATGGAAATGATGGGAATTTTGCAGCAGAAAGTTATTTAAATGTGATTTTTAAAAATGTCTCTCATAAAACACAATGCATTGGCATTTTTGGGGTGTTCCTGTACACAAACCTATTAATATTGTACAGGGCTTATTAATGCCCTTTTAAAAAGGGAGCACTGGGAACATATATCATTTTAAAGAACTTTTAAAAACATTTACAGACGCAGGAGGCGGGCAAACGGACAGATAAATAGACGGGCAATCAGACATAGGGATACACTAAATCAAATCATATTTATACTTAAAAATTGTTAGAAAGTGTTAAAAACGCTTAATCTAAACAAAAATGCAATTTCAGCAAATTTCCAACAACAGCCATTAATGTAACTGAATATTTTTGTGTATTCCTGTAAATCTTAATGCTAATCATGTTATATTCTATATAAAGCATTCTTTTGTGCCTATAAATACGATATTTCAATTTTATTAAGATTTGTGCAAAGTAAAGTTATTCACATATGGTTTATTGAAATACCTCTCATAGAACGCAGTGCTTTGGAATACTTTCGGATGCCCCTGTACACAAATCATTGGTGGTGCTTACTTCATTTTCAGTAAAGAACATCCGATAATGAACTTGAATTACATATTTCAATTTCTTTAAACTTTGTGTAAATCAAAGCTATTAAAATATGCTTTATATAAATATTTCTCATAGAAAGCAGTGCTTTGGAATACTTTCGGTGTCCCTGTATATAAATCAGTAGTGGTATTTACTCTATTTTCAACAGAGAACATCCGATAGTGAACTTGAATAACATACATCAGTTACAATAAATTCCGTGAATATTTACGGAAGTAAATGCATGGAAAGACAGACAGACGGATAGACAGATGTTTTTTACCCATATCATCTCTAAATCTAATCAAAATTTTGAAATGTTTGATAGATATTTTAAATTAGACATAGACCTAAAACTCTGCCAAGTGCCTTTGAATTCTGTCCAGCCGTTCTCAAGTGAATCCAAGCAAAATTAGTGTTACAGATATAACTATCCACACACACAACGGAAAATTTTCTAAAGTCATTTTTGGCTATCATAATAAGTGAGACGTGAAGATATTGCAAAATGTTTTGATTCTGCTCTTTTTACAGATAAAAATCTGATTTTATTAATATAGCCACGTACAAAATCTGTGTATGTTTCTTAGTGATTTCGAATATGAGCTTATTCCAAATAAATTAAATTGTTTTAATAGACATTAGAAAAGAACCCTTTTCAGTAA
Source organism: Salticus scenicus (assembly GCA_963930645.1). Classification (NCBI taxonomy): domain Eukaryota; kingdom Metazoa; phylum Arthropoda; class Arachnida; order Araneae; family Salticidae; genus Salticus; species Salticus scenicus. Next base: position 1,004,113 of record CAWVNO010002384.1, read on the forward strand.
AACATCTAAATTGTAAAAAAATTCTTTCACTTTTTTTCAAATCAGGCAACTTTAAACTTCCTGAATTTTATTAACAGACAGTCTTTTTTCGTTTTTTTTTTTTTTTTTTTTTTTTTTTTAATTTTTTAAATAAATAATATAATTCTAATTGGTATGCTTATAACTCAAGATATCACATTCCATCTAACCATATAATAATACAGAATATAGAAGTAGAATATTCCGGCCAGCAAATGAACTCAAAACCTTGTGGTGCTCCTCGTGTCATTAAACTAAATCACTGGTTTAAAGTTTTGAAGTTAAAACTTTAGAGTTTTTCAAGTTACATTTGGCATCATTCAAGTCTGCTACAATACAGAAGGCAATATGCATCGTAACGTTGAGCGAAACACATGGTTTGGTAATTGTTCTGTATAGTTGAGTGGTTCAGAAGCACTGGTAAATTGAGTTCTAATCGCTGTCCGATTTCTTGCCAAAACATTTTTCGCTCAGCATGGAAATTCATTGAACTCTTTCAATATTCTGTCAGTGTACTTGTTCTTGTGCTGTTTTATAAGTATTATATAGTATGGAGTCGATTTGAATAATCTGGTATGACCCTCACATGACTTTCCTTTACTCTGCATTTGAACACTAAGACCAATTACAGATTATGGGGTAAGATAAAAAGAACTGTATGTAAATATACTTTAAATCAATCCAAAATAGTTCGAGAAAAAATTTTAATTGACATAGACTAAGCGACAAAAAAAAAAAAAAAAAAAAAAAAAAAAAAGCCGCACTGCTGAAAAAATGACTTATATCTTTTTAATTTATAATAACTTTAAAATTAAGGGCTGAAACAAATAAAACTGTCTTGTTTGCATAATACCAAAGGACTTAAATGATACACATTTTCGATTTAATAATTCGCTTTATTGCACTCTACGAAGTACTTTTTAAAAATCTGCATAAATTTTTCTTTTTGAACATAATGCAATAACCATACAGTTTGTATTTGATTATGATTTATTATATGAAATAAACAAGTTATATTTTAATGTATGAAATAAAACTATTTATTTGTTAGATCTAAGCAATTTTTTATTAAAAATATGTATTCTGCATTGGGTTAATTCTACCTTTATATGGAGTAACTGCATTAATGCGCAATGACATAGTTTTATACAGTGTTTAATGTATCTCAGAAATTTCAATGTGTCAAATAACACAAATAATTTTTTCTTGTTCTGGCAGAGTTATAGGCTGCAAATTTCGAACCCTCTCCCCTCTCCCCCGCCTTTTTATAGGCGAAACATTTTCGAGCGGATCGCGATTAGGACTATTTCCATATCTGGTGAAGAAGAAATTCTACTATATCTTTTGTGGGATTTAACTTAAAGTGAAAAAATATATGATTACTTGCTTTATTATAGGTTCTCATGGGAATGGATAGGAAATTTTGACAATTTGAAGTGAATAAACTTACCACAGACGTCGTGTAGTAAAGTGCATTATCATCTTGAAATGCTGTTTGCGGAAAGACTGTTTGAAAAGTTATGCACCTCCGTACCATAATGTACGGAGAATGTGTCACTGTTTTAAAAGTGCAATTTTCATTGAGTCGGTCACATTTTCGTTGTCAGATCTACTTGTTTTCTTTAGCTCGAAATAAGTTAAACTTGGCTCATCAAAGAAAACCAGTTATGACCAATAATTGACTAATAATTTTTTAATTTTTTTTAGCCATCTGAGGTCTTGCTTTCCCAATTCTCTTCACTAAGAATGGAATTTTTTCAAATTTTCTGTCGTTTAAACCTACTTTGTTTAATAGTTGCTGTACTGTAGTTAAAGAAATTATGCTGCTAAACGCTTTTTCTGAATCTCTTTTATGTTCTAAATGTAATTCAAACCGATTTCATAAGCAATGGCTTTTTAACTTACGGTCATCTCGCTTGGATGAGCAACATGGCCGCCTAAAACAAATTTCTAGTTTAACCGGCCAAAAAATTTTATATCTTGCTAAAAACCCTTTTACCAATATTTCGTTAACATTTAATTATTTTGCCATCTCATGTATTAATACATTTTTTGATTTTCATTCAAATGTTAATAGTTTTTGTGGCATTGTTAACTGCTTTATTCTTACCATTTTTAAAATAATTTCTAAAATTACAATTTTCCTGACAATTGCATTTTGTTTTTAACACTGGACTCAAAGCTTAAGTGTATATGGAGGACAACATAATAAAATCTGTTCAAAAATTTGCTTTTTAAATAATAAAATTGGCGGTTCTAGAAGGTGAAAAGAAAAATATCCAAGTGGGGCTTTTTTTTTTTTTTTTTTTTTTTTTTTTGTCGCTTAGTGTATATTTCTGTGTGCGTGTGTAGCGAGAACGGAATTTAACATTCATAAAAAACCTACATTCATTAAAAAAAGAAAATAAGACTATTATCATGCGCGTAGCCAGGGGGGTGCCCTCGGTGCCCGGGCAACCCCCACTCATGTACATCGAGAGGTGATTAATTCTAGCAATTTAAGCTCCTTTAGTGACTACATTTCTGATGTGGTGAGTAACATTTTAAGCAATGGAAAAACATATAAAAACTTTCATATGTTCCCCATATTCCTTGTTTCTATTTGTTAAATGTCAAATGCGGCAATGCCTGTAGTGCAGATTATTTTTGATAATGTATGTTCGTTTAACAGCTTAAAAAAAGTTGATTAAAAAAAAAAAAGTTCTCAAATATATTTTTTGTTTATAGATTACTGTAATTGCATTTTTCTTTGCAAATGCAAATTTTCTTTTTTTCATGAGTAACTGCTATACTTACCATAATAGTACATTTTTCGATCTGAGATAAATTCTAAACTGGTACAGAAAATTCTACCAGTGAGCACATCGCCTACACCTATCTGCTCACCTATCGTAAGTTTTCAGTTTTCAGTTCATAATACTAATAAATAAAACGCAGTTTAATTATTTAGAATTTGATTTTAACTTTCTGAAATTTACGAGTGTTCATTCATAATAATTATTTATTGTTTATGTTTCAAAACAAGATAAGGTTTTTCCCCTCTCTTTTTAATATAAGGAAATTTTAAGCCAAGAAAAATCACTTTAAAGCTTTGTAGCTTATTCTTTTAAATTCTTTTAAATTCTCTTTATTTTGAATGCAAAAATCATTAGTCTAACACGTGAAGTTTTCTGTCCTGATAATATTGATTGAAAATACCTTTTGACGTGACTTTGAATCCTTGATGAAATGTATTTAAAATTAATGATGCATTTAAAGAAAACCGCTACAAATATAAATGAAAATGTGACCTTGTGTTACTATGTTTAAGAGCGTTGCTCTAGCAGATCAAGGGGCAATCGTTCCATCACAATCCAAAGAAAGTTCAAGAGTTCAAAAACTACTATAGACTTTAATCTTCCTTTTTCTTCTTTGCTTCTTTCTTGGCAGTCTAACCTTATTCAAATATTTACTCCATCTTATTTAAATGTTATTAATGCCTTTTTCAGTTGTATCTATAACCCATATAGTACTTTAAAATTTTGCCTACTTTTCACTATCCACAAAATAAGGAAAGCATAAGTGTACAAAATGTATAAAGTAAGGGAGACTATCTCATACACCCCTTCTTCATTCTTAAAGAATTAAATAACTTAAACAAAAAAAAAAAAAAAAAAATCGAAAATTGTCTACTACAGATTTTACTAATTTCGCATACGATTTTTTTATTTTTATTTATATTTTTTTTTTCAAAAAAAAAAAAAAAAAAAAAAAAAAACTCGGGAGGGAAAAAAAAAAAAAGACACCGAATTTGAAAAAATTCAGTTTTGAATGAGATATTCTGATAAAATGAAACAACAAAAATCCCCAAAGATAACATGGAAAGAAAGAGGCACATCGGGCTTTTTATCATCACTTTTTATTTTGTCTGTTTGTCTTGCACCAAAGATCTTCAGGGGAGAGAAGAAAGAAAGAAAGAGAGAAAAACTATTGATTTTTAATCAAAACTTCTCTCCCTCTCTCTCTCTTTTTTTTTTTTTTTTTTTTTTTTTTTTAATTTGCCTGTTTCTTTTATATTAAAAATTTTCAGGTGAGAGAAAGAGTGGAGTGAGGGGAGAAACTATAATAACATGTGAAGGAAGAAAGAGGCGAATCTAATGCACATCCTTTTTTCATTATCATTTTTTATTTGTCTGTTTTACACACTAAAAATTTTCAGGGGAGAAAAGAAATAGAGAAAAACTATTGATTATTAAAAGAAAACTTCTTACTAATTATTAATTATATCATATTGCTACCTTTAAAATTTCTTATGTTTATTTTTATTTCCTTTTTCTTTTATACCAAAATTTTCAGGTGAGAGAAAAAAGGAGTGAGAGGAGAAAGTATGATTTTTAACAGTAAATTTCCTATGTATCTGTTTATTTTATATCAAAAATTGTATGGAGAGAAGAGACAGACAGACATTATTCTTACAACGGATTAAGTCATTTCTCCTGCATCAATTGTACTGTTATAGTGGACGTAATTTTACATGTAAAGTGAAAATAAAGGAGAATTTCATTCACTTTCAGTGAGACCAGCCTTGACGGCAAATTTGGTGACTTGTCGACCAAATTTGGAGAAAAATAGTAGTTTAGGATTAACAAAGTTTTGAAGCTGTCCGATGCAAAGGAGCTAAGTTCTAAAACTTTCCAGCTTCCATGTCATTCTGGATAGAATTACCGCAAAACCAAATCACCAAAAGGTATAAATAGGAGTGATTTGACTTCTGCGAGAGTGTGTAATCACTGCGATTCAAAGTTTTTCACAGAGTTATTCTGAGCGATTGCATTTTGAAGACCGCGCTCCAAGCGACTGAACTTTGTTCGTGAGCTACAGCGAAAATTCCTGCTCTGGAGTATTTGACGTTATTTGCTTTACTCCTGTGGAACAAGTGACTGTTTTCTTGGATTGTTTCAGAACATTCGTCGAATAGTGACTTTTGCAATACGAGTATGAGAGAAAGTAGTTCGTAAAAAAACAAGCAGGTTGTAATCGACGAATGTACTTTATTCTGTGTAACTTCTCGAATCTGGAGCAACAAAACTATTATTACAACGAATATCCTCAAAAACAGACTAATAATACTGTTGATTCTACGATTAGTCTGAAAACAGTTCAATAAAGCTGTCACTTGTTTCGCAAAAGTCACTATTCGATGAATGTTCTGGAACAATCCAAGAAAACAGTCACTTGTTCCACAGGAGTAAAGTAAGCAGGGCCCGACTTAAACTACCTGAAGCCCCGGGGCAAGCCTATTCTGGGGGGCCCCCTTGCAGGCGCATAAGAGCTCTTTAGGTTGCAGAATTTCTGCATACGCCTGTAGGGGGCCCCTTCCAGAAGGGGGGCCCAGGGCATTTGCCCCGCATGCCCTGCCGTTAGTCAGGGCCTGAAAGTAAGTAACATCAAATACTCAAGAGCAGAAATTTTCGCGAGTTCACGAAAAAAGTTCAGTAGTTTAGAGCACAATCAAAGTACAGCGGCTCAGAATAAGTATCTGAACAACTTTGTATCACAATGACTACACAGCTACATACTCTTTCACTCCTATTTATACCTTTTGGCGTTGGGGTTTGGCGTTAATTCTATCCAGAAGGAGATGGAAAGTTTAAGAATTTGGCACCCGTACACCGGAGAGCTTCGAAATTTTGGGAGCCCTAAAATACTATTTTCCGCCAAATTTGTCGCCAAGACTGATCTCACTGAGAGTAAATGAACTGCCCCTGTACTTTCATTTTGCCTGTAAAACTACTTTCACTGCAACAGTATAACTGATCCAGGGGAAAAGATTTAATTCATTGTAACGTTATTGATTATAAAGGGGGGGAAATCATACATTTATTTCTATTTATTTGTTTTCTACGAAAAACTCTGAAGGTCGGAAAAAAAATGGAGGGGGGGGGGCAGAAAGGGAAGAGAAGGAGAGAGACTATTAATTATTAATAAAAAATGTGTTATGTTCTGTTTATTTGTCTGTTTCTTTAAAACTAAAAACTTTCAAGAGAGATAAGAGAGAGACTATTACTTGTACTTTGGGAATAAACTTTAACATGAATACAGTTTGCCGATGTTCCATTCGTTTTAAACAGTAGAGATCTTTCACGCTAAGAGAAAGGTAACCACTTTTATCTACCTGTTGTCACACTTTCTGTTGCAGTTGACGAAAGGAAATTTAATTTTTTCCCAAATATTATTTATGAATTTAATTTATCAGACACAAATGAACGCTTCCATTGAATATGGTTAGTCGTACTGCAATTAAATTTAACATACTCTAGATCTTATCGAATATGTACAAAAATAAATAATTGAGTAAGTCGGCGTACAATAAATAAATAAAACTGGCATTGAAAAGTAATAAGTAAAAAACTTGGAATAAATACCATAAAATACAAAAAACTCACAACAATTGTTTCGGATCAAAATAAAACACGATCCTTTGCTAGGCGAACAAAGTAGGCACGAGTGCAGCAAACAAAGCGGCAACGCATCCTTAAAATGCAAAAAACTCGCAGCGATTGTTTCGAGTCGAAATAAAACCCTACCTTTCATCAGGCAAATGAAGTAGGCATAAGTGCCTACTTTCACCTGACGAAGTGTCGTGTTTTATTTTGACCGAAACAATTGTTGCGAGTTTTTTTTTTTTTTTTTTTTTTTTTTCATTTTAGGGTGTTTATTCAAAGTTTTTTTCTTATTAAATCGACATATGTTCATGTGTATATGTACAGATTATTAATAAATCGTTTCACTAAACATATTAGAATTGATTTACCTAGTTTTTCAAAAGATGTAAGGTTTGTAGGCAAGATACATTTTACAATTATAGTTTTATATGTATATATAAAACTATAATATTTATTAATATTAACTTGGATATTCTATAAAAACAATGCATGCTAGTTTGTTTGTAATAAGTATGTTTGCAATTAAATTAAGTTTAAAATACAGTCGAACCTCGTTAACGTGAACACTGTTAACGTGCATTTAACATGAACTGCTTTCACAATTCCCGTCAAAATGAAGATTAGTCTAGTTATATGAAGATTAGTTACTGATAGCAGGAACTACTGATAAAATGAATACAGTTTTTATTCCCCTTGAGATTCACGTTAACGAGGTTCTACTGTAATCTTAAACTTCTTGTATATAAAAATTATTAATTAGCATTAAACTGCAACTCAAATTATTACGACTAGTATATTAAAGCAATTTAAATATGAATAATACTTAACAATATCATTTCTGGAACATGTTTTGGAATGATATTTGTAAACATAATTTTATTATTAAATTTGCGGTAAAAATAAGTCATATATATTCAATCATAATAATTTTATAATGAATTTAAAATAAATAATCAGCATTCTCCCCCTCCTCTTTTTTTAGGACGGATAAGGAAAAAAAAAAGGGGGAAAAGAAAATGAGAAAGAAAATTAAAGAAAATGTCGTTGTTGTTTTTTCTGCAAATAATCTTGAACAAAGCAAGATGTCTGGCTACATTCAGCTTAACACGTTCGCTGCCGCTCTCACGTGACTAATAATGCGATCGGCGTTTTTTCCCTTTAACCTGCCGATTATGCTTGGCGTATTTCGCAAGAGCGCTAAATCGCCAGATGTAGCGCTTGTGTTTAAGTTTTGTGTTTACCTTTGTTTGTTTGCGTCATGTGTTACGTCAATACGCTGTATTACGTCAAACGTGTAAAAATTCATCTGCTCTTTACAAGCAAACTCTGGAGTTAATGATAATAAGTTAAATTTCCATAACAAATAGTTTCGTTTGTACTGAGCAGATAAAATATCTCGCTGACGTCATCACTTCGGTTGCATATTGATCATATGTGTTTTATTAGAGAGAAAGTATTCTATTTTGAAATACCCTTCCATGGAGGATCAAATTTTTGATGGCATGTTTCCGGACCACTTCTAGGGGTGAGTCCCTGACCGTTGCCAATCGCCCATTGCGCTGCACTAGTGTGACGTAAAACCCAACCAACCATCTATTTTGAAATATGAATATTTGTGATGTTTGCGTTAGTACTGTTTGGCTGGTTGAATAGAGTTGGAATTTAAGAGGTACTTATGAATTTAAGAGGTTGGTTTATTGGTTGAGTTTTACGTCTCACTAGTGCTGCGCAATGGACAATTGGCGATGGTCTGGGTCTCACCCCTAGACGTGGTCCAGGGACATGCCATCATAATTTTGATTCTCCACGGAAGGGATGACTCTCTCGCTTCGTAAACACCCAGGGCGCATTCGAAAGTATTTCCCGGTCACTTCCCGAGTTGGGAAATGACGTCACGCGGGAAGTTCGGGAAATTAGAACTACCAGATAGGAGCCATGTTTGTTTATACATTTGTTTCCCGGGAAGATAAGATGTGTACGGAAGTAGTTACATCTCGGTCATTTTTAGTAAGGCTCCTATATGGTAGTTCCAATTTCCCGAACTTCCCGCCTGACGTCATTTCCCAACTCGGGAAGTGACCGGGAAATACTTTCGAATGCGCCCCCAGAGGTATAATTAATATGGGAACATGAAAACATTGCGGCCTCGAGAAATTTTATGAGCACCAGCCACCATCAGTATACACAATGGTCTTTGGCAGCCTCGAGTACCGAACCCGCAATCTTACAATTCCAAGCCTGGCGCTCTACCGACTGGGCAACCATGGTCCTGAATTTTAGAGGCATATTTTTGAATTTCATGCCAATACAGGATGCTACAGTACAAAATTTTGTATACTTTTTAATTTCATGCATTTTGAGATAGGAGTATAGTGAACTGATCAGAGTACCATTATAATAGAGAATCGTTAAAATTTGCTATAATTATCCAGTTGCGGATTTATTTTTTCATTCCTAATGAATGAGGACTATAAATAAAATATTAATGATAAATAATTTATTTTATACAACTTTTGAAAACTTAGAAAAATGCCTTTGAAATAAATGTTGTCCCGAGAATCTTTAGTGTCGCTTCGATCACATCGATTAATCGCATCGTTCTTCAAGTTTCGGATTATCACATTTGCTGCCAATCACGAGACAGAGCGTAACGTGATGCTGTTAACAAAGAGCCAATCACGCGCTGACGCGTGATGTGGGGTGATGTCTCAGTAGCCACCCACGCGCTAGAGCAGGAAAATCTTTCACTTTTCATTCATTCTCCATTTCATTTGGTACTGCATGTAGGGTATTTCTACTGGTATTGGCATGGAGTGATTAGAAACTAAATATAAGTAATCGTGGTTTTAATATTTTATTCTTTATTGAAAAAACAATCTTGTGATATGAGTTATACAGATGATACTGCAGGGCCTTCTTCGCGCCCGGAAAAAAGAAAAGTTCATAATATTACGGATGACGAAATGGCTGATATATCGGACGAGTACCCGAGTGATTTCCACTGAGCTGAAGAACAACTGGAGGAAATGCTAGACCGGTTTTCGCGTGCCGTTTTTTGAAGGTTTGTCTTTCGAGCGTTGTATGGCAAAAAGCATTTGATATATTTATATTTCAAAGTAAAATTGTGTAAAGGTTGTCAGTTCGAACAACCATATGCTAAACATGACATTACAATTTAAAATTTTAATTCTTTAAAGATTTTAATAGTAATAGATGACCCGACAAATGTTGCTTGCCATACAAGGTCGGCGAAAGATTGCAGAAAAACTGGCACGCACGAACACTGTGTAAAAGTATTGGAAGCATTTGCTCCAGTTGTTCTTCAGCTCAGTGGTGATTTCAGTTACAGCAGTGACAGTGACGAGGAATTCGTTCCTCATACTGACGCACATGATATTTCGTTTTCTGAGGATGATGAAGAAGAACAAATCATGCAAGAGGCTGTATGTCAGAAGGATGATTCAACTACGGTGGAAAAAATAATTTGGGAAAACGATTCAACAGCAATGAAACAATTTCCTTTCGTAAAATCTGAGTGTTTGCTCCAACCTGTTCCAGGTAAAAATCCCATAGATTTCTTCCGTCATTTTTTCACTGATAGTATATTGGAGGAAATAGTAGGTGAAACTAATGATTATGCTCATAAAAAGCTTCTTAAACGTGAAAAAAAGAAACATTCTCGCATGAATGCCTGGATGGACACCACAAAAGAGGAATTCTTGGTATTTGTGGGATTGATTTTACATATGGGAACTATAAGAATGAACCGTATACAAGATTATTGGAAAACTGATTCACTGTTTGGTTTACGTGCATTTTCAAAAAATATGAGCAGGAATCGGTTTTTGTTTTTACTGAGGGCATTGCACTTCGCAAAAATACCAGAGCAGAATACAAAACCTCCAAAGGATCGACTGTATAAAATAAGAAATATGGTGAATTTGTTCAACGCGCGAGTATCTGAAATATATTACCCAGGACGCGAGATTAGTTTAGATGAATTGATGATATTGTGGCGTGGACGTCTTATATTCAGGCAGTATATACCAAATAAACGTCATAAATATGGTATCAAGTTGTACATGATCACAAATCCTGATGGTATGGTTCTGAAATTTATGGTATATACAGGTATGTTGGATGATTTTGGTGGAAAAGGACATGCACAAAATGTCGTCATGAATTTACTTGAGGGTATGCTGGATGTAGGACATAGCGTATTTATGGACAATTATTATAACAGCTACGAACTGGCAAAATGTCTTGCTGATAGAAAAACTCATTGCACTGGGACAATCAGAAAGAACAGGAAGACATTTCCGAAAGAGGTAAAAGAAAAAAAACTGAAGAAAGGGCAAACGATAGCAAAGTATGCTAATGGTGTGATGATTGCAAAGTGGCAGGATAAGAGAGACGTCACTTACATTTCCAATGAATATAAAAATGTTATAGTGGAACATACAAACAAAAAGGGTGAAATTAAATCAAAGCCTCTACCTGTGATTCAATATAATAAATTTATGTCAGGTATTGATAAGCAAGATCAGATGCTTGCGTATTATCCTTGTGAAAGAAAAACAATGAGGTGGCCCACAAAAATATTTGTGCATATTTTGCAACTGATGATGAACAATTCTCATTTGATCTATAATAAGTATTCCAATAAAAATACATCGTTGTATGACTATCGGTTATCCGTGATACGAAGCTTATTGAAACAGTCATCTATTCTTCGAGATCCTGTGTGTGATCAGTCAGAATTTGAACATGTGTTAAGTACGCGGGAAGAAAAAAAAGCCGGAAAGACTGTGAGAAAGCAATGCAAAAGTTGCTATTCCGTAGGGAAACGTTAAGATACAATATGTCTGCAAAATTTGTGAAGGATCTCCCGGTTACTGCTTAGATTGTGCAAAGATAATACACAGATAACATTCAAAATGTATCTTTTGTAATAATGCCATTGTATTTTTCTTGTAATAAATTCTTTTGTAATGTGTATAATTGTTTGTAGTATATATTTATATAAAAATAATGCGTACTGTAACTTATTTTTCTGATTTTGATTAACTTTTTACATGCCACACGCCAGCGCGTAATCTGGCATTTGAGATGGATGGTTGGGTTTAACGTCGCACTAGTGCTGCGCAGATGGGCAATTGGCGACGGTCTGGGACACACCCCTAGAGATGGTCCGGAGACATGCCATCACAATTTTGATCCTCCATGGAAGGGATGGCTCTCCCGCTTCGGTGACCCCCAGAGGCATAATTTTTGATGGGAACATCGAGGACATTGCGACCACGACAGATTTTACTTGCACCAACCACCATTAGTGTACACGACGGTCTTTGTCCGGCTTGAGTACCGAACCCGCAATCCTCCAATTATGAGGCCGGTGCTCTACCGACTGGGCTACCGCGGCCCATCTGGCGTTTGGGTAAAAATTTGACATATAGTTTCTGATTTAAAATGTAACTATATATTGTACTTATAGCTGTTAAATTATTGGAAATAAAACAACCATTAATTTTAGTAGAGTCAGAGAAGCGTTATCAATAATTACTAAAGCATTACACGTTTCAGGGACATTTGGTGTGATTGTATGATCTAAGTTTTATTTTTGTATTTGTGATTAGTTATAATTCGTAATTATTTTTTTTTCTTTTAATTCTATTTTATGAAAATTTTCCTTTTGTCCTATGTATTATTATTATACGGATTTTTTTTCAAGACGCGTTCTCTTTTTAGGTTAGATCGCCGAAAAGCTCGCTTTCGTATGCCGCCGGTGTAAGGTTGCTATTCGGAACACGATGCGAAATGGCGCCGTCTTGGCGATTTTCGAAATTTCGCCAAGCGGCAGCCTAAAGTGAACTTCTACCAGTGAAGCAATACGTCACATCCCGCGCTAGCGCGGGATCGGCAGCGAACGTGTTAAAGAAAAAAGAGAGAGAGAAAGAGAAAACTACTTATCCAACATAAAATCCTGCTTAGGACGGACTTTTAATTCGGTTATTTATTTCTTTTCACTTAAAATTATCTTTTAGAAAATAAATTATTGATATATATATATATACATTTTTTTTCTAATCAATATTAAATAATATTGAAAATGTAAAATCTTAGGAAAAAGCGACCATCGATAATAAATAACATTTCCTAACAACTGAGCGTAATCTTAAACTCATATTGTTCTTTATTTGGTCCCCTCGTTCAATCTTCTTTTTTTAAAAAAAAAAAAAAAAAAAAAGTTTTTTTTTTTTTTTTTTTTTTTTTTTTTGACGCTATTGTAGTAGATTTCGAAGACCAGAAAAAGAAAGAAAGAAAAAAAAAAACTATATTTCAAAAACAGTTTTATTAGTAATTTTAATAGCCCCAAACAACACAGGAAAAATAATGTTGGCAAAATTGATTTAATAATTTTAGCTGATTCATATGTTTTTTGGTGTGCCAAAACCGAAAATGAAGCCAGTTATTTTTTTTCTTTTCTATCCCATATAGATTTTTATCAATACGGGGTCTCAATCAACACAATTTTTTCACTTTCGGTCGTTTATGTTTCCATGATTAATTATAACTAATCATAGAAACATATAATAAAAATTAACTTATATATTAGTAGAAGAGTCACGAGAGAAATTGTGTGGGCATAGACAACCTATATTGACAAAAAAACAGAGATATGATAAAGAAATCTGGCTTCGGTTTCAGTTTCAGCACACAGAAAAATATAAACATCAGCCAAATTTATGAAATCAAATTTTTAGATATACAATAAGACACACACACACACACACACACGAAAAAAAAAATCTGCGCTTGGATACTTTTATTTCTTTCTTCAAAAATCATCAGTTTTAAAATTTAAATGTAGGTATGTAACAGATAATGATTTTGCCGGATATCGAATATCTGAAACACTAATGCCTGCTAGATACGGATATGTGGTATTCGGCAAAATCACTCTCAGTTTCTTCTCTATTTTTAAATGATTAAATTCGGCATTTTTCAAAGAAAAAAAGATATCCAAGTGCGGCTCTTTTTTTTTGTGTGTGTGTGTGGTTGTGTGTGTCTCTTACTGTAGAACTGTGTAATTAATTTACTTTTCTACAGCTAAAAAAAAAGAAAAAGAAAGAAAGAAAGAAACTTTAAACTGACATATAAAATGTATTTAAATATTTTTGTATAATGTCGTTTCGATAAATCTTCTAAAAAATAAGAAAAAGGCAAATTCTTGGTTTTTACCAAAATAAGATAAATAAAATGAAGTAAAATAAATAAATAAATACAATTGAATAAAACGAAAATAAAAGTATGTAAAATGATAATTATTTAAATTAAATTAAATAAGTAAAAAAAAAAAATATATATATATATATAGAAAATATATAGAAAGAAAAGTAATAGGGATGAAAACTAATTTTTTTTTTTTTTTTTTTTTTTTTTTTTAAGAACGGTGTACGTTATGAAACTTTTTGTCAATTACTATCCCATAATTATGAAATTTTTCATACATATGCACTGAAATATAGCAATATTAAAATTTCTCAAGAATTATTTAAATTAAACAAATAAAATTTATATTTTAAATTTTAAATGCTGGTCAATTTTTCATTTTCTTTCTTTCTTTCTTTCTTTTTTTTTTTTTTTTTTTTCTTTTCAGTTTTACATTTTTATAGTTAAATACGTTTGTTTATCTTTCTTTCCTTATTTGTGTTTGTTAGTACATCCTTTTTTTTTTTTTTTTTTTTTTTTTGTGCGTGTGTGTATTCTTTGCTTTGCCTTTTTTTTTTTCTCTCCTTTCTTTCTTTTTTTTTACTTTATGGTTTTCTGTAATTGGCTGTTAACTACTTACCTCTGTAAGCCTCATGAGGAGATGTTGATAAATAATAATAATAACAGTATAGACTAAACATATTTCGGTATTACTTTGTGGATTTTCTGATAAGTAATCAGACATATATGTATGAATGCTAAAAATCTGCATTCAATTTCAGCATTCAAACGCAAAAATATTTTTAGAAAATTAATTTATTAAAGAATCCACAAAATAATAATCAAACATGTTTAGAATATACTGGGAAAGTACAGTAATATGAAATAGAGGGGAAATTAAAATTAGCAGGGAGCATTAAAAATAAAGAAAGAAAAGAAAAATTAGTTTTATTTTATTAAATCTAACTAGTAAAATAATAATAATAATAAATAATAAAGTATTATTGTTATTACTATTATGGCATTTCAATGCATGTGTATGCAGATTCACATAATTCTAGTTAATTTTTTTAAACGATTTACAATGCGCACCACCTCTTTAAGAATTAAACAAACTGATAAATAATCTTTGTTTATATAAAAAAGAAAATTCTTTGATTTCTGGTCATACAATATATTTAATGCTATTATTTGCCTGTCAACATTTCGTATATAATTAGAAGTGAAAATTTAGAAGCATGTGAAAATATAATTCAAAACTTATACAGTTACCATATACTGATCACTTCAAATGCTTAAATATTCTTTGATTATCGTAAAAGTAAAAAAAAAAAAAAAAAGAGAGAGAGAGAGAGAGAGAGAGAAGAGGAGAGAAGGATAAACAACAAATAAATAAATGATGTTGGTCCATATTCAAAATCTCCAGTAAAATAATCTTTGACGCCTATTGTGGATAATAAGTGATAATGTTCTCTTCCCATTCACCTATTAATATAGGAAAAGCATAGAAGAAACTTAATTATGACAGAAACGAATTAAAATATTGGCAGAGAAAACATAATTTATAAGTCTTTCATTTTTGTTGCCTATTAAAACTGCATTAAAATATTATTTATGTCATATTATGTATGTTAATATTTTCTTATCACTCGTTTTAAATATTAAAATAAAAGAAGAATTTAATATGCTGAAAAACAAAATATTAATGCATTAAAAAGATAAAAATTTTAAACACACTTAAAATTTTAAATTCCTTTTAAATAAAATATTGATGAACTATTTTTTATAAATAACTCACAAATGCATGAGACATATAGACAGGAATAATAACAACAACAATAATAACAATAAACCTTTTGAAATCAAATTTATTCTGATAATCATTTTATATACGAAAACGATTCTTTTGTTTTCATAAACATCTTGTTTAATCGTAATAATAGTCTTAATTAAAGATTTAAAACATTTTGCTTTGTATTAAATGATAAGATTATTTTTTTTTTTTTTTCAATCAATTTCCATAAGAGATTCGATAAAATTTAAACTAAGAAATTGTTTTAATATAAGACAATTATGTGTTCATATATTATTTGTTAAATAAATATATAGGATAATTACGTTCAATTTATGTTATTTAACTTAATAAAATAATATATTTATATATATATATATATATATATATATATATATATATATATATATATATATATATATACATATATATATTGAAAACTTTTTAAACATTGCATTATATGAAACCAAGTTTCACATGAAGATCTATAAAAAATGAATAAAGCTGACGAAAAGAAAAAAAATAAGCAACTTGATATTGAAACTTACAAATTCATTACTTTTTCAGGGGCATTGAATGAATGTTGTATGCAAATTAGGTGATATTTCTGTCATGCTGTATGCAAACTATATCTACATATATTATTTTAATATTTTTCACTATATTATTACATAAAAAAACATGCATTAAAAAAGTTACGATAATAAAAAATATACAAAGTTAAAAATTTATTACTTTCATTTTTTTAAAGTTTATTTAAGGAAAAGAAATAATTTATCAGTTATATGAAATAATTTTAAATAAATTTTTAATCACAATTATCTTACAACAGAAAAATCAGTTCTATGACAAATACTGAAGCTCTAATAAATATACTTTTAAATGCTTCCTTAAAAATGCATTGAAAAAACACTATAAAGTTGAAAAAAGTTAAAACTGCTTAATACATGAATCCTTTTTAAGAATATCAGTTGATTGAAGTGCAAATTTTTATCTCGAATTTTCATCAGCTAGAAGAGATTTTTGCTGTACTCTAGCAAGAAAATGACTGACAAATAACAATAATAAAATCTCTCTACGGTTTTTATGTTCATTATGGTTGTTCATTTTACTGAAAGTTTATTCCAGTTTATAGTCAAATCTATTGGTTGAAACAAACTGCTCATTAATTTCGGTAAATTTAAGAATGGTTCACAATTTAAAATTGAGTTTTCTTTTGTTTACTGAAATGCCACTTTTCAGGATAAAATAATAAGAAAACGTTATCGTTTACTTTCTTCGTTTTCTCCTTCTTTCATCCGTAGCTTTTCAATGAAATTATTCATATCTTCTTTTTCCGATTCGCTTATATCCGTCCTTTCATTCATCCACTGGTTCATTTTTTCTTTAAAGCTATCCCACATTTCTTGTGTCCACTCCGAGATATCCTTTGTCCTGGACTTCACTTCTTCTTTAAAATCTTTCCATGCACCCCGTAATTCATTAGCAAATATTTTCCAAGCTTCTTTAATTTTTTGCCAAATACTGGTTACATCTTGCTGGCAGTTAACACTGGATACTAATAAAGAAAGCAATATGGCAGTACTGCACAGCCAGACCCTCGTCATTTTTCGAGACAATTAAAGTGATTCGAAGTGAAAACGAGAACGCTTTGACTCAAATTGCAGTAGACTTTCTTTGGCTAAAAAAGTGATGCCTTCAGGCGTAAATGCTCTCTTTTAAAAGATGTGTTGTGTAATAATTATAAACAGCGCTCTCTCTATCTATTCATGCCTTCGCAGAATTGCTTGTGAAGTGGAAACATTAACAAAGTGGTTGTCCGTGGAACAAAACATTTTTGACCTTGACAATTATTTTTCACTTTTATTTTCTGCTTCTTTCCATCAACTCTTGACTGGAACCGGCTAATTTCTTTCAAATAATTTCCTTATAGGTTGATAAAATTAGAATGCCCGTGGTAGTTTTTATTATTATTTTTTTTCTTTTTAAATGAGAGAATACTCAGTAAACGGAAAAACTTTATACCTATTTTTTTTTTTTTTTTTAATTAATGCTGAATGCGGTTTTAAAGTGCCATTATTTATCATTAATAATGGAAGCATAGATTAGCATACTATAGACTTCATAATAAATACACCTTTTTAACATTCAAGGTTCTATTTAAATACTTACATCATGTCATGTGCCATTGTGGTTGACGTTGCATGCAATGGAACTTGATACTCAAGTTTGTTCTAGTATGGAAAATCAAAAAACAAGATATGAATGGGAAAAATAAATAATAGAATGGGGGGGGGGGGGGTTAACTAATGACAGAATTAACATGATTATGGTCTAGTAAATTCCAAGTTAATATTCACTACAAAGTCGTTTCCCTATATATATTTTTTTTTTTTTCGTAAGTGTAACAGACACTTTAAATTGTAAACCGTAAAAATAGGTTTTCTAATTAGTGCACATACTTGCCTCGCATTCAAGATAAGTGTTAAAACTCTCTACTTTTAATGACTTAAACTATAAAAATTTAAAGCCATCAGTTTTGAGATGAGATCAGTTTTGCTGAAACATGGCAAATTGTTTTACATTTTTATTGTAATTCCACGTTGTTTTAAATTAGGTAGACCAAATTTTGTTTGCTTTGCATGCGCTTATTTCGTGTTGATTTTCTGTACCCCCTTGCTTGAAACGTGTATAAAACGGAAATGTAATGAATACAAACTTTGTAAACAACGCTATGCATCACTAAAACTCGCAACAATTGTTTCAAGTCAAAATAATTGAACATAGCTATTCATCAGGAGGAGTAAATTAGGTGTACGAATGCAGTATGAAAGTGGCAACCCACACTATTTTTTCAAAATTATAATGTTGTTTAATATTTGTATCTATGTTACCGTTAAAGCTCGAAATCCGTTAATGTGCAGATTACCTAGCTAATCTACAGATTATCTAAAATGACCCGTTAAAGTGCGGAATCAAGAGTTTTCCGCATTTTAACTAGGTAATCTGCACATTAGCGGCTTCTGTATCGTTAAAGTATAAATGTTTCTTTCGAGCCTTAGTCTTTTTTAATTCACAATGACTTCAAACAGTCATGTGATACAGATAGGCGAATGACGTTCAAACATAAACTAAAACTTTTACCCCGTCCACTCCGCTATGCAGTGATGCCAGATTCGGGATTTTGTCCCCATTTTGGGGAATTTTTGAGGCTTCTGGGGACAATTTTGGGAACCAAATGATTGTGGGGACTTTTTGGGGGAATTCTAAAATTTTTGGGGACAAAACTGTGGATGGGGAGTTCTTCAACTTTCTGTCAATGTTGTCAACGTAATGATTTATCCCTACGACCAGGGAATTTCAATAGCTTTATTGTTATTTCAGGATTTTTTTCAAAAATTGCCTTCATTTGGGAAAAAATCTGAGCTTGAATCCATTTAAATCTGCTTGATATATATATATATATATATTATTATTATTATTATTATTATTATTTCCTTTTTAGTAGAAATCAAGTTTGGGATTTTTTCGAACCACCCCCTCTTCCCCCTGATTTGGGGAAATTTGAAGACTTGTTTGGGGAAATAATTTTCAACCATCTGGCATCACTGCTGCTATGATAAACAACGCAAAACGTGGAGGAAGCGATGTATGATTAGGTTTCTTATTATGACAAGCACAAAATTTAAAGTAACAAGTAAGTTATAATTGTTTTAATTTTGATTTTATTTCTTCTCCTTTTTAATTCTGTCAATATAAATTTTATAAGGGTCTGCATTTTATTAATGAAATCTAATCTTAATTAAAACCTCTCTCTCGTGAAATTTCATTTTGAATTATGAATATTAAATGTACAACACAGTAATTATTTCCTTCCGAAATAAAACTATTAACCACAACTTTTTAAAACTAATTTATTTTAAAATTGATTTAAATTACTATCCGCGTTTGTAATGATCGATAGGTGGTGCTTTCTCAACTGCAGTTGTTAGTAAATATTGCCACGTGTAATAATTGACACGTGTATTTATTATTGTGTTCTATCATTGTTTCAGCGTGAAAGCTATCAGTGGTATGATAATTTCACCTTAGCCCACCAGAGGGCGAGCATTTCATTACAATCGCGGATTAGTTACAGAAAAAAATAGTATTAATTTTTAACTCTGAAAAATATTATGGCATTATTTAGTAAATACTTAAAATGAAATTTTTGTGCATTTTTCAACATTTCACATTACAATTTTTTTTTTTTTTTTAAGTTTCTTTTACACATTTTATATATCATGATTATATTTTTATTTAGTTATTTATTTATTTTAATTTTGTTCGCTTTTTCAGATAATTTCGTTGTAGTTTATCACGTAAAATGTGTTAATAAAGTTTATTATTATTATTATTATAAAATTAATATATTTGCTAAACTTGTACAGATATACGTATTGTTACAAAATTGTAAATAATTGTGTTTATTTTTGTATAAATTCTTTTAAAGAGGCTTAGTAAGTTGATAAAGTGCTAATTTTGTGCATTTCTAGTCGTTTTAGCGTTGAAATAGCCTTATTTTCCCTTAAAAACGCAGAAAAAAGCCGGTAATGGATTTGGCGCCAAATTTGGCGACTTTTTCCCACCTTGGCGATTTTTTTGGCGACCTTGGCGAGAAAATCCTTATTAGGGATATACCAAATATGGAAGCTCTAATCCCATTGGCTGATGAGATATGGAGATTTCTGGAACGTTCCACGCTTTTCTACAGGGGTATATAAGAGCGCTTTCCCGCCAAGGCCAGTCAGGTTCAGTTCAGTTTTCAGCCAGCTTCGCTAGTACTTGCATTGTTTGAGCCTCTTTGAAAGAGACTTGCTTCAAGTGTTATTGCTATACAGTTTGTACTGTGGATTTGCTATTGACAGCTGTTGTTTAAGCTGTGATTACTGCTTGAATTGAAGCTGATACTTGGTTTATTGACCTGTATTTTTCTGGAACTTTCTGTGAATAAATTACTGAATTTTTGTAAGTTTGGCCTTTCATTCTCGGACAACTCATGAACCCCCAACTACGCAACATTTCTGGTGTCAGAAACGGGGATTGTCTGTGAATGGTGATAACAAGAGCTATGGAGCAAGAAATGAAAAAAATTCTTGAAGGTCTCACTGCTCAGATGAATGCGTTAAGATCTGGATTGATAGAGAAAATGGAAACAGGACAGGAGAAAATGGAAACATCGCAGAGGGAGATAAAAGATAGCCTGAGTCAAGAGATGAATGAAATGAAAGCAGGACAGGAAAAGATGGAAACCGGATTGATCGAAAGAATGAAAGAAGGACAAAGAGAGATGAGAGAAAGTATGGAAACTGGACAAAAAGAATTGAAAGACGGCTTGACTGAAGAAATGAAGGAAATGAAAGCAGTTCAGGAAAAGATGGAAGCCAGTTTGACAGAAGAAATTAAATCTAATCAAGATGAGATGAAGAGAGAGCTTTCAACGGTGAAAGAATCAATCGAGGGTAAATTAACAGTGATGGAAAATAGAATGGATGGAATAGAAGAGAAAGTTATAAAGATAGAAGAAAATTTTGAAGAGAGTGTTTTGAAAATAGAAGAGAGTTTTGAAGAGAAAGCTATGAAGATAGAGGAAAATGTTTTGAAAGTAGAAAGAAATTTTGAAGAGAGATTTATGAAGATAGAAGAGAGTTTCGAGGAGAAAGTCATGAAGAAAGTAGAGGAACATCTTGAGAGAAAAGTGGAAGAAAAGTTAGAATCCATGCCCAAGGAAACTGAAAAGAAAGAGAGAGGAATCCAGAATCAGGAATTTACTAAGCTATCTACCTACGACGGCAGTACCTCCTGGCATGTATATAAGACGCAGTTTTCCATCGTAGCTGAAGCTAACGGCTGGGACTCTACCGCCAAGTCAGTCCACTTAGGAGCAGCATTACGGGGAGATGCAGCTGAGATACTGCGAAATGTTTCTAAAGAAGAAAGGAACGACTTCGAGGCCCTGACTAAAGCGCTAGAGCTACGGTTTGGAGAGAAGTGTTCCAAGGACTATAGTCGCCTCCAGCTAAAATCCCGTTACCAGAAAACGGGCGAAAGTTTGCAAGAGCTGGCAGCGGACATTCAGAGATTGTCACACCTAGCATTCTCAGACTGTCATGCTGACACTCGAAACGACTTAGCCCTTCAGTACTTTATCGATGCTGTTCGGGATCCAGAAATTCAAAAAGCGCTGAGACCCTCCAACATCAGAGACGTAGAATCAGCTTTAGGCTATGCACTTAGGATAGAAGTAGCCCAACAAGCCTCCCGCAAAGACCGCCATACGATAAGAGCAGTCTCATTAAATGATACGCCTGCTTATGAAAATGAAATGAAGAGAAGTATCGCAGAGATCTTAAAGAGATTGCGCAGCCTGGACAATAATAAGGAAATAAAGGATCGGCAGATAAAGGGCTGGGGCTGTGGAGGGGATGGTCATGTGAAGAGGAACTGCCCTGTACGACCAACTATAGGAAATCACCCGGCTTCACCATCACTGCAGGGAAACTAAGAGGAGGCCATCTCGCGGGGCGGAGGTTGCCTAAAATTAAAGAGCCCCAATTTACAGTATTTCATGTTTCATCGATGAGTGGCGGCGATAATGGACTTTACGTCTATGGCCAAGTTAACAACACCGCCTGCCGGATGATTCTGGACACGGGAGCCAACGTGACCATCATTAGAGCGGATTTGTCTGAAGAACTAAAAGAGAAGATCATCTGGACGCCGCCCTGTGTTAAACTCCAGACTGTGACCGGAGACGAAATCAAAATATATGGAAAAATGAACTTGACTATCACTTTTGGGAATGCCAGTTACCACCATATGGCATATGTGGCTGATATAAGAGATCCTTTAATCATTGGAATTGATTTCCTGAGAAAATTTAACTTTCAATTGGACTTCAAGAATAATGAACTGCATTCGAGTTCGGAAGACATCGCTGTGTTCAACACTGAAAATCAAGACATACAGACAATTTGCCAGATCACAGCCAAGTCTGAAATTTCCATCCCTCCACACACAGAGACAATAGTTTCAGGAACACCTCCCACAAAGCAATACTTCCGCTATGGACTGATTGAATACCCGAATACAGACAATAGCCCAAGAGGAGTTCTGGTAGCTTCATCTCTAGTTGATCTCTCAAAGAGTACTATTCCTGTGAGAGTCGCACACATCAGCGATAAGGTCCGGACAGTGAAGAAGGATGAGGTGTTAGCAACCTGCACTCCTGTTACTCGCATCAACCGCCCCACGCAATAAACCGAATCCAAGTCTTCTGAACAATTAATAACGGAATTACTCAAGAACGCAGAGTTAGGAAAGGAACAGAGATGTGCTGCGGAGAAGCTACTCCAAGAATTTAAAGACCTTTTTTCTCGAACATCTGAAGACGTCGGGAGAACGAACGTCACCCAGCACAGAATTGATACAGGAAATCATCCTCCAATCAAACAACATCCAAGAAGACTTCCATTTGCTAAACAGAAAGAGGTCACTGAACTTCTAAGTGAAATGCAGCACAATGATGTCATCGAGCCATCAACGAGTCCTTGGGCCTCTCCCATAGTACTGGTGCGGAAAAAGGATGGTTCAACAAGATTTTGCGTGGATTATCGTCGTTTGAATGACATCACGAAGAAAGACAGTTACCCTCTTCCCAGAATTGACGACACATTAGACACACTTGCTGGCAATAAATGGTTCTCGACTTTGGATCTGAAGAGCGGTTACTGGCAAGTAGAATTACATCCTGATGATCGTGAGAAGACTGCATTCACCACGGGACAAGGACTGTGGCAATTTAAAGTTATGCCGTTCGGATTATGTAATGCACCTGCCACCTTCGAACGCCTGATGGAGACAGTGCTAAAAGGACTTTCCTATGAAGCCTGTCAGGTGTATTTGGATGATATTATCATTGTGGGGCGCACCTTTGAAGACCATCTACGAAACATCCGAAAGGTGCTGGAGAAACTCAGAATGGCTAACCTCAAATTGAATCCAGGCAAGTGTAACTTGTTCCGTCGTGAAGTGAGCTATCTCGGCCATATCATCTCTGCCGAAGGTGTGAGAACTGATCCTGAGAAGAACTCTGCAGTCGAGAACTGGAGTCGCCCTGAAAATATACACCAACTACGAAGTTTCCTGGGGTTATGCACTTACTACAGGAAGTTTGTCAAGGGTTTCTCAAATATTGCCAGACCACTCCACAAGCTGACGGAGGCCAAACAGAAGTTCCTGTGGACAGATGAATGTGAAAATGCGTTCAAGCGACTTAAAGAGGCCTTAACATCATCGCGTGCCTTGACGTATCCACAGCCCGACAGACAGTTCATACTTGATACAGATGCCAGCCATGAGAGTGTCGGTGCTGTTCTGTCGCAGGAAATTGATGGTCAAGAACGTGTCATTGCCTATTGGAGTAAATGCCTGTCTAAACCAGAGCGAAATTACTGTACTACCAGGAAAGAGCTACTCGCCATTGTAAAAGCCATAGACCATTTCCATCATTACCTCTATGACAGAAGATTCCTGCTCAGGACTGACCATGCATCTTTAACGTGGTTGCTTCAATTCAAGAACCCGGAAGGACAGATTGCCAGGTGGATACAACGACTCCAGGAATACGACTTTGAGATACGTCATCGTAAAGGGACTCTACATGGTAATGCAGATGCCTTGTCACGGAAGCCCTGCTCGGAAAGCTGCATTACTGCTCTAGAGCTGAACAGAAATACCTGCCGATAAATCCGGTTACCTGCCCCCAAGCAGCACCGAAACGTTCTCTGAACGTTCAAAAATTGTTCTGCAAACACGTTCTAAGAACGTTCCCTTTGAACGTGCTATAGACGTCTATTTGTCCATCTTGAAGACGTACAATAGTACGGTTCAGGGAACGTTCAATGAACGTGTAGCTATCACCATCGGTGTTATAGAAGCGTTCAGAGAACGTTCTATATATACGGTCTCAGAACGTTCTAAACGTTTTTAGAACGTTTTCAAAACGTTATACACATTTTCAGAACGTTCTAGAAAACGTACTGTAAACGTTCTAAAATAGTGTAGAAACGTTCTGAAAACGTTCTATACACACGTTCTCACAACGTTATGTAAACAATTTTTGAACGTTCTTTGAACGTGCTAAAAATTTGTTTCATGTATAATAAAATAGAAGAACTCGCAACAGTTGTTCCGGGTCGAAAGAAGACACGACCCTTCGTCAGACGAACATAATAGACACGACTGCTGCAAATACAAGAGCTACGTTGCAGATTTTTTGCAGTACTCGTGCCTACTTTGTTCGGTTGATGAAGGGTTGTGTCTTTTCTCGACCCGGAACAATTGCTTCGAGTTCTTGAATTTTATAGTGTGTTTTCAAAGTTTTGTATTTTTTATTTACTTCTTTTTTTTTTTCTTTTTTTTTTTTCTTCATTTTCTTATTTATCTTTGCTTTTCTTTTTTCCTTTTTCTGTAGGCCATTATGAGATTTTTCATAAATAATTGTCTTAATATTCTAAAATTTTACATACATGCATTGAAATATGGTATAACAACAGATCAAGTATTTTGAATATTCTAGATAAATATTTGAATTAAAAAACAAATAAATAAATAAATTCAAGTTCTGGAATAATTTGAAAAATTTTAAGATAATATGCCTCCTGCTAACTAATTATTATTCCCTCCCCCTAGATTTTGCATCATTATAATTTAACAATAAAATATAACCATATTTGGATATTAATTTTAATAAGCTAACGGCCCTCTTCACTTACCGTCGCCGGTAGCCCGAGCCAATGTTATTCTATGGGGAAATTTTCTTTACAAATAACTTATTAACTAACACATATTTTTAAATTCTGTTTTCACATTCAGAAAATTCCCAACTGTTAAATTGACGGACTTTTTTGAATAAGTATTTTTCTATTTTTTAACATTTTATTTTGAAATTGCAAAATGAAAAAAATTCACATATTGAAAATTCGTATTTCGCAGCTTCGAAGTAAAATATAAAAAATTAAAAAAAATATTTTTTAAAAAAGTTCCGTCAATTTAACAGCTGGGAATTTTCATAATGTGAAAACAGAATTTTAAAATATGTATTACTTAATAAGTTATTTGAAAAGAAAAATTTCCCATTGAATAACATTAACTTCGGCTTCCAGCGGCGGTGAGTGAAGAGGGCCCTTAAGCAAAAAAAATTTAAAAATATTTATGTCTAAATTTTGAAACTTACTGCAAACTTTTAGCATTCAAACACAAAAGTATTTTATTAAATTTTAAATTATCAATGAAATCTCAAATTAATGCCCAGATATGTTACATATTCTATTTTTAAACTGTAATAATGCACAATCAATGGAAAACAAAAAATAAAAATTAGTTAAAAGAAGTACACAAGTGTACAAATTTAAACAATAAACTGTTTTATCGTTTTCTTTTTTTTTTTCCACATAATTCAAACAAATAAACACAGAAGTATAAAATTTGGATAGTATGTTTTTTAAAATACCATAAATCGAATTTTATATAACTTTAGCATAAGTAATAATTTTTAAACTAAATGTCAGTAAATTTTTCTCAAAAGTAAACATTGAAAAAATGAAAAATTTCAGCAATTTTAGAAAAGAAAACTTAATGAAAAATGGTCATGAAGATGCATTACAGATAGGTTAAAGATGTACGCGCATGCATGCGTTAGATTAAAACCGTATATTTCTTCATGTAGTCACTTTTTTGTTTCTTCTTTTTTTCTTCATTTTTTCGCGTGTGAATATTTCTTTTAAATTTTACATAGAAACATGAAAATCGGATAAGGCGTTCATTATTAAATTATTTATCGACGTTTTTATTATTCTGGTGATGATCACAGTTTATACAAATTAGTAATTATTATTATTATTATTATTATTTTTTTTTTTTTTTTCAAAAATTCCGTTATTAAAGTAAAAGAAAAGTGAAAACAGAAAGTAAAACCTGGATTTTGTTTAACATTTGAGGGCTGTGCGTCTTCATTTGTTTATAATGCATCATTAACACAATTTTTTATTAAGTTTTCTTTGCTAAAATTGTTGACATTTTTCATTTTTTCCAAAGCTTACTTTTGAGAAAAATTAATAATTATTAGTTTAAAATTATTACTTATTCTAAAGTTATGTAAAATTCGATTAATGATATGATAACGAACATGACATCCAAATTTTATGTCCATGTGTTTATTTGTTTAAAAGTTATGCATAAAAGAAGAAAATGGGAAAGCAGGTTTGTTCCTTTAATTTTGAACAGCGGTGTATTTTAAATACGTTTAAAAATATGAAAAATAAAAATTATTATTATTATTTTGTTTTTTCATTTAAATAGATTACGTGAAATTTACTTAATATTTTCATATTTCAAATCATGCGTATGCGAAATTTATTTAAATTATTGATTTTGAGTTTATAAATTTTACATACACATGCAGTGAAATATAACAGTATAAAATGTGGTGAAACATTTTGGAAAATAAATAAAAAAAATAATTAAATGTATATTCTGTAAACAAATAAATAAATAAAAATAAAAAAAATAAAATTTAAAATTTAAAACATTTAGCAATATTAAGATTCACCTTAATAACTATTTCTTTTTTAACACTTCTCCCTGCTTTTTCATTTCTACAGTGTATTGTAAAATATAAACATACATGATGAAATCTATCTATATATTTCTTTAACGTGGATCAATTGCAATTCATTTTTGCCGAAACGATATAGTAGTGTAATTCTTGAAATACGCGAGGATAAAAAAAAAAAAAAAAAATTAAAAATGAACAATATTTAAGCATGCGGACTCAACTCAATGAGCTAATAAGAAAAAATTAAGACATTTGTCTGATTACATTATTTTATGGAAAACTGTATTTTTAAAAATTGCTTATTCAATCTTTATAAGCGTCATTTTAAACATAGAAATACTTTAAAGATTATACAGAATATGAATAATTGTCATAAATTGACTAAAAATCATAAACATAAAAATATAATCAAAATAAGAATTATTATTATTATTATTATTTTTAACAAAATATACCAAAAAAAATAAAAAGTCATCACCATCATCGCGACAAAAATTTGAAAGGCATCATGGAAATCCTATACTATAACTGTACTGACTGCGAAAGTATGAAACTGGGTCTTCAACCATGAATTTTATTTTGAAACCTTTCTTTGAATGATCTTGGTCTCACTATTGCATAATATTAATTTGGTACTAATAATAATTTGGCTTCTGGCAAATTAAAATTTTAATTAGATGGGGAATTCGGTATAATATTTATGAGTTTCAAATTTTAAAAGTAAATAAGAAAAGTGCGAAAAATTCGCATGGGTTTGCTAGCAACGTTGAACTGTAATATTAAAATATCGAACGAAATAAATTTATTAGTTAGCGTGAAAGATGTAAAAAAATTAAAATTTTCAAATTTAATTTTAAAATATTATATGTTTTTTTTTGATAAATTTTAATAAATTTTAGAAGATTTCAATGCACATGTATGAAAATTTTATAAAAAGGAAAAGTAAGTAAGAAAACTTATCTGCCTGTATCTTGAAGCTGTTGTAGTGTATGTATCCGAACGAAAGTTAAATTCAAATCTGAATGTAATTACAAAATATGATGAGTAAGCAAGCAGTAGGACTTTGGATCCAACAGGCCACGCCAAGAAATACAAACTTCCTGTGCAAAAACAGAGCAGATGGCATTTACGCCCGGCGAAAATTTCTGTCGATCAAGCAATTTATTCAACAACAATCGTTTCTAATAAAGATTTTTCATACTGTTCAAAACTTATAACCTTTTTAAAAATTATTATACTGAGGCCATCCTAAAACTTTCTTCTATATTTTCCTGCGCAGGTCGATCTCATAAA
This sequence comes from Salticus scenicus, assembly GCA_963930645.1. Lineage (NCBI taxonomy): Eukaryota > Metazoa > Arthropoda > Arachnida > Araneae > Salticidae > Salticus > Salticus scenicus. The sequence continues at coordinate 1,032,509 of CAWVNO010002384.1, forward strand.
TATTATTTGCTAAAATAATCCATCAAAATTATTTTCCATAGTAAATGTATACGATTTTCATCTCAAACAAATATAAAACTAAATATAAAAAAAAAATCTATTTTATAGTATACAAAATATGTATCTTAAGAAATGTATTTTACATAATGAAAAATGTGAAAAGTCGATAACTTTGTTTTAAATTATCACAGATTTAGGGTTCATCCTTTCTCTTTAAAAGTAAAGACGACTCTTCTGGCAAGAATATTTAAAATTTTAATACAACAGCGAAAGCGATGAACTATACAAATTGCCCATACTTTTTTTTATTTATTAAATATTACTAATATATATATATATATATTTAATTTTCCAGGGAAAAGTTAAAAACAATGCTCACTCATGTACATTTATACGAAATTTTGACCTATTATGACATATTAAAAATTCTGAAAATAATGGTATGATACCGCCACCTATTGAACGATTTATTAACAAATATAATCGTCACCAGTTTAGGTCATAGTCCAAGTAAACCAAGTTTGAATGAATTACGTTCATTAGTTCGTGAGATACAGCCTCCATAAAATTTTAAAATTTATTAATTTTATCATAAAAATTTAATCAACACAGGTTTTTATAATTAACATTTTTATATATGAAATTTTGTACATTTTTCACCAAAAAATGCTGAAAGACAGATATCTGAAAAATCGCAGAAAGCAATAGCAGCGCCACCGTCGGTGGATATATACGGAAACTAAAGCAGCACATTTTGTCATTATATATATGTCTCACATACAAGGTTTGATAAGTATTCGTATTATAGAAGGTGAGGTACAGGCTTCCCGTAAGTTGAAACGTAACAGTGCCACCTGTCATTTGATATGTACCCGAAGTGAATCAGTACGTAATATCTATTTCACGTATCAAATTTAGATAAATCATAGAAAATGAGCTATTGCGTTCCATTCCCTTGAATAAAATTAAATTGCAGCATACCAGTGCCTCCAGTTGTCCGATATGCACGCAAAATTATTCTGCAAAGTTTTATATGATATTAATTTTACATACCAAGTTCAGTGTATTTATAATTATTTATATCACAAAAACTGAATTATTGCCATTACGTTAACGGGATTAAATTGCAGGAGAGCAGCGCCACCAGTTGGTCAATATATGCACCCGAATTAAATCAGCGTAGTGTTACATAATATCTGTTTCACATATTAAGTTTGGAGCATTTGTGCACTGTAGAAGCTGAGATATAATCTCCCCATAAAAGGGAGAATTTACAGAATAGAAGCGAACCCTATCTGGTGATACATTCCAGAGGCTAATGTGCACCAAAGCTGATATTTAGGTCAATATCTAATTAAATATTCCGGATATTTAGCAAATTAGTTTAAAGTCTAACTAAACATCAAGTTTGGTTAAATTCCGTCCATTGGTTTGTGAGATACAGAGTCCACAAACCTTTGATAACACACACACACAAACAAAAACAAAAAAGAAAATGACAGACTGGCATTTTGAAAGAATGATAGAATTGTGTTTTGGACATCTCAAGAGTGTATAAACCCATGGAAAACCGGAAATCAAAAATTCCCAATTATCCAACTAATTTTTCTTGGAAAATACAAAATAATAATAATAATAATAATAATAATAAATAAATAAATAAATAAATAAAATAAATTAATTTTTCGTAACTTAATTTATTAACAATTTAAGAAGCAAATAATAATGAATATCTGCAAAAGTAATCTGGAGTAATGTGTTTGACAGAATTCAACAACATAAAACTTAAATAAAATTATAAATAAGTATAATGATTATAATAATATATAATTAAAGTTTAAAATTTTGTAATTTTTTCTCACCGTATCTCTATTACATTTCAATGATTATTCTACATGTCAACAAAATTTGAAACTGAAAATAAGGAAAAAAAAAAAAAAAACTGCGAAAAAAAAAAAAAAAAAAAAGGCTTTCTCATATTCGTTATAATCACACTGTGACAGAACGTGCTACGACGGTGATACACTTGAACGTTTTTCATAGAACTAGAGTTGTACGTTTTATAGATGGTACAAAGCAAACCTTTTCAGAACGTTCTAAGTAATACTATTTTTGAACGTCTAATTGAACGTTCTCTTGACACGAAACACGGTGTTTGAACGACTGTAACCGTTATTAGACGTTCACAGAACGTTCCCGTGCTACTTGGGAAGTTACTATCTCAACACCATCAGAACAAGATCCCGATCCCTGGAGTGACGAAGAACTTAGACAAGTCCAGTTGGAAGATCCTGACATAAAGCCAATATTACAGCTGAAGGAGACGACCAGCAACAGACCTACCTGGCAGGACATTTCCAGATTCAGTCCCATTACGAAAAGTTATTGGGCGCTTTGGGACTCTCTTCATATCAGAAACGGCGTATTATACAGAAAGTGGGAATCTGATGATGGGAAAAGCTGCAGATGGCAGATTTTATTACCAAGATCAAAAATTCCAGCTGTTTTAGAACAACTGTATAGTAGCTCTACCGGAGGCCATTTTGGGGTAATGAAGACTCTGCAGAAAGTTCGGAAACGCTTCTACTGGTGCAAGGCAAAGGAGGATGTGGAGAAATGGTGTAAATCCTGTGATGCTCCTGCGGCACGTAAAGGCCGCAGAAACGAAGTCGAGGAAGACTGCAACGGTATAACGTGGGGGCACCATTTGAACGGATTGCAATCGACATCTTGGGTCCTTTGCCACGGACCTCCAGTGGAAATAAATACATCCTCTTCGTGATGGACTATTTCACCAAGTGGCCTGAGGCATATCCCGTTCCCAATCAAGAGGCATGCACAGTCGCAGAGGTCCTAGTGCAGCAATGGGTGTCAAGGTACGGCACGCCCCTACAACTTTATACCGACCAAGGTAGGAACTTTACCTCTGATGTTTTCAAAGGACTGTGTCAACTACTCGGCATAGACAAAACCCGGACAACACCCTTACATCCCCAGTCGGTCGGCATGGTCGAGAGGTTCAATCGTACCATCCTGAATAACCTCTCTCTTCTAGTATCAAGGAACCAGCAAGATTGGGACTTGAAGTTGCCATTGTTCCTGCTGGCTTATCGAAGTGCTGTCCATGAAACCACCGGCTATACTCCAGCCCAGATGCTGTTTGGACGTGAACTTCGTCTCCCTTGTGATCTCCTGTTTGGTTGTCCACCCGATGCGCCTTCATCGCCCGAGGAGTACATCCAAGGTCTCCAGTCACGATTTGAGGACGTACACAATTTTGCTCGGGAGCGGATTCACATTCCAACGGAGAAAACGAAGACAAGGTACGATCTAAAGGCTACACAACATGAGTTCCAGGAAGGAGACAAGGTCTGGTTGTGGAATCCTGTTCGCCGCAAAGGACTCTCTCCCAAGTTACAGTGCAACTGGGACGGACCATACACAATCTTAAAAAGGCTGAATGATGTAGTAGTGCGGATCACTAAAACACCTTCATCAAAACCGAAGGTGGTGCACTATAACCGGCTAGCCAAGTACCACAATTAACGGTAAAATTAAAATTTAAAATGTAAATACTGATAAAATTCGCGCATGCGCACTGTAAATATTTGTATATAAATATTTGTACATATTTGTGAATTTTGTAAATATTTCTCACTTAATTTATATTTCTATGTTATCTTTATGTGCAACTTAGTTTTTGTATTTTAGATTGTGTAAATTTGTTTAGTTTCACCTCTTGACTAAGGGTTGCACTGCCCGGGACGTGCAGTCCTTGGGAGGGGGGCAATGTTACAAAATTGAAAATAATTGTGTTTATTTTTGTATAAATTCTTTTTAAAGAGGCTTAGTAAGTTGATAAAGTGCTAATTTTGTGCGTTTCTAGCCGTTTTAGCGTTGAAATAGCCTTATTTTCCCTTAAAAACGCAGTAAAAAGCCCCAATAAGGCAGGTAATGTTTTTGGCGCCAAATTTGGCGACTTTTTCCCACCTTGGCAATTTTTTTCGCGACCTTGGCGAGAAAATCTTTATTAGGGATATACGAAATATGGAAGCTCTAATCCCATTGGCTGATGAGATATGGAGATTTCTTGAACGTTCCACGTTTTTCTACAGGGCTATATAAGAGCGCTTTCCCGCCAAAGCCAGTCAGGTTCAGTTCAGTTTTCAGCCAGCTTCGCTAGTATTTGCATTGTTTGAGCCTCTTTGAAAGAGATTTGCTTCAAGTGTTATTACTATACAGTTTGTACTGTGGATTTGCTATTGACAGCTGTTGTTTAAGCTGTGATTACTGCTTGAATTGAAGCTGATACTTAGTTTATTGAACTGTATTTTTCTGGAACTTTCTGTGAATGAATTACTAAATTTTTGTAAGTTTGGCCTTTTATTCTCGGACAACTCACGAACCCCCAACTACGCAACAGTATGTATGCTACAAAATACAGTTTAATATAACATTGGAAAACTGTCATTTTAATTTTTATGCGTTCTAAAAAATATTAAAGCGGTTTTAATTATTTGAAATACTTCTTAAATAATGCTTCTGATTTGTCTAATTTAATATTTCTATAGCGAATTAAAAATTGGTGCATATATATATATATATATATACATATATATATATATATATATATATATATATATTTTTTTTTTAATAATAATAGCAATATAAGTTTTTACTAAAACATTTTTTTTTTTTTTTTTTTTTTTTAATGGTTAAATATTTTTATTTGAAGAGAAATTGTTACTGTATTACAATTCTAACATTAATATATATAATGATCCTCATCTGTCATGAACGAATCCGGTTAGTACCGCTTCAAAACAGAAACTTTTGGCAGCCATTTTTTTTTTTCCGTTTGTTCAACTCACTGAGCTGGTTCAACTTACGGAAACATACATATAATATGTTTTGTATCGCACGTATTCTTATTTATCCTTGAAAAACTATTCAATTATAATGTTTAAAGATCTAAACTAAATATAATGGATCACTGGCTATTATAAACATGAATCTATAAATAGAATTATGTAACTTTATGATTCGTGATTCTAAGCAACGGAATACCAAATAAAAACAAACCAAAATTGTTGCCATTCAGAAAATAAAAATTCCAAATGGATTCCGAATGAACGACTCTTTGACTGTTTCTACGAAAAAAAAAAAAAAAAAAAAACGCTTAAAGAATTTCTAAAACATATTAAAGCCTTAAAACTCTTAAAATATTTGTAAAAGCATATTAAAGTCTTTAAATATTTTTATCAAGCTTCATTGTTTGTTTACATTGTAAGGTATGATTGGCGTCGAGTTCAGTACGTAAATGACGCCAGTTGATTTTAGTTTTGATATTAGTGTAAATTAATAGTTGGGATAGAATGTTTGGTTGGGCAAGTAAAGGTCACCAGTTGAAATGAGTATTGAAAGTAGAGTAGTCTAAGGTAATAATGTCGACTCCATAGAATAATAATAAAGGAAGAAGGAGCGTATATGCTTTGGTTTCGGTTTGTAAAATCCAAGAATGCCGGGTATAAGGTTGTAACAATGCTTCAATCTGATTGGTTGGCGACTTGTTGGCGAGATTTTTGAATCGTCTCATCTCTCTGTCAATCAGTCAGTGAGACAGCACCTACAACAAACAGCGATAAATGTGCCGAGCATGGGTGCCCTACTTTAAGGTTTTGAGTAGCAAAGATAGCTTTTGCTGGCAATTCACTAGAAGTGGTTTGTAAGCATTAGAATATTTACGTGCTCCTTCTTCCTTTATTATTATTCTATGGTCGAGTCAAGATAAAATGTTCGGTTGAGAATGAGAAAGTCCCTATCTGGATCCCGGATATTTACACCCGATATCTCACCCGATGTTGCGGGTGAGATAGCTGGTTGGAAGTATCGAGTAGAGTTGAATTTGGGTTAGCATGGAGTGTCTGTAATTATTGGATAGTTAGAAAATATGCAAGCAAAGTGATGACGTCACTGGCCGTCAGTGGATGCAAAAAAAAAAAAAAAAAAAAGATTTCCTATGTTAATCGCCCATTAGATTTTTTGTAAAAATTATTAAAAATTGAGGCAATTTATTTCTCGATTTTAATCCCCATGTTTCGGTATAGATATGTATTAGTTATCGTCTGCATGCGTTAGATTAAGTTGTTTTTGCTGTAAAATTGATAAAATTTAAATTTTAAATTTCAAAACTCCAGAAAAAAAACAGCAAACTTCCATATTCGATTCAAAACATAAACATTTCATTTCAAAGGATGATATTTACACAATAAATATCCAACTAATATACTAATTAAAAGGAAAATGATAAATATTCTATCATAATTTGAAGTCAAATTTGTTTTCAAATGTCTAAATAAAGTGTCTGATATAAGATACTCATATGTTGCAGCGGAATAAATTTAATATATCTGTCATCCTTGGCGGAAAAAAAAAATATCGCCAAATTATTTTGGCGAACATATTTAATTCCTTTCAAAAATCATGGTTATTTTAACAACTTATATTAAGAGAGCGATGAATTATATGAAACAGTATTTCGTACAATACATATTACGAAAATAAACATCTGTCATGTATATTTTCGTATTATGTTTTTAATCGCCAAATACAAAAAACGCCAACGATGACACAGTTTTGAAATTTAAAATAAAAATTTTGTCAATTTGACAGCAAAATAACTCAATCTAACACATGGATACGATAGCATATCTATACCCAAATACAGGTATTAAAATCGGGAAATAATTTTTCTCGATTTTTAATAATTTTTACAAAAACTCCAATGGACGATTAACATAGAGAATCTTTTTCTTGCATCCACGGAAGGTCAGTGACGTCACACTTCGCTTGCGTATTTGAAAACAGGATCTTCGATAGTCTTAAAAAAAAGTATTTTGGTAAAATGAAGTGAATAGTTTTTTACTTTCTCTTACCCATCTTTCTCTTACCCATATAGGGTCGAGAAAGTATTGTTTTAGGGTCAAATTTTCAAACGTGGTTTTTTGTTATACATACATGTTCTGAGGTCCCCTGAATACGAAAATCATGTTTTTAGCTAATGGTCTCTGTGTGTGTATGTCTGTCTGTCTGTGTGTCTGGATGTCTGTGTGTCTGTTATCAGCATATCTCAAGAACAAATAGTAGCAGAAATTCCAAACTCGGTATTCTAAATGTGTATCATATAGGGATGCTACAGTGAGATTTCGTTGAGATGAAGCAAATGGTTCGTGTATAGGGGCATTCAAAAGTATTTAAATACATTACGTCTATGGGGGAAATTGCAGGTAAGTAGAATTTAACATCTATAGACTGCGCTAGACCAAAGAAAACGAATATATATTTTTTGTAATAGAAATAGTCAACTGGGAAATATTTTTTTGTGTATGTAGGAGCCTCGCCGCCCCCCCCCCCTCGAGGGGAGTAAATTTTCATGAGAGCTTGACAATACGTTTAAAACGAATGGTTGAACCATCGATCTGCGATAATTTAAAATAAAGTTATTGATTCTTTTCAATTAAAAAAAAAAAAAAAAAATACTTTAATATTGAGAATAAATTCATATTTTTTTTTTTTTTTTTTTTTTTTTTTTTAAAATATTTAGTGTTATACTATTTCTCTAATATGGAAATCGTCTGTATTATCATACAAGATAACTTTTTTAAATAATAATTTTAATAAATAATTTTTTAAAAACAGAATTATTTTTTAATAACCGAATTAAATTCTGTATAAATGTAGGTGCATTAATGAAACGAGGGGTTGAGGAGGGCCAGAACTATTTATCATATAAAACTCTTCCGAAGCCAAATTTGAATTGTTCAACATAGGTTTACATAACAGTACTTGTTATCTTACCTTTTAATCTCCAACCTGTACTTATAGTATTAAATTTAAGGGTAAGAGAAAGTCGTGTGAGTGACACACCAGATTATTCTTATTATGATGTCTTTAAATAGAGCACTTAACGGAACACTGGGATGTGTTGTTGCTGTTGTGGTTGTCGGGCCTATACTTTTTGTCAGCGAGCAGTTTTTTTTATTGTCATTTATATTTATTGATCGGGTAGAATTTTTTTAATTTCAGAACGAAAATTATAAAATATCGAAACACATTTGATTTATAAACAAAAATTGAAAATACATTTAAATGATCACGTGGTAATCTTCATGTTCCAAACATTGTTTTCAAGATTTATTGTTCACATTCCGTCATTTTTGACGGGGTTATATACTAGTTTATTTATAAAATAGAATCTATTGAAAACTATTAAAGATATTATATTTCATATTAAAAATGCATAACATCTTTAAACTTATATTGACAGAATAAAAAAGATTAAATAAATAAAAAAATTAAAACAAATAAAACTTTAAAAGACATAAAAATTAAAACGCATGCAGATTAAAATAAGTAAAGAAAGGAAAAGAAAACTAATCTTTTTTTTTTTTTTTTTTTTTTTTTTCTATTTAAAAAAGAAAAAAAAACAGCGTGCTTTAAAATTACAACACCAGATATCTTATTTTCACTTTAACGAGTGCCTAGTAGGTAATGTGCAGATTATCTAGGTAATTCGATTACCTAGGTAATTTGAGAAATGCAACAATTTTCCTCACTTTGACGGATCACCCAAGTTAATGTGCAGATTACCTAGCTAATCTGCAGATTAACTGATTTCTGCACTTTAGCGGCAACATCTGTATTGAATTCGATCCTTCATATCTATTATTTTATTTATTCATTAGATGATACATTATTTAGATTTATTTCATTATTATTTAAGATTCTTAAAATATTGACCAAATTTCTTTTGCCAAAAAATTTCCAATGCTGTATTACTGTTTTCTTGATTTAGGCAGTATCTCCTATCCTTCAGCTTTAAATCTGAATAATAAAACCCAAATTATCTCCCTAAATCTGTATTTCTTTAAAAACTAGTATATTTTGGCCATCAAAAAACTTTCTTCTATATCTTTTTGTATAAAAGCGACATTTACTAACTTTTTACCACTTTGGCATGCATAAAATTTTAACCATGCATAAAATTTTAATCAACAGATGTTATGATGTAGTCATGTGGAAAATCAAAAAAGGTCAGGAATGGCATTGCGGCCTATCGGATGATATGCACCCAAACTAAGTCAGAAACGTTTTCATAATGATTATCCCGCATATCACGTTTGGTGCATTTATATGCAATAGAAGTCAAAATTTAGCCTTCCTATTCACGAGCGTAATTTGCAGGTTATCAGTGCTATCTGCCGGCCGATATGCACCCGAATACGACTAAAAAACTGTTTCATAATGGGTTTATTATATTTCAAGTTTTGTGTAATTATATGCAATAAAGTCTGAGATATAACTTTCCCACTAACGGAGAAAATTGCGGCATAACAGAGCCATCTATCAGCCGATTTGCACCCAAATTGATTTAATATGAAGTTTCATAAAGACCCTCTTACATTCACAGTTTTCTTCCACTATACACAATAGAACTTGAGATATAACCTTCCCTTAAAGGGAAGGAACCGCAGTATAGCAGCGCCAGATATTGAGTGATCTGCACCAAAAATTGATAGGCAATAATTTATGTCAAAGTGCAACAACATATGAATTTAAATGAAATTCTGTGTACTAGTCCCTGATATACAGTTGCCACAAAATTTTTGTCACATACACACACATAGACACAGACACACATTTTCTAAAAATGGTTTAATTATGTTCTGTAGCTCTCAAAATGTGTAAATCTGTCGAAAACAGGAAATCGAAAATTTTTACAAATCCAATGCTTTATTTTATTGAATATACAAGAAAGTCGAAATAACTGTACATCACATATATTAACCAGATTCACAAAAAGGCGATTAAAAAAAAATTAACCCCCCTCCCCTTCCCCGAAATTGTGGTCTAGCTACGCCAGTGTAGTAAATAAAGGGCTAAAAGGAAACACGTATTCCACATTGCGAATTAAAAATTCACTTAGCTGGTTATTTCTCAGATGGCATAATTTAAATGCTCTTTATAAATATGAAAGTAAATAAAAAAAATCTGGAGTGACTCCACTCGACTTTCCGAACATTGAGTAATGAACGGTTTTATAGATAAAGTAAAGTAAGAGGAATTGTTAAATAAATAAAAGAGAGAAAATTATAATAGGGTGTTTGAGTATTTTTCTTTATATAGTACACGATGTTTGATTTAATGCTATTTTACCGAACACGTAGATCATAATAATAAAGAATATTTCGTTGTGTCCCCTGTAAAAACCTACAAATGCTAAATTCACCAAAATGCTTATAGTTAGTGCAACAGTGACTTATAACATTTATATAAGTTTTCAGTTTCATCGGATAAGGCATTTAGGCTCTATCGCACTTTAAAGTTTGAGCCCATATGCCACAATGATAAAAAAATTTAGATTTTGTCCCTGTAAAAAGAACCATTAGTGCTAGATTCTCTAAAGTTCATAAAGATCGTGTGACTGTGACGTATAACGTGTACATAAATACTTGAATAAGGCGTTTAGTCGCTGTCGCTCTTTAATTAATTTGAGTCTATAGGTCTTAATAATGAACATTTTTTATTTGTGTCCCTGTAAAACACGTTAAGTGCTAGAGTCACCAAATTCTATACAGTTTGTTTGATGGTGACCTATAACTCGTATATAAATTTTCTACTCAAACGGATAAGGCATTTAGATGCAATCGCACTTTAAATAATTTCACCCCATTGGCCATAATGATACTGAAGCATTTGTCTAGTCCCTGTAAAAAAAACTAGAAGTGCTAGATTCACCAAAACCTATACAGATCGTGAAACTGTGATCTATAATATGTGTACAATTTTTTTGTTCAATGGAATAAGTCATTTAGACGCTATAGCGCTTTTTAAAATTTGGTCCCATAGGCCATAATGATAAAGAATTTTTCTTTGTGTCCCCGTAAAAAAACTATAAGCTAAAATCTATGTAGTTCATGCAACTATTACCTATAATATGTGTATAAATTGTTTGCTCAGTTTAATAAGGCGTTTTGGCGCTATCGCACTTTGTAAAATTTGGTCCCATAGGCTATACTAATAAAGAATTTTTCTTTGTGTCCCTGTAAAAAAATCTATGAGTGCCAAATCTATAAGTGCCAAATATATCCGATTCTCAAAAATCTATACAGATTGAGTAACTATGTGACCTATAATATGTGTATAAATTTTTTGCTCAATTGAATATGGCGTTTAGATGCTATCACACTTTTTAAAACTTGGTCCCAAAGGCCATAATGATAAAGAATTTTTCTTTGTGTACCTGTAAAAAAACTAAAAGTGCGAGATTCACCAAAATCAATTGGGTTCGTGCTACAAGGACTTACAACATGCGTACCAACTTACAGCTCATTCGAGCAAAGCTTTTAGAAGCTAGCGTGTCCTCAAAACGTATAGAAACACCAAAATCCCGATTTCGGATTTTTGACATGATTACAATACTTTCCTTACATATGTGTGTTCGGAAAGTAATAAATGGATATTATAAACTGAATATTTTTAATCGTATATTATCATTTGATTCCGATCGATATAATAAATTAAATGACAAAAATAAATACATAAAACAATGAAATTGCAAAAATTTTAGAACCCCTTTGAGAAATTTGAAATTTGGTACCGAATTAGCTCGGACATTTCTCTAAGTCTTTACTTATGCAATTGCGATAGCCATTTTAAATTTACAATGAAATGAGAATAAAAATTTAAAAGCCACGAAGAAGCTCCTAAGCTAATGCTCTATCAAAGAAATAATTAATAAATTAATTTTAATAATAATAATAATAAAATATCTTTAGAGCTATAATGACGTCAATTTTACCCTCCAAGTTTAATTTTTCACAAAGTTTTATATCAATTTTAATATTTACGCGTGAATTTCTTTTCATTTAAAAAAAATAAAAAATAAAATGAACTTGTAAACTTTTTTGGCAACAATTAAAAATTAAAATAAATTATGTATTTTTGTCTAAAAAAGGGCTTCTTCAACTTTTTCATTACTGCCCGTTTCGATACTGATAATTACTAATTTTCTTTTCTTTTTCTTAGAAAAAAAAAAGTATTTTGATGAAATTCTTGCAAAAGCAGAATTTAGTTTAGTAAGGAGGACTATTAGTTTTTTTTTTTTTTGGAAAAGGAATTTTTCTCTCTCTACATAAATTTTCGAATGGCAACGATTGACACATTTTATTTAATGGACTTCATCCGTGTTACGTCATAAAACCCCTGATATGTGACTACTGCAAGAAAAACTGCAACATTATAATGTTTTTATTTGCATTATATGGGGAAATTCTGTATTCTATAGGGAATTGTTTGTATTCTGTGCGGAATTTCATAGGGAAATGGAGAATCATTTAGACTCGAACCCAAAAAATGGATATTGTCCATTTTAAAATCTCTAACGATCGGAGCGCTTAGCAAATTATAGCAATACGCACAGGGGCGTAGGCACCCCCCCCCCCCCCCAATGTTGAAGATAGACAATCCAGTCGGCCTAGAGGCAGATGTATCGATTGAATTTTTTTTCCAGTCGGCTTTATTTCTAAGCAAATTTTTCAAGCGGGAAATATATCGTTAAAAAGTATTTGACCATCAGATGGTATCAGTATTTGACCATATCTTTAATATTATAGCTCTAATACTCAATACAAACCTTCCAGTCAACTTTTAAACAGATAATCCAATTGATCGTCTTTTAATTGGCTTTTATTTCAGATTAATTTTTTTAAACTTCATACAAGCGAAATTTTCTAGTCCATTCCAGGTTGAAAGCTCGATGAAATTTGTTTTACTTTCGGCTCTAAAGTTAAGTATTCCATTCGGCCTATTGACAATAACACGATTAAATTCCATTGCTTTGGGCTCCAAAGTTCAATAAAAGTATTCTATTCGGCCTACTGACAGATAACCCGATTAAATCGTTTAGCTTTCGACTTCGAAGTTCAATAAAAGTATTCCAGTCGGCTTGTTGACAAATAACCCGATGAAAGTGTTTTGCTATCGGCTTCGAAGTTCAATAAAAGTACTCCAGTCGGCCTATTGATGGATAACCTGATTAAATTGTTTTGCTTTCGGCGCCAACGTTCAAAAACAGTATTCCAGTCATCCTACTGGCAGATAACCCGATGAAAGTGTTTTGCTATCAGCTTCGAAGTTCAATAAAAGTACTCCAGTCGGCCTATTGAGGGACTACCCGATTAAATTGTTTTGCTTTAGGCACCAACGTTCAATAAAAGTATTCCAGTCATCCTACTTAGAGATAACTCGATTAAACTGTTTGCTTACGACTTCGAAGTTCAATAAAAGTATTTTAGTCGGCCTATTGACAGATAACCCAATTAAATAGATTTGCTTTCGGCTTCGAAGTTCAATAAATACGTTCCAGTTGGCCTCCTGACTGATAACTCAATTAAATTAGTTTGCTTTTGATTTCGAAGTTTAAGTAAAGTATTCCATTCAGCCTATTGACAGGTAACTCGATTAAAGTGTTTTGCTTTCGGCTCCAAAGTCCAATAAAGTATTCCAGACGGCCTATTGATAGATAAGCTTTTGACTCCGAAGTTCAGTAAAAGTATTCCAGTCTGCCTATTGATAGATAACCTGATTAAACTGTTTTACTTTCGGTCTCAGAATTCAGTAAAAGCACTCCAATCGCCCTTCTGACAGATAACTCTGTTAAATTGTTTTTCTTTTGGCTCCAAAGTTTAATAAAGGTGTTCCAGTCCTTCTATTGACAGATAACCCGATTAATTTGTTTTGTTTTCGGCTCAAAAGTTCAATTAAAGTATTCCAATCGGTATTTGATGGATAGTCCAATTAAATTGTAATCAGATTTCTTTTATGCTCAGAGAAAATTTTCTTCTGAGATAGCCCTTGTTTATCCCGAAACTTTCAAATAAAAAACTGACTTTTTCTTAGTCGGTATTTGGTCGTTGTAAAAACCTTTTTAGGACTTTGGCTCTAAAGCCCAGTAGAAACACATCGGCGTTTTGACAAATAATCCAATTATTATTATTATATTTTTTTACAGATGACCTTTATTTATTACTAGAATTTTCAGACAAAAAAAAAAAAAAATTGATTAAAAAAAAACTATTTTGTTTTTGATAAATCTCTTATGTACTATAGCTCCAAGCTCCAGAGCTCAATAAAAGTTACTCTAGTCATTCTATAAACGAATAATCTGATTGATATTTTTTCACATAGCCTTTATTTTCAGATCGGATAAATCTCTTTTATTTCGGCTCTGAATTTTATTTAAAACAGTCCTATCGTCTAAATAACTGATAATCCAATTGACATGTTAGTCTTTAACTTTTATTTCAGATATAAAATTTGAGATCAGAAAAAGACCCGTTTAAAAAGTACTCGGCCGTCGAACAAATCTCTTTTTTCACTTAGTCACAGACATTTTCAATAACGACCAACTGGGTCTAGAGTGTGATAAAGCCAAAATAGGGAACAGAACCAATTCAATCCCTCCCCTATCTACAGTCAGAAGAAATTAAAAATTGTTTACACGTTAAATTACACTTATGAACATATAAATCAATGTTTGTTGCAGGTTTTATTCATTGGAGAAGGATGGAGGATTTATTAATTCGATTGACACCGATTGACACCGCATGTGACCTAGGCCTATAGGGGGAATGCCTTCCGTGGGGGTCTTTCTAAGGGTTCCTAGCCCGTATTTACGCGAGTATCGGAGGAAACCACGGAAAACTCCAAACGACTAGGTCGATGAGCGCGACCTGAGATCGAACCCGGCATCTCCCTTCTACCAGCTTTGAGCGCAGAACCGCTCGGCCGCTGGTGGGCTTTATTCATTGGATGGCAGATGCTCTTTAACATCATCGGAAAATATTTTCCGGGTTGTTTTTATTACTCTGCTGAAAAAAAATAAGACGAAAGTTATATTTTAAATGACATAATTACAACGTACATATTCATTTTTGTAAAGCCACGCCAGTGTCCAAGAGTTTTTGCTGTCGGACGAGATGCACAAATTTCCATCCTTGGTCTCGCTCGTCGGCTTAGCCGTTTGGAGTTTTCCGTAGTTTTCTCTTAAAATCACGTAAATACGAACTAAGACTCATTAAAAATACCCCCACAGAAGACAGATCATCCTAGTTCTAGGTCCCTCGTATAATCAGTCTGACTTACTCTCAAACATACCTCATTTATGTGGGTATGTCACATTTTTTGTAGTTTTGTAATGGGCAAAACAAACTAGTTTATATAAATTTATTTTGCCGAAAAGGCTTTCCAACATATCTTGCATATTTCCCTTTGTGAAAATATGTTTTACATAATCAGATTTTTATTCTTAACTAAATCGAAAAGAGAATTTCTTGAAACAATTACTGTCTTTAAAAAAAAAATAGCATATTCTTCTTCCCAATTACTGAAAATGCATTCCCCTCCCCCTTGTAACATAACTGAGAATATTAATCTGATGATTAAAGTGTTTTTCTACCAAACCATCTTTTATAAATCCGCATACTAAGTGGTTTTGGATGTTTTCTTTCTATCCATGATATTAAAAATGTATCTAATAGCAGGGTAAAAAAAAAAAAAAAAAAAAATAAGCTTATTTTTATTTTCTAGATTTAAAACTCTACACAAAACAAAATTTATTTAGTACAACAGGACTTATTTTAATTTATTCTTGCATGTAAAGGCATGCAGCAACTGTGTTTCATTTTCTGGTATCGGTTACTATATTCATTTCTTAAAATGTCTTTAGTATAGCTTTACCAAAGGAACTCCTTGGCGGCTTTTGATTTATTGTTGTCATTTTAGCGATGAATTAAAATGTCTATCGCAATTGCGTAAGTAAAGATCTTGGCGAGAAACATCCGAGTTACTTTAATGCCAAATTTCAAAAGACACAATTTAGACGATATAGGGCTCATAAAAACAATCTTTATAACACTTTCTCTTTAGAAATAAAGCTTTGAAAAATCTTCTGTAAAATTTTTACTCCAGAGCTAAAAGAAAATGTACTTTTGTAGGTTTGTTGCTTTGCTACAATATAACAAAGCTCGAGGTAAGAGCTAAACAAAAGAATTGTGTTAATACGTCTTTTTCTTAAAAAAGAAAAAGGTATAAACATATTTGTGTAATTTTTTTCTTCTAAACTAAAAACAAAATGCTTCTTAGTGTGCCATCACTGAGGTGAAATATATATATATACGTATATCGAAAATTAAACAATATAGTGGGTAAATACAGCTGAAAAGTTTTTCCAATCAATGCAAACTGAATTATTTTTCATTCATGTTCAGTCGGGCTTAAGCCAGATTTGAGTCGGCTAATTTTATATTTTGCCCCCCCCCCCTCCTAATATTTATTGTTCGCTACGGCCCTGAATACGCAAGCGAAGTGTGACGACACTGACCGTCCGTGGATGCAAGAAAATGATTTCCTATGTCCATTGGATTTTTTGAAAAAAATTATTAAAAATCTAGGAAAATTATTTCCCGATTTTAATCCCTATATTTGGGTATATATTTGTATTAGTTATCATGTGCATATGTTAGATTGAGTTATTTTGCTGTCAAATTGACAAAATTTTAATTTTAAATTTCAAAACTCTGTTGTCCTTGGCGTTTTTGTATTTGGCGATCAAAAACGTAATACGAAAATATATATGCCAGATGTATATTTTCGTAATATGTATTGTACGAAATATTGTTTCATATTATTCATTACTCTTTTAATATAAGTTCTTAAAATAACCATGATTTTTGAAAGGAATTAAATTATGTTCACCAGATAATTTGGCGATATTTTTTTTTTTTTTTCTGCCAAGGATGACCGATATCAAATCTATTCCGCTGCAACATATTAGTATCTTATATCAGATACTTTATTTAGACATTTGAAAAGAAATATGATTTCAAATTATGATAGAATATTTATCATTTTCCTTTTAATTAGTATATTAGTTGGATATTTATTGTGTAAATATCATCCTTTGAAATGAAATGTTTATGTTATCGAATATGGAAATTTGCCAATTTTTTTTTTCAAGAGTTTTGAAATTTAAAATTCAAATTTTATCTATTTTACAACAAAAAACAACTTAATCTAACGCATACACATGATAACGAATACATATCTATACCTAAATGTGGGGATTAAAATCGGGAAATAATTTTTCTCGATTATTAATATTTTTTTACAAAAAATACAATGGGCGTTTAACATAAGAAATATTTTTCTTGCATCCACGAACGGCAAGTGACGTCATCACTTCACTTGCGTTTCAAAAAATATTAAATTCGAAATATTCAGACTGATAATTTTATATTAAAATTATGATTATATATAAATTATATTTAATCCGCGATTGTAATGAAATGCTCGCCCTCTGGTGGGGTAAGGTGAAATTATCATACCACTGGTAGCTTTCACGCTGAAACAATGATAGAACAACAAGAAAGAACAATAAATAAATACACGTGGCTATTATATTTACTAACAAATGCAGCTGAGAAAGCGCCATCTATCGATCATTACAAACGCGGATCGCGTAATTGATTACAATAAAATAAAATAAAATAAAAATTAATTATATTTGATAAAATAAAATATTTCGACTAATGTATTGAAACACATTTCTTGGGATGGCAACGTCGGTACAAAATTGACCACGTTTTAATTTATTTTAAAAAAGTTTTATTCGCACATCGCTTAAGAAATTATATGACATGTTTGAAAAAAAATTTCTCCATCCACATAGTTCTCGAAGAAATTGAAGCGATATTTCCATATTAGCTGCCATTCTACTGTCCTCTTAACCTTTTAAATGCCGTGTGTTGCCTTTCGGCAACAATATTGTCTATTTGGCAACAATATTCTAAAGTATTATTAGAATAATATTGAAACTCTAATGCCTCATGTTTGCCGATTAACAACAAATTGCTTTTCAGCTGTAAGCCATTGTTAAAATAAAGTATGACTTTTTAAAGTATTTTTCCCGTGATTTATTACTTTCTTCTATATTCAATAGAAGAAAGTACTGAATCCTTAAAAATTTTCGACCTCGGGTTTTTGATAGATTTACACGTTTTGAGAGCTGTAGAACACGATTTGACCGCTTTTAGAAAATGCCTGTTTATCTGTCAGTCTCTGTGTGTGTGTGACAAAATTTTGTGGCAACTGTATCTCAGGAACTACTGCACAGAATTTCATACAAATTGGTATGTAATTGCACCTTGACATAAATTAGTGTCTATCAACTTTTGGTAAAAATTGTCTTACAGGTCGCGTTGTCATGTCATCCCGCTTTTTCTAATTTTTTAAGATTGTGATATAGGACAAAATTTTGTATAAATGTGCATAAAGAGAATTATTTTTTAGTAATCCTTATGATATCTACAAGAATTATTTATAGGGGTGGGAATCGATTAAGAGTTTTAACTGGGTTAATCGTAGTTCATTAATCGATTAATCGGTCGATTAATCGGATTTTTAATCGGTTTTCATTTTTCTTTATATAGCTTTATTTCAATGATGAATAAAACTCTCATATTGTGTATATAATATATATTCATAAGTTTGACTGGATTTTTTTTTTTTTTTTTTTCATAAATTTTTGTCTAATCAATTATATTTGTTTCATAACTGAAATTTAAATCAAATTTCAGAGTAATAATTGGTGACTTTAAGTGTTAATTTTATATAAATATTTTCACTTATTCTTTTTTTTTTAAATTAATTTTTCGATTCATTTTGAAAGAAACATTGAATGAATTTACAAATATTTTAGTTTTATATTTGCAGGCCTTGTCCATCTCGCTTGTCACTATTTTTAAATGAATTCTCAAAATTCCATATCATTATCATAAAAATCTCAAATTCTTATATTTTAGTTCTTCGGACTAGAACACAGAATGTTATTTTCTGTTTCTACTTCAATAGTTACTATCAGCAATTAAGAGCAGACAATAACACTTGAAGATACTCTGAAACTCTGTTGACATTTCCTCCATCAGAGGGATAGTAGAAATCTCAATCCTTTTTTTTTTTTTTTTTTTTTTTTTTTTTTTATCTTTAGCATTTCCATTTTTTGAAATCTTGTTGTTTCTGAGAATTTTATTACCCTAGCCAACACTTTCTGTAGAAGGCTACAGACAGTTGATGTTGCTCCAGCATGCACACGATGCGGCATTTTTTTTAATAACTGTCTTCCCCCTTTTCTCTATCAACAAACGTGCAACAACTTCTTTTGAAAGTTTTTGTTTTTATTTATTTATTTTATTTTTTATTTTTTTGCTTTTCCATTATTTAATGGATGTTTCTTAGAGTGTTTGTTAGCAAAATATGTGAAAAAATATTTTGTAGGCAGAATAACATTTTTACTTTAATTCGTAGTTTTAAAATTTTAATCGGATTTTGAAAATTTTAATCGAATTAATCGATCCGATTAACTCGATTAAAAAAATTGATCGGGACTAAGCATTGATCGATTAACCGAACCGATTAATCGATTAATCGGCACAGCCCTAATTATTTATAATGGAGATAGTCAACTGGGAAAAAAATTTTGTATGTGTAGGAGCGTCATCTTGAGGGGGAGTAAATTTTCAAGATGGGTATCTTTCGAAAGGTCTCGTCAATACCTTTAAAACGAATGGTTGAACTATAAATCTGTGATAATTTAAAACAAAGTTATCGAACTGTTTTTACTTTTAACGAAAAAAAAAACTTTTTTTAAACAAAATTTAACCAAACTTGGTATTTAGTTGGCCCCTGACATAAACTGGTGCTGATTAGATTTGGGGATCAATGGCTCAACAGATGGCGCTGTGATCGCATTTATTTCTAAATTTTTAACATTGCAGTATAGGACGAAATTTCGTATAAATGTATATAATGAGAATTATTCTTAATCTGTGATTGTAAAATTAATATGAATTATTGATAATAGTAGTAGTTAATTTGGAAAAAAAATTGTGCATGTGGGGGCATCACTTCCCCCTCCTAAAAAAATTGGAAAAAAAAATAGTAATTTTTTTTTTTTTTTTTTTTTTTGTTACTGAGTGAATTTGTATAGGAAAATATAGAAGAAAGTCTTGTGGTGGCCACAACATACTAGTTTAATAGAGGTAACAATAAAACGTTTTTAAATTGATTTAAAAAATAATCAGGCATTTAAGGGTTATTTTAAAGCGTTTCAAAAATCAAAAATTCCTTATAGTAAGATTTATTGTTGTAAATGTCTTTCAAAAAATGAAAATTTGGAAAATAGGTTTTGACCTTGGCTGCGCCCGAACTAATCATTGATTATTCTGAATATCAGGATAAATTAGATCGATTTCTCATATCAAAAAACACTTAACCCCAAACATAAAAAGTTTGAGTCGTTTTTAAAAACCCAAGATATACGTATAAAATTAACACGTTTAATGATAAAGACTGGCGGCCAATTAATTTTCGTTTACAGTTTACACAACGGTAATCAATATTTTATTGCGTTTGCGGTCGCAAATATTTCGGTATGTCTTTCTAAATGATTCAATGATTTTAATGAAAGATGTTGCAATATAAATTTTAACCTTAAAAATTCTTTGTTTTGGGGGAAATTTCCCCATTATCTTGGCCAGACAAGTGGTTCTTATGTGCATCAACCTGAACAGCAACTAAATTTTCCACTGGTATAAGGCCTTGAGCAGTACTATGCGCCTGCTATAGTGCTATCTTTCGAAAAAAAAAAAAAAAAAAAAAAAAAAAAAACCTATCTATTTTAGCTTTTGTCTTTTTTTTTTTTTTTTTTTTTTTTTTTTTTGAGGGGGGGGGGATGCATCACTTTTTGATCACACCGTAGTTTTTTTTTTTTTTTTTTTTTTTTTTTACAAGGAATCACAAAAGTTTTGTTAGGGCTAATTATCTGAAGTTTTTAAAATTATTTATAAAACACTGAAACTACAGTGAGTAATCACATTGTTATTTGTGTTATTATTTTATTTTTATTTATTTATTTTTTACTTTCTTCTATATGTATATATATAGACAAAGTATTGGATTCGTGAAATTTTTCGATTTCCAGTTTTCGATGAATTTACACGTTTTGGGATATCCTGAACACGATTTGACTGTTTTCAGAAAATGTCTGTTTGTCTGTTTGTCAGTCTGTCTGTCTGTTTGTCTGCGTGTGTGTACCACAAATTTTGTGGACGCTGTAACTCACGAACCAATGAAAGAAATATAACCAAACTTGGTATTTAGTTGAAACCTGACATAAACTGCTGCTGATTAGATTTGTGGAACAATTGCTCAACAGGTGGCGCTGTGATTGCATATTTTCTACATTTTTAACATGGCAGTATAGGATAAAATTTCGTATAAATGCACATAATGAGAGTTATTTTAAACGCGTGATTGTAAAATTAATATGAATTATTTATAATAGTAGTAGTTAACTGGAAAAGAAAAATTGTGCATGTGGGAACATCGCTCCCCCCCCCCCCCCGGGGTGGGAAGTACACCCCCGAGGGGAGTAAATTTTGAATATGGGTGTCTTTCGGAAGATCTCGTCAATACATTTAAAATGAATGTTTGAACTATAGATCTGTGATAATTTAAAACAAAGTTATAGATTTTTTTTTTTTTTTTTTATCTTTTAACGAAAAAAAAAAAAAAAAAAACTTAGAAAAAAAAATTGTATTTCTTTTGACATTGGCTAAAAATTGACTTTCTTTCGACATTTAGTGTTGCAGTTCTGTCAGATAAAAATCGGCTGCATTTATAATGGAAAATAATTTAATAAATAATTTGTATTCAATAAATTTTGTGTAAAATTATATAGAAGAAAGTCATGTGGTGACTACATCAAACTAGTTATTATTATTATTTATTACTTATTTTTTGAGATTTGTTTCTATTTTCTAAGAAAATACTGGACGAAGTGATCTAGAAATTCATATATGTAAAGAACATTTGAAAATTCATATTCTCCGCTATCGATTTAGTCGCGAGTGCAATTGGGAGACCAACCAATTACACTCATGTCTGTCAAGTTTCCTAACGTGAATGACTTTGCACTGGGTTTAATATCCCGAGTGCAAGTTCACAATGCCTACGCAGTTCGTCCAAAGGGATGGAATTCGTCCCGCTGATTGGACGAACACGAGAGGATATAGCACAACAGCAAATCAACGATTAGGCTTCGGGATAATACTTTTCTATTTTCTTTCGATCGATGTTTTGTATTTTTATGGTAAATTTTATTAATGAAAGTATTTACAAATGTTTTACGATGATATAATATATCTGCATTTTAATAGAAATTGAAATAAGTAGAAAAAAAAAAAAAAAAAAAAAAAAAAAGGAAAGAAGAGCGTCTAATGCTGTGTAATAAAATATACATCAATATTTGAAGAATTTGCAATTTCAACTTATCCTCAAATTTTGAACCCCTGTCTTATGACTGTAATATCTACAATTTGCACTAATTAAATTCTAGCAGTCTATTTTCTCATGACTTTCAGATCGATTTAAAAACGATGAGGTTTTATTGTACAATTCTTTAATCCCCCCCCCCCTTCATCGTTTTCTGATAGCTTGTCCTTTACTTAATTAAAAAAATATCGCTACTTCTACTTCAAAAAATCCTCTTTTATATTTATCATTAACAAGCGTCAAGTAGATAGAAACAAACATGAACCTAGTGATCTGAAATTTTTGATTATTGTACATGATTTCATTTAGAAAATAGTATAAATCATGAGTTTTACAGATGAAAAAACAAATAGTAAATTAACATAATAATAATAATAAAGTTTTTCACGGTAATCGTAATGTGTGACTTACGTACAGTGCCCTCTGTCGACAAAAATTTCAACTATTACATTTTTCTTTACAAAAAAAAAAAAAAAAAAAAAAAAAATAGTAATCCTAATTCACTATAACAATTTTTTTCGCAAACCTCGTTCAATTCTACCAATTCCTTCAATTTTTTATGAATTTTTAAAATGTCTACAGACTTATAGGTCACCCAATACACTGAGGGATTCGTATACAATTTATAGTCATCTTACAGTGCGACACAAAATTAATAGAATACGTTTCAAAAAGTAATTTGGGCTAAGTGTTCTGATTTATATATTTGTTTAATAATAAATTAAAATATACACGTTGAGCAAAAAAACATTTTAAACTTAAACGTAGAACCAATTAACACATTTTAAACTTAAATGTAAAATCAATAAATCGAGTTAAGAGAGTACGGTTTGTATTACAATGTTTCATACGATGAAAACTTTTGTTTGAGAAAATAAAAATTTTAGTTGCAAATTGTGCTTGTGTATGGCGCTGTGCGTTGAAAACAGCATGAAAAACCATGAAAATATCAAAGCAAATAAATAATAAATTGCTTTCTAAAGAAAAAGGATACTTGCATAACATTCGACCTTATTATTTAAGAAGATAAACTATTTCAGATCAATTCAAACACCTGACAACTATTCATTCACTATTCATATATACGTAAATAGTTAAAGCACAGTTACAACACATTACCGGGCTTTTTCCTCTATTTTAGAAGGAATGATTTGTAATGATACATTCAAAATAGCGATCTAATGATTAAATTTCCTTAAACAAATGACACTCTTTTTAAGCGAATTTCTGAATTTCGTAAGTTTAGTTTACGTAATCGATCATTACATTTCAAACAATTGTTCAACTTAATCCGTAATTTCGAATATTCTATATTTTCTCTTGTCAGTATAAACAAAACGAATGCATTATAGTCATTATAAAAAAAAAAATTATTATCAGTGACGAATTATTTCATTATCGATTGATTAGTTGTTAAGCAACTTCTTCACGTAAAATTAAAATAAATTATAAAATTAGAAATTCTAGCTTCTAATCTTTCATTAAATTATTTATTTTAATTTATAATTGTTGCCAAAAAAATTAAACTTTAAATTTTACATCTACTTTTTAAGATAGCACGCGATCTTGTTTTATATAAAAATTAAACCATTAAATTCATTTTTTTACTTATTTTTATTTCATATTGCTCGCGCACTTCTTATTTCCTAATTCAAAATTATTAAAAAAAAAAAAAACTTTTTCGATATCGCTTGTAACGATACTGATTATTATTAATTTTCTTTTCTTTTTCTTTCAATAATAATAATAATAATAAAAAGATTTTGATGAAATTCTGGCAAAAGCAGAATTTAGTTTAGGACGGAGGACTATTAGTTTTTTTTTTTTTTTTTTCAAATTATAACATCGCTTTCAAATTATTCAATTATATTTTCGATAAATTTTAGATTTCGACAAATGTCCAACTATCGAAAACGACAACGTAAAAATCCCAGATTGAGACTAATAGGCCCTCAGTCCTAATACATTTTTACATATTTTAATCTTAATATTTATTCATACAAATTCGGTTTTTAAAAAATCACTACTTTTTAAAGTGGGGTAAAAAAAATGAATAATGTCACTTTATAAATACGAACAAATAGGCAGTAAAAGATTTTGATCTCTTTATGAAAATGGTCTATAATATTTAAAATGTATAGTATATCATCGAAAAATATTTGTAAATACTTTCATTAATAAAATTTACCATAAAAATACAAAACATCGATCGAAAGAAAATAGAAAAGTATTATCCCGAAGCCTAATCGTTGATTTGCTGTTATGCTATATCCTCTCGTCCAATCAGCAGGACGAATTCCATCCCTTTGGACGAACTGGGTAGGTATTGTGAACTTGCATCCCGCGTGTTATAGTTAAGAAACTGAAGTTTTATGAAACTTTTTAAAGAAGCATCTATATCTCCATGAATATATGAGGTAACCTTATAAAAATTTATACAGATATTAAGGAGAAGCCTCATAATCAAATGCTGCATCTAGAACGTATTTCGAGCCATGCGCGCCGACTATGTGGGTGCTGTGGGTGCTCAAGCACCCACAGAAATTTTTCCGTGGGTGCGGAGCACCCATGCGCTCACCGCCCAGGGCCGATTTAAAGCATTGGCCGAGTGGTCGGGGCCCAGGGGCCCTTGATTTAAGGAGGGGCAAAATTTCACTTGGAGCTAATAAATAATAATAAATAAATAAATAAGTAAAAATATACAAACATGCTCTTGAACATAGAACTTCATGAAAATGTTACTTCTGAAAACAAAACAAAACGTTTTACAAAGATAAAATTTTACTCAAATATGAGTTAAACAGTCGGAAAAACAATAGGCTTTCTTTTCAAAGAGTGGTAAAAACATTGAAAAAATGGTAGGTGTAGGGGCCCGAATGCGTATCAGGGCCTGAGCCCACTTTTGGTTTGATCGGGCTCTGCAGACGCGCCTACTATGTGGGTGCTGTGGGTGCGGAGCACCCATGCTCTCTGGGCCTGATTCAAGCCTTGGCCAACTGGGCTGTGGGGGCCCAGGGGACCTTGATTTAAGGGGAGGGGCAAAATTTCACTTCGAGCTAAAAAAAATAAATAAATAAATAAATAAATAAAAATATACAAAAATGCTCTTGAACATAGAACTTCATGAAAATTTTACTTCTGAAAACAAAACGAAACGTTTTACAAAGATAAAATTTTACTCAAATATGCATTTTTGAGTGAAACAGTAGGATAAACAATCGGCTTTCTTTTCAAAGAGTGGTAAAGGTAAAGAACATTGAAAAAGTAGTAGGTATAGGGGACCGAATGCGTATCAGGGCCTGGACCCATTTTTGGCTTGATCGGGCTCTGCAGGCGCGCCGACTACGTGGATGCTTTGGGTGCTCAAGTGCCCAAGAAACCTTGCCGTGGGTGCTTGGCACCACAACAAAGTTTATGTTAAGAATATGGTTCGCAAAAATTTCTTAAAGAGGATGGTTTTATATCATTTTTTATTGATTGCAATTAAAATTTGCGTAATTGTTATTTATTAACTGTGAAAACTTGATGTTTATACTTAACTGAGAGGGGGCAAACAGGGGAAGAAAATGACATAAAAACCATCGTTTTCTTTACAAACTCCTCGGTCAACAGATATATTTAGTCTTTGCAATATTAGTTTTTCTTTTTTTTTTTTCCTTTTTTTTTTTTATTACTTATTGATAAACTCATACCTGCCAACCTGCAAGAATTCCAAGGAGTAAAACAGCGCACAAACAAAAAAAATTTGCAACCCCCCCCCCCCCCCCCACCTGCCACCACCTAGTTTTTTTTTTCGTTAAAAGTAAAAAAAATCGATAACTTTGTTTTAAATTATGACAGATTTATAGTTCAACCATTCGTTTTAAAGGTATTGATGAGACCTTTCGAAAGATCCCCCACATGCACAATTTTTTTTTCCTAGTTAACTACTACTATTATCAATGAAACCTTTCGAAAGATACCCATCTTGAAAATTTACTCCTCCCCAGGAGGGGGGGGGCAACCAATGTCCCCACATGCACAAAATATTTTCCTAGTTAACTACTACTATTATCAATAATTCATATTAATTTTACAATCACAAGTTTAAAATAACTCTCATTATGCACATTTATACGAAATTTTGTCCTATACTGCCATGTTAAAAGTTTGCATAAAATGCGATCACAGTGCCACCTGTTGAGCGATTGATCCCCAAATTTATTCAGCACCAGTTTATGTCAGGGTGCAACTAAATACGAAGTTTGGTTAAATTTCATTCATTGGTTCGTGAGATACAGCGTCCACAAAAAAGTGATACAGACAGACAGACGTTTTCTAAAAACTATCAATTCATGTTCTGGACATCCCAAAACGTGTAAATCCATCAAAAAACGGAGGTCGAAAACTTTCATGAATCCAATACTTTCTCTATATTACATATAGAAGAAAGTAAAAATCCGTAGAAAAATGTTGAAATAGTAGAAAAAGAGTAAAAATAGTGATCTAGGAGTAAAAGTGTAAAAAATGTCAAAAAAGAGTAAATTTTACTCCCGGGGAGTAAAACTTGGCAGCTATGTAAACTGCTCGGCATGAAAATTCCCTCTGACACCATTTCAGCATATTCTTATGTAAAATGACCTCCTGATCCTGAATCCGAATATGACGCTCATTTTTCCCTATCACCCACCATTTTTTAAGAATGGCTCTCTATTTTTATCATTTTTCGGTGATTTTATGGCTATAAATTTTACTTTTAGGAGGGGGAGGCTTATTTTAACCGTTAAATATCTTCTGAGGGGCTACAGATTTGGAAAATTCTAAAACATGGACATTTGCAACAAGGGAAAAATTTGGGGGAGGGGGAGGGGGAGTTATTTGCCTCTGAAATTATGCATTACATATCTCTTTTTTTTAATCTTATTAATGTTATTTTTTAAACTTTATATATATATATATATATATATATATATATATATATATATATATATATATATATATATATATATATGTTATTGTTTTGTTTTTAGATGTTAAATTAATTATTTTTCATTCTTCAAATCAAAAAATTCATGGTCATAAAATTATTGAACAGGGAAAGAAATTAGGGAGGGGGTGGGGTATCTAGAAAACGGCGGGTGACTGAGCAAAATGGGAGTCATATTCGGATTCATGAGGTCATTTTATAAGAATCAGCAAGAATGGTGTCGGATATCAATTTTTTTGCAGGCAGTATAATTTTACAAACTTTAGCGAAATCGAAAGAAAAAGACAACACTTTTTTTTTTTCTTTGTTCCTTTGCTCTCCTAAAACTGAATAATGCTTTTTCCAGAAAGTAATAAATAAATTTAATGAAATTCGGGGACAAAAAGTGATACAGAAGCATCTCTTCTTTTTTCTCTACTTTTCTCCGGTATAATATAACCTTAGCTGCATTTTGTATCTAATTAGTCAGTAATGATTAAAAAAAAAAATAATTGAAATCCATAAAAAAAATTAAATAGAATTTTTCATTCGTAAAAAAAAAAAAGAAAAAAAAAAGCTATATTATGAATCTTGTAAAATAATACAAAAATACTTTGAAGGTCATAATGAACTTAGTTACTGAAAAAATACATAAATGTTAATAAAAACAATATTTCATTAATATAATGATCAAAAATAAGGAAGGAAGTATTAAATAATTATAATTTTCATAAATAATAATAAATAATTACTTATGAAATCGAAACATGTTACAAAGCAAAATATAGTGAAAAATTTAATAAATGTAGAAGTATATTGTTTCCTCTCACTACTAACTTTTTAAGATGAAGTAAAAAAATGAGGAAGAGGTATGAGAAATTTGCAGAACGAAGCGACTGGGAGACATGCTGTCTAGAAATAATTGAGTGAAAAAGGGGTTGCCAAGCGATAAGAAAGAACGGCTTTAAAAATCATTCAGTAGACGGTAGACCTCCCAGGAAGAAACAACTTTCAACAATTAGTGGAATTTTCTGAAAGAGCATACATCTGTTCTGCAACTGCGACCACTTGACGCATTTGTTCAAATCGAAGATAAAGAGAACGAAAACTTTTTCTGAATCCGGGAGGAAATAATTTAACTCGAATGAAGATACATCACCTCACCTCACCTTTATTTTATTGTATTCTTTCAAAATGTAATAAATTTTACAATTTGCTTCAACAGTCGATTATAGCCTTCTGGTGTCGTCCTCCTATTTTCTTTTCCGAAATTGGGGGAGGGGACAGTTTTTAAATCTTTACTCCCCTCTGCAACGTCATGTCAACTGTCAACAAGGATGGTGCCAGAAATTTCTCACAGACAAATATGATTTTTCACACACAAAAGATTAATTGTGTGTGTATTTGTGTCATATAAGTATATAGACATCAGAGCTAAGGAAGTGCTAGTTTTAAAAGAAAAAGAAAAACAGCCATCATTTTCCAGTAACTTTGGAAAGGTCAGTTTGATAAAGAAAGACATTTTCTCGAAACGCTACTTGTGAAACGTATTATAAGCTTTAAAGAATGTTGAATGTGCTTTAGGGAGATAGGGAGGGGTGCAAATGAAAAGAAAACATGAAAACGATGTTTAAAAAGATATATTTGACAAATTTAAAACAACAAAAAAACTTGGTACAATTGTTACTTACTAAAGGAAAAAATATAATGGAGGCGGGGGGGGGGGGGGGTAAATATTCCTGAGGGACCGAGAGAGAAGGAGAAAAGTATTTTTTACATGACTTTTTTTTTTTTTTTCTATCGAGTCCAATTAAATTTTGTATAGTTATCATAATTAGTAAATACTGTTGATTTAGATTTCCTGGAGGGATCTAGAGGAGTATAAAAATAATGAAACAATATTATTATTATTATTTTTTCCAATTTTCTCCCTTTTTTTACTACGCAATTGAATTTTACTTTTATCCTCCATAATTATTCATCAAAGGATCACAGTATTAATTTTCATTTAAAGAAAAATATTCTGCAAATTTGGAATTGATTTGATAGTTTTACTGTGAATTGCTACGACAGAGGTTTTTATTTGAAAATATAGGATATTGGAAAGTATAAGTTCAAGTTTCTATTTATAATATTCTATTTATTATGCATTATTTAATTACTGTCATAAAATTGTTTTACGTGTAGAAGTCTGAAAAAACTTTTATACGGTCAAATAAATGTTTTTCTATATAATCTATAGTGAACTTTTTTCTGAAAGTTTTCTTTATGTTGTAAACACCAGCGATTGTGGTACAACTTAACAAGTTTTATGAATGTAAATTAAAGCTTTTGCATTTCATTCTAACATTTCAAAGCACTCTTCTTTTTCTGAAAATTATATTTAAAATCAAAATACTTCAACTACAATCATGAGATGGTTTTCTTCTATGGACGAAAATAAATTTTAAACGATTTTTGACATAGTTACTTTTATTTTCGAAACAAATTATTTGCTTCTTTACCTACATTAACCCGTTAGTAGTCGCTAGTTGGTCGATTTGCCGCCCATCTTTCAGTGTTATAAAAAGTGCTCAATCTGTAATAGGTGGCGCTGTTTATAGCGACTACTAACGGGTTAATATAAATATAATATTACGATTTAAGATATGTAACTTTTATATTATTTTCTTTGGATCTTAGTTTGTGGTGTTGATACATTATACTTAGCTTGAATCTCAAAATAATTTATTTAATTAGTAATTGTGAAAGTACAACCGCTGTAAGGAAAAAAAAAAAGACCCTTTTACACCGAACTTCCGAAAAAATAAATAAAATAATTAATAAAAATAAAGGTAAATTAATGTAAAATTCTGAAAATAAATGCATTAATAAAAGAGATAGAGAGAAAAACAAACAAACAAAAAATCTGGTACAAATCCATTAGTAGCATAAACCCGGACAGTGAAATGCAGAAAGCCAACTTTAAAGGCACTTTTTACTTGCACTTATTTATTACTTCCTTATACAAAGTATAAGGAAGTATAGTAAAAAAAGCCATTTTCAATTCTCACCGCAAGCACGCGGTCGCTTTTTTTTGTTTAATTTCAGTGTTAATATAGCCATGGAAGGCTAAAAACAATTGGTTTCACCCACTCAGAGTTCCCCATGGGGGGGACCAACTTGCCAGAAGCCCCTGTAAGTCATCTTTTTACTCAATTAAAAATCTAAAATTTCTGTTTATGTCATCCCTGTGCATCTTGCCTGTTTCAGGCCTAACCATCGACTAGCTATTAAAGGCACAGATTTTCAAAATTCATTTAAAATTACTAACAATTGATAGATACAAAAACTAAAATTAATGCTCTGATCTTTAAAATTAAGTGTAGGAAATTTTAAAACTAATTAGCTTCGAAGAAAGTTTAATTTTAAACAGTAATTCTCCAAAATCACTAATTACTCCTAAACTTCTAATCAAAAATCACTGCTAAATTCCACTATAATTTTAATGATAAATTAACACTTTAATTAAGCTAAACTCCAAAAAATTATTACTGCTACTTAAATTAAAACTTAATTGCAATGTGTATTAATGAATAATTTTAAGCTGTCTTTGTTTACTGATTTTTTGTGCACATTTAAGTCTCCTTCCCTGTTCAGCCTTTTTTTTTTTTTTTTCTTGTTGGAAGAAGGAAAACTCATAATTTTTTTTTTTTTTTTTTTTTTTTTTTTTTTTTACTGCTACAATTATTATAGCTGAATTGCTCTGTGTTAATCAATAGTATTAAATTGTCTTTGTTTTTCTTTTTTTTGGTTATATGTAATTACACATTTAAGACTCCTCCCATGTATAGTTTTTTTTGTAAAAAGAGAAGCCCCCCCCCCTCCTTTTTTATTTATTTATTTATTTTTCTCTCTCTCCCCAATAAGTAAATTGAAAATTTAAAATTTATCCTGGTTCTGCTTTCCTTAAACCTCACTATAAAAAGGAAAAGAAAGGAAAAAAGCAACAACTTGTTAAAATAACTATTTCTCCCCCCTCATTACTCTGATTAGGTTAAGAATAAGTAGAAATTTTCTCTAGGCTAAGACTCCTAATTTAATTGCAATGTGTATTAATGAATAATTTTAAGCTGTCTTTGTTTACTGTTTTTTTGTGCACATTTAAGTCTCCTTCCCTGTTCAGCCTTTTTTTTTTTTTCTTGTTGGAAGAAGGAAAACTCATAATTTTTCTTTTTACTGCTACAATTATTAAAGCTGAATTGCTCTGTGTTAATCAATAGTATTAAATTGTCTTTTTTTTTTTTTTTTGGTTAAATGCAATTACACATTTAAGACTCCTCCCCTGTTTAGTTTTTTTTTTTTGTAAAAAGAGAAAGCCCCCCCCCCCTTTTTTTTTTATTTTATTTATGTATTTTTCTCTCTCTCCCCACTAAGTAAATTGAAAATTTAAAATTTATCCTGGTTCTGCTTTGCTTAAACCTCACTATAAAAAGGAAAGGAAAAAAAAAAAAACAACAACTTGTTAAAATAACTATTTCCCCCCCCCCCTCATTACTCTGATTAGGTTAAGAATAAGTAGAAATTTTCTCTAGGCTAAGACTCCTAATTTAATTGGTGTTTTGTTCAACATTTAAAATTATTTCCCCTTGTCTGCACTTTTATGGATCTGCCTTGGACCTAAATCTCATTTAAATGCATAATTTGATTAAAATTCAAGATTTCCAGACTTGGCTGACTTCTTGGCTTCAACTTGGCAACCCCCCTGGCGCATTTTCGCCAACTAGGCGTAACAGTTTGTTTACGTAATCGGAAAGCCATTTTCAATTCTCACCGCAAGCACGCGGCCGCTTTTTTTTGTTTAATTTCAGTGTTAATATAGCCATGGAAGGCTAAAAACAATTGGTTTCACCCACTCAGAGTTCCCCATGGGGGGGACCAACTTGCCAGAAGCCCCTGTAAGTCATCTTTTTACTCAATTAAAAATCTAAAATTTCTGTTTATGTCATCCCCACGGAGTAATATTAATAGGAGTTGAAGGTCCAATGGGAGAAAGCTACGAAACTGTGATCTAAATTTTTGGTAAATATTGAGGGCGCCACTTGTCATTCCTCCCTACTTCGGCGCGGATATACTGTTGTTTTCAATAGAATTTTGCTGAAGTACATTAAAATTTTTTTATTTTAAGCAATTTAATTTGTTTGTAAGTTCTTAAAACTGCATAATTCAGATGTTTCAAATAAATGCTTCGTTCCTAGTTGTAAAACAGGCTATGATAGTGATAAGAAAACAAAAAAAAGCCCTAGGAGAAAAATAAAGTCCGAGTTCGTGTTTTCTGCACCTAAAGTAAGTTTATTTTTTTTTTTTACAAAATTTCATCCATTCTCCTTCCTCCCAATTGTCTGTTTTAGCTAGCTTCGGTTCATAAGAATCGTCATTTTTAAAAAGCTTTCTTTCAAAGTAAAATTAGTATAAAATGGCTCTTAAAAAAAACATGTTGGTTAGAATACTCTATTTAATGAAATTTGCTTTCAATCGAAATTTTTTCAGCTTGATATTATTTTTAAAAAAATAATTAAAACGAGACTTTTCCCCATTGAATAACATTGCAGAAGCTGGAGAGAAGGAAGGATTGCACGCTGGCGCCATCTGTAAACATTAGAAAACAACATCACAAAATTTCAGCGTTACCTTCTTCTCCTGTCTTTTTACTCCGTGGTCATCCCTGTGCATCTTGCCTGTTTCAGGCCTAACCATCGACTAGCTATTAAAGGCACAGATTTTCAAAATTCATTTAAAATTACTAACAATTGATAGATACAAAAACTAAAATTAATGCTCTGATCTTTAAAATTAAGTGTAGGAAATTTTAAAACTAATTAGCTTCGAAGAAAGTTTAATTTTAAACAGTAATTCTCCAAAATCACTAATTACTCCTAAACTTCTAATCAAAAATCACTGCTAAATTCCACTATAATTTTAATGATAAATTAACACTTTAATTAAGCTAAACTCCAAAAAATTATTACTGCTACTTAAATTAAAACTTAATTGCAATGTGTATTAATGAATAATTTTAAGCTGTCTTTGTTTACTGATTTTTTGTGCACATTTAAGTCTCCTTCCCTGTTCAGCCTTTTTTTTTTTTTTTCTTGTTGGAAGAAGGAAAACTCATAATTTTTTTTTTTTTTTTTTTTTTTACTGCTACAATTATTATAGCTGAATTGCTCTGTGTTAATCAATAGTATTAAATTGTCTTTGTTTTTCTTTTTTTTGGTTATATGTAATTACACATTTAAGACTCCTCCCATGTATAGTTTTTTTTGTAAAAAGAGAAGCCCCCCCCCCCTCCTTTTTTTTTTATTTATTTATTTTTCTCTCTCTCCCCAATAAGTAAATTGAAAATTTAAAATTTATCCTGGTTCTGCTTTCCTTAAACCTCACTATAAAAAGGAAAAGAAAGGAAAAAAGCAACAACTTGTTAAAATAACTATTTCTCCCCCCTCATTACTCTGATTAGGTTAAGAATAAGTAGAAATTTTCTCTAGGCTAAGACTCCTAATTTAATTGCAATGTGTATTAATGAATAATTTTAAGCTGTCTTTGTTTACTGTTTTTTTGTGCACATTTAAGTCTCCTTCCCTGTTCAGCCTTTTTTTTTTTTTCTTGTTGGAAGAAGGAAAACTCATAATTTTTCTTTTTACTGCTACAATTATTAAAGCTGAATTGCTCTGTGTTAATCAATAGTATTAAATTGTCTTTTTTTTTTTTTTTGGTTAAATGCAATTACACATTTAAGACTCCTCCCCTGTTTAGTTTTTTTTTTTTTGTAAAAAGAGAAAGCCCCCCCCCTTTTTTTTATTTTATTTATGTATTTTTCTCTCTCTCCCCACTAAGTAAATTGAAAATTTAAAATTTATCCTGGTTCTGCTTTGCTTAAACCTCACTATAAAAAGGAAAGGAAAAAAAAAAAAACAACAACTTGTTAAAATAACTATTTCCCCCCCCCCCTCATTACTCTGATTAGGTTAAGAATAAGTAGAAATTTTCTCTAGGCTAAGACTCCTAATTTAATTGGTGTTTTGTTCAACATTTAAAATTATTTCCCCTTGTCTGCACTTTTATGGATCTGCCTTGGACCTAAATCTCATTTAAATGCATAATTTGATTAAAATTCAAGATTTCCAGACTTGGCTGACTTCTTGGCTTCAACTTGGCAACCCCCCTGGCGCATTTTCGCCAACTAGGCGTAACAGTTTGTTTACGTAATCGGAAAGCCATTTTCAATTCTCACCGCAAGCACGCGGCCGCTTTTTTTTGTTTAATTTCAGTGTTAATATAGCCATGGAAGGCTAAAAACAATTGGTTTCACCCACTCAGAGTTCCCCATGGGGGGGACCAACTTGCCAGAAGCCCCTGTAAGTCATCTTTTTACTCAATTAAAAATCTAAAATTTCTGTTTATGTCATCCCTGTGCATCTTGCCTGTTTCAGGCCTAACCATCGACTAGCTATTAAAGGCACAGATTTTCAAAATTCATTTAAAATTACTAACAATTGATAGATACAAAAACTAAAATTAATGCTCTGATCTTTAAAATTAAGTGTAGGAAATTTTAAAACTAATTAGCTTCGAAGAAAGTTTAATTTTAAACAGTAATTCTCCAAAATCACTAATTACTCCTAAACTTCTAATCAAAAATCACTGCTAAATTCCACTATAATTTTAATGATAAATTAACACTTTAATTAAGCTAAACTCCAAAAAATTATTACTGCTACTTAAATTAAAACTTAATTGCAATGTGTATTAATGAATAATTTTAAGCTGTCTTTGTTTACTGATTTTTTGTGCACATTTAAGTCTCCTTCCCCGTTCAGCCTTTTTTTTTTTTTTTTTTTTTAAGTCCGAAGGTCGGGGGTGAACTTGGCGACGATCTCGGAGGAGTCCGGATTCTTTCTCCTTGCTTATTTAAAGGAAAGAAAAAGGAAAAAAAAAAAATTTTTTTTTTTTTTGGGGGGGGGGGACTTTCCTCCCCTAGACCCATTTCACTTCCCGGTCTAATCAACCTTAATACTTAAGAAAATTCCTAAAACTCTAAAATTAATAACTTTTTTTTTTTTTTTTTTTCAAATATTAATCTCTCCTATCCACTAATTGTATTACTTTTGTGACTTCTTTGGCCGTGGCTGTCGGTCCCCCCTGGGGAGCTCCTTTGTGGGCTCTCCAATTTCAGTATATGAGTATGAAGACTAGAAGAGACAACAGAAAAGAAACTAGCAGGTCTCCCCCTATCATCAGCATAGAAGACATAGAAGATAAAGGCACTAATCTCAACAAAAGAAAATCCTCAAGTGCCACCTCACTTAGAAGCTACGTTAGGAATAACAAAACAAAAATCACAGACTTCCTAACAAAGAAACAAAGGCCAGTAGACGAAGAAAACAGCACGGAGAACCAGATTGAAAACAAAGAAAAACACAAGCCATCGAAAGCAAGGAATGAAGTAAATGAAACTGAACGAACAACAAGTGAGGAAAGTAACACTGATGACCATGTAGAAAAAAAGAAAGAGGAAGCTAAAAGATCTCGGAAAAAGGTGAATGAGAACCCTGTCAAGAAGAAAAACAAGAAGAAAGAAAATGCAAAAGATATTCCTAGCACTTCTTGGGCATCAGCAGTGGAATCTGAGCTACAGGATGTAGACACTAGTGATTACGAAGAAAATAATGATCAGATCCAAGGGAGAAGAAAATTGAGCAGCAGAGCCCAGACACTAGCGGAATCCAAGGAGCTCCTTCAAGATAAAGAAATCGTACAGATTAACTCCCAGATTGAAAGGTTGAAAGAAGAGCAATCGACGAAAGGATTCTCCACAGCAACTAGGAAGGCCCTGCTGGCAAAGCAATACGTTCAGAAGCTCACAGAGAAGAGCACTAAAATCCCAAAACCATTAACGTTAGCAATCTCCGAAGCACTCCAGAAGCTAGAAGAATCGCTCCTAGAGCTAGAAGGAAGGATACAACATTCAGAAGCAAAAGCACAAACGCTGGAAGCAATTATCAAAGGTAACGGTATGAACACTCAAGAATCTAGCAACCAAAGATCTACCACAACAAACAAGACTGCACCGATTAATTATGCAGCGGCAATCCAGGAAGCAACAGCCTCAATAATAGTCAAGGCTACAGATAATAGGAATGCGATGGAGGTTGCCAAACAAGTAGAACAAGTTAACATCACAGAAGAAAAGATCAAGGACGTCCAGAGGGTACGGAATGGGATAAAAATAGTATGCCATAGTGCAAGAGAGGCTGAAGAAATAAAATCCGATCTTAGAGCATCAACTGAAATTACAAGCAACGCCAGCATAGAAACAGCAGGGCTAAGAAAAAAGAAGCTCGTCATTAAGGATATACCGGAAAGGGTAGAACCAAGTACAGCAAAATATAAGATACTGCAGATGCTCAACCTAAAAACAGATGGAACAGACGACTTGGCAGTGCAGCTTATCGACCAATTACACAAGAAGGACCTGAAGCTCCAGAATCTAACAGTCCAGCTTCCAATTCCACTGGCAGAGGCTCTCCTGGAAAAAAAAAAACAATATGCTTAGGATTAAAGCAATGCCATATTAAATCGAAAGTAATAGTCACTAGGTGTTACAACTGCCAGGGCTATGATCACACGGCACGACTGTGCCGGTGGGATACCCGCTGTGCGCGGTGCGCCGGGAGGCATAGAACGGCAGATTGTTCATCTGACAGGACTGGCTGCTTCCCCTGCTCGCTTTATAACAATGAGAACGCGCACAGAAACAAACCAAAGCTAGCCACAGATCACACGGCATATTCTGGTCATTGCTACGTATACAGACAAATACTGGCAATCCGGAAAGCGGAAGTAGAAGATGGCAAGACGGAGCTAACACCTGCTTATGATGTCATCACAGGGAACACATCGATTTCTTACTCAACAGAAGGCGGAAGACCGCTGATTAACTACGACCAGCTAAAGAAGGAAGAAGACGGATATCAGCGGGTAACAAACAGACGAAATTTCACAAGAAGAAACCAGCCAGTAAGAATAAATCAAGACCGACCAAGGCGAAATTATGCAAGAAATTATGGACGGTGAAAATGTAATACACAAACACAACACACAGCCACAACAGAACAGTAACAACACAAAGGGGCCATGCGCAATCAATATAATTCAGATAAACCTTCATTCTAGCAAAGACGCTACAAGAGACTTATTTGGCTACCTCGCACAGCAAAAAATCAACATAGCTTTAATTCAGGACTTTCACGAAAATAAACACACTGGGAAAATCTCGGGCCTGGGATCGGGCTGGCAGGCATTCAGGACACCAAATAATAGGGCGGCTATCATAACTAAGCTAGGAACAAATCCACTTGAGATTGTCAATCTAGAACACACAGTAGCGATATTAATCGAGAACACAAAGGAAAAAATTACTATAATAAACACTTATGCCCCCCCGAGCTCAAAATTTCAATCGGTTCTCCAAGAAATAGATCACATTTTACAAAGAACTCAGGGAAATATCCTTCTGGCAGGGGATTTTAACGCTCACTCCACCCAGTGGGGGTACGATGAGGTGGACACTAGGGGCAGACAGTTGACAGACTTCCTGGCCCAACACTCTCTACTGGTTAGAAACGAACCAGGAGCCCCACCTACGTTCCAAACGATCAGGAGCAGGGGTTGGCCAGATCTAACGATCACAACGGCCAGCCTCCTGAACAACATTAAGGGCTGGGAAGTAAGTGACGATCACTCTGGAAGTGATCACAAATTCATTAAGTATACGCTTGACTACAGCAATCACAGCTATTACAGACATAGACTAGAGACAAAACATGGCAAACACTCGAAATTTGAGAAAAATGTTAGAAAACTCAGCAAACGCTTTGTCGGTCCAATAACATCAGCACAGGATAGGAATACACTAGACATAATTACGGCAGAACTCCTCAGTGAACTTAAAACACTGGCCTTCGCATGTTACAAATTGCGAAAAACCCCGGATCAAAAAGAACCCACTTGGTGGACCGACAAAATCAAAATTGCTAGGAATAAAGTAAGAGCCTTCCGCCGTAGGTATCAATCCCAGCCAGACCCTGACTTGAAACAACAACAACATATACTGTACAAAAGAGAACGAGCCATATATAAGAAATTGATAAATAAGGAAAGATCTAAGGCATGGATAGCTTTCTGTGAAAGCGCCAAAGATACCTACGGCCCCCAATATAAGATTGCCTCAGGAAAAATGTCAACCCCTGCGAAGCTCTGTAATGTTCTGGATGATAATGACCTTGTAAATATAGACAGCACCCTAAATAGATTCCTGGACTCGCTTTATCTAACCGACGCTAGCATACCACACAAACTAAATCCGTCACCTCCCTGCTTTGCAGAAAATAGCCCTAAAAATGTAACTCCACAAGAACTAAACAGGATAATTAAAAATATCAAACAGAATAAAGCTCCTGGCCACGACTACATCGATTACAATCTAATAAAAAGAATAAACCATACTAGCCAAAACCTACTCCTGGCCCTATTTAATAAATGTCTTCAGCTAAAACACTTTCCGAAGCCATTCAAAATGGGTACAGTGGTTCTGTTCCACAAGGAAGGCAAGGATCCAAAAGACCCAAAAAACTATAGGCCAATCTGCCTCCTTCCAGCTATCAGCAAAATTTTGGAAAGAATAATACACGGCAGGATGAATCACTACTTCACAATCACTAAATATTGGAACCCTAACCAATTCGGATTCAAGCAAGGCACCTCAACAGAAAACGCGCTAAAAAAATTATTAGACAATATTCAGCAAGACAAACTAGACAAAAAACAGACACTTTTAATATCAATAGACATAAAAGGTGCCTTTGACAATATCAGGTGGCCAACACTCTTAGGTAACCTCCAACTATCCGGCTGTCCGACATATCTAGTCAACTGGATAGTTAGCTTTCTGGAGGACAGGTATGTCAAGCTGGAGGAAAATGGAATAAGCAAGATCAAACAAATCTTTGGTGGCTGTCCCCAGGGGAGCTGCCTAGGACCACTCCTTTGGCTACTAATAGCGGAGACAGCACTTAATCGTAGCTGGGGGAACAACGTTAGGATCCAAGCCTTTGCAGACGATTTCATATTAACTATAAGCGCGAAAGACCCAAATACTCTAATTAACACGGCAAACACAGCATTAGTCGAATTCGGCAATTGGGCAAACAGGAACAACCTAACCATTAATTGGAGCAAAACAGAACTGCTGTACCTTAACAGACCTCACACAGGAAACCTCCCAACTGAAAATTCATATAAACTTGAAGGAATACGCTACAACGATATTGAATTAGAGACTAAAGAAACCATGAAGTATCTGGGAGTGGTCCTTCACAAAAATCTTAAATGGCAGTCCCATGTAGAACATCAGGTGAAAAAAATTTATAAATCCTTTAGCTTGTTCGGGCGCATGGTCTCAAGGGGATGGGGGATAAAACCTAACTTGATTAAAACATGGTACAAGACCGTGGTGGAAAAGACACTGACCTATGCAGCCCCAATCTGGGGCAATAAAATAACACAGCAAAGTAAAGACAAATTACTTAGCTGCCAGAGACACTTTGCACTGGCCATTGTGAGGGCTTATAGAACAGCCCCGACCTCGGCACTACTGGTACTCTCTGGCCTGATTCCAGTACACCTGCAACTAAAATATGAAGCTGCGTATGGTACAATTACAAGACTACACAGGAACTACCAGCTTCAGGAACACGTATTCAACCACACAGACTTTACAAAAAAGCAAAACATTTGGTGGAAACACCCTGCTGACACCCCAGAGCCATTTATAGGGTCTTCTGCTGACGACACACATATCTACACGGACGGGTCGAAGCTGGAATCAGGTGCTACAGGATCGGCCTTTGTAGCGTTCAACAACTCTCAAAAAATTCACGAATGGTCAGTGCCTCTAAGAAAGTGTAACAGTGTCTTCCAGGCCGAACTACTGTCAATCCTCAAGGCAGCAGAATGGGGCAATACAATGGGTATCACATACAGCATCCACTCGGACTGCATGTCGGCCATCCAAGCAATATCCAAACCATTTTCCACCGATAAATTGATCCATAAAATCCACAATGAAATAGCTCGATCTCATAACAGCTTCAAAATTGAATGGGTTAAGGCCCACGTAGGCATACTAGGAAATGAAGAGGCTGATAAATTAGCAAAACTGGCAGCCGATAATGCAAACAATAAAGAACAATACTACTTAGAAAAACCAATCTCATACTTAAAGAAAAATCTGAAAAAGCTTACTATGGACCAATGGCAGTTCGAGTGGGACTACGGGGACACGGGCAGGCTAACTCACAGATACTACCCAACAGTAAACACAAAGACTCTAGTTAGCTGCAAGCTTCTATCACAAATATACACGGGCCATGGGGCATTTCCGGCTTATCTTCATCGGTTTAAGAGAAAGAAGAGCCCGGATTGCGCCTGTGGCGAGCTAGGAACATCCTTACACTACTTACTAGCCTGTCCGCTAACGGAAAACCTCCATCTGGCCCAAATCACACAGGACAATGAACAACTCTGGTATAAACAACTAGCCAACAATAAACACGTACAGAACAAGGCAAAACACATGGTCAGTTGGATCACAAACAACATAGACGACATTTCACATTGATCAAAAGCCAACATTTTGAGCAGCAGGAACCAGCCACGTACTGTCAAAATCTGAAGAAGAGGACCTGGCGGATTTTTATTTACTAGATCAGGGGACTTTTTGTTTATTTTTGGTCATGATCGTGGTCCTTGAAGTTAAAGCGGCGGGTACCTATACAGTCTGAGCCCCGGTAAAAATAAAAATGTAAAATCAGAAAATCTAGAAATAAAAAGTAAAAAAAAAAAAAAAAATTGTTAAAAAAATAATAAATAAAAATGAAAAAAAAAATTAAAAAATGTAAACGGTTCTTGGCTTATAAGTCCGTAAGTCCGCGCCACGCCCATGACTGTGCATGAATGTTTATTTATTTATTTTTTTTTTTTTTTTATTACTTCTATTAGTGTATGAAATTACTTACTTACTTTAATTAATTTATTTATTTATTTATTCTATATTATTATTATTTTTATTCTATATATTTTTTTTTTATTTAGTTTATTTTTATTATTTCTATTTTATTTATTTTAATCTCTTTTATTTATTTATTTATTTATTTATTTATTTATTTATTTTTTATTTATTTATTTATTTATTTTTTTTTTTTTTTTACGAGGGTGTGGCGGTGTCTGGTCCTCGTTAATCTGTGCTGCACCGTCAAGTGCTCGATGGGGTCGTTTAGCAGTCGTCGGGCTACCAACGCGGGGAACCATCCCCCCGTGGTGGATCAAAATTGCGATGGTCCCTCTTTCGCTTCTCCATTCGGCCACCCTGCGCATAGTAATTTCCCACCCAATTAGGATTATTTAGGCCATGCCACTTCAAAAACTTCAAAATTTTCGCTATGCGCCCAAAACTATCTTCCATCCCCCAGTGGCTTCACGTAATTTATTTTTATTTTATTTTATTTTATTTTTTTATTATTATAATAATCTCATTGTTCCTTCCTAGTTCAGCTTGTCTTTCTCAATTCTTAAGTGTTGTCTCCTTCCCCTGTTCAAATGGCCTCCTCTTTTGGCATTAATTATTGTGTGCACAACTAACTTTAGTGGCTTCCCCAGCGTTTTTTTTTTTTTTTTTTTTTTTTTTCTTCCTCCCTACCTAAATTCAAAATTGTTTTCATTTTGCATAATTCCGGTTATTTCGACTCTCAGCTAGTAAGTGCACTTATTCCAAATTCCTTAACATCCTGGAGCGTGTCTATGTGTTTCCACCGTAGCTATCCTGGAGGGTGTGGTATACAAATCGAGCTGTGTCTCCAAGACAGAGGTCGATACCCTGCAATTCCTGAGCTTTGGCGATCTAGTCACATTGCTGCCCAGTAGCTTCCACGCGGAGATCTGGCGATTTATTCGCTCCGGCGGACGGCATCCAACCCGTTAAGCTTGGCCGAGTCCAGGCAGGCAGGGGCCGTCCAATGGTTTCAAAGGAAGTATAGTAATCCCGATTTGCGAAATGGATTTTGTATTTCACATTGCTCGAAAACGAATGATCGCTGAATGTTGCTAATTTATACGTGTGACTTTCATGATGTCTAGTTGCACACCTGCAAGTGTCATCTTAACACGAGCTCTCGTTTTAGAGATATAAGGGATTTTACACGATTTTTCGTGACGTCTGTATGTGTGTGTGTCTAGGTGTGGGTATGTCGCATAACTCAAAAACGGTTGGACGTAGAAAGTTGCGAATTGGTACATAGGTTTGTTATAACATCTAGTTGTGCACCTCCCTTTTTGGACTTTCTATGATTTTCCGTTTGGGAGATATTTAGGAAAATTAGGTTCATAATGACAAAAATTTGGCCATAATGTATCAAAAAACGGTAATAACTCAAAAACGGTTTAGACAAATCTTGCAATTTAACTGACTTTCCGATTAGCTAGACATTTGAAACTTTCAGAAAAGCTCAGAACACGTTGACAATGCATTTTTTTAATATTTTTAGCCAACTGTTTCCGATACCTGCTGCCTTCAGCAGCGTTTATGCGACTCAACAGAAAATTTATTTAACTAACTTCCCGACTAGCTAGACATTTGAAACTTTCAGATTAGATCAGAACACGGTGAAAATGCATTTTTTAAATACTTTTAGCCAACTGTATAGGGTCCCTGCTGCCTTCGGCAGCGTTGCCAGTTCAAATCTTGGAATCGATTTGTAACTAACTTCCCGACTAGCTAGACATTTAAAACTTCCGGAAAAGCTCAAAATACGGTGACAATGCATTTTTAAAATATTTTTGGCCAATTGTTTCGGGTCACTGCTGCCTTCGGCAGCGTTTACATGGTTCAACAGAAAATTTATTTAACTAACTTCCCGACTAGCTAGACATTTGAAACATTCAGAATAGTTCAGAACACGGTGAATATGCATCTTTTTAATACTTTTAGCCAACTGTTTCAGGTCCCTGCTGCCTTCGGCAGCGTTTATATGGTCCAACAAAAAAATTATTTAACTAACTTCCCGACTAGGTAGACATTTGAAACTTTCAGAATAGTTCAGAACATGGTAAAATTCCTTTTTTTAATACTTTTAGCCAATTTTTTCGGGTCCCTGCTGCCTTCGTCAGCGTTACCAGTACAAATCTTGCAATCGGTTTTTAGCTAACTTTCAGAAAACTCAGAACACGGTGATAATTCATCTTTTAAAAATATTTTTAGCCAACTGTTTCGGGTCCAATATCAATGTTTTTTAACATTATGTATATTTCTAAAAGTGTATAAGGAAGTCATGTGGTGCCCACATCAGATTTTTTTTATTTTATTTATATAAATATGTTTTTTTTTTTTTTTTTTTTTTTTTAGGATTTAATATTTTTATATTTAAAAAATCTATATGAAAATAAACATTAAAAATTTTGGCTTTTTTTTTTTTTTTTTTTTTTTTTCAAACCTGGAATAAAATGAGCCGACAGGGAGTTAAATTGTGAGCCTAAATTTTGTTTTGATGCGGTATTATATATGTAAAAATTGGAGATAACTAAATTATTAATATTACCAAACTACCATCTAGTTTTAAAGGAATATACACATACATATATATATATGGTTAAAATTCCTTTGTGCATTAAACTTTAACACAAATATTTTGAATTATAATATTTAAAATTTTGTTTTTCCAATGTTTAATTTATGTTTTCTTTCAAATCTGTTAAAATTATAATCTTAAGATGCTGATATAAAAATTGCACTTAGAAGTTTAAGAATAATTATCTCAATTTTAACTCTTTAAATGTTATAATAATAATTTTAAAATCAATATTTAAATAATAATATTAATTTTAACATATTAAATATTTTAGCTTTCTCCTTCAAATCATTTATTTAGTTAGGTTAAAGAAATCATAACACCAGCGAACTTTCAAGAAATAGGTGGTTTTTCAATATAGTTAATGAGAGAGTTCTTATTGAATTGACTTTTTCTAGTTGGCTACGAATGTTGGAAATGTCAGACTAAACGGATTAATTTGGAGAACACCAATTTTTGGTTTTTCTTTCATAGCCTAGAATCAGTCACACAATCAGTAGATTATTTAACTGTGTTTAACATCCTAAATATGCCAATTTACTCTTATATGCTTTAAAGAGGTGAATAAGTTTTTTTTTTTTTTTTTTTTAATAAAATTATTATAAATCGCAGAATAAAAATAATTTTGTTTCAAAGCCAAATAAGTCAAATATTCAACCTGAAACAATTCTAAAAAAATTGTATCCTCTGGAAAGACATTTCAAATGGAAAAATACATTTCCTTGGATTTCTTACAATGAAATTAAGGTAAAGTGTTTTGTCAAGTATGCAAAGATGCAGCGTTCACAGTGGCACAAAGCAACTGGGCTTTTTAAAATTCACGGTGAAGTGCCGTTTCGATCCCAGCTCGCACTCATTTGGAGTTTTCCATTGTTTTCTCCG
This sequence comes from Salticus scenicus, assembly GCA_963930645.1. Taxonomy (NCBI): domain Eukaryota; kingdom Metazoa; phylum Arthropoda; class Arachnida; order Araneae; family Salticidae; genus Salticus; species Salticus scenicus. The sequence continues at coordinate 1,077,506 of CAWVNO010002384.1, forward strand.
AAACTCGAGTAAATACTCGCTAGGATCACTTAGAAAGACCCCCTTTATACTTTCGAGACAATTGTATGTGTCTGAAAAGGAAGAAGGGTGCCACAGAGCGGGAACACGCTAAAATTAGAATTTTCAAGGGTCGTTTGCAGGATAAGCGAACATGCTATTTATTGCAAGTGTCTGAAACAGGGAAAATTTCCATAGGCGCCACCGATTGAGAATTTATGCTATGGCCATATTTTTTAAGGGTCGTTAAATACGATCAGAATTTTCAAAGGTAGTTTGTACGGTACGCAAACAGGCTGTTATAATTGTCTGAAAAGGAAAAAGGGCGTTGAAGGTCCAACCGAGCGGGAATTTCCAAAATCAGACTTTTTAATTCAACATTTTTTGCTAGTTGGCGAATCAGCTGGTCACCAAAGGGGGATAGTGATACATAAATCTTAGCATTTTTGGTACTTAACGCTAATTCACTTTAAAATGAAATTTAAGGTGCATAAAAAAAAAAAAAAAAAAAAAAAAAACTCATGTGCCACAATATTTTTTAAAACACTGAAGGAGGGACTCCACTCCCCCCTCTCAAGCTACATCCTTGAGCAGAGCACCCACAGCATTTTTTTAAAAGTCCGCGCCCTGTTTCGAGCATGACATTTGACACGGTGATCCCAAACATTTTGATTTTTCTTTAATTTTTTACTGGTATTCCTTCTTCTTTCGGAGCAAAACTTTCATTGAAATATGTAAGATATAAAATGTTCTTTACGTCCCTGAAGTTTCAAAATGATTTGGTCAGTATTTTTTAAGATATTTGACAAAACGTCTAAAGTCAAATGTGTCATTTTTAAATAGGTAGGTTTTTTTTTTTTTTTTTTTTTTTTAAATCTTTCTTTCTTTATTTTTTAGATATACTTCAACCTTCTATCTATTGTAATATTCCATCTTGGCTGCAGAAATGGAAAACACCCATCATAATGCAAATATATAACAGTTAACAAAATTTGGATCATTATAAAAAACGTAAAAAGAAAAAATGGTCTGCACCAGACAATGGATTAACCCTAATGCTCTAAAACGCTCTAAACAGTGTTGCCAAACTTAGAGACTCTTTTATTCAACTGTCACCAATCATTTTGAGAAGCGATATTTGATATACATAATGGACGAATAACTTCCCGAGTGATTAGGCAACCGTTGCAGTTAAAATTAGTGATGATATTGGATAAAAAAAAAAAGTCTCTAAATTTGGTAACACTGACCAGAGGAATGAAATTAAATAGGACCAGCAAAGGGTTAAACTACAATAATTGGGGTTATTTTATTTTTCCATAGTTAATTATCAGATATCTGTTTTGATATCCTTCTTTTTCATGCATTCTTTATTACTATTGTTGCTTCCTTTTATGTTTAGTGGATACAATTCTAGTAAACAGACAACAACCTTATAATATATTTAAACGATTATTATGTAATTAAGGTGAATTTAAACGTTATAATGTTAAATTTAATTTCTTAAGATTTCTGAAATTTAAAACATTATAATGTAATAATAATGTCGTTATTTTAAAAATATCATGTAAAAGAATAATAAATGATTTAAATTGGCATGAGAGCTGAACGGGCAATAAGTAATATATATATTCATACGATTCATAATACATAAACACCTGGGAGGCAAAATTTAACTATCTGATTAAAAAAGTATGTATTATAATTAATAAACAGAAAGTAACTTATGTTTATATTTAACTTATGTTTTTCATTAATTACAAGCAATTAATCAAAAATATTTTAAACAATAACTTTTTTTTTTTTTTTTTTTTTTTTTTCTTTTTTATCATCATTAGGGGACTCTGCCCCCGATTCGTATCACTTATCAATTCCTGCGGCGCTCTACCCGCCTATTCGCTGCTTTGCTTTTCACTGAATAGGAATATTAATAGTGCATAACACAAGACAAAAACAGAATTTTTTTTTTTTAGAAATCCCCATATTCAATGTCAAATTGAAATACATAATATTTAATATTTTTTAAATGAAATATTATGCTAAAAACAGTAATTTATTTATTTATTTATTTATTTATTTATTCAGAATAGGGGAAAAAAATCTTAATATCTAAATAATTTTGCGTTACAGCTTTAAAATATAGCAACAGTGGCGATTTTTAATTTTTTGTCACCACTTAGCGATGAATTGTTTTGGTATAATTGCTTGTTTAAAAAAAAAAAAAAAAAACTAGTACTTATTTTTTCTAATGCCTATAATTTTTACTATTGAATTTTTTATTTAATTTAAGGCAGTATATTTAGACTATGTATTTTAAATGTACAGCTAGATAATAATTTTACACATTTGAAAATATCTGAAAAGAAAAAGTATTATTATTATTATTTTAATTTATAAAAATCTCCTACAGCTTCAATTTTTAATTCTCTCTCAACGCCTTCTTAAAATAACGAATGATAAAATCTACTCGATTCTTTATAAGAGTTCTGGGTGATGAATTTTTTTCTTGCTATAATTAGAAATATGAAACGTATCATAGAAATGTCTGATTCTGTAACGTTAAAAAATTATCATTACTAAATTAGAAGATGCTGACATTTATAAATGAGTTTGAATTTCATTCTAAAATATTTTTTTATGCTAAAACATATCCGAAGTATTTTAAAATATGTTTTTAAATAAAAAATATATATAATATACTCTTTAAAGACAAAAAGAAATAGAGTCAATTATACAGACACGACACGACGTTATTTAGTTATTATTCACAATAAATAAATAAATAATTATAAACAACATAAGAAATTGCCAGAAATAAAATTAATTTTCTAAAAGTAGAAAAAAAAAAAGATATCTGCAGACAACAAATTATATTCCTAAATTAATTTTTTCATTGAAAATATCTAAATAACGCTTTTTTATTTTTTTACACCATTGATCACATTTTAATTTTCCTGTGGAAAATGACGTCGCAAGAGAAATTTTTTGGAAGATGACAAATACAGTACCTTTACAAACTGGACGTTTTTAAATAATAACTTCGTTAATTAAGATGATAGAAATTTTCAACTTCTTAAAATGTCTTCCTTGGAGTTTTCGACACATATTGATACCTCTCATGATACGCAGGACGCTGCCCTTCGCAAGAAGATGTAAGTCGTAGGCCAAAAAAAAAAAAAAAATAAATAAATAAATAAATAAATAAATAAAAGACGCTAGCGATAGAAACATTTTTTTTAATATATTGAGATAGAGAAGAGAAAAGAGACACAAACATTAAAAACATTACGATGAATAAAAATATACACAATTAAAAATTTATTGAATTTATTATTATTTTTTTTTAACCTTTTGTTTAATTGAAAAAATAAAACAATTTACCACTTATATTAAATAATTTTAGATAAATTATTAATCATAACACATTTTAAAACTAAAAACAAATCTACAGAATATGGAAAATCTGTAATGTACACTTTTAAATAATTCCTTAACAATGCATGGAAATATATATATATATATATATATATAAATGGGAGGAAAAGTAAGCATATAAATTAAACGAAGTGGGAATGTTTATCTCAAAGTTTACCAAAGTTAACTAAACATAAGAAATTTGACAAAAAGAGAAAATGACTTTCAGATGAAAACAAATTGGATAAATTTCTACGCTGTTTCTATTATAATTATGTCTGTTCATTTCCTGCATTTTATAGTGAAATCTGTTGGTTGAAACAAATACTTCTCATGAATTCTGTTAAATTTGAGAATGATGCACAGTTTAGAATAGAGATTTCTTTGTTTATTATAATGTCACTTTTCAGTAAAAAAAAAAAAAATTATTGTTTATTTTCTTTTTTCTTTTCTTCTTCCATCTGAAGCCTTTCGATGAATTTATTCATATCGTTCTTCTCGGATTCGCTAAGATTCTTTTCCTTCATCCATTCATTCATTTTTTGTTTAAAGCTATCCCACATTTCTTGTGTCCAACCTGAGAAATCTTTTGCCATGGAATTCATTTCTTGCAGAAAATTGGTGAATATTTCCCGGAATCTGTCAGCCAATATTTTCAGTGCATTTTTAAGTTTATCCCAAAAACTGTTGTTGTTTTCATCTTCCTGACAGTTAACACTAGATACTGAAAAGGTAAACAAGATAGCTATAATACACAGCAAGGTCTTCGTCATTTTCTGAAAGTGGTTTAGATTGAAAACGAGAACTCTTTTGACTCAGTTAAATTATTTAGACCTTATTTTTACTAACGATCAGTTCCTATATCCTATGGGGGCGCAATTCCTCTGTTTTAAAAGATGTGTTGGGTAATATTGATGAAAAGCACTTTCCCTATTTATTCATATCTTCAGAGAATTGCTTGTGAATTGGAAACCGAACGAAATGCGTGTTCATGGAACAAAACATTTTTGACCTTGGCAATATATTCCATTTTATTTTTGGGCACTTTCCGTATGTATTCCGTGAACTCATGACTGAAAACCCTCGTCAATTACTTCAAAATATTTTCCTTATAGAATGATAAAAAGAGAATAATAACACGATAGATTTTCATTCTCGCTTTTTTTTTTTTGCACGAGAGAATATTCAGTGAGCGGATATTCTTTGTGGTTAAATTCTTTTGAAAATGTTCAAAAAAGGTTTTAAAGCGATATATACATATATATTTATTTTTTTATTTTATTTTTTTTCCATCAATAATGGCAGCAGAGATTAATATAATATTAATAATAGACTGCACAATTATACACCTTTCTAATACTCAAAATTCTATTTTAACTACTTAGATTATGTGCCATTGTGTAAGTGAAATAGTATAGTGATGTAAGTGAAATAGTACTTCATACACGTAGTACTTCATACAAGTATGTTTTATTAATCATTATAAAAAATACATAATAAAACGATTTTCTTGAAAATCTCTACATAAACTTTTTTTTAGATATCCTTTCGCATCATTATTATAGATTCGCGTGGTTTTTTACAGAAAATTTTACAGTCATTCTGATTAGGTATGTCAGTTTTGGATCTCGAAAACTGGTATTTCAAGAAACGTCTCTACATGTCTTTCTATTTGCACATGTATTAGTTTTTACTTACAGGAAAACTGTTAGCTGTCTACTTTATTAGGTCAATTTCATGTCTTCTACTACATTATCTCTATAAAGTGCATATATGTATAATAGCGGGTAAGTCGTGTAGTTGCCACGCACCAGAATTTTTAAGCAATATATAAGGGTGGGGAGACCATTACTCTTAATTCTGCTAAGTCACTTTTCAGAATTTATAGAATTAAGTTTCTGTTTCTATATATGTAAGAATTAAAAATACAGTAGCCGCCGCTTTATAAAATCACGTTTGTTTTCATCAAAATGATTCTATTAAGCGGCTGATTTTTATATCCGGCGAACATGCCCAAACTCAATAAAAGAATATTCATTACCAAAATATGGAAAGAAATTCTTCTTCGCCCTTCCACCTATCAACTAGCCATCCGTATAGGAATGGAGTTTTAGAGACTTATCATTCATGTAAATTTTTCAGCTTTTAGTGACAAAATTACGTTAAAGATGGAAATTTTCTTTGACCTGGCATTCTCTTACCTATCTAGAAGTGCTACGTGACTTCTGCTCTTCTTATTCATTTTCGCTTGCGATTCACTCTTCCATTTGGTACAATTTATCACTGATATCATTTTTATTATTATATTTACATGAATCAAACTTAGAAATTTCAAGCTTCGTTGTGGTCTTCGTTTGACTATACATTTGAAGAAAACCATCATACTTTGTCAAAATTTTACGCTTTACCTACAAAATAAAAACTTCCCGCTTGCATATCTTCCAGCTAAGTTGCTTCAAAATAAGAACTACAAAAACTATTTAAATATTTTAAGACAGAACAAAATGCTCATTGGCAATCATTTGAAGAATTCATACCTCGAATTCATAACTACAACACATGGCAAGGCGTGTTTTTTTTTTTTTTTTTTTTTTAACAAAGAGTAATAATGTGATGGCTTGTTACGTTTTGTTTCTTTTTTCCTTTTCAAAAATCCAGCGAGAAAATATAATTCGTTGTTTAGCTTACGTACATGATCATTTTTACTGTTGAAGAGATTTTCTTTTGAGTTTATTATCCGGCGATGCTGATTTTATTAAGCGGCGGTTTTTACTGATTTGATTCTGGACCCAGTAATTTGATCAGATTAAGCGGCTGATTTTATTAACCAGTGATTTTATAAAGCGGCGGCTACTGTAATAATAATAATAATAATCTGAAATGAAAGGGGTTTTTAAAATGATAATCAGCTTTTCCTAGCTTCAGAGGTTAATCGGGCTCTGCTTGCGAGGCCTTTCTGTTTTTGTAATACTTTCTATTTTATATTAGTTAATTTCTTCCATTACCCGATTAGAAGTAATGGAAATATATCTGATCAAAAATTTCGATATCGAGTTTTCATCTGAATTACATGCTTTAAGGTAGCCTGATTTCTGAAAAGAAATTCTGGAAATTTGGCCTTTGTCTCCGTGCACGTGCATGGAGAGTAGGAGTATCTTTTGATTATCATATCTTTAAAACGAAAAAGGATACAACAACCAAATTTTTATAATTTTGGCATGTCGAGTTCACAGATGAGTTTGCTCAGTTTTTGTGAAAATTGGAGAAGTGGGGCTGAAAGTCGATACGTAACAAAAAGTTCTAGTGATTTTTTTTTTTTCTGTTTGGTATAAATTCCATTTTAGATTTTCTTTCGTGTGTATTAGTTGGTTTTATATATCTCGTTGGTTACTACACGAAAAATGATAAGACTCCTAATTAAATAAATCCATTTCAATTCTCGGGAGTAGATGTCTTCGTTGCCATTTTCTTCAAATTCGCAATATGAACTCTTTTTTAGAGGTCCTTTCATTTGTATTAGTTGAGTACTATTAGGTATATGTCTTCGTACCGCACTATCTCTAAAGGTAGTTTATAATAAGGGGCATTGAAAAAGTGAATTATCTCCTTGGAAATTGATTTTGAAATAACGAGCTTTTTTCCAAATTTATGTGTAGGGGGAAAAAAAAGTCAAGATTCAGTAAGTGTTATCGATTTTTGTGTTTAATACAAGTCACAGATGTAAGAATTTCTAAATTATATTAAAAAATATTTGAAGTAACTTAGAAATTTCATTTTTATAATGAATATTTAGAAGTTTTAGTTTTCTGGAAAAAACTTGTAATGCCATTTATAGGATTTTAATGCAATTATTGGAGTTTTTTCTTTTTGATAGTGAAAGATGTGACAAAATGTGATACAATTAAACAAATATAATATATATATATATATTTAAAAATATGGAGTTACACCATTTTTACAATGAGCCGTCCATATGTGTAGTACTAGTATTTAAAATTGGTATTAAACCAATTAGTTCTATATTTATTCGATTTATCATTTATTAAGTAAAATTACCATTTTAAATCTACAATTTTTAAAAAAGAAAAATAAGTTGTTGCGAGTAAATAAATGAAAAATGCAAGTTCACTTAATAAAGTTAAATGCTTACAACTTTTTATTCCTTCTTTTTTTATACAAAAAAGAAACATTTCTTTACACGTGAATCAAATAAATAAATAAATAGAAAATTTTAAACTAAACCTGTATCATAATAAATTTCTGAAAAAAAAAAAAAAAAAAAAAAGAGATGTTATTATAGATTTAAAAATTTTTAGTTTTATTTATTTATTTTTTAAATATTAATTTCTAGTCTTATAAGTTTATTTTTCTTGATTTTATTGTTCGCAAAGTAATGTAGGTAGGCATACCTTTAGTGTTGAACGCCTTGGAATTTTTAGACTATCTACCAATAAGTATTTGGACACTTTCGAATTAGACGTTTTTCAAATATCTAGAAATATTCGTGAGGAATTATCGTGAAATTTTAGGTGTATAAAGAACATGTTATACATCAAATATTTCAGTAAAAGTTTTGTCCAGAGAGAAAAAGGAGACCAGTAAAAATTTTTTAAAATGTCAAAATATTTTGAATCGCCCTGTAAAAAGTAATACTTGAAATGTATTTTTGCTGTAGCATGTGATTTTGAGATTGTTCTAATTATCTGTATAAATTTTTATGAGGCTATCGAATATATTCAATGGAGATATAATGGTTTCTTTAAAAATTTACAAAAAAAAATGCCACTTTTATTTTAATTATGACATGTAGGCCGTAGGGTATTAGACCCAGTGCAAAGTCATTTTTAGGAAAATTGTCATACTACATTAGACACAGCATTTGATACAGCATTTGCATACTGCAATCAGAATGCAAAAGTGCTAAATATCTTACAAAATATGAGCATTTTTACTAAATAAATTTTTAACTACGCATGCACAATTTTTAGCGAAATCTCATTTGCATAATTTAATAGGTAAATGTATTGAGCTCTTTATGAGAAAGCCCCAAACAAATATCGTGTAAATTCAAAAGATTATGAGAGACAGAATGAACAGAATTCAGGTTCCTACCAAAATAAAAGCTGAACTATAAGGAGTTGTACTCACATTTTTATTTTGATTCAATCAATGCCCAATGGTGATACAATGGTTCTCTGATTATAAATAAACAATGATAAAACACCTATCATTTTCCTTTTTTTAGGAGAGAATTGAAATTATATTTATTCTATAACTCATAACTTTTTGAATTTATACGATATTTATTTGGGTTTTCATATAAATGGCTCAATACTTTTAACTATTAAACTATGCAAATGATTTTTTTTTTTTTTTCTTTTTTTTTAAGCATACGCATGCGTAGTTAAAAATTATTTAGTAAAAATGCTCATATTTAGTAAGATATTTAACATTGTTGCATTCTGATTGCAGTATGTTGTATCTAATGTAGTTTGACAAGTTTCCTAAAAATGGTTTTGCACTGAGTTTAATACCCTACGTGTTATAACCGATATGATGTGGCCACCACACAAGTTTCTTCTGTATAATTTTACACAAAATTCATTGAATACAAACTATTTATTAAATTATTTTCATTATAAATGCAGACGATTTTTATCTGACAGAATTATATCACTAAATGCCGAAAGAAAGTCAATTTTTTGCCATTATCAAAAGAAATACAATTTTTTTTTTCTCCAAGTTTATTTTATTTTATTTATTTATTTTTAATTTTTTAAAGAAACCATTATATCTCCCTGAATATATGTGGTAGCTTCATAAAAATTTATACAGATAATTAAAACACTTTTCTAAATCACATGCTAGAGCAAAAATGCATTTCAAGCATTACTTTTTACACGGTGGTCAAAAACATTTTGACTTTTGTTCAATTTTTTACTGGTCCCTGTTTCCTCTTCCGGACAAAACTTTTATTGAAGTATATGAGGTATAACATGTTGTTTATACGCCCAAAGTTTCCAGATAATTACTCGATATTCTTTCTAGATATTTAACAAAACGTCCAAATTCGAAAGTGTCTAAATACTTATTGGTAGATAGTGTATTATTTTTTGGCCATTTTGGCTATGAATTAAAATAATAGTTATCACAATTCTGTAAGCAAAGACTTTTGCGAAAATCGTCCGAGCTACTTAATCGTCCGAGCTTACTTAATCGTCTATTATCGTCCGAGCTGCCAAATATAAAATTTCGCCGAGGGGGTCTACTAAAGTTGTTCCCTAATATGAATACATATTTAATTTATTTTAAATGAACTTTGTTTCTAATCCACATAATGAAACTCAAATAATTAAATGTTATTTACGTTTCTCTAACGGCTGTATATCAAGATACTTGGATATGGTTTTTATTTGCTGAAAATAGTTGTCAGTCTAAATGTATTTACTTAAGTGTTTCAATTATTCATAAAGAAAAAATCTGGAGTGACTCCACTCGACTTTCTGAACATTGAGTAATTAATGGTTTTGTAGATAAAGTAAAGTAAAAGGAGTTGTTAAATAAACAAAAGAGAAAATTATAATAGGGTGTTTGAGTATTTTTTCTTTATATAGTACACGATGTTTAATTTAACGCTATTTTACAGAACACGTAGATCATAATGATAAAGAATATTTCGTTGTGTACCTGTAAAAACCTGCAAATGCTAGATTCACCAAAATGCTTATAGTTAGTGCAACAGTGACTTATAATATTTATATAAATTTTCAGCTTCATCGGATAAGGCATTTAGACGTTATCGCACTTTAAAGTTTGAGCCTATATGCCCCAATGATAAAGAAATTTGCCTTTTGTCCCTGTAAAAAGAACCATAAATGCTAGACTCTCTAAAGTTCGTGTGAGGGTGACGTATAACATGCATATAAATTTTCAGTTCATCTGAATAAGGCTTTAGTAGCTGTCGCACTTTAAATAATTTGAGCCTATAGGTCTTAATGATGAACAATTTTTATTTGTGTCCCTGTAAAACTCGTTAAATGCTAGAGTCTCCAAAATCTATACAGTTTGTGCGATGGTGACCCATAACTTGTATATAAATTTTCCACTGAAACGGATAAGGCATTTAGATGCTATCGCACTTTAAATAATTTTACCCCCATAGGCCATAATGATACAGAATTATTTGTTGTGTGCCTGTAAAAAAAAACTATAAGTGCTAGATTCACCAAAATCTATACAGTTCATGCAGCTGTGACCTATAATATGTGTATATATATATATATATATATATATATTTTTTGCTCAGTTTAATAAGGCGTTTAGACACTATCGCACTTTTAAAAATTAGTCCCTATAGGCCATAATGATAAAGAATATTTCTTGGTGTCCCTCTAAAAAAACTATAAGTGCTAGTTTCACCAAAATCAAAAGGGTTCGTGCTACGGTGACTTACAACATACGTACCAACTTTCAGCTCATTCGAGCAAAGCGTTTAGACGCTAGCATGTTTCCTCGCATACATACGCATATCATCGTAAAAATAGTGAATACGGACTCAGGGAACCTCAAAACGTATAGAAACACCAAAATCTCAAATTCGAATTTTTGACATGATTACAATACTTTCCTTACATATGTACGTATGTTCGGAAAGTAAAAAAAAGAGAGAGAGAGAGAGAGAAAAGAGTCACTTAAATATAGTAACCAACGAAGCGGAAAAATCCTGCTTGTTTAACTACAGTGACCAGCAAAGCGGGCAAAACATGCTAATAAAAAATAAATAAGTGCTATAAACAAAATAAATTTTATTAACTAAAAAAAATGGGAGGAAGAAAGAAATTAAGTTCATGCCTTATAAAAAATATAAAATGGCAATTCGTAAAAATAAAAGCATTTTATCCGAGAAAATCTTTTAAAAGTAAATATAGTAGTTGTGTGTATCTTGAGTATTATAGACCATTTTACTGTCAATTAATAGATTCAATTCTACGAAAAATTTACGGCTGAGCAACCAAATAACAACAAATTATAGACGTGTAGCGTCAAGAAAAAGGCAAATATATATATATATATAGATATATATATCTATATATATATGTATATATATTAGTGTTTTTGACGAAAAAAAATCAAAATAAAACGAGTTAAAGTTTTCCCAGAAAATTCAGACCTCGTAGGTCACAAGTTCAATCTAAAAAAGAAAACCTGTGCGGTATTATCATCGCAAATAACTATGCAAGTGAAGGTTGGGCCAGAAAAAATTAGATCTAATAGGGGGGGGGGGGGGAGGAGGACATTTACTATACATTCAGCAAGTTATTTTTCGGAAATAATTATGAGAAGGTATGAGTTTTTTTTTTTTTTTTTTTTTTTTTTTGTTCGTGCATTGAAATGGACGTGATAAATGAAGCATTCTATGATGGTTTTCGAACAAGCTACAGGGATAGTCTAAAATTTCTACTGATCTGCTTATGAAATAGTTTAATGACTTGGTGCCAAATACAAGGATGGATGCTTCAAAATTATATCTGATATGTTTATAAATCATCTGAAACTTTGATGGCTATGAGAGCTGCATCAATGCTCTAAAAAATTTAAATGATTGGCTTATAAATCATCTGAACTTTTAATGACTTTGTGCGATCATGCGAAAAGTAAAATTGTCAGCGCCAATAATAAGACAAAGGATGGTGATTTTTCTTTTTATTTGTTGCTTTTGTTATTGTTTTCGGGATCTCATGGAAGTGAGAAATCTCGCTCGATTATAAAGCCTAAGTCACATGATGCAGTGACGTTTATAAAGTATTTTATAAGTGCTTTGTTCTTCTAATTAAAATAAGCGATTTTCACCAACTTCTCCTGCTGAATGAAATAATAGATCGTCACCCCAGGCACTATTATCAACAGAAACTGTAAGTTGACATTTAATTATTAAATAGCAGTGGCAGTATTATTATTTATTTTATTTTTGGTAATTTTTTAGGGTATTTAAATGGAGAAAAATGGATACCTCTATATATTTTTTATTATTTTGTACCTATACTATAAATGTTTGGAAACTACTGTTAAGTAAGACATGTATTATTCTTTAAAGATATTATTATAAATTATTTTCTTTGACTATGTATCTTATCCAGGAGTCGCAGCGGTACTGTATTTTTGCGCGCCTTTTATTATTTTATTACCATTATTGAAATATATATATATATATATATATATATATATATATATATATATATACATATATGTGTGTGTGTGTGTGTGTGTGTGTGTAGCTTTTAATGAAATATTAGTACTTAGAAAATTACAGTTTGAAAATAGTGTTGACAAAATAATACAGCGACAAAATAATTCTTCTCGATCCCTGTATATCATGCACATACAACGTTTTCTCCTGAGTTTTAACATAGATTATTTTTAAATCAATAGAAAGGTATAGCTTTTTATGTGTGATACTGATTTTTTGTTTGTTTGTTTTTAATCATTATTATCATTATCTTACAAATTTCCACCAGTAATTTTATATTCGGCTTCTTTAATAATAAAAGCCATGATTTTCCAGAGGTAACGTTCGAAACTAATACCATAGCTGTTAGCATTGAATTAAAAAGAAAAAATAAATAAATTTTGTGCATGTTTTGAACTGATTAATAATTTCAAAATAATAATAATAATAATTTAACAGAATAGATGACGTCACAACTGAAAAAATGTACTGAGAAAAATAAAATATTATCCGTGATTTTAAAAGAACTAGTATCGCCCAGTGATCGAAACTCGACCATTTTTTTTTTTTTTTTGCAAAGCGCGGCAAAGCAAAGTTATTGCCTTGTCCTAAACGGAATGCAATTGCAACACAGCTGCGGCAATTGTTTGCCGATATTCACTCTAACTGAATCAGCAGAGTTTTACTTAATATAACTATTTCTCTCTGTAGATGTTAGCCTTTCCTGAAATGAGAGAAAAATCGCAACATGAAAATGCCCCTTGTTGTATGATACAGCCCAGAAGCTAATAGGTACCATGTCGAACCAAGGCCCAACCAAGTATCAAATTCTGTTAAATTAATTCGATTGGTTCATAAAGTACAGTGTTTGAACAAAAAACAAAAAAACAATATATATATATATATATATACAGACACGACATTATTTCATTATTTAAAACATGAAAATCTGACATTGACAGATTTTAATTTAGTGCCAGAGGCCTACTGCTAAACTTGTTAATATCGACAAATTCTTCTTTAGTTAATTCGTGACGATCTAAATTCCATGATAAAGTTTTCATTAAATCAAACCAATGTGTTTCAGCTGCAGATATTGTAACAAATAACGTTGGAACTCCAAACTGTCTTATAGCCGCAAAACAACGTTTTTTCTCTTTTTCCCAATGAGGGGGAGGTGTGCCTTGGGGGGGACTCATGTCAAAGGTGTGCCTTGGGGGGGGACTCATGTCAATGTTGTGTCTTGGGGGGGACTCATGTCAAAGTTGTACCTTGGGGGGGGACTCATGTCAAAGTTGGGCCTGGGGGGGACTCATGTCAAAGTTGGGCCTTGGGGGGACTCATGTCAAAGTTGTACCTTGGGGGGGACTCATGTCAAATTTGGGCCTGGGGGGACTCATGTCAAAGTTGGGCCTTGGAGGGACTTCATTCAATAAATCCCCATTCAATAAACCGACTAAAATAGGCCCTTAGCACTATTAAGAGTGTATTATAAAAATTCGACAACGCTGTACCGACTGAAATAGGGGTACCTTGGAGGGGACTCATGTCAACGTTGGGCCTGGGGGGGGGACTCATGTCAAAGTTGTGCCTTGGGGGGACTTCATTCAATAAATCCCCATTCAATAAACCGACTGAAATAGGCCCTTAGCACTAATTAAGAGTGACGTATAAAAATTCGACAACGCTGTACCGACTGAAATAGGGGTACCATGGGGGGACTTCATTCAATAAATCCCCATTCAATAAACCGACTGAAATAGACCTCTAGCACGAATTAAGAGTGACCTATAAAAATTCGACAACTGTACCGACTGGAATAGGCCTCTAGCACTAAAAAAAAAAAAATATATATATATATTTTTCTAAAATGGTCGAATTAGGTTTGGAAAATTTCATAACGTGGAACTTTAACGAAAACCGAAAATTTGTAACTTTTCTGAATCTTATACTTTCTACTTATATATGCAGAGGAAAGAATAATAAATCCACTTTTAAAAAGATAAAAATAAGTAGTCAATTTCTCTTAATTAAAGTGCAAGGAAATCTCAAAACTTGTAAATTCATCGAAAACCGGAAATCAAAGTTTTTATATACCTTCTACTTGCTTCTTCTGTCCACAAAAGCTAGCAATAAAAACACTTTTTTAAAAAATAAGTAGCCAATTTCAGTTAATTGAAACGTAAATAAAGCTCAAAACATGTAAATTCAGCAAAGAACGGAAATCGGAATTTTTTCCGTATCGTCTACTTATACATGCAGCAGTTAGTAACAAATCCATTTTCCTTTTACTTAGTATATTAGTTGAATATTTATTGTTTAAATATCACCCTTTGAAATGAAATGTTTATGTTTACATTCGAAACTGGAAGTTTGCCATTTTTTTTTCCGGAGTTTTGTGATTTTAAATTAAAATTTTATCAATTTTACAGAAAAAATAACTCAATCAAACACATGTAGACAGTAACTTATATATAACTATACCCAAATATCGGAATTAAAGTCGGCAAATAATTTCAGTTATTTTTAATAATTTTTTACAAAAAATCCAATGATCGATTAACATAGAAAATATTTTGCATGGCTCCATTGACAGACAGTGACGTCATCACTTCGCTTGCGTATAGTGATGCTACATTATACAAATTACTGTGTCTATGGTTTTACTTGAGCTTTATGAAATTGCCAGATTTAACAACTTTCTACTTTTAGGTATTTTTTAATGTAAAGGAATACGTGTAAATGGGAATGTAAAAGGGAAAAATGGGGGGAAATGCATAAAAAATAAATGTATTTTTAAATACCTTCTTGACATCGTAAGAAAATAATATTTGTATTCGCACCTTCCGACTAACAATACCTTTCGAATGATACCATTTTCAACCCTCTACTCCCATAATTAATATGTTAAAAAGGGACAACAAATTTTATGCTTGCCTATTAATATATAGATGAAATTAAAAATAAACATATCGTTTGTGCTACGTAGGGCCAGGGCTAAGCAGATTTGGATTTAGCATTATGATTGAAATCTTATAATGTAAAAGATAATGCATTATTTAAAAAATATCATGTAAACCGATGTTAAACGGTTTAAACTTTAATATTTGAGTTACAATTTCATTTAGGTTTCAATTTCAAACTTTACCATTTAATATTTAAATTTCAAGTAATAGTTAGATTTATTTTAACATATACTTTTCAGAGCAATTTTATGTGTGTACGTGTATCTGCAGAATGGCTGAGTGATATTGAGATTCATAGTGTTTCCAGATGATCAAAAGTCAATGTCCTCAAACATTTATCAAATTTCCCCAAATCAAGTTTTTTTTTTTTTTTTTTTTTTTTTTTTTAATCCCTAACTCAATTTATACTAAAATATATTTTTGAAATTTTTTTAAAAAGTACTTAACAAATTTAAGCTCACATTTTTTTCCCAAATGAAGCTCCTCATAGAAAAAAATTCTCATTTACAAAAATATTTTTTCAACACATTTTTCAATATTTTTTCAAATATTTTTTATGCAGATTTAAAATTTTTGAAAATTTTTTAATCTGGATAACCTTCTGAGTCTAGTTTTCTCACCTATCATTTGTACTTGTCCCATATGTCATCGAGAATACTGTCACAGTGGTTTATAGAATTTTCGAGGTAGTTCTGCGCTAGAAACTGATGAATCACTATAAAAAATTCTAGAACTCGACTCCTATTAAAGTAAAAGACTTTGGTAGCCATAAACTGCCACTTTTCGCCCCATTTGTATGCCTAATTTGACGCTAAGTCAACGCTCACCCTTGTGGGGGGAAAAAAAAAACTACCATATCTTTCCCTTTCTACTGTAATACCGTATAGAAAGAAACACGTAAAGATATAGGTAAGTTCTAGTCTACAATCATCAATAATCAAATTTTTTTGTATAGTCTTGTTAGTCATTTATAGAATTTTCAAAGAATTTGGTTCTGCGCTACAAATCAATGAAAGTTTCCGGAAAATTACAGAACTCTGTTCTTATTGAAGTTAGAGTTTCCAAACTTTGGCAATCCTAAACTACAAATTTTCGCCAAATTCGGTCGCTAAGTCGCCAATTTCGATGCCAAGACCGAAATCTGCGTTGGCTACAAACTTGGTGACTTGGCGAGATTAGCGATCAAATTTGGCGCCAAATATTATTTCAGGATAGCCAGAATTAGTAAACCTTTTCTCAATTTTAACATAGTTAATTGTTTTGGTAAAATATATCGTTTCTCCCCACTATACTCGGGAAACTCAAAACTTGATAGCATTGTAAAAGCTGTAGAGACCTTTTTACGCTCTTGGCGTTAATTGAGTTGCCACATCGGTGATTTAGCGATGATTTGGGGAAGTAATGCATTTTTTATTTTTTTTTATTTTTATTTTTTTTTTTTTCCCCACGATTAAAGTTAAAAACATTTTTTCGGAGTATATTTTTTAGTTTCTTTAGAAATGAATTTACACTAAGTTGGTTACTTACAATCTATTGTGAATCCATATTACTGCAAATTGAGTAATATACTAAATTTTACTTTGAGAGGAAAAAAAGTTTAATACTTAAATATTTTGAATATATATATATATATATTATTTGTATGTATATTTTTCGTCTTTGTTTTCTTTAAAGAGTATTGATTTTTTTTTTTTTTTTTTTTTTTTTTTTTTTTATGGAGTTTCAAAATATTTCGAATATATTTTGGCAGAAAAATTATTTATCATAAGATTTAGACTGTGATTTATAAATGGCAGTATCTTCTGGTTGTGAATGAGCAAAAGGTAATAGATTTTCAATTTGCATTATTATTTACAGGTAAATCAGTAAATGTTAAAAGCAGTAAGAAAATGAGAAAGTGGGAATTGTATAATGCTTTTATGAAGAATTTAAAAATAAAAATATATATTAATTTAAAATAAATAAATATAGTGAATTTTCATATGCAGAGGCAATTTCTCATTACAATTTTTTTATACATTCATTTTGTCTATACCCCGATTTTTTATACTAAATGTGAATATGAGAATTTTTATATTTATATCTGGATAAAGTTAAGAAACTAAGGGAAACGAATTTTAATTTTCCAATAAATGTGATTTTTCTTGATGTCTTTATTTAATGCTGATAAACACACACCTCTGATTGCTATTTAAAAAAAAAAAAAAAAAAAAAAAAAAAAAAACGAGTTGAAACATTTATTTTCATAATATTTTTAGGAGGTTGGATTGAAATTTTTATAGATGAGAAAAAGGGAAATGTTACGTTATTAGATTCTTTGGAATATGAATGAAAGCATGACATTACGCGCATTTTTCAATTTACTTTGATGTATGCAATAGATAAGAATGCTTTGATATTAACGTGATATTAAATTTAAAAGCAATCTTAAAATTTTCGGAAACAATGTTTCCAAACCTTTTTTGAGGACTATTTCTTTCAGACAACATAGAACAAATAAAAACGATTTATCTTTTTATGTATTTATTTATTTTTCCATCTGGCACAGTTAAAAAAAATATTAAAGGTAAAATTAGTTTTAATGTTCGTCAGAAATTTTTAGAAATTTATATAGTATCCGATTCAAAGTTAAACAAGGTTAAGAGCCCCCTCCCCCCTTTTTTTAAAGGATTTTTGTACATTTAAATCGAATAATAACTATTATAGTAAATTATGTAGAGTAATTGCAGAAAATGAGTGAAAATTTCGTCATACTTGATACTGAAAAACTTAGCAATTGAATCATTACCAATTTTGTAGCCATTTGGAATTAATTTAGATATTTGAAAATATAAGTTTTTGACTTTTGTAAGGCTTTTGGAAGTACTTCGAGGCATTTTTATGAATATAGGAGGCTTTTGGCTCTAAATTCAAACTTCTTAAAAGATAGATTTATAAGGACGAGAGAACTTTGTCTTTCAAAAAGCCAATAATAATAATAATTATGTCGTTAAAAATTTGCAGTAGACTATCTTGATTACAGAAGGCAGTGTCAGGAGTACAGTCTCATGCATACACAATAATAAAATAGGCCTCAACATAGTTTTTATTCACTTTATGAAATTAATATTTTACCAACTAAATCCAAAGAATTAATTCTATTATTGAATTAATTCTATTCAATATAAGCTTTTACTAATCAAATTTTTTATAATGACATCTTTAACAGTAAATATTTTAAACTACAATATAAAAATTGCTACATAATTACTCTATATACGTTTAAAATTTTGTAATTTCTCTCCAAGGTATCAATCAATTTGTTATAAAGTCTGAAACAGTATTTATTTTCCAATTAATTTTCTGTAAGGAAATATCCATTAAAATAAAATTTGCCTTACAATGGAATGGTAGCAAATTATGTAATTTCCGCTTTAAATAATTGATCACTTTCTCATTTATATATAAATTTTACATATATAAGTCTGATTTTACCATGTTTTTATTAACTTATATTCTTGTTTGTTTGTTTGTCCAGTAAAAATCTTGCAATCAAATTTTAACTAACTTCCCAACTAGCTAGACATTTAATACGTTCACAATAGTTCACAACCCGATGACAACACAATACTTCGAAGTCCGATTTTCGAATAGTTTTCTTATAATTAAAGTAGGAAAATAATAACCTCCTAATACCTTATAAATAGCCATTAAAATATTATCTATAATTTAATTATTGCCAAAAAAAAAAAAAAAAAATTACGAGTTTATTTTCTTTCGACATAAAAATAAATACATTTAATTAAACGTGAGCGTTAAAAAATTGTAAAAAGTTAAATCATGCATCTCACAAAAATTGACGTCATTATCAATTTAAAGATTTCATACTGTTGCGTACTTGGGGGTTCGTAAGTTGTCCGAGAATAAGAGGCGAAACTTGCAAAAATTCAGGAGCTTTACAGAAAGTTCCAGAAGAATACAGGTCTATAAACTGAGTATCATCTTCAATTCCACAGCTTAAAGAAACAGCTGTCAACAGCCAATCCACAGTACAAACTGTAAAGCAATAACACATAAAGCAAATCTCATTCAAAGAGGCTCAAAACTCCATCAATAGCACTGCAAGCATTGACGAAACTGACTGAGAACTGATCTGGGTTTGGCGCGCTGGAGCTACTTTCATACATCTCTGCCGAACCCAGAAAAATGTTCGGGAAATTTCCCGTAACTCCTTAACCAATCACATTAGAACGTCCACCTTTGGTATATCGATAATAAGGATTTTCTCGTCAAAAGTCGCTAAAATGTCGCCAAGGGCAAAAACTCGCCAAATTTGGCGCCAAATCCATTGCCTGCCTATTTGAGCTTTTTAATGTGTTTTAAAGGGAAAATTAAGTTATTTTAACGCGAAAAAGAGCTGGAAATGCAGAAAAACGACTTTTTATCAACTTACTAAGCCACTTTGAAAGAATTTATACAAAAATAAATGCAATTATTTACAATTTCGTAAGAATTCGCATTGATAAAGTGCTAATGTAGTTAGTTCTATAGCTATGATTCAACAGAAAATTTAAAAACACGTTTTATAAAAAAGTTTTTATCTTATAATTATTTATATTATATTTATTATAAAAGATAATTATGTTTTTCTTTTAATGTTTTGTTAGGCAAAAAAAAAGAAATAAAGTAAAATCTTTAATAGTATATAGTATAAATTAATGTAAACACCAGATTAGTTATTTGTATCGGGAATAAAAATATTTTATATAACCACGCGTAGACGAATTAAGATTATATTATCAATGTAATAATAATAATAATATTAAAAAAAATTGTCGAAAACTATTTTTTCTTATTCCTGTCAGTTTGAATATTTCATTGACATGTTTGGTGTGAATCTGGTGTGAAAATTTTCAAAAAGTTCAAATCCGTCAAAATCTTTACTCTATTTTTGATAGTTGTGAAATTAAAGGAACGGACTGTACATTAATTATTTTCAAATTTTTGGAAATAAAGTAATCTATTAGCCCCACCAAACTCTTTCGCACTCACTATAGGGGTTAAAAGGTTACTTCCGGTATTCCCTCTTCCGCCAATATTTCGCCAACAGGCTTTCTTCGCGAAAAAATACATTCATATAAAATTTATGCTTATCTATTACAAAAAATACCATGTGTTAACATAAATACGTTAAGTTTAAATAGCCAATAATTTTTCAGTTTACCAGAATAAAAAAAAATCGAGTAAAACGTTTATTGCACTTAAATATAGTAAAGAACTATTTCTTTCGTGGAGGTACAATTTCTACAGGCTATCAACACACGCACTATCAACTTGTGCTTGCCCCGAGTATAATTTTCACCAAAGAGAACAAAAATAAGTCATATATAATCGAACGATTTTCATTGAACTTAGCTCTTTATTTGCCAATGAGAGATTCTGTAATAAGCCGTGGAGCACTATTCCCGAAAAAAACTACTATATTTGTTTCTGCGGTATATATAACCCATTTATCGTGATTTTTGTAGATGGAGTAGCAGTTTTTGTTTTTCCCCATTGCTTTTTTTCAGGAATTTTCGTAGACTGGAACCTGCCTGTTTATTTACCAATCGGTTATACCTCACACGAAAATGTCAATGTTTTCATAACAATATCTAGGAACGCGGTAGCGTTCCACCCCGCGAAGCTGAAATAAGCATTAAAAGAAAACAAATGAATTTTACAAAGTAGGAAAGTAAATGGCGAAACGCTACTAGTGTAATTATGTCGACATAGCATCTTGGACTTTTCGACTGCCCTGCCTATATCTCAGCTCCCTGTCCTCCAAGACCTATGATTTTTTGCACAGTCCTTGAGCATACCCTTAAGACAAAACATACAAATTTGCAAGTCGATCCGAATTAAGGGGTCTGAGTAATATAACTTTAAAAACCTGAAATTTGCTGGTTACTTTCTTCTTCTTAATTATTATTATTCTCCTTGTTAAGTCTGACAAGCCTAGAGCCTAAAGTTCTGCAGCTATTGAGCTGAAAGTCTGCATGGACATTCCTTCTGACCTGGCATGTACTAGAGCTTTTTGCAATCAAAAAATATTTTTTTTGGTCAATATACAGGCACAGGGTAGTTATTTTGAATTTTGTAATTTTTAACGCAAAAATTTCATGAAATCATCAAGAGATGTTTCAAATGAATGTCAATGAATTCCAATTTTGACATTTAATGAGACATTAAATAATAATAAATACTGTTTATTTTATTTTATTTATTTATTTATTTACTAGCAGGCTTTTCTCGCTTCACTGGCCCCTAAACAGAATCACACATTTTAAACCTTTTTTACTTAAAAAAAAAAAAAAAAACATAATTACTTCTTTTTTATATTGCTTTATAAATGGAAAGGAAAAAGAAAATCAATTGAAATTTCTGAAAAGCACGTCTCGAATCGCCTCTGCCTTTGACAGCGTCTTTCTCGAACTGAAATATCGGGTACGTATCCCTATTGCTTGTGGCAATACTCTACCCGTGGGTATTGCCTCAGGCAATAGAGACATCTGATGAGCATTTGGGTGCTTATTGGATGACAGTTTCGAAACATGTATCTAAAAAGTTGAAATAGCGCTTTTATATTTGAATCTCAGTTTCACATGAACAACACTATGCGTACTATACATAATGTTTACTTTCACGTTATTTCCTATATTTTATTTGATTTATCCACTCGACCATAAAATTACAACATTTTAACGCCAAATAATATAATATTACAATATGTTATGAGCTCTACTTCTAACGAGACAACTAACTTTTTTTTATTATATATATTTTCTATTTTAAATACTTTATGGATAGTAAATAGCGGTTGGTTTACAGAAATAATACTAATAATAATAATAATAATAAATCTATAAACGTCATTATGGTATCTTTATTATAGCTCCCCTTGGCGACTTTTTCATTTTTAATAAAATAAAAGGGGTCTCACCAACATGGCGGCAAAAACTTAAAAGTCGCCATAAAGCTGTCTTGCCAGGGAAAATATTTATAAAAACTAAGTCGTCAAACATGAATTTATTTTGAAACTTTTCTTTGAATGATTTAAAGTATCATTAGAATTTCATCCCACAAAAACTAATAATAATTTGGCTCTAGTGAATTAAAATTTTAATTGGATGGTGATATTGGTTAAGACTTATAAGTTTCAAAATTTAAAGGTAAATAAAGAAATAAAAAGGTAGAAAAGAAGTCCAACCTTTCTGAGGCTCTGGCACCCCTTTTTCATGAATAGTACAATATCGAAGTTTAATATTAATGCTACCGCGTCCGGAGCAGCCGACGCGACGCGTCCTGCAGTCCGGAGCCACGTCGACAAATCTGCTACGAGGACTGTAAACTTCTGTCACGCTCTACTTGAATGACTTAAATTTCTCAGCCTCACTGATGGACTAGTGATCTTTTCTGACAGCAAATCGGCCTTAGAAGCAAGTATAAAAGGTGACACTAACATCACTTCTGCGATAAATGTACTGCTTGAGAGTCTGAATAGTAGGGGAATATCATGTCATCTTCAGTGGATCCCTGCTCACGTCAACATCGAAGGCAATGAGTGTGCCGATTCATTGGCCAAAGAAACCCGTGAAAACGATCATCCGGGTAACACTATCACACTCGCAGATGCAAACACAGCGGCCAAAAACAGACTTCTACCTCACACCTCTAAGAAGCCACTTGTCACCGACTTCAATTGCCCTAGAACTTTGATATCAGTTATAGCAAGAATTAGAACCAATCATTTTACAGGGATTTTCTGGTGAAACTGAAGTTGATACTTGGTTTACAGAACTGTAATCTTTCAAAATATCCTGTAAATAAACTTTTAAGCTTCTGCAAGATTCTCGCCTTTCATTCACAGACAATTCACGAACCCCGAGTACACAACAATTCTGGTGTCAGGAGGGGTGTTGTAAAAACTCAAGATGGCTAACCTCAATATGAATCCTATCAACTGCAATTTTTTCCGTCGTGAAGTAAGTTATCTAGGCCAATATAATCTCTGCTGAAGGTGTGAGAACTGATCCGAAGAAGATCTCTGCAGTTAAGAATTGGAGTCATCCTCAAAATGTCCTTCAATTACGAAGCTTGCTTGGTATATATGGGCATACTACAGGAAATTCGTGTAGGGTTTTTCAAGTATTGTCAGACCTCTCCACAAGCTGACGGAGGCTAAACATAGGTTCCTGTGGACAAAGGAATGTGAAAGAGTATTCAAGAGACTTAAAGAGGCTTTAACATCTTCACCTATTTTGACATTTCCACAGCCCGGCAAAAGTTCACATTAGACACTGATGCAAGCCATGAAAGTGTTAGTGCTGTTCTGTTGCAATAAGTTGATGGCAAAGAACGAGTCATTGCCTTCTGGAGAAAAATGTTTGTCTGCAACGGAGCGAAAGTACTGTATCATCAGGAAAGAAAGGAAAGAAATACTCGCTATTATAAAAGCCACAGAACATTTCCATCATTCTCTCTCTGGCAGAAGATTCCTGCTCCGGACTGACCGCGTATCTTTAACGTGGTTGCTTAATTTCAAGAATTCAGTAGACCAGATTGCCAGGTGGATACAACTCCTCCAGGAATATGACTTCGAAATACGTCATCGTAAAGGAACTCTATATGGAAATGCAGATGCCTTGTCCAGGAAACCTCGCTCTGAAAGCTGCAAGTACTGCTCTAGAGCCGAAGAGAAATACCAGCTGAAAAATCCAGTTGCTTGTCAAGCTACAGTTTCAACGCCATAGAAACAGAATCCGTGGAGTGATGAGAAAGTTAGGCAAGCCAGTTGGGAGATCCTGACATAGAGTGTATTTCAATTCAAGGTGACGTCCAGAGACAGACCTAGCTAGCAGGATGTTTCCACATTGAGCCCCATCACAGAATGTTACTGGGCATTCTGAGATTTTCTTCATATTAGAAACGGCGTACTGTACAGAAAATGAGTCTGAAGATGGACGGAATTTCAAATGGCAGATCTTACTACCTAGATCGAAGATTCCAGATTTTCTAGAGCAGCTGCACAGTAGCCCTACTGGAGGTCATTTTGTAATGAGGAACACTCTCCAGAAAGTTCTACAACGCTGCTACTGGTGCAAGGAAAGGGAGGATGGGGAGAAATGATGCAAATCTTGTGATGCTTGTGCGGCACATAAAGGCCCGAAGAAATGAAGCTGAGGAAGATTGCATCGGTATAATGTGAGAGGACCATTTGAACGAATCGCACTCGACATCTTGGGTCCTTTGCCACGAACCTACCTCCAGAAGCAGTAAATACATTCTCGTTTTGATGGACTATTTCACCAATTGCCTGAGGCGTATCCCTTCCGGATCAAGAGACATGCACAGTTCCAGAGGTTCTAGTGCAGCAATGGATGTCCGGATATGGCACATCCCCACAGCTTCACACCGATCAAAGTACGAACTTCACCTCTGCGGTATTCAAAGGAATATGTCAGCTACTCAGCGTAGACAAAACTCAGACAACGCTCCTACATCCACAGTCGGGCGGCATGGTTGAGAGGTTTAAACGCACCATCCTGAATAACCTCTCATTTCTAGTATCAAAAACCAGCAAGATTGGAACTTGAAGCTGTCGTTGTTCCTACTGGCGTACTGAAAAGCTGTCCACGTAACTACTGGCTATACTCTAGCGCTGATGCTGTTTGGACATGAACTTCGTCTTCCATGTGATCTCCTGTTTGGTTGTCTACCAGATGCACCTTCATTGCCAGAGGAGTACATCTAAGATCTTTAGACCCGATTGAAAAACGTGCACAACTTTGATCAGAAACGGATTCACATGGCGACGGAGAGAATGAAGACGAGACATGACCTGCCGTTTATACAGCACGAATTCAAGGAAGGAGACAAAGTTTGGTTGTGTAACCCTGTTCGGCGTAAAGGACTCTCTCCCAAGCATCAGTATAACTGGGACGGTCCCTATACAGTCCTAAAAAGACTGAATGACGTCGTTGTTAGAATTATTAAAACACCTTCATTAAAACTGAAGATGGTACATTATGACAGGCTAGCCACATACCACAGTTAACCATAATTTTTAAATTCGTATATGTGCAATGTAAATATTTGTCTATAAATATTTGTAAATAATTCAATTACTTAATTTTGCAATCTGTATTGTTATTTTATTGTTATATGCAACTCAGTTTTTGTATTCTAGGTTGCATAGATTTTTTTTTTTACCTCTTGACCAAGGGTTGTACTGCACGGGACATGCAGTCCTTGAGGAGGGGGGGGGGGATGTTATGAATTTGTAAATAATATTTATTGTTCTTTTTATGTAATTTCATTCAAAAAGACTTGGTCAGGTTATAAAATGTTAGTTTTATGCATTACTAGCTTGTTTTCGCGATTTCCTTTAAAAACCCGTTAAAAAGCTTCACAAGGCAGGTAATGGCCATGGCGCCAAATTTAGCGATGTTTTCGCTCTTTGATGATTTTTTTGGTGACCTTGGCGAGAACATCATTATTATCAATATTTCGAATACCTAAGCTCTAACTCCATTATTTGAGAAGTTACTAAACAATTCTCGTTAACTAGGGGACTATAAAAGGAATCTCGATCCTGCTATTGCAGTCAGTTTTCTCGCCAAACGGCTTGAAGTTAATAGCTCCCTGATTGGTCTCTTGATATTGACTGATTGCAGCCTATTGCTGTGTATTAATTCAATAGTTCAGTTTATGCTGTGATTTTGATGTTGTCAGCAGTTATTTAAGCGGTGTTTTCTGGTGAAACTGTAGTTGATACATGTTTTACAGACCTGTAAACTTCTGTAAATAAACTTTTAAGCCTCTACAATATTCATCTTTCATTCACAGACAATTCACGAACCCCGAGTACTCAACAACATAAAGGGTTGCCACGGTCCCTATTTCTACTACTAAAAATCTTTGCTTTTTTCAATCGCATAAGCATATTACAAAAGATTTCTATTTACAAATTGTAGTGGGAGAAATATGGGCATCGGTAACTCTGAGTATGCTTGAATTGTCATGAAAATGTAATATTATGCAGATTCACTACAGAATTATGAACGTATTATGAAGATTCACTACAGAACCTTCATCTGACAGATCACTTCTGTTCGGACGGATTTTTGCAACATTAGTTCATTTTCTTCTAAGATCACGTATGAGAATTTCAGGATTGATTGTGCACCCCAATCCCCACCTCCTCTTTAAATTTTGAAAACTCGCCGTATTCCGGTGTGTAAATTTGTCTTAACGTTTACGCATACAATAAGGTGACTTAGCTTCACCAAAATTTCTGCACAAGTGTATCTTCACGTCTTTAGATATAATAGTGCACAAAGTGTAATTTTCGCTTTTATTTTCGATATATATTTTGTTTTTGTAAATCTTTGAAAAATGACATGGTTAAGGGGATGTTGTACCTAAAAATAAAAATTAACTTAAATATAGTATGTGTTCGGATTTTCGAATTTTGTGTTACTTCCACTTTTACAAAAAAAAAAAAAAAAAAAAAAAAATGTCCCAGTTCATTTTTACTTTCCGAACATACTACGTAAGGAAAGTATTGTAATCATGACAAAAATTCGACTTTGAGATTTTGATGTATCGATACATTTTGAAGTCACCTGAGTTCATTTTTATTTTCCGAACATACATATGTAAAGAAAGTATTATAATCATGTCAAAAATCCGACTTTGAGATTTTGGTGTTTCTAAACGTTTTGAGTTCCCCTAAGTTCATTTCTACTATTTTTACGATGATGTATGTGAGTGAGTGAACACGATAGTGCTTAAACGCTTTGTTCGAATGGGCTGAAAGTTGGTACGTATGTTATAGGTCACCATAGCACGAACATTTTTTTTATTTTGGTGACAATTTTTTTTACAGGGACACAAAGAAAAATTCTTTATCATTATAGCCTATATGGGACCAAATTTTTAAAAGTGCGATAGCGTCTAAATGCCTTATTCATCTGAGGTGAAAATTTATACACATGTTATAAATCATCATCGAACAAACTCTATAGATTTTGGTGAATCTAGGACTAACAATTTTTTACAGGGACACAAAGAATTCTTTATCATTATAGCCTATGGAGCCAAATTTTTTAAAGTACGATAGCGTCTAAACGCCTTATTCATCTGAGGTGAAAATTTATACACATTTTATAAATCATCATCGAACAAACTGTATAGATTTTGGTGAATCTAGCAGTTACAGTTTTTTTACAGCGACATAAAGAAAAATTCTTTATCATTATGATCTATGGACTCAAATTATTTGAAATGTGATAGTGTAAAATTAAGCAATGGAAAAAACACTCAAACCCCCTATTATAATTTTCACTTTTGTTTATTTACTGACTTGTCTTACTTTAATTTATTTATATACCCGTTAATTACTTAGCGTTCGGAAAGCTGAGTGGAGTTTCTCCTGATTTTTGTATATTTACGGTGATGGATGTATGTGTATGTGTGTAGATTAGGACTGGGCTTTATATCGATGTAAAATAAAATATCGATTTAACGCTAATATCGTTTATCCGATTTAAAAATTTCATCTTCCGTAAAATATCGATGCAGAAACATCAAAGCACGGGAAAATCTGATTCCAGACTAAACCGATTCTATGCTGGAATAATGCCAGATTAAACCGATTCTATGCTGGAATAATGCCAGATAGCTATTCATATTCATTCAACGGGATAACGATTTAGTCAAACATGCGCACTCATAGACAATTAAATCATAAAAATCTTGACTGAATGAAACCGCAAAAAATCAAGCAAATAATATTCATTCGAAATGTCGTTTCGATTTAGTGTTACGCAGGCGCACTGGGAAAAAGAGAATATCGGTTTAAAAGATGCATTCTTTCGATGAGCCATGATTGCGGTTTTAACACATGTGCAGAAGCAAAATGAAAACCGATTCTGATTTCTGATACAAGCATTCCGGTTAAGTTTGGGTAGATGAAATGGGATTATTCATTCATTCAAAATTCGTTTTTGTTTACAAGAGATTTATTTTGTCAATATTAATATTTTCTTCTGCTATTTTTTGTTATATTTTTGCCAGTTCCTATAATTTATAAATAAGAAATCCCAGTTTATGTCTATTAGATAAGGGAATTAACTATTCTTTATTAATATTTTATGTAATTAATAATATTTCTTCATTAAATTCATTAATATTAGTACATAATACGACATTGTCATATTGTCAAAAATAAATTAATTCAAACGACGGTGTTATTTTAGAGATGATTATTTTAATATCTAATTTTTATTTATTTGGAAGGTATGCGTATTTAAAGGGTATGCGTACTCGAAGGTATGGGTATTTCGAACAGTATGAGTATTTAAAAATAATTTTAAATGCTGTGAAAAAAAAAAAATTTCCCCTCTTCAAATGCACCAAATTGTTCTTTCTATCAAATTTATTACCCTATACTGAGTTAGCTATTTAAGTCTTTTTTTTCTTTTGTAATATTTCATGTAATTTAATCTAAAATAAGTAAAAATTTTAAAATTTCAATTCAAAAAAAAGTAAATCTCGTAAACTTTTTAAAAAGAATTATATTTAGAAAATTTTAATTAAGAATTATATTTATTAGGAGATTCAAGGCACTAGAAATTTAATAACATGTGTGAAGCGCTTCTCTTAATTAGCAATTTTCTGCTGATACTTGCAATTTTGCAATTTATTCGCATGTAAGTGGGGCATATAAATATTTTAGTGCATTACAAAGTAGTACGAAATAGTAAAATTCTGAATTTATCAATTAGTTAAAATAATAATAATAAATTTGGGTGTTTTAAATGTTCTGAATGTTACTCAGGAAATGTCACGTCACGAGTCCATATAATATAATTTGTGATAAAACAAAACTGCGCTATTTTAATTATACTGATGCATAAATTTTGAACTGTGGAAAATAATGAATAATTTTATAATAATTAGTATTAAAGCATTATATCTTTATCAGAAGGCTGTTTCTTAGACGGACGAAGAACACGATTTGACAAGAATTCATTTTACAGAGCAGTATTAAGTGTACATTTTTTATATAGAAAATATTGCTAGCGCTCGAATAATTTTATATCCGACTATATATGGAGTAATGTTATAAGCAATACCATTATATGGCTCAACCTCATTTTTAAGTTTTCTACTTCCTGCGATTGAATCTAAGTTGCACCAAAATTGGAGCTACCATACATCCACTCACAAGGGAAGTATAAATCAGTAAAATTCCTATTGAAACCAAACCAAGATTAAATTAAAAGAGAGGTCGAAACCATAGGCTAAATGGCAAATTTTGAGCAACAATTCACTTATGGGTTAAGATAAGACCCTAGAAAATTTAATCCGTTTTATGAAAATCAACGAAATATAATAAGTGGGTAAAAAAGCGTGGCACAGTGTCAGAGTGTTTGATTTGAGACAAGAAGATCTTCAGTTCAATCCCCGTCTCGGCAAATTTTGATTTTTCTTTCTTTTTTTTTTTTTCATAATACTAATATTTGGTTTATCTAAAATTAACAAATGATGGTAAAAAGTTAAACCATGAGGTGGTTGCAGCTACTTCAGTACCAAGTTTTGGTTCAAACTAACACCAAACTTTTTATATTGTAACGCTGTACTACTGAGACATTAAACCCAACAAACTAACTATAAAGCGTCTCTACATTCTAAAGAAAACTGCTAAAAGTCCTTACGTGTAGGGATTATACCCTACAATTGGTAACGCTGCATTAAATCGATATATCCTTATATCGGTATTTTAGACGAATGATATATCGATTTAAGAAATGTCAACATCGCCCAGCACTAGTGTAGATAGTGTCTAAACGCTTTATTCAAATAAAGTGAAAATTTATACACATGTAATAAGTCACCATCACACGAACGGTATAGATTTTGGTGATTCTAGTACTTATAAATATTTACAGGGACACACAGAAAATTATTTATCATTATGGTCTATAGGCTAAAATTATTTAAAGTGCGACAGCGTCTAAACGCTTCATTCAACTGAACTGAAAATATATATGCATATTATAGATTACCGTTACACGAACTGTATGAATTTTAGAGAATCTAGCACTTATAGTTTTTTTTACAGGGACACAACGAAAAATTCATCATTGTGACTTATGGGCTCAAATTATTTAAAGTGCGATAGCGTCTAAATGCCACATCTGATTGAGCTGAAAATTTATATACATATTATAGGTCACTGATGCACGGACTGTATGGATTTTAGTGAATATATAACTTATAGATTTTTACAGGAACACAACGAAATATTCTTTATAATTATGATCTATGGGCTCAAATTATTTGACGTACAATGTCGTTAAGTTAAACGTCATACTATAAGAAGTAAAACACTGAAACACCCCGTTATAATTTTCTCTTTTGTTTATTTAACGACTTCCTCTTACTTTACTTTATCTATACAACCGTTATTTACTCAATGTTCAGAAAGTCGTGTGGTATCACACCAGATATTTTATGATTGTGAAAATATAAAACAATGTCAATCGGAGCATTTTAATCATGAATATAACACAAGGTTAAGACTATGAAAATAATAATTGCTTCGTCACTGATATAATAATGATAATAATAGAAATAAAACATAATTTTGACTGGTGTACTCTGGCTAATACAAAACATTCTTCTATATCATTCCGATATATTAATTGAATGGAAAACTAAGCAAAGTCTGAAAAGAGCTGACTAATATAGCCACCTATCAGACAATATGCACCTAAATTAAGATAGATTAGTATTTCTATAAATTTAGCTCATATACAGAATTCTGTGTACTTGTGCACAATAGAAACTGAAATACACCCTTTTTGTAAATGGAGAAAACTAACGTACCAGTGCCTCCTTTCGGCCTTTATGCACCAAAATTCAGTTATTATTATTATTATTATTTTCATTATCATAATTTCACATATAAAGTTTGATGCTTTTATAGGTTATAGAAACTCAGCTATATCATTTATGTAAATGAAGGAAAACGTAGCATTGCAGCATCTCTTGGGCACACACCTATCAGCTAATATGAACCCATATTGAATTAGCGTAGTTTTACAATATAGCAATCATTCATATTAAGTTTTATGCAGTTATATCTATAAGGAGATATAGCCTTCGGCTGAGATATAGCTTTTCCAAAATTGGGAAAATTTTCAGCATAACGGCCTCAATTTTGGGCGATTTGTCACAAAAATTGATAAATACCTACAAAAACCATCAATATCAAGGTGCAAATAGATATAAATTTTCATGAAATTCTGCGCAATGCTTCTTTATTTAGAGCTGCCACAATAATTTTTAACAAACATAGACATACAGATATTATACAATTATGGTCAACTTGTGTTCAGAACATCTTAGAAAGTGAAAAAACGCCTGTCAAAAGCAGGAAGCCAAAAATTTTACGTATCCGATATTTTCTTCTTATGAAAAAAGAAATAATCTATTAAAAATTTCTTTTTAAACCCAAATTCTTAATGTATCGTATCACATAAATCTTTTCGAAGTTAGAATAAAATTTAATTAAAAAAAAAAAAAAAAAAAAAAGTAACTTTTTTGTTTATTAACCAAAAAATTTGACGAAATTTGAAATGCAAGTTGGTCTTGTGGGGTACAGGCTGTATATTATATTTTTGCGTTCGTGAGAGAAAATTTAAAAAAAAATTGAAAACTGCAATTTCTAATCCCACTTCAAAAACATGTGACTTAATGTGAAGCAGATTTTTTTATATTATTATTATTATTTCTCCTAACGGTTTCATACAATCTTCTGCTATTGCCACCTAAAATTCATACTTTAGTTAATTTAAAAAAATTCTAATTGTCCGATCGATAAGCTGTTCAATCCATCGGATTCACAAAAATTTTCCCTTTCATTTGGTACCTCATTTGTAACGATACGACTGATATTTCTAATTTATTTTCCTCATTTTAAAAAAATGCACGTTTTTTAAGCTATTGTATAGCTTTTATCGCGGGCTTTGAGCGCGGCGACCGAATTGAAAAATTCCGTAACGAAAAAAAAACCTAACACAGTTCGGTAAACTTCGGCTGTACGAAGCTCGCACAGATCGAGACGAGCTGCTCCGAAATCGGACGAATACATAAGCAGCTGTTTGTGAGAAAGTATATAGGTGTATAGGTATCTGTCATCTATGTACAACAGTGAATAGCTGTACGCGTAAAATTTGTGTATAAAGTAGATCAGATAAAACTTGAATATCTCCATTCGACTTGCAGACCTTTAAAACCTATTAAATACCTTTTCTCTATTAAAATTTGTTTTCTTATCATTATTGTTATCTTATTCATTAATATCAAAGAAAAACCTTGAATATCCCCATTCGACTTGCAGGCCTTTAAAACCTATTCAATACCTTTTCTCTATTAAAATTTGTTTTATATCGGTCACCACGCTCAAAAAGTGTAACTTGAATTAATATCAAAGAAAAAACTTGAATATCCACATTGGACTTGCAGGCCTTTAAAACCTATTAAATACCTTTTCTCTATTAAAATTTGTTTTCTTATCGGTCACCACGCTCAAAAAGTGTAACTTGAATTAATATCAAAGAAAAAACTTTAATATCCCCATTCGACTTGCAGGCCTTTAAAACCTATTAAATACCTTTTCTCTATTAAAATTTGTTTTCTTATCGGTCACCACGCTCAAAAAGTGTAGCTTGAATTAATATCAAAGAAAAAACTTTAATATCCCCATTCGACTTGCAGGCCTTTAAAACCTATTAAATACCTTTTCTCTATTAAAATTTCTTTTCTTATCGGTCACCACGCTCAAAAAGTGTAACTTGAATTAATATCAAAGAAAAAACTTGAATATCCCCATTCGACTTGCAGACCTTTAAAACCTATTAAATACCTTTTCTCTATTAAAATTTGTTTTCTTATCGGTCACCACGCTCAAAAAGTGTAACTTGAATTAATATCAAAGAAAAAAAATTGAATATTCCCATTCGACTTGCAGGCCTTTAAAACCTATTAAAATACCTTTTCTCTATTAAAATTTGTTTTCTTATCATTATTGTTATCTTATTCATTAATATCAAAGAGAAAACTTGAATGGCCCCATTCGACTTGCAGGCCTTTAAAACCTATTAAATACCTTTTCTCTATTAAAATTTGTTTTATATCGGTCACCGCGCTCAAAAAGTGTAACTTGAATTAATATCAAAGAAAAAACTTGAATATCCATATTCGACTTGCAGGCCTTTAAAACCTATTAAAATACCTTTTCTCTATTAAAATTTGTTTTCTTATCATTATTGTTATCTTATTCATTAATATCAAAGAAAAACCTTGAATATCCCCATTCGACTTGCAGGCCTTTAAAACCTATTAAATACCTTTTCTCTGTTAAAATTTGTTTTATATCGGTCACCACGCTCAAAAAGTGTAACTTGAATTAATATCAAAGAAAAAACTTGAATATCCACATTCGACTTGCAGGCCTTTAAAACCTATTAAATACCTTTTCTCTATTAAAATTTGTTTTCTTATCGGTCACCACGCTCAAAAAGTGTAACTTGAATTAATATCAAAGAAAAAACTTGAATATCCCCATTCGACTTGCAGGCCTTTAAAACCTATTAAAATACCTTTTCTCTATTAAAATTTGCTTTCTTATTATTGTTATCTTATTCATTAATATCAAAGAAAAAGCTTGAATATCCCCATTCGACTTGGCATGCCTTTAAAAACCTATTAAAATACCTTTTTTCAAAAAATAGAGTTAGATCATTGAAATTTGGTACATCGAGGTTTTCGATGCCTACAAATCGATTGCGGATATTTTTGATATATTCTCATTGCGGAGATATTCTCATTTATTCAATAAAAGAAAAAAAATTTGTTTTCTTATCGGTCACCACGCTCAAAAAGTGTAACTTGAATTAATATCAAAGAAAAAAAAAATACTGCATAAATAAAATAAATAAATAATTATAATTGCATAAGTTGATAAAAAATGCTATGCAATAGCTTTACCGCGGCAGTCCTCGAGTGCCACACGTATTTTTTTAATTATTATTTTGTCGAAAAAAAAATTGGCAACAATTAAATTTTGTTGAGATTCAAAAACATACCGTAGTGAATGACAGTAAGTACATAAGAATTTGAGGAAAAGTAAAAAATTCTTTATCAGAGATTATTGGAAATGAAAGTTTTCCTGAAAATATTATTTCTAAAAATTACATATAAAAAACATGTTTTGTTTCACATCAGCTGTACTTAAAGTAAATATCACTTTCATTTAAAATAATATCTAAAATAAAAGCAAATATAAAACTTTTCAATGTTTGAATAGCATCGCTGGAAGGATATGCGAGATATTATTCATGCGTGTTTCCTACCTTTTTTGTCACACATTTCAAAGTCAAGTCCATATAACAATTGGAAACTTCTACACTCTATAAACTTACCAAATAAAAAAAAAGTTTGGTGCGTTAACAACCACACGACTTTCATTACCCACTATTACACATTAATCTTTTTGAAAACTAGTATGTTGTGGCCACCACAACACTTTCTTCTATGTTTTCCTATACAAATTCACTAAGGGCAAATAATTTATCAAAACTATTATTTATTAAAATTATCTAACATGATGAATGCAAATGATTTGCATTTTAGAGAAAAATAACACTAAATACCCAAAGAAAGACAGTTTTATTCTCTATAATAACATCTTAAAAAATGCATTTTTATAATGGTTATCTCACATATCAAGTTTCGTACCGTTATATTGCCATACAAGTTGAGATATAACCTTCCCGTTATCAAGGAATTTTCCAGTATAGCAGCGCCATCTATTGGCCTATATGCACCCGACTTGAATCATCAATCAGCATAATGTCTCATAATAGCCTTCTCTCATGTCAAGTTTTGTTTGATTATACGCAATAGAACCTGAGATATAGCCTTTCCTTAAATTGCAAAAATCACTACATAGAAGCGCCACCTGTTGAGCAGTTGACACCAAATGTTGACGGGCACTAACTTAGGTCAAGGTGCATCTACATATAAATTTATATTCGATTCTGTGTAGTAGTTCCGGAGATATAGCCTTCCCTTAAGTTGCGGAAATCGCTGTATAGCAGTGCCACCTGTTGGCCGATAAGCATTCATATTGAATCAGCATAATGTCTCATAATGACATTCTTACATATCAAGTTTTGTTTGATTATACGCATCAGAAACTGAGAAACTGCCTCTCCTTAAATTAGAGATATCACTTTATAGCATTACCACCTGTTGA
The DNA here is from genome assembly GCA_963930645.1 of Salticus scenicus. Classification (NCBI taxonomy): domain Eukaryota; kingdom Metazoa; phylum Arthropoda; class Arachnida; order Araneae; family Salticidae; genus Salticus; species Salticus scenicus. The sequence continues at coordinate 1,113,459 of CAWVNO010002384.1, forward strand.
GCGGTTGACACCATAAGTTGATGGACACTAATTTAGTTCATGGTGCATCTACATATAAATTTGTATACAATTCCGAGCATTAGTTCCAGAGATACAATTGCCACAAAATTTTTGGCACACACACACACACAGACAGACAGACAGACGTTTCCTAAAAATGGTAAAATCGTGTTCTAGACCTCTCAAATCGTGTAAATCAGTCGAAAACCGCAAGTCGAAAATTTTTGCGAATCCAGTACTTTCTTCTGTTGGATATAGAAGAAAATAATAATGTGGTTAGAAGACATAAAACTGATTTAACCTTCTAGCGGGTGTGCGTATATGAGAGATACACTAGAAGTAAATTTCGTTGTATACCTTAAAGCCAAAGAGAATTTGAAATACTTATCCTGACTATTACCTCAGTATATATTGATCTACTTTCAGTTATTACGTCCATTACCCGATTACCGTAGGTAATAGAAATATTCGGTCCGAAAATTCGATATCGAGTTTTCACCTGATTTACACGTTTTAAGGTGTCTTGAGTCAAAAAAAAAGTAGTCTTTGGCAATAAGCCAGTGTGTGTGTATGTATGTGGGGAATCTTTTGGCTATCATATCTACGAAACTAATGAAGATAGAACTACGAAACTTCAGAATTGAGACAGGTCTGGTGTATAAATGAATTTTCCAAATTTTTGTGAAAACTGGGAAACAAAAAGTAGGACATCGGAAACCGGAAGTAGGACCATAAATCCGTATATCAAAAACGGCTCTAACGATTTCCTTCAAAGTTGCTGTATAAACACTCTATTAGATGTCCCTTCGAATGATATGAGTAGTAAGCCGCGTGCTTTGGGGGTGAAAACGGTTGAATGGTTGGTTGGTTGCTTAATCGTGAAAGATGAGGGGGTATTTTTTAATTTGTTGGTTGGTTGGTTGCTTGATCATGCAACATGACGGAGCGTAGCTATTCTCGTGAAAGATGACGGGGGTAGAGTTTCTTTTTACCCGTTGGCAACCTGGACTTCTTCTCAAGACATGTGACGGAGAGGTGACGGGGAGGGGAGATTTTTCTTAAAGGGACAACACAGAATCCTCTCAGAACATGAAAGAGAATGACGTCATCAACCGTAAAGAGGACAATGTGTAGTATATTTTTAATCAGTAATTAATTTTTTAATCAATAATTCATTAATCAATCTTAATAAGGGAAACTCTGTCTTAATTATTTAACTGACTATTTTAATTCGCCAGGTTTTTTACAAAACGATATTACCCTCCAGTGGAATCGAACCCACCATCTGTGGCATACAAGCTCTGCGCTCTACCGACTAAGCTACGGCGTTGTTAGCTTGATCGTTCTTTTTTCGTTTCCGTTTTCACGAGATAGGGGGTAGGAAGAGGTTTTCCCCACATGGCTTTTAACTTCAAAGTATAGTCCAAGGGGATATAGGCAACAAGGAGATTGATAAATGACGTGATCTTCCCAAAATATTCATATGATATTGGTGATTTGTTCATTTTTGTGAACATTTTTTAAACAAATAGAAAATATTGTTCCACATATTTCTTTCTTGAAAAATATTAAAACAATCCCATTTTCTTAAAATTTTATTTACATTATTAATAATACGATCAGATTTTATTTTTTAAACAAGCAAAAAAAGTTTTTTGCACATGTTGCTGATTTATTTTATGTTTTTATAAATTACAAAACATATATATCCTTTATTTATTTTATTTATTTTATTTATTATTATTATTTATTTATTTATTTACTTTATTTTATTTTTGTTTATTTATTTATTTTTATTTATTTATTTACTTTTTGAGAAAAAATGTTGAATTATTTTTCTGGAAAAATTCTAAAAACAATTCAAAAAACTAATGTTCTAGTTTTTTTCTTTTCTAAAAAAATTTAAAACAATTTTATTTTCTTACATTTTATTTACAATAGTAAAAATTCAATCATATTTAGTTTTAAAACATGCGAAAAATCTGTTAACAGTTATTCATTTTTAATTTTTAAGTTTAATAATAATAATTGAAAAAAAAAAAATAATAATAATAATATTTTTTTTTTTTTTTTCATTTTGTTAATGCTGTATTTTCCTTTCTCTAAAACTTTGAAACTTTTTTTTATCTTTATAATTGTAACTGTTTTTAGGTTTAATGAAATATTTTTTTTTTTTTTTAATTTCTCTTCTTTTTTCAGTTTGTTAATTCTATATTCTCGTTTTCTGAATTTTTTTTGTTTTTTTTATTTTTATTAATGTAACTGTTTTTAGATTTAATGAAATATTTTTTAAATATTTCTCTTCTTTTGTTTCAGTTTATCCATTCTATATTTTCTTTTTTGTGAATTTTTTAAACTTGTTTTTTTTTTTTTTTTTTTTCTTATTACTAATTTTTAGCTTTAAAAAAATATTTAATAAAAAAAATTATCTTTCTTTTTTAGTTTATAAATTCTTTTATTTTCTTTTGGTGAAAAAATATAACAAAAATCACTTATTATTACTATTTAATGAAACTTTATTGTATTACTATAATTATTATTATCATTATCTAGCAATATAATGATATTTTTTATGCAGTGTTCTTTTTCAGTTTAAAAAAATTATATTTTATCTTGTGAAAAACTTTTTCAGTCTATTTATTTATTTCTTTAATGTAATTTTATTTTCTTACTCGCGAATTTTCAAAAGAGTTATTTTCATTTAATAATTTGGATTAAGTAAGGAATCTGATTAATACTGTCATATTTTAAAAGATGTTTTAAAGAAAAATGTTGAATGTTCTATTTTAAAGAAATAAAATTTAACTTATGCATTCTGCTAGATTTGCATAGGGGAAAATTACATTGAGTGACTAAAATAATAATTGTAGTCCTATCTAAAACAGAATTCTACTCGGCATGAGTTGTACTAAGCGATTTCCTTATTACTATTATCATTAAATAAATTGTTTTGGTATTCCCATATACCCATTATGATATTTTTTCATCACACCACAATATAATTCATCATATTCAGAAAACTTGCCATTATTTTCATATTACTTCTTAAATATATAAATCTACTGAAACAGACACCGAATCTTCAATAAATTAATTAGTTTTAAAAATAGTTTATCTCTTCTTGGGGAAAAAAAAGTATGACATCTTGTATTATTTACACATAACTACATCAATATTCGAAAAATAATATGCGAAATTTTCTTGTACTTAACAGTTTTTCATAATTCTGATAGAAATATATAAAAATGAATTATCTTATAATGACCACCTATATCACTAAAGTCTTCAAAATACAAATCTTTATACGCATTAAATATTTTCATTTTCTTATCACCTTCTTGTTGACAATTCGAGTTCGTTTTTTCCTTTTTTATGCAAAAGCATGTTAACAATTTAAGCCATGACATTTACCTATGTTTGCATAAAGTTAAAATTTAAATGTATAGTTGTTACAATTATTTTTTAGTAGCTAAAATAATAAGAAAAGTGTTTGAAATTAATAGCTTTATAATTATACATTTAAAAAAATAATGAGGTTTTTCGTACCATTTATAAACTGGAAATATATTGTGTTAACTTTCTTATACGATAAATAGTTTAAAAATAAATATTTATAATATACAGTTTCGATAGTTTTATATACAATATTTAATTTAATTTTTTTTTTTTTTTTTTTTTTTTAATATAAGTTATAACAGATGCCTTTTTATTAGAGCAAGAATCGAACTAAATAACATTTATCTAGTTTTTAAGCGATCAATAATAATAAAGTGGCAGTACATTTTTCAAACAAACAGATAATTATTTATGCATTTTTTATTAACTTTGACAACACATTCTGCTCATATTTGTATAAATACATCACCACATTTTGGATTTTAACTTAAATAAATAATGTGTATCACTGTGGTTTACAAAAGAAAAGAAATGGTTACATATAAAATTTCTAAATTATAAATATTTACTGATTAAAATAAATTTATCTTATAATGAAAATCGTCTTTCAAAATGCTCATAAAAAAACTTAATAAAAATCCACAAAATTTTCTAAAAATAATTTTTTTTCATTGTAGTCACATTTCGTATATTTTCAGAAAAAATAAAAAATAAAATATCAGTACTAAAAAAAGGCTCAACATTTTTATTTACTGGAAAAACAAAAACTACTTCACTGAATTATATCATATATCATTTATGAATTCAATACGCATATATTTAAACTAAATACATTTTATAAAATGATAAGAGATCAGTCTGTTTTCTCACCTATAACCTAACATAAATTGGCCATTCTTTTGAAATCATCGAACTCATTATTATTATTATTATTTTGTAATTCCATATAATGTATAAATGTGTTTCAAATACTTTTCAAAAAATGATTGCTTGTGTTGTTCGACTAGTGTTCTTCGATCTGGTGTTTGCGAATTTGTTCGCTTGCTCTAAATGAATAGGGACTTTGTCCGATTGAAATTTGATATGTAATGTCTATTTACATATACAAATAAAGATTTTACTATGTTATTATCTGTTTTGAAAATTTTTACGTCTAAGTGATATTATTTTAATATAAAGGAATTTATATCAGATATGAGATTTGTTGGAACTTTTCTAAATTTTTGATAATTTTTCAGATATTTTATTGTAATAAAATTTATTTTAACTCTCATGCAAGCTGTCAGAAAACGCGTTATATTTTTAAATTAATTTCTCTTCTTCTTATTTTTTCTTGTATCTTTGCATTCTACTTTCAAATATTTTCTAAGTTTATATATTGAAATTATAGCACCTTGCATAGGTTTTCATTTCACTTTTTCTTTTGAAAATCATCGAGTTTATTGAGAATATTGGAAAATTTGCATTATTTTTAACATTTGCGCATGGGTTCAGAAATTTTTGCTCATTTCTTAATCTCCGTTATATTCCATTTAGTATATTTTATTGACGATCATAATACTATACTTACAACAGAAAAATAGATATAGAGCACAAGAACTTTAATGAATTTAAAAAAAAAAAAAAAAAAAAAAACGCTTGCTACGAACCATATATATATTTTTTTCACTTTTATCACATTTTAATTTTAAAATGCTTCTTTTAAAATGCTTTTCTAATAATCTTAACATGAATTAAAAAAATAATCGATTATTATTTTTCCTGCAAATTAAATATTTTGAACAAAGTTGAATTTTATGAACGTTTTGGCGTAACATCAAATTAAATTTTGAAATACTTTTTTGATAAAATATACACTAGATTATTAATAAAATCTTCCAACCTATAACGAAAAACGCTATGAATTTTTTTAAAATGTAAATAATATAAAAAACAATGTATTTTAAATTGTGTTTATTTACCTTTGTTTGTAATAGAAATAAAACTTGAACTATGACATTATGCAATATTATTATTATTTATTTTTTCAGAAAGTGAAATAATTCATTAATTATACGCTACAATGAGGACGAAAAGCATAATATTTTAATGGGTCTTATAATTTACCCTTTAACGAACGATAAATGCTTATTACCTTAGATTTTTAAATGTATGTTTATAAAATATATATTCAATCTCATTTATTTATTACACATTATTGTAAATACAAAGGGAATATATCTATCATTTATAGACAGGTAATTTTTTCTAAAGATTTTTAACATAAACTAAAATATCATTTTTCACAAAGCCTTTTTGTCAAAAGATAAACTTACAAATAGTAATTTAATAAAGTTTTTTTTTTTTTTTTTTCATTAAAATGTCGCATAAATAATAATTATTTAGAAACAAGTTTATATAATTTTGCATATCAAAAATCTGTATATGATATCATGCGTATGTGAATGACTTTCATCATTGAAATAACGAAAGTATATTTTTAAATGTTTAAACATTCAATATGATATTTCTAATAAGTTTAAAGAGCAACATCTCCATTCATCTATGAAAATCAATAATAATACAAATAGAATTATAAATACTCATACCCTATCCTATGATTCCGCATTTTTAATGATTGGAAATCCATTGAGCGAATGGATGATTTATCTTCCAATTGAATGAATGTTTTACACAAGTTATCATCACTATCAGTAAATAAAAAGTCTTTCATACAATACAGATAAGATAACTAATAATTACAATTTCAAGCAAACAGAGGTAGTATTTTAGAAGCATAGCACCTAGTACATTTCTTGTTTTTAATTGTTTAAATGCATGTTTAAAAAAAAGTAATATATATATATATATATATATATATATATATATATATATATATATATATATATATATATATATATATATATATATATATACATATATATATATATAAATTAGTACGTTTGAGAGATAAAGTTTGATTACATTCCTAATCAGTGACTATTAAAATTAACTAACGTTTTTATTTTAAGATAAAAACAATTCTTTACATGGATAAATATTAACAAAGGATTTAAATAAGTGAACAGAAAATATACTTTTCATAAGTACTTAAATACAAATATAATTTTGAAATTCAAGATATATTTTTTATAAAATCAAATTATATGTTTTTCTAATTTTATTTTAAAAAATAAAATATTTATTTACTTTTTGCAGGAAACTAAATTTTAAAAAAATGTTTTATTTATCCTAAAACTTTATTCAAAAAAGTAAAAAAATTGATTTCATCTATCCTAAGCATTTAGTTTTATAAGAGAAAAAATTCTACAAAAAAAACAAAAACGAATATATTTAATGTCACATTCAAATATTTATTTATTTCATAACGTTTGATTAAAATTTTTATTTTATTATTTTATTATTATTTATATATATATATTCAACAGCAGTTTTTCAATACATTTTAACTGCTAACATAGCTTTTACTCAAAATTAAACTTACAAAGTTTTCTCTAAAATTTCTTTTAACAAGACGTTTTGTTAGTTTGAGATTTTTAATTTAACTAATTTACAAATCGATCTTTCGATAAGTGTCTTTCACTTTTTACCGTTGAACGTTATGATAAAATTTATTTACTATAAAACAAATACTCTTACGATAATGAGGGTAATAGAAAAAGGTATTTTTATTATTTTCAACTAAAAATGAACTGATTTATATGAATGAAAACAACTTTATAAAAAAAATCAACTTTGAGAAAATTATCAAATATTTTTATATAAACAAAACTAACAAAAGTTTTCGCATTATTTAAAAAATCCTTATCATAAATCTGATATCTTTTTGAAAAAAAAAAAAAAAAAATCTAACCAATGATTAGTTTAATTTTGCTTGAACCAACAGGAAAAAAAACTTTCTTTTAGAATTTAAATGGTGTTGTAAATGATTACCTGTGAAGCAATCTTATAATTATCTTGTTTCTATAAATGTAAACAGTTAATGTTAATTAACTTGTATTCATCAGGAAGATTTCCATAAAAACATTGAAACTTGGTACGACTTTTTTTTTTTTTTTTTTTTTTTTTATCATTAGTTAGCATTTTAACATTATACGTATTCATTTTAAATATTTTGCACTCAGAAATTGTAAATTAATCTTACGCATAGCTAAAATAATTAAGTACATAGATATATATCAAACCAAAATTCAGTGTTATTTCTGATAAAATACTTCGACCAAATTAAAAATTAAGTGCCAGTAGACATAAATTTTATCTAGACATTTTTTAAACATTTTCAGAGAAGTAATACGTTATCTAAAAAAATATATGTTTGTGTTTGATGTCCTCCTTTTTGCACTCGGAAAGTGAAAATTTTTACTTGTGAACCTTTTTAATTGTTTTTTTTTTTTTTTTTTTTTTTTTTTTTTTTCGCCTTATGTATAAATATCGTTTTTGAACTGAAGATGAAACATATGAAATTTAATCCAATTCAAACAGACAAAAAATCCTGATTTTGTTAATTTACTAATAAAATCATATTTTTTGTCCGTGTGTTAAAAATTGAGGTAAATTTCATTTTATTTCGCTTTCAGTTCAAAAGTGGCATTTATGCATAAGACGAAAAAAAACATAAAAAGGGTTCACAAGTAAAAATTTTCACTTTCCGAGTGCAAAAAAGAGGACATCAAACACAAACATATATTTTTTTAGATAACGTATTACTTCTCTGAAAATGTTTTAAAAATGTCTAGATAAAACTTATGTCTACTGTTAAAGTTGTTTTCATTCATATAAATCAGTTCGCTTTTAGTTGAAAATGATAAAAATACTTTTTTCTATTACCCTCATTATCGTAAGAGTATTTGTTTTATAGTAAATAAATTTTAACATAACGTTTAACGGTAAAAAGTGAAAGACACTTATCGAAAGATCGATTTGTAAATTGGTTAAATTAAAAATCTCAAATTAACAAAACGTCTTCTTAAAAGAAATTTTAGAGAACATTTTGTAAGTTTAATTTTGAGTAAAACTGTGTTAGCAGTAAAAATGTATTGAAAAACTGCTGTTGAATATATAAAAAAAAAAAAATAATAATAATAAAAATTTTAATCAAACGTTATGAAAAAAAAATAAATATTTGAATGTGACTTTAAATATATTCTTTTTTTGTAGAATTTTTTCTCTTATAAAACTAAATGCTTAGGATTGATGAAATCGATTTTTTTTTTTTTTTTTTTTTTTTTTTTTTTTACTTTTTGGATTAAAGTTTTAGGATAAATAAAACATTTTTTTTTTTTATTTAGTTTCTTGCGAAAAGTAAATAAATATTTTATTTTTTAAAATAAAATTAGAAAAACATATAATTTGATTTTATAAAAAAATATGTCTTGAATTTTAAAATTACATTTGTATTTAATAGTACGTTGGGTACACAAATAAAACCCTGCACTTTTTGATTGGAATATGCCACTTTCTGCGGCCATAGTAGATGCCAAAAGATAACTTCCTGGATAGGGAGGCACTTGAAAATCCGTGCAGAACACCCCGATGGCGGCCATTAAAGATGGCCGCCGTCAGCTGCCATATAGGGGCGCTAATTGGTTTGTATCTGAACTCCTAATGAACCGATTTCAATTTTATTTTTTTTTAATACCTTGTGAATAAAATACTTTTTAAATTCTATTCATTTATCTATGTATATTATATGGTGTGACACTCACACTACTTATGTACTATAAGTACACGACAAAAAAAAGCCAAAAAGCTGCACTTTTTGATTGGAATATGCCTCCTTCTGTGGTCAAAGTTCATGCCAAAATATAAATTTCCAGATAGGGAGCCACTTGAAAATCTGTGCAGAACACCCCAATAGCAGCCACCAAAGATGGCCGCTGTGAACTGCTATATAGAGGCACTGTTGTTTTTGTATCTGAACTCCTACTGATCCGATTTCGATTTTCTTATTTTTTCTAATATCTTGTGAATAAGATGCTTTTTAATTCCAATACATTTATCTATGTATATTCTATGGTGGGGCATTCACACTACTTCTGAAAGCTTCTTTTGAAATCACCTATTTCGTCCTGAAACTTTCACTGATAAGCAGCATGCTGTTTATGGTGAACAGACCTGTCAGTACTGTTAATTATGCTTGTAGACTAAAACTCGTAAATAATATTAACTAATTGGGGCCCAGAGAGCATCCATCTTGTCAACATGGTTGTATCTTGCAAAAGACCAACAGTACCACTATTTCCTTTTATAAGGGAATGGTCTTGCACATGAGCTTGATCTACAGCGAGCACAGAAAAAGGATTGTTTGTTTTGTGGATAACAAACTGACCTCTGTAAAAGTAATCATATACACTGGGTGCTGTGTCTTTGCACTCTACTAAGTCTTTTATATACACAGGCAACCAGAGAACATAGTTGTGCTTTTTTTTTTTTTTTTTTTTTTTTAGCGTTTGTTTATACAATTCGTAGTTCCTGACTGAATAAAGAGAGAAGTATCCTTAGGTTTAACACTAGAAGGTTTAACACTGAATAAATAAACACTTTAAACTTAAAAATTAAAAATGAATAACTGTTAACAAATTTTTCGCATGTTTTAAAATTAAATATGATTGCATTTTTACTATTGTAAATAAAATGTAAGAAAAAAAAATTGTTTTAATTTTTTTTTTTAAGAAAAAACTAGAACATTAGTTTTTTGAATTATTTTTATAATTTTTCCAGGAAAAGAATTAAACTTTTTTTCTTAAAAAATAAATAAATAAAAATAAAATAAAATAAATAAATAAATAAATAATAAATAAATAATAATAATAATAAATAAATAAAATAAATAAAAAATATATATGTTTTGTAATTTATAAAAACATAAAATAAATCAGCAACATGTGCAAAAAACTTTTTTTTGCATGTTTAAAAAATAAAATCTGATCGTATTATCAATAATGTAAATAAAATTTTAAGAAAATGGGATTGTTTTAATATTTTTCAAAAAAGAAATATCTCGAACAATATTTTCTAATTGTTTAAAAAATGTTCACAAAAATGAACAAATCACCAATATTATATGAATATTTCGGGAAGATCACGTCATTTATCAATCTCCTTGTTGCCTATATCCCTTTGGAATATACTTTGAAGTTAAAAGCCATGTGGGGAAAACCTCTTCCCACCCACTATCTCTAGAAAATGGAAACGAAAAGAAGAACGTTCATGCTAACAACGCCGTAGCTTAGTCGGTAGAGCGCGGAGCTTGCATGCCATCCTTTTTGCACTGAAGACGGTACGCTTTAAGCTACCGAAACAGCTGTATGCATTTGCAATATTTTTCTTTGGCGTTTCTGACGTAGTAGTTTATTCGGGTTTTAATATTCCAACGCCAAGTCTCCTGTTATTAATCTAGTGTCTCTTTTATCAAAAAAGTATTTCAAAATTTAATTTGATGTTACGCCAAAACATTCATAAAATTCAACTTTGTTCAAAATATTTAATTTGCAGGAAAAATAATAATCGATTATTTTTTAATTCATGTTAAGATTATTAGAAAAGCATTTTAAAAGAAGCATTTTTAAATTAAAATGTAATACAAGTGAAAAAAAATATATATATAGTTCGTGGCAAGCGTTTTTTTTTTTTTTATTATTATTCGTTAAAGTTCTTGTTATCTATATCTATTTTTCTGTAGTAAGTGTGGTATTATGACCTTCAATAAAACATACTAAATGGAATATAACGGAGATTAAGAAATGAGAAAATATTTTTCAACCGATGCGCTAATGTTAAAATAGTGCGAAATTTCCAATATTCTCAATAAACTCGATGATTTTCAAAAAAAAAAAAAAAGTGAAATGAAAACATATGCAAGGTGCTATAATTTCAATATATAAACTTAGAAAATATTTGAAAGTAAAATGCTCAGATACAGGAAAAAATCATAAGAAGAGAAATTCATTTTAAAATATAACGCGTTTCCTGACAGCTTGCATGAGAGTTAAAATAAATTTTACTACAATAAAATATCTGAAAAATTATCAAAAATTTAGAAAAGTTCCAATAAATCTCATATCTGATATAAATTCCTTTATATTAAAATAATATCACTTAGACGTAAAAATTGTCAAAACAGATAATAACATAGTAAAATATTTACTTGTATATGTAAATAGACATTAGATACCAAATTTCAATCGGACAAAGTCCCTATTCATTTAGGGCAAGCGAACAAATTCGCAAACACCAGATCGTAGAACACTAGTCGAACAACACATGCGATCATTTTTTGAAAAGTATTTGAAACACATTTATACATTATATGGAATTACAAAATAATAATAACTAGTGGTCGCCCAGTGGTCGAAATTCGACCATAATTAATTAAAATTATAAGTTTAAACATTATTAAGGTTCTATTGTCAAAGAATGCAATTACTGCGTTCCAATTCGAGAGAAATTTCGCGCATTATGTTGTTGTTACATGTTTGATTAAAACGTTCTTGTAATCTATAATTGATAGCAGTGTCAACATCATAAAAATATAATTGCGCATAACATGGTGAAGGACCATGTGCAGCAGTCATTGGACCCGATCTGTGATAAAAAACATCATGTATTTTGAAATGATACACTCCACTTGTAACTGCCTCGGATACTTGAGCTTCTGAGCTAACCATAGCAAATGATGAATTGTATTTGCGAATATTTTCAAAATAATTTTTTGACTTACTTTTTATTGAAGGTTCATTTGAAATAAGTCCATCATACAATGATTTAAAATATTCATTTTGACTTAAGGGCGGTAATATTGCTTTACCCTTATGACAACATGAAGTGAATGCAGTTCTGTCACCTAAAGTGACTTCAGATTCAAAATGTTTCGCATTGCAAAACCTGCATTCCAAATCCATTAATCCACAATCATAACTATAAAAAACTTTTGGAATGACATTTCGTGCACATTTAAATTTATCTGTCAAATTCACTTCTTCATTCTGTATAATATTAACACTATTTGTATTTTCATTACTATTATTATTATGTGTCCGCAAATATAGATTCCTTCTTCTTTGTCTCTCACTCCGACCCGTTAATGTTCTATGTCGAGGCATAATAAAAGTAGAAAAAAACTTTCATCGTCAGTAGAAAAAATCGTTATTTTTTTTTATTTTAGGTTGATTTCTTTAGAAACTGATCTATACAAATTGAATGAGTTGAGTTGAGTTGAGTTGATTAATTAGTATATACCTGCATTCCAAATCCATTAATCCACAATCATAACTATAAAAAACTTTTGGAATGACATTTCGTGCACATTTAAATTTATCTGTCAAATTCACTTCTTCATTCTGTATAATATTAACACTATTTGTATTTTCATTACTATTATTATTATGTGTCCGCAAATACAGATTCCTTCTTCTTTGTCTCTCACTCCGACCCGTTAATGTTCTATGTCGAGGCATAATAAAAGTAGAAAAAAACTTTCATCGTCAGTAGAAAAAATCGTTATTTTTTTTTTTATTTTAGGTTGATTTCTTTAGAAACTGATCTATACAAATTGAATGAGTTGAGTTGAGTTGAGTTGATTAATTAGTATATATATAATGCAAAACTTGTGTGTTTTTAAAAAATATTAGCATTCTGCGATAACTCTTTCTTATTATTATGTGTCCGCAAATACAGATTCCTTCTTCTTTGTCTCTCACTCCGACCCGTTAATGTTCTATGTCGAGGCATAATAAAAGTAGAAAAAAACTTTCATCGTCAGTAGAAAAAATCGTTATTTTTTTTTATTTTAGGTTGATTTCTTTAGAAACTGATCTATACAAATTGAATGAGTTGAGTTGAGTTGAGTTGATTAATTAGTATATATATAATGCAAAACTTGTGTGTTTTTAAAAAATATTAGCATTCTGCGATAACTCTTTCAGATGAAACTGGCTATTTAAAAAAGTAACTCATTGTTATTAACTTTTATTATTGTTATTAACATATTAACTTTTTATTATTAATTGAAATTTCAAAATTTTGGCAACAGTATAAAAAAATGAAAATGCTAATTTTAATCTGGAAATAAAACCCGATAATATAGGCTTTGAATTGCACCTTTGTCGTTTCACAAATGTTCCAATTTCTCGTCTTTGTCGTTGTATTTTTAAAAAATATTAGCATTCTGCACTTCTTCTCTATATAAACTGTAAGTGTGCGAAATTTCATAATCCTCCGTCCGCGCAATTTTCGTAAAAAGGGGTACAAAGTTTTTGCTTCACGTATTAATATATAGATTTTTTTTATTTTAGGTTGATTTCTTTAGAAACTGATCTATACAAATTGAATGAGTTGAGTTGAGTTGAGTTGATTAATTAGTATATATATAATGCAAAACTTGTGTGTTTTTAAAAAATATTAGCATTCTGCGATAACTCTTTCTTATTATTATGTGTCCGCAAATATAGATTCCTTCTTCTTTGTCTCTCACTCCGACCCGTTAATGTTCTATGTCGAGGCATAATAAAAGTAGAAAAAAACTTTCATCGTCAGTAGAAAAAATCGTTATTTTTTTTTATTTTAGGTTGATTTCTTTAGAAACTGATCTATACAAATTGAATGAGTTGAGTTGAGTTGAGTTGATTAATTAGTATATATATAATGCAAAACTTGTGTGTTTTTAAAAAATATTAGCATTCTGCGATAACTCTTTCAGATGAAACTGGCTATTTAAAAAAGTAACTCATTGTTATTAACTTTTATTATTGTTATTAACATATTAACTTTTTATTATTAATTGAAATTTCAAAATTTTGGCAACAGTATAAAAAAATGAAAATGCTAATTTTAATCTGGAAATAAAACCCGATAATATAGGCTTTGAATTGCACCTTTGTCGTTTCACAAATGTTCCAATTTCTCGTCTTTGTCGTTGTATTTTTAAAAAATATTAGCATTCTGCATTTCTTCTCTATATAAACTGTAAATGTGCGAAATTTCATAATCCTCCGTCCGCGCAATTTTCGTAAAAAGGGGTACAAAGTTTTTGCTTCACGTATTTTTTCGTAAAAAGGGGTACAAAGTTTTTGCTTCACGTATTAATATATAGATAATGAGTTCGATGATTTCAAAAGAATGGCCAATTTATGTTAGGATATAGGAGAGAAAACAGACTGGTCTCTTATCATTTTATAAAATGTATTTAGTTTAAATATATGCCTATTGAATTCATAAATGATATGTGAAATAATTCAATGAAGTAGTTTTTATTTCCTCAGTAAATAACAATGTTGCGCCTTTTTTTAAGTACTGATATATATATATATATATATATATATATATATATATATATATATATATATATATATATTTTTTTTTTTTTTTTCTGAAAATATACGAAATGTGACTACAATGAAAAAAAACATTTTTAGAAAATTTTGTGGATTTTTATTAAGTTTTTTTATGAGCATTTTGAAAGACGATTTTCATTGTATGATACATTTATTTTAATCAGTAAATATTTATAATTTAGAACTTTATTTATGTGTAACCATTTCTTTTCTTTTGTAAACCACAGTGATAAACATTATTTATTTAAGCTAAAATCCAAAATGTGATGATGTATTTATACAATATAAGCAGAATGTGTTGTCTAAGTTAATAAAGAATGCATATATAATGTTCTGTTTGTTTAAAAAATGTACTGCCACTTTATTATTATTGATCGCTTAAAAATTAGATAAATATTATTTAGTTAGATTCTTGCTCTAATCAAAAGGTATCAGTTATAACTTATATTTAAAAAAGAAAAAAAAAATGAATCATTGTATATAAAACTATCGAAACTGTATATGTAAATATTTATTTTTAAACTATTTATGGTAATAAGAAAGTTAACACAATATATTTCCAGTTTATAAATGGTACTAAAACCTCATTATTTTTTAAAATGTATAATTATAAAGCTAATAATTTCAAACACTTTTATTATTATTTTATCTATTAAAAAATAATTGTAACAACTATACATTTAAAATTTAACTTTATGCAAACATAGGTAAATGTCATGGCTTAAATTGTTAACATGCTTTTGCATAAAAAAGAATATAATGAACTCGAATTGTAACCAAGAAGGTGATAAGATAATGAAACTATTTCATGTGTGTAAAGATTTGTGTTTTGAAGATTTTAGTGATATAGGTAGTCATTATAAGATAATTCATTTTTATAAATTTCTATCAGAATTATGAAAAACTGTTATGTACAAGAAAATTTCGCAAATTATTATTTTTCGAATATTGATGTAGTTATGTGTAAATAATACAAGATGTCATACATTTTTTTCCCAAAAAGATATAAACTATTTTTAAAACTAATTAATTTATTGAAGATTCGGTGTCTGTTTCAGTAGATTTATATATTTAAGAAGTAGTATGAAAATAATGGAAAGTTTTCTGAATATGATGAATTATATTGTGGTGTGATGAAAAAATATCATAATGGGTATATAGTAATACCAAAACAATTTATTTAATGATAATAGTAATAAGGAAATCGCTTAGTACAACACATGCCGAGTAGAATTCTGTTTTAGATTGGACTGCAATTATTATTTTAGTCACTCAATGTAATTTTCCCCTATGCAAATCTAGCAGAATGCATAAGTTAAATTTTATTTCTTTAATATAGAACATTCAACATTTTACTTTAAAACATCTTTTAAAATATGACAGTATTAAACAGATTCCTTACTTAATCCAAATTATTAAATGAAAATAACTCTTTTCAAAATTCACGAGTAAGAAAATAAAGTTACAATAAAGAAATAAATAAATAGACTAAAAAAGTTTTTCACAAGATAAAATATAATTTTTTTAAACTGAAAAAGAACATTGCATAAAAAATCTCATTATATTTCTAGATAATGATAATAATAATTATAGTAATACAATAACGTTTCATTAAATAGTAATAATAAGTAATTTTTGTTATATTTTTTCGCCAAAAGAAAATAAAAGAATTTATAAACTAAAAAAAAAAAAAAAAAAAAAAAAAAAAAAATTATTAAATATTTTCTTAGACCTAAAAATTAGTAATAAGAATAAAAATAAAAAAATAACAAGTTTAAAAAATTCCTAAAAAGAAAATATAGAATTGACAAACTGAAACAAAAGAAGAGAAATATTTAAAAAATATCTCATTAAATCTAAAAATAGTTACATTAATAAAAATAAAAAATAACAAGTTTAAAAAATTCAGAAAAAGAAAATATAGAATTAACAAACTGAAAAAAGAAGAGAATTTTTTTTTTTAAATATTTCATCAAACCTAAAAACAGTTACATCAATTAAAAAAAAAAAAAAAAAAAAAAAAAAAAAAGTTTAAAAATTTCAGAGAAAAGAAAGTACAGCATTAACAAAATGGAAAAAAAAAAAAAAAAAAGAATTGTTAAATTTTTTTTCAATTATTATTATTAAACTTAAAAATTAAAAATGAATAACTGTTAACAAATTTTTCGCATGTTTTAAAATTAAATATGATTGCATTTTTACTATTGTAAATAAAATGTAAGGAAAAAAAAAAATGTTTTATTTATTTTTTTTTTTTTTTTAAGAAAAAACTAGAACATTAGTTTTTTGAATTATTTTTATAATTTTTCCAGGAAAAGAATTAAACTTTATTTCTTAAAAAATAAATAAATAAAAATAAAATAAAATAAATAAATAAATAAAAATAAATAATAATAATAATAAATAAAATAAATAAAAGATATATATGTTTTGTAATTTATAAAAACATAAAATAAATCAGCAACATGTGCAAAAAACTTCTTTTGCATGTTTAAAAAATAAAATGTGATCGTATTATCAATCATGTAAATAAAATTTTAAGAAAATGGGATTGTTTTAATGTTTTTCAAGAAAGAAATATCTCGAACAATATTTTCTAATTGTTTAAAAAATGTTCACAAAAATGAACAAATCACCAATATTATATGAATATTTCGGGAAGATCACGTCATTTATCAATCTCCTTGTTGCCTATATCCCCTTGGACTATACCTTGAAGTTAAAAGCCATGTGGGGAAAACCTCTTCCCACCCACTATCTCTAGAAAACCGAAACGAAAAGAAGAACGTTCATGCTAACAACGCCGTAGCTTAGTCGGTAGAGCGCGGAGCTTGCATGCCACAGATGGTGGGTTCGATTCCACTGGAGGCTAATATCGTTTTGTAAAAAATCTGGCGAATTAAAATAGTCGGACAAAAAATTAAGACAGAGTTTCACTCATTAAGATTGATTAATGAAATATTGATTAAAAAATTAATTACTGATTAAAAATATACTACACATTGTCCTCTTTACGGTTGATGACGTCATTCTCTTTCATGTTCTGAGAGGATTCTGTGTTATCCCTTTAAGAAAACTCTCCCCTCCCCGTCACCCTTCCGTCTCATGTCTTGACAAGAAGTCAAGGTTGCCAACGGATAAAAATAAACTCTACCCTCGTCATCTTTCACGAGAATAGCTACACTCCGTCATGTTGCATGATCAAGCAACCAACCAACCAACAAATTAAAAAATACCCCCCTTATCTTTCACGATCAACCAACCAACCAACCATTCAACCGTTTTGACCCCCAAAGCGCTCCGCTTACCACTGATATGGTTGGTTACTTCAGAAACATTGATAGGCGTTCTGTATAACTCGCTCAATTTCAGGTCTCGCAAGTGCGTTCCTTTAAAAACGGCTGTATAGATTTTTTTTTTCAACTTGCCATATTAACTGCCTTTTAAATGTCATTTTGTATGCAATTATTGTTTTCCGGTCAATAACTGAGTATGCCAAGATTTGGTAAAAGTCGGTATCTCAAAAACGGCTCTAACGATTTTCTTGAAAATTGCTACATAAATCCATTTTAGATATCCTTTCTCATGTATTATGTGGTTATTACAGGAAAATTAGATCTCGGAAATTGGAATTTCAAAAAATAACTCCAATTATTTTTTCTTATTTACTTTCTTCTACATTCAATAGAAGAATGTATTGGATTCATAAAAATTTTCGACCTCGGGTTTTCAATGGATTTGCACGTTTTGAGAGCTGTAGAACACGATTTGACCATTTTTAGAAAATATCTGTCTGTCTGTCTCTGTGCGTGTGTGTGTGACAAAATTTTGTGACAACTGTATCTCAGGTAGAGGTCTGCACGGGCCGGGCTTGCGACCCGAGTCCGACCCGGCCCTCGGGCCGGGTTCGGGCTGAATTTTTCAATATGCTCGGGCTTAAAAAAATTTTCAGGTGCGGGCTGGCCAGACTCGGGCTCAATTTTTTTGTGCATGCTCGGGCCAGGCCGGAATGAAATTTTTCCTGGTCGTGTCGGCCCGAACCTTTTTCTGGTTTCCTCGTTAATCAACGAAAAAAGAAAAGATAAAATATTTCTTCAGTCATTTATGTTACATAATTTTACAGGTTAGTATGTCACATAAAATTTTATTTTGGTTAATAATGTCTGTAACTTCAGTTTAATTGTCTATCAGTTCGCGATCTGATTTTTCTCTAATATTTTTAGCATGTCGCGAATTTAATATATTTTATTTAAAGTAATATTAGATGGTTTCCTATTCAAAATAGTATGCATGTCACTACTAGTTTGCGCCCATGTACAAACAAAAGATGTTATATACGTTACTGTGTATAAGGCTCTGTGCCCTATGGTCTGTAGAGTTTAGGTGTTATGAAGGCTATAAAAATGTAACTGTAACTTTTTCTCTAAGGCTCCCTTTTCTTTTTCCAGTGCACTGGATGAAAGTAGTATCATTTTTAGCATGCGTAAAAACAGCTATTCTATTCTAATGAATATAGTTGGATTAGCGTCAAAGTTTTGTTTACCGGATCACATTTCGGATACATTACGGTATATAAGAGGAAATGGTTGAAACTGTATTTTTAGTCGTATTAACCATTTTAAATACCTTCCTATATTGTTTGATGAATGCTAATATTTTCGATTTGACTTTTTGTCTGTCTTTGTGTCTTCTGTACATCTGCAGTAATGATTTTCTGTTTATATATAATTATCTTGTAAAAATTCAGTTTTATTAAAGAACACTCTATTGCTTGGCTATATAAAACCTCTGCAAAACACATACTAAAGATCTTTTTCATAGAAAATCATGATTTTTTTTTTTTTTTTTTTTTTTTTTTACCTTTTACATATTTTTGAATCGGGACGGGCCGGGTTGGACCATATTTTATCGTTTTTTTGTCCAGGCCGGGCCGTGCACTCGTAAAAATAAACGGGCTGTGTCGGGACCGGGCCCAATTTTTCGATTTCATACCGGGCGTGACCGGGTAAGCAAAGCCTCCGTACGGGCCGGGCCTCGAAGTTCCGGCCCGTGCAGACCTCTAAACTCAGGTACTACTGCACGGAATTTCATGCAAATTGGTATGTAGTTACACATTGACATACATTGGTGCCTATCAAGTTTTGGTAAAAATTGTCCAACAGCTTGCGTCGCCATCCCGCTTTTTTCTAAATTTTTAACATGGTGGTATAGGAAAAAATTTTGTATAGATGTGCATAAGGAGAATTATTTTTTAATAATCATTATGAAATTTAAAACAATTATTCGTAATAGAGATAGTCAACTGGGGAAAAAAATATGTGTATGTAGGAGCCTCGCATACCCCCCCCCCCAGGAGAGGGAAGTCCCCCCTTGAGAGGAGCAAATTTTCATGATGGGTATCTTTTAAAAGAGCTCGCCAATACCTTTAAATCGAATGGTTGAACCATCAGTTTGCGATAATTTAAAATAAAGTTAACGATTTTTTTCATTTTTAACAAAAAATAAATAAATAAATAAATAAATAAACAAATAAAATGTAATATTGAGAATAAAATTGACTTTTTTTGGATATTTAGTGTTGTACTACTTCTCTAATATGGAAACCGTCTGCATTATCATGGAAGATAATTTTCTTATTGAATGAATTCGTATAGGAAAATATAGAAGAAAGTCATGTGGTGGCCACAACATACTAGTTTTTTAACTCGCTATGTAAATCGGTTTTACATGTCTTTATACGAGTATCATCTTTCTCTTACCGAAAGTTTTTAGGTGTCTACTTTTGTTAGATCAATTTTATCTCTTCTCATCATATTATCCTCCAAAAAATGCATAAAATACGAGTAATAGCGGGCAATGGAAGTCGTGTGGTTGTTTCACACCAGATTTTTTTTTAAACCTCCAGAGTAAAATATAAAACTGTATATTTGTTTTTAGCATTTACAAGATACGCGCCACCGTTCAGGTGACTTAAGTGATTTTTTGTGATATTTGATATTTTTTCTCTCTCTCTTTTTTCCCCCCGCTGTTTAAAATGATTCTTTGTTGTTTTTGTTTTAAACATTATTATCTTAAATATTTTTTAAATTAATTAACTTTTAACTTTACTTTTTAACACTTTCCAACAAGGTTGAAAAGTGTTAATGTATTCGCTTTGTCTATCTGTCACTGTCCGTCCGCGCTCTAACTCTCGTAAATATTTATAGAATTTCTTGAAACTGATATATCTCATTCAAGTTCACTACCGAATGTTCCCTACTGAAAATGGAGTGAATACCTCTGCAGGTTTGTGTACAGGAGTACAGGGACACCCGAAAGCTTTCCAGAGCATTGTGTTCTGAAAAAGGTATTTCTATAGACCATATTTTAATACCTTTACTGTACACAAATCTTAATAAAATTGAAATATGTCATTCCAGTTCACTATCGAATGTTTCTTATGTAAAATGGCATAAATACCAGCACTTGTTCGTGTGCAAGGACACTCGAAAGTATTCCAAATCATTGCGTTCTATGAGGAGTAGTTCTATAAGCCAAATTTTAATAACTTTACTTTTCACAAAGCTTAATGAAATTGAAATATGTTATCCATATGCAAAAAAGAATGCTTGATATAGAATATTGTATAATAAGCATTAGATTTACAGGGACACACAAAAATATATAGTTTCTTTAAGAGATATTAATAAAAAAAAAATTTGCTGGAATTGCACTTTCGTTTAAATTAAGCGTTTTTAGCACTTTCAAACAATTTTTAAGTGTGAAAATGCTTTCAATTTGTGTATTTGTCTGTCTGATTGTTTATCTTTCTATCTGTCTGTCTCCCGCCCCAGCGTCCGTAAATATTTTCAGAATTTAAAAAAAAAAATTATATATTAGTCAAGTTTACAATGGAATATTTCCTATTTAAAATGGCATTAATAGTCCTGTACAGCTAGTTTATGTACAGGGACAAAAAAAAAAAAAAAAAAAAAAAAAAAAGCCAATGCATTGCGTTTTAAGAGATACATTTTTAAAAATCACATTTAAATAACTTTCTACTGTAAAAATCATATAGAAATTTTTACGTATTGTTAATATTGTAACATAATATTTTGCAGTATGATTAACCTTCAAATTTCCAGGGCTACACTAAAGTATTCAGATACATTAAGGGCTGCAATTCTAACCTAACGGCTGCACTTTCCTTTGTGTTAAGCCTTTCTAACACTTTCCAACAATGTCTAAGAGTGATTTTAAATTCAATTAGTCTATCTGTATATTAAGTTGATTTCTTTAAAAATCGACCTATTGCAATCACTTCGTTTATCTCTCTCTCTCTCTCTCTCTATATATATATATATATATATATATATATAGATATAGATATATAGATATATAGATATATATAATGAAAATTTTGTCATCATGATAACTCCCAAAATAATATTCCAAATCGAACCAAATTTGGACAGTGAACTGATCTTATAAATATCTTGGATGAGTTCGTTAACCAAGTTGCTCCGACTTTTTGTTTTCAAGTGGCAGCCACTTGAAAATTTCAAACCCACAATGTAAAAAGCAGATTTAAAGAAAGATTTGCTTGAATTTTGATGTAAATACAGGCTACATAAAGGTCTCAATGAAGTTTATTAATGAAGTTTATCCGCCATTTTTAATAAACTGACAGATATTTTAAGTTAAGCGGGGTCACTTGAAATCAGTCTACCACTTGAAATTTTAAAATCACTATAACTTCTGAAATAATAATCCAAATCGAATCAAATTTGAACAGTGTCTCAACTTATTTTATAAATATCTTAGATGAGTTTGTTAACCAAGTTGCTCCGCCATTTTGTTTTCAAGTGGAGACCACTTGAAAATTTCAAATTCAAATTGTAAAAAGTGTGTTCCGAATTATTTTTTTTAATTTTGATGTATATCTTAGATGAGTTTGTCAACCAAATTGCTCCGCCATTTTGATTTCAAATGGAGACCACTTGAAAATTTAAATTGTAAAAAGCGTATTCCGAATTTGTTTGAATTTTGACGTAAATACAGACTACATAAGGATCTCAATGAAGTTTATTAATGAACTATATCCGCCATTTTTAATAAAGTGGCAGATATCTTAAGTTAAGCGGTGCCACTTGAAATCAGACTACCACCTGAAAATTTAAAATCGTAATAACTTCTGAAATAATACTCCAAATCGAACCAAATTTGGACAGTATCTTAACTTACCTTATAAATTTCTTAGATGAGTTTTTTAACCAAGTTGCTTCGCCATTTTGATTTCAAGTGGAGACCACTTGAAAATTTCAAATTCAAATTGTAAAAAGCGTATTCAGAATGTGTTTGAAATTTTATGTATACATAGATTACATAAGTGTCTTGTAATGACTTCAGACTAATGACTTTAAGACTCACGAGAGGGCGCTGTTTGTTCAGCACGGTGAAAAGACTTTCGAATTGAAGAGAGACTTTAGTTTTTAGTTTGGTTTTAGAAGGGAATGATGCAACGCCGAGAATAGCGGGTGCCTGGCTTGAGTGACGTTCATTATTTGTAGTCCAAAGATTATCGACCATTTTATGCAATATGTGTTACGTGTTTTCGTTTACCTTTTATGTATGTGTGTTTGTGTCGTATAGTGTTTGTAAATGAGAAAAAAAAAATATTTCTCTAAAGAAAAGCAATCTTTTCTTGATGATTTCAAGCCTACGATACATTACAGTCTCAATGAACTTTATCTGCCATTTTTACTTTCTTCTATATGTAATATAGAGAAAGTATTGGATTCGCGAAAATTTTCGACCTCCGTTTATTGACGGATCTACACGTTTTGGGATGTCCTGAACACGAATTGATAGTTTTTAGAAAATGTCTGTCTGTGTGTCTGTGGTTTAGTGTTTTCACCGTATCTCACGAACCAATGAATGAAATTCAACCAAACTTGATATATAGTTGGACCCTGGCGGGGCATTGTGCTGATTAGATTTGGGGATCAATAGCCCAGCAGGTGGCGCTGTGATCGCATTTTATGTAAATTTTTAACATGGCAATATAGGACAAATTTTCGTATTTTTCACCGTATCTCACGAACCAATGAATGAAATTCAACCGAACTTGGTATATAGTTGGAACCTGACGGGGCATGGTGCTGATTAGATTTAGGGATCAATCGTCCAGCAGGTGGTGCTGTGATCGCAAAATTTCGTATTTTTCACCGTATCTCACGAACCGATGAATGAAATCGAACCAAACTTGGTGTACAGTTGGACCCTGACATGGAAAGGGTCTGATTAGATTTTGGGATCAATCGCCCAGCAGATGGCGCTGTCATCGCATTTTATGTAAACTTTCAACTTGGCAGTATAGGACAAAATTTCGTATAAATGTACATAATGAGCGTTATTTTAAACTTGTGATTGTAAAATTAATATGAATTATTGATAATAGTAGTAGTTAACTACGAAAAAAAATTTGTGCATGTGGGGGCACCGGTTCCTCCCCTGGGGGGGTAAATTTTCAAGATGGGTATCTTTCGAAAGATCTCGTGAATACCTTTAAAACGAATGGTTGAACTATAAATCTGTGGCAATTTGAAACAAAGTTATCGATTTTTTTACTTTTAACGAAAAAAAAACTTAGAAAACGTTTTTTTTTTTTTTTTTTTTTTAACGAAATTTGACCAAACTTGGTATTTAGTTGGTCCCCGACATAAACTGGTGCTGATTACATTTGGGGATCAATAGCTCAACAGGTGGCGCTGTGATCGCATTTTTTCTAAATTTTTAACATGGCAGTATAGGACAAAATTTCGTATAAATGTACATAATGAGAGTTATTTTTAACTTGTGATTGTAAAATTAATGTGAGTTATTGATAATAGTAATAGTTAACTAGGAAAAAATTTTGCGCATGTGGGGGCACCGGTTCCCCCCCTGGGGGGGAAGTACCCCCCCGGGGAGGGTAAATTTTTAAGATGGGTATCTTTCGAAAGATCTCGTCAATACCTTTAAAACGAATGGTTGAACTATAAATCTGTGATAATTTAAAACAAAGTTATCAATGTTTTTTACTTTTAACAAAAAAAAAAAAAAAAAAAAAACAGAAAAAAAAAAATCGTTTTTTTTTTTTTTTTTTAAAATATTGTTACTGGTTGAATATGTATTACTTTTAACAAAAAAAAAAAACTTAGAAAAAAATCGTATTTTTTTTTTTTTTTTTTTAACGAAACTTAACCAAACTTCGTATTTAGTTGGTCCCCGACATAAACTGGTCCTGATTACATTTAGGGATCAATAGCTCAACAGGTGGCGCTGTGATCGCATTTTTTCTAAATTTTTAACATGGCAATATAGGACAAAATTTCGTATAAATGTACATAATGAGCGTTAATTTAAACTTGTGATTGTAAAATTAATATCAATTATTGATAATAGTAGTAGTTACTGATTGTTACTGATTGAATATGTATATAGGAAAATATAGAAGAAAGTCTTGTGGTGGCCACAGCATACTAGTTAATAAAGTGGCGGATATCTTAAGTTAAACGGGGCCACTTGAAATCAGGCTACCACTTGAAAATTTAAAATCGTAATAACTTCTGAAATAATACTCCGAATCGAACCAAATTTTGACAGTATCTTAACTTATCTTATAAATAGCTTAGATGAGTTTTTTAACCAAGTTGTTTAAATTCACATTGTAAAAAGCGCATTCCGAATTTGATTGAATTTTGATGCATACAGAGACCGTATAAGGGTCTCAACCAAGTTGATTAATGAACTTTAACCGCCATTTTTTGGAAAGTACCTGATATCTTATAATAAGCGGGCCACTTGAAATCAGGCTCCCACTTGAAAATTTAAAATCACGGTAACTTCTGAAATAATATTCCAAATCGAACAAAATTTGGACAGTGATATTATCATATATTTAATTGTCTGGGCAACTTGTCCCGACATCTTGTTTCTTAGTTGCAGCCTCTTGAAATCACATTGCCACTTGAAAATATGTTATCACGATAACTTTTAAAATTCTAAACTAACTCAACTAAAAGTTGGATAGTGAACTTTTGGTTCAAATATATAAGATAAAATCACTTGGTGACTTGATCCGCAATTTTATTTCCAAATGGCGGCCACTTGAAAATTTGTCATTATGGTAACTTTAGTAATACTGAATCAATTCGCATAAAATTTGGATAGTGGATTTATCATTCAAATATCTCAGATAAGTTCGCTGGGCATCTCACTCCGCTATTTTACCAAGTGGTGCCACATGAAAATTATGACGATAATTTTTGAAATACTGATTTAATTTAAACTAGAACTGGACAATTAACTTATCATAGAAATATATTGGATGATTTCGCTTGTCAAGTTGTTTCGCCATTTTGTTTCCAAGTCGCAGCCACTTAGACTGCCATTTGAAATTTGCCATAATAATAACTTTTGAAACACGGCACTGATTTGAACCACAGTTGGACAGTGAACCTATGCTTCAAATATCTTGAATGTGTTTGCTGGGCAACTTGTTCCACTGTATTGTTTTCAAGTGGCGGCTACTTGAAAATTTGTTATCACGGTAACTTTTGAAATACTTAATCAATTCAAATCAAAGTTGGAAAATGGATTTATCATTAAAACAACAAAAATCTAGAAATTTCACGTAACTCGTGAACCAATCACGTTATTGCGTCTATCTTTGGTATACCGATAGTAAGTATTTTATCGCCAAAGTCCCCAAAAAAGTCGCCATGGAGGAAAAGTCGCCAAATTTGGCGCCAAATCCATTACCTGCCGTATTGGATATTTTTAATGCGTTTTTAAGGGAAAATTAGGCTATTTTAATGCTAAAACAAACTAGAAATGCAGAAAACTAACATTTTATCAACTTACTAAGCCTCTCTGAAAGAATTTCTAAAAAAAAAAAAAAAAAAAAAATACGTGTGGCACTCGAGGACTGCCGCGGTAAAGCTATTGCATAGCATTTTTTATCAACTTATGCAATTATAATTATTTATTTATTTTATTTATGCAGTATTTTTTTTTTCTTTGATATTAATTCAAGTTACACTTTTTGAGCGTGGTGACCGATAAGAAAACAAATTTTTTTCTTTTATTGAATAAATGAGAATATCTCCGCAATGAGAATATATCAAAAATATCCGCAATCGATTTGTAGGCATCGAAAACCTCGATGTACCAAATTTCAATGATCTAACTCTATTTTTTGAAAAAAGGTATTTTAATAGGTTTTTAAAGGCATGCCAAGTCGAATGGGGATATTCAAGTTTTTTCTTTGATATAATTTCAAGCTACACTTTTTGAGCGTGGTGACCGATAAGAAAACAAATTTTAATAGAGAAAAGGTATTTAATAGGTTTTAAAGGCCTGTAAGTCGAATGGGGATATTCAAGCTTTTTCTTTGATATTAATGAATAAGATAACAATAATAAGAAAGCAAATTTTAATAGAGAAAAGGTATTTTAATAGGTTTTAAAGGCCTGCAAGTCGAATGGGGATATTCAAGTTTTTTCTTTGATATTAATTCAAGTTACACTTTTTGAGCGTGGTGACCGATAAGAAAACAAATTTTAACAGAGAAAAGGTATTTAATAGGTTTTAAAGGCCTGCAAGTCGAATGTGGATATTCAAGTTTTTTCTTTGATATTAATTCAAGTTACACTTTTTGAGCGTGGTGACCGATATAAAACAAATTTTAACAGAGAAAAGGTATTTAATAGGTTTTAAAGGCCTGCAAGTCGAATGGGGATATTCAAGGTTTTTCTTTGATATTAATGAATAAGATAACAATAATGATAAGATAACAATAATGATAAGAAAACAAATTTTAATAGAGAAAAGGTATTTTAATAGGTTTTAAAGGCCTGCAAGTCGAATATGGATATTCAAGTTTTTTCTTTGATATTAATTCAAGTTACACTTTTTGAGCGTGGTGACCGATATAAAACAAATTTTAATAGAGAAAAGGTATTTAATAGGTTTTAAAGGCCTGCAAGTCGAATGAGGCCATTCAAGTTTTCTCTTTGATATTAATGAATAAGATAACAATAATGATAAGAAAACAAATTTTAATAGAGAAAAGGTATTTTAATAGGTTTTAAAGGCCTGCAAGTCGAATGGGGATATTCAATTTTTTTCTTTGATATTAATTCAAGTTACACTTTTTGAGCGTGGTGACCGATAAGAAAACAAATTTTAATAGAGAAAAGGTATTTAATAGGTTTTAAAGGTCTGCAAGTCGAATGGGGATATTCAAGTTTTTTCTTTGATATTAATTCAAGTTACACTTTTTGAGCGTGGTGACCGATAAGGAAACAAATTTTAATAGAGAAAAGGTATTTAATAGGTTTTAAAGGCCTGCAAGTCGAATGGGGATATTCAAGTTTTTTCTTTGATATTAATTCAAGTTACACTTTTTGAGCGTAGTGACCGATAACAAAACAAATTTTAATAGAGAAAAGGTATTTAATAGGTTTTAAAGGTCTGCAAGTCGAATGGGGATATTCAAGTTTTTTCTTTGATATTAATTCAAGTTACACTTTTTGAGCGTGGTGACCGATATAAAACAAATTTTAATAGAGAAAAGGTATTTAATAGGTTTTAAAGGCCTGCAAGTCGAATGGGGATATTCAAGGTTTTTCTTTGATATTAATGAATAAGATAACAATAATGATAAGATAACAAAAATGATAATGATAAGAAAACAAATTTTAATAGAGAAAAGGTATTTTAATAGGTTTTAAAGGCCTGCAAGTCGAATGGGGATATTCAATTTTTTTCTTTGATATTAATTCAAGTTACACTTTTTGAGCGTGGTGACCGATAAGAAAACAAATTTTAATAGAGAAAAGGTATTTAATAGGTTTTAAAGGCCTGCAAGTCGAATGGGGATATTAAAGTTTTTTCTTTGATATTAATTCAAGTTACACTTTTTGAGCGTGGTGACCGATAAGAAAACAAATTTTAATAGAGAAAACGTATTTAATAGGTTTTAAAGGCCTGCAAGTCGAATGGGGATATTCAAGTTTTTTCTTTGATATTAATTCAAGTTACACTTTCTGAGCGTGGTGACCGATAAGAAAACAAATTTTAATAGAGAAAAGGTATTTAATAGGTTTTAAAGGCCTGCAAGTCCAATGTGGATATTGAAGTTTTTTCTTTGATATTAATTCAAGTTACACTTTTTGAGCGTGGTGACCGATATAAAACAAATTTTAATAGAGAAAAGGTATTGAATAGGTTTTAAAGGCCTGCAAGTCGAATGGGGATATTCAAGTTTTTCTTTGATATTAATGAATAAGATAACAATAATGATAAGAAAACAAATTTTAATAGAGAAAAGGTATTTAATAGGTTTTAAAGGCCTGCAAGTCGAATGGAGATATTCAAGTTTTATCTGATCTACTTTATACACAAATTTTACGCGTACAGCTATTCACTGTTGTACATAGATGACAGATACCTATACACCTATATACTTTCTCACAAACAGCTGCTTATGTATTCGTCCGATTTCGGAGCAGCTCGTCTCGATCTGTGCGAGCTTCGTACAGCCGAAGTTTACCGAACTGTGTTAGGTTTTTTTTTCGTTACGGAATTTTTCAATTCGGTCGCCGCGCTCAAAGCCCGCGATAAAAGCTATACAATAGCTTAAAAAAAAAAAAAAATTCAAATTTGCAACGATATTTTAGATGATTAACTTTCTCACTGCCATTTTGATCGAAGAGGCAGCCACTTAATTTTTCAACACAATGACTTTTGAGATTTTGAGTTTATTCGAACTATGTGTGTACAGTAGACTTATTTCACAAATACTTTTGATATATTTGTCAACTTAACCCACCATTTTGTTTCCAAGCGCCGGCCACTTGAAAATTTTAAATTCACATAAAAAGGTGTTTATGGACCGATTTGCTTAAAACTCCATATGTGCATAGCCTACATCAATATTTCTACCAAGTCCATTAATAATTTGTAGCCGCAATTTTGAAACAAAATGACGGCTACTTCATAAGAAAAAAGAAATCAACCTACCCTTCCGAATAAGCCGGAAGGACTTGTTTTTCAGTCTTTATGTCTGTTGTGTGATAACGTTAGGCAAAGAATATTGAAAGATATATGATACAACAAATACGTGCAGTTGGAAAGTGTTAATATTCAATGCGTACTGCATGATTTTTCGTTCTTTTTTTTTTTTTTTTTTAAAAAGACTGATTTCTTTAGAAATCAACCTACTATATCATTCGTTTATCTCGCTATCTATCTACAATGAAAAGTTTGTCATCACGATAACTCCCGAAATAATACTCGAAATCCAACCAAATTTGGACAGTGAACTGATCTTATAAATATCTTGGATGAGTTCGCTAACCAAGCTGCTCGACTTTTTGTTTTCAAGTGGCAGCAACTTGAATATTTCTAACCCACATTGTAAAAAGCGTATTTAAAGCAAGATTTGCTTGAATTTTGATGCAAATATAGACTACATAAGGGTCTCAATGAACTTTATTAATGAACTTTGTCCGCCATTTTTAATAAAGTGGCAGATATCTTAAGTTAAGTGGGGCCACTTGAAATCAGGTTACCACTTAAATATTTTAAATCACAATAACTTCCGAAATAATACTCCAAATCGAACCAAATTTGAACAGTGTTTTAACTTATGTTATAAATATCTTGGATGAGTTTCTTAACCAAATTACTCCACCATTTTGTTTTCAAGTGGAGACCACTTGAAAACTTCAAATTCAAATTGTAAAAAGCGTATCCCGAATCTGTTTGAATTTTGATGTATACATAAACTATATAAGTGTCTCAATGAAGTTTACTAATGAACTTTATCCACCATTTTTAACAAAGTGTGGGTGTTATAAACTAAACGAGACAACTTGAAATTAGGCTACTACTTGAAAATTTATAAACATAATAACTTTTTAAATTCTTTTTCAATTCGAACCAAAGTTGGACAACGATCTTATCATATAATTATCTTACATAAGTTTGTTCACTGGACAAATTGTTCAAACATCTTGTTTCCAGTTGCAACCACTTGAAATCACGCTGCCACTTGAAAATGGGCTATCAAGATAATTTTTAAAATACTAAACTGATCCAAACAAAAGTTGGATAGTGAATTTATGGTTCAAATATCTTGGATACGTTCGCTTGGTAACTTGATCCGCAATTTTACTTTCAAGTGGCTTGAAAGTGTCACTTGAAAATTTGTCATTATGATAATTTTTGTAATACTAAATCAATTCGCATCAAATTTGGGTAGTTGATTTACCATTCAAATATCTGAGATAAGTTTGCTGGGCATCTCACTCCGCTTTTTTTTTTTTTCAAGTGGTGGCCACTTGATATCACAGTGCCACTTGAAAATTTCTTATCACGATAATTTTTGTAATACTGATTTAATATGAACTAAAACTGGACACTAAACTTATCATACAAATATTTTGTAGGATTTCGATGGACAAGTTGTTTCGCCATTTTATTTCCAATTTGCAATCACTTAGATTGCCACTTGAAAATTTGTCATAACAATAACTTTTGAAACACTGCACTGATTCGAACCAAAGTTTGACAGTGAACTTATGCTTCAAATATCTTGGACGAGTTTGCTGTGACACTTGCTCCATTATATTGTTTCCAAGTGGCGGCTACTTGAAAATTTGTTATCATGGTAACTTTTGAAATACTTGATCAATACAATACAAACCAAAGTTGAAAAATGGATTTATCATTCAAATATCACCAAGTCCATTATCTATCAACAAGTCCATTAATAATTTGTAGCCGCCATTTTGTTTCAAAATGGCGGCTACTTGTTAAGGAGAAAGAAATCAACCTACCCTTCCGAATGAGCCGAAAGGATTTTTTTATAATTAAAATGACAAAATATCAACTATATGCTTTATTTTACTTTCAGATAATTCTGATGTTTCTTTCACTACTTTATATTGATTTTGTGCTTTAAGTTTCATTGTTATTATTGTTATTATGTTTCATTGCTTTAAGTTTCATTTCATTCTTTTTAATGAATAAAAGTTCCAATTAAATGTTCTAATTAATCTACAAGTGATTACAGTACAAATAAAATATTCAGATGCTTGAAAGTGCATATTTTACAGCTGTATATGTGAAAAAAACACGAAACCTTTATGCGACGGGATTTATGTAGCAAATTTGAAAAATTTTGTTAGACCCGTTTTAAGATACCGACATTCGGGAGCCTATGCTACTTTTCACCCAAACTTGGCAAATTCATCTCTTCACCGGAAACTAACAAATACATAAGATAAGATATCTAAAAGGGTGTTAATATGGCGAGTTTGAAGAAAATCCGTGGAGCCGTTTTAAAAGGATCGCACTTGCGAAATCTAAAATTGACCTAATTATACAAGAAATCTATCAATTTTCCTGAACTAACACATACGAAAAAACATCAAAAAGAGTGTCAATTGCAATTTTGAAGAAAATTGTTAGAGTCGTTTTTGAGATATGGACCTTCATTCCCAATTTCAGTTTTCCAATTTTCACCAGAAGTTGGAAAAATCATCTGTACATTAATTCTGAAGTTTCGTCGTTCTATCTTTATTAGGTTTGGCGATATGATATTTCCCAATTCAGAAAATTCCCCACATACATACATGTACACTCTGACCTATTACCAAACCTCTATTATGGACACGGGAGACCTTAAAAATATGCAAATCAGATGAAAACTCGATATCGAAATTTTTGACCGAATACAAAATTTCCATTATCAACAGCAAAAGATTAAAATAACCATTGCCAGAACCTCTTTTACGGACACGGGAGACCTAAAAAACGTACAAATCAGATGAAAACTCGATATCGAAATTTTTGATCGAATACTTCCCTTACCAACGGCAGTAGGTTAAAATAAATAAATCAGTAAAGCCTGTTAAAGCTACCTAAGGAAAATCACCGTTTCCTTCTGCATTCTAAAAAAACTATTGTTAAGTACCTGCGGACGCCAGCAAATTAAATAGTCACACTTTTATCTTCAAAGCGGTTACTCAATTGAATAACACGTACTGTGCTTTTCTGAAACTTAAATAGAAGTAAAAAAGAGCACAGCTACTTTGAATATTATTTACGAAAAGAAACCAGTTGAAAAATACAAAAAACTTTATCCCCGATGGAAAAACCTACTGCTCAAAAATAGAAAATTACTTATTCTAAAAATTTTAATACACACAAGCTCTCGGTTAAAGAGACCACGTATCTTATTTTTTTTTAACCAACGTTGCCATCCTATAATAATAATAATATTTATAAAGTAAATAATAGACAAAATAATACACATTTATGACATCCTCCCACCTTTTGATTATAAATAATAATCAAAACATAAAAACTATTAGTCAAAATAAAGCTGATACAAAGAGGGTAACATTAACCAGCAGACGCCAGTAAATTAAATATTCACACTTTTGTCTTCAAAGCGGTTACTCAATTGAATAACACATACTGTGCTTTTCTGAAACTTAAATAGAAGTAAAAAAGAGCACAGCTACATTGTATATTATTTACGAAAAGAAACCAGTTGAAAAATACAAAATATTTATTCCCAATGGAAAAACCTGCTCAAAAACAGAAAATTACTTATTCTAAAAGTTTTAATACACACGAGCTCTCCATTAAATGAGACCACGTATCTTATTTTTTTAAACCAACGTTGCCATCCAA
This sequence comes from Salticus scenicus, assembly GCA_963930645.1. Classification (NCBI taxonomy): domain Eukaryota; kingdom Metazoa; phylum Arthropoda; class Arachnida; order Araneae; family Salticidae; genus Salticus; species Salticus scenicus. The sequence continues at coordinate 1,146,917 of CAWVNO010002384.1, forward strand.
TAATAATAATATTTATAAAGTAAATAATAGACATAATAATACATTTTCAACAAAGCCTGATCCCACTAAATTAAACATTTTCTTAACTGAAAATTTTATGACTAAATAATTTTATAAATAGAAAAATTAAAAAAAAAAAAAAAAATCAATTGAGGTAGTGAATCAACGAATACTTTGCCAGCTTCGCTGGTCACTATATTTTCAACTAGTGAAGTTTCAGTTCCTTTTAAAATAAATGCAGCTGTGAGGACAGTCCTGCTCATAGAAATGAGGGAAATTTAGTTTCTGGGTTAATGTATTTGAGGGTTCTGGCTATTTCAATAACTACTTTGTTTTTTCATATTCTCTGTTTTGTCTGCTATGCATGATGCTATAAATCTGAGTAATTCCTTGGACTTTTTTATCATCATACTCTCCACCATTATTACCAAAAGTCTTTGAATGAATATTTTAAATTTTCTGGATAAACAATAAATGATTTGTGAGAAAATACGCTAACCAACTTCTATTTCGGAAAAAAAAAAAAAAAAAAAAAAAAAAAAAACATAATGGTATTTTAAATAATAATCTTTGAAAACAAAATATTTATACCTACGCTGAGACTCATCGAAGGATCTGCAAACAGCAGTCAACACAAATTCTCCAACATTTCCAACTTTAGGTTTGGTGTGAACTTCAGTTGACATGCTTTTTCATATATACAGTGTTCACGTGGCTCTTTATCTAGTTTCACTTTCATATCAAATTTCTCTTTTAGCAGATTTCTAATATGACGCCTGTCTTGATGCCCCATCTACTGTGATGTAGTTGCAGTAAAGAACTGTCTGCATCAGTAATTTGCATTTTTATCACTTTATTTGGAAGTACTGCCACTTAAGTTGTCCTATACAAAGTTTCACATATTCTATAAAAATCATACGGCTCAATTTCATTGTTGATTTTTAATCAGCATTCAGTAAGTCTAGAAAAAAAGTTTACTATTCTAGTTTCTATCCTGTGCAGTCAGTATGGTAAACAAATTTCTGTTGATCCCAGGAACATACTAGACACTTTTCTGCTGTTTTAATGGTGTGAGAACTTGAATTTGTAAATTTTTAGAAATTAATGACGTGTACCAAAGTGTTAATAACATGTTTTGTAGCTGTATTGTCAATTCAGAATGTGTTTAAGAGTTACCTATAACTCTTTACAAAGAGACATTGTCATATTAGCTGATCACAGGTTCGCTTGAATTTGGCTTTGGAGGTCGACCATCTGTAATCCACCTTGGACATTACTTTAACAAATGTCTGCTTAATTTATAATAATTACAGATCTCTTTTATTTGATTTTTTCTCTCTTAGAAATTTTCTTTTCAAGATTTTACAAACTAGCAACGATTTCAGCAATTTGTTTTCTTCTTTCACGATAAGTCCATTATTAAGCTCATTCCATGATCTGCTTAGCTAAGCAACACAAGTTAAATCATCATCACCAACAAACCAACTCAATGTAAAAAAAATTCAGTACAAATCTTGAACAACTGATCTTCTGAAGTTGCTTCAAACATTTTCGAAACTTCTCCAGCTTTACATAATATGCCATTTCTATATTCATTATTTTATAAACAGAATCTGTTACACTATTAACAATGATACAGATACAGTTTGCAGAACTATTGGCCTATCTATACAAATCAGCAATTTACTTTATAATTTTTATTTACTTAAGCATCAGATGTGTCAGGTAAATATTCTGGTTTCTTTAATTTATCATCTATTACCTCTAGTGCTCTTTTATGGTAATCTAGTAAATCACGAATCTTTCTTCTCCATATCAGAAAAATCTGTTTCTTTCACTTCACAGTTCTTGACAAATCCATTTTAAAATGACAGTGAGAATATACACAAAGTTTTAGGCTTTGTTTTTACTCAAATGGACTGTGAGAGTGTCCATGCGCATAACCTGTTAATGTTAAAACCCTTGTTTTAGCTTAAAACATTTAAAATTAGCAGAGAACATGAAGACTTTGTGACGTTAGAGTATCTGAAAAGCACTACAAGCTTTTATTAAAAACAAAATGATAGAATACTTGCATAATAATAATATACTGTTCCTGTTGCTACTCAAACAAAAATAAAATACATCAACAAAATGAACGGTGACTGCTCATCTCTTAGAGTCAAAGTTAAGATGTTTCATAAATTGACTAAAAAACACAATCATAAAAAATATAATCAAAATAGGAATTATTTTATTTTATTTTTTAAAACAAAACAATATACCAAAATTAATAAAAAGTCGTTGCCAACATGGTGACAAAAATTTAAAAGGCATCGTGGGAGTCCCATACTAAAACTTTACTGCCTGTGGAAGTATGAAAATTGGGTCGTGAACCAAGAATTTTATTTAAAAACCTTTCTTTGAAGGATTTTGGTTTCACTATTGTACAATATTAATTTGGTTTTAATAATAATTTGGCTTCTGGTAAATTAAAAACTTAATTAGGTGGTGAAATTGGTATAACATTTATGAGTTTCAAATTTTAAAGGTAAATGAGAAAAGAAATAAAGTGTGAATATTTCGCACAGGTTTGCTAGTATAATAGTAATATACTGTTCCTGTTGCTACTCAAACAAAAATAAAATACGTCAACAAAATGAACAGTGACTGCTCATCTCTTAGAGTCAAAGTTAAGATGTTTTATTATAATGGAAGCTTTTTAGCAATATAACATTTTAGACTTTACATTTTTTATGAGCATAAGGTTACATCTGACATTAGTATGAATATATGTCAAGTAGTCACTGGTAGTGTTTTCATTAGTTTTATGGTGTGTGAAAGAAGTTTTAGTTTGAATATTGATTATACACCAGTTCTTTTATTTAGTATAGTACTTTTGAACTTAGTTAGAAGATGTTAATAACAAGGTAAAAATAAATTTCAGCAGCTATAGTATTTTACACAAGTTTTGCTTGTTGTATCTTTTAATAATAATAATAAATATTTATATTCAAAACAAATAATCAAAATCACACTATGAATGCCAAAAAAAAAGGAAACCTTTTCACTGCACTCAGCTGTTTCATCTTTGCCATACTTTCTTATATTCCCGTAATAAAGGAATACTTCGTCCACTGTTATAATAGGTCTATGGATTTAACTCGTTAAGAAAATGGTGGATGCCACTTTGAAAATGTTTAATGAACAATGAAAATTTTTTAAACAAATGTCTTCATGTCTCATTGCATTTAAAATTAATGATATTGCATATAGCACCATTACCCACTGATAATGACATTTTAATCTCCTTTTTTTTATTTTTTAAGGGGGGAGGGGAGGGGAGAAGAGTTAAAAATTTTACAAACTTCTGTAAACTATTAAATACAAGGTGTGTCATATGGAATGGGACATAAAGAATAACATAGTACAAATTTTGTAATTAATTTATATAGCTGAAAAAAATTAATTCTGAAACTACAATTATAAAAATTTTATCAGCCAACAGCAAAAAATCTTCTGGTTATGCAATCACTGCTGATTCTGGAACAATGACCAATCACTCAGTATGAAATCGGAATAGAATTTGAATTTATCAATAGTCTTGTGAGTAGTTTATAGAATTTTCGAGGCAGTTCTGCACTAGAAATGAATAAATCATTCTGGAAAATCCCAGAATTCAGTTCCTATTGAAGTAGAGACACCAAACTTCTGAAAACCTAAACTACCATTTTTTGCTAAATTGCCTAATTGGACACCAAGTTTAATCAAAATGATGCCACCAAACCAATTGCATAGAAACATGCTAAAAAATTTGCATGTGAAGACTGAGAAAAAAATATCATTAGACGGTGATCTACCACATTGGCATATCTCAGTACTTGAACGATAGTCTACACCATTGTTGGATCAAACAACAAACATACCACTGTTTTGTTGACTGCTGAGACCTCCCAGTCTAATCTCTTGTGATTTTTCTTATGGGGTTTTGTTAAAGACAAAGTGTTTGTATTTCCATTTCCTTAGTACTTACAGCAACTGATGCAGCATGTAACTGAAGTGCTCGAATCATTAACAAAGGATATTCTGTCACGAGTGTGGCAGAAACTGAAATACCGTACATATATTTGCCATGTTATCGAAGGGCCACACATAAAGCATCTATAACTAATGGATCTGCAGATCAGGAGACTCGACGTTTTATTTGCATCACACATTACTCAACAGATCATTTTTATTTATTCCTTTTTATACAATATATATATATTGACTCGATTGACTCGCTACACAAACAGATGCGTTTTTGAGGGGGGCTGCTACCCCCTTAATCCATTGCTATCTCTCTCTCTCTCTCTATATATATATATATATATATACACATACATATATATTACTAGCAACTGATATTCTTGTATTAATTCCTTCTAATTCATAAATACTTGTACCAAATTTAATACAAAATGATTGCATAATGTATCGGAATTATTTTGTGCAACCCTGTAAAATAATTACGAATTCTATGACCCTAATTTTTCACAGAAAAACATGCTTTTAATAATCTAATAACATTTCATTATATTTAATGTAATCATGTTAAATTACACTTTTAAGAAATACCATCTATAGACCTTAATGGTACAAAATTCCTCTGGGTGGCTCTGTAAATGAATTACATCCTTTTTTTCAGAGAAATCATTCTTTTAAGCATCTTTATGATGTATGTTAATTCCATTTTGTCGAATGCAGATAAACGCATTAAAGTGTGCTTAAATAAATATTTGTCCATAGCTCTAATGTCACAAAATTCTTTTGTGTGTCTCTGTAAACAAACCATAAACATTGTATACACCAGTAAAAACTATTTAACCTATTCTACATTTTTCATGAATAATTGTTCAAAATTTGACATAATTTGGATGATTACGTGACATTGTCAGAACACTTTCGTAAGGTCCTGTTCATTAATTATGAAGCCTAAGCACACATATTTTCTGCAGAAAACATGAGTTTAACAATCTCAGCAATGTACGCTAATTTCATTTCATTTGATGCAGAGTAATGATGTTAAAATGCGTTTAAGCGAAATTCACCCCATAGGCCATAATGATAAGAAAAACTTTGGCGTGTCCCTGTACATAATCCTTAATTAATATAGACATAAAAAATTATACAGCTATTTATATACAGAGTCTGAACGTGTGTGCCAATTTTCAAGTCAACTGGCAGATTTTTGCAGCCGCTATTGCGGTACATACAAATTCTGTCCATAGGCCGTAATGATAAGGAAAACTTTGGAGTATCCCTGTACACGAATTACAAATGGAATCTGCACTCAAAACTATACAGCAAATTCTATGTGGCTCGTGAGCATGTGTACCAAATTGCAAGTCAACAGCGTGATTTTTGCAGCCGCTATCACGAGACAAACACACAGACGGAACTCAAAATCTTTTTCACTCTCCACGTGGAGGCCTCCGCTGACGTTTTGGCAAAAATATGAATAATAGTTCACTGAAAATTGTATTTATCTACAATAATTACAGCATTCACAGTTTTTTTTTTTTTTGTCCCATTCAATATGAAATACTCTGTAGTTTGATTACATTTGATCATTTTTCTTTTATGGTTACTTCAAAATAAAACTATTTATAAAGATCTAGCATACACATCCTTTTTTAAACATTATAAAACATTTCTATTTTATACAAATTTCTTTTCTATATAAATATTTTCATATTAAAAAAAAAAAAAAAAACTGATGTGGGCTCCACATGACTTTCTTATACACACATTGAAACATGCATATTGTTATGAAAATCGCATTTATGTATGTGATACTAGTAACTGGTTTTCAAATAAAACAGGTTCCAGTCAATGAAAATTTTCCAAACATAAAAGTCATGATAAGATTATACACACACACCATACAGAAGGAATATTGCTTGTTCAGGAATAGTATTTTAAAGCTTATTACAGAATCTCTCAATGGAAAATGCACAGCTCAGAGTTAAATGGACGACACTCGAGTGCAGATGGGCGACTTTTGTACAATTTGGCAAAAATAAGTTGTGGAAAACAAAACATTATACCTAAAAAATTAATTCTGTTGAAATTGAGAAGCGGTTTACTGATTCTCACAACCCTAAATAATTATTTTCTGCCAAATTTAGTTGCTATCACCAAATTTATCTCTAACACAGATTTTTGCCTTTGTGTCGAATTTAGCAGCTTGGTGTTTAGTTTGGCGAAAATTAGTAGTTTAGGAATGCCAAAATTTGGAAGCTCTAACTTCAATGAGAACAGAGTTCTGGAAATTTCCCAAATTATTCATTAATTTCTAGTTTAGAACTAACTTCCTCACAATTTCTATAAAATCATTAACAAGACTATAAAAAGAGAAGTATTGTATCATTATTGATGATTGTAGATTAGAACCTGCCTATTTCTTTACATATTACTTTCTACATGGTATTACAATAAAAGTAGAAATGGCAGCTTTTTCACACCCACAGAGGCAGATGTTAGTGGCAAATTTTGAAACTTGGCATCCAATTAGGCAATTTAGCAAAAAAAATGGTAGGTTAGGTTTTCCGAAGTTTGGAGTCTACTTCAATAGCAGCCGAATTCTGGAATTTTCCAAAATGATTTTTATTTATTTCTAATGCAGAACTACCTCAAAAATTCTAGAAACTACTCATAAGACTCCCAAATTCAAATTCTATTCAGAATTCGTACTGACTGATTGATCATTGTTCCAGAGTTAGTAAAATTCCTACTCTGTGGCATGCTCAATGTTGTTTACTTGACTTTTGTAGCCTGAATGACTGTGAATTGTTTTGAGAATATTTATTGCTAATTGATTTAATGGTTCAAAGAAGAGTTTCATTTGACTATTTCCAGAATATTCATTAAATAAAGTGCATTTGTCGATTAGAACCTGCTTGTGTCTTTATGAACTACCTTCTATGCACAAAAATGTTGTCAACTTTTATAATAATATCATTATGGGTTCTATCATTAGCTTCTGTTAAAATCTCCATGACGGTAGGTAATATTATAGCCAAAAATTTTACATTTTTGGTCATTATGAATATATTTTTTATAAGTATTCCCAAGATGAAGAACACAGAAAGACCAAAAAGGGAGATGCACAACTAGATGTTCTAACAAACCTACATATAAATGTAAAATGGACAAAGATTTTAGTTTAACACAAAAACATTTATTGCTGCTTGGAGCGTATTTAAGTAAGAGGAGATTTAAGAGGTTCAGATTTAATTAAACTCTGAAGTCTTCACAACTGAACTCAGATCAGTCTTCGAACGCTTAATGATCAAACTTAGATATCATCAGATGTGCATCCTAGCTCAAAGCTTGTGTAAACTCAACTAGCAGGATCAAACCTCTTTTTTCCATATTGCCATCTCAGGAGGGTAAATATTTTAGTCTCTCGTGCCAGTCCATGATTATTGGAGGTTTGCTCGAGTAGAGACGTGACGTTATTAATTTCATCTGAAGTCAGATAACAACTAAGCATGGAAGTAATCTCAGAGGGCAGTTTGCATAAATTTGAAACATTCTATGTCCAACCATTTTTTAATTAGGCAAGATACACACACACACACGACATACATACAGATGTCTGAAAAATCATGTACAATCGTAGATATCACTAAAAAGGGAACTCATGTCAAGACGAAAGTTGAAGGTATATAACTAGACATCCTGACTTACCTTAAATATAAATTTGCAACATTCTAGACCATTTTTTATTTGACGTTATGCAAGATACAAAATCCTTTTCCCAAATCGGTAATACATTGCTTCCTTATATAGTAAAAAATTAACTTTGTTAAAATTGAGAAAAAGTTTACTGATTTTGGCAACTGTAAACTACTGTTTTGCATGAGTGAGATTAGTTGCTAATCTCAACAAGTGGCCAAGTTCATTGCCAACATATATTTTGGTCTTGGCTTTGAATTTGGCAAAAAAATTGTGGTTGCCAAAGTTTTGGAACTCTAACTTCAATAGCAGCAATGTTCTGGAATTTTCTGAATGATTCACTGTTTCCTAACACAAAGCTAACTTTCTCGAATGATCTATAAATCATTAACAAGATTATAAAATGTAATGTATCATTATTGATGACTGTAGACTAGAATCAGCCTATTATCTTATGTATTACTTTAACATGAGTCTAGACATGAGCTGGAATTAAGTTTGCTGCATGAAAAAGAAAATCCAAAAGAAAGTCATTTATTAAGTACTGACTTGAGCGACACTGGACTATGGCCACTAGAACTGTCAAAAAATCAAATAACTGAAAGAATTGAAACTGGACCAAACAGGGTAACAAAATTTGAGTTTTCCCGAGATGTAAATAATAGACATATTTCTGCATCATTTTATGCAAGGAAACTTTCAAATGGAGCAACTGTTGACAGACGCTGGTTTGTCTATTCCAAAACAAACAGACACTGCATTTTGTGTCTGTTGCAGACTCTTTTCCTGATTCAAAAAGTAGGTTTTGTAGCTTCGGTTCAAATGACTGGAGAAACATTTCCAAATTACTTAAGGAGCATATATCTACCATAAAGCATTTATATGCTTTACACAAATGGCTAGATTTTGAAAATCGTTTAGTTAAAAATTGTGTAACTGATAAAAGATTTTAAGCATATTATTGTTGCAGAGAAGCAGTACTGGTATAGTGTGCTAGAACGCCTTTTAGCGATTGTGCAGATTCTGGCTTCTCGAAATTTAGCCTTTCAAGGAGCACATGAAAAAATTTTCGAGCATGATAATGGAAATTTCATTGAACTGGTGGAACTTATTGTAAAATTTGACCCTGTATTGCATGAACATCTTCGTAGAATAACTAGTTCTGAAATTGCAGATCATTATTTAAGTAAGAATATTCAAAACGAATTTATCCAATTAATTCATGATAAAATATTGAAAACAATTGTCAGCTGCATAGTCAAAGCTAAATATTTTTCAATTATATTAGACTGTACTCCCGATATTAACCATCAAGAACAAATGTCAGTCATCCTATGTTTCGTGCAGTTAAAAGAAAAAGCATTAAAAATAGAAAGATTTGTTGGATTTTTAGTTGTCAATGAAACTACTGGATTAGAACTTCTAAAAACACTTTTAGAAAATCTAGAAAAATTAGGTTTGCCAATTGACAACTGCCGAGGACAAGGTTATGACAATGGATCTAATATGTGTGGCCATAAACAAGGATTGCAAGCACGACTTTTGGAAATTAATCCCAGGGCATTTTATGTTCCATGTGGTTGTCATAATAAGGTATATGGCAAAAACATCAGTTTATGCTAGAACACTTTTTGGTATCATACAACAAGTTTATGTATTGTTTTCATCGGTCACTAAACGGTGGCAAACTTTACTCAGCCATGTCAAAGTTACACTAAAACCATTATGTGATACAAGATGGGAAACTAAAATTGAAAGCATAAAGGCATTAAGAAATCAAATAAGAGAAGTTTATGATGCACTAGCGGAAGTGTCTGAGACAACAAATGACATAAAATGCCAAACAGAATCGATATCATTGGCAAACAGGTTAAAAAAATATTACATTTCTTGTTATGCTATGTATCTGGTATGATATTTTGTCGCAAATAAATTTGATAAGTAAATTGATGTATCTCAAAATATAGCAATAGATGAATCTTTGCATCTTCTACAGAAAACTACAAATTTTTTGGTGAATATAGAAATATAGGCTTTGAAAATGCCAAAACAGCAGCTAAAAGAGTTAGCAGAAAAACTGGAAATGAGCTCTGAAGAGATGACGTTTCCTGCAAAATTATCTATCAGAAATAAATGCATCTGCAAACAGTTTTCATATGAAACAAATGACTGAGCAGTGAGCGATCCAGAAGAACATTTTCGAATAATTTTTTTTAACACCTTACTCGATCAGGCAATCATGTCTCTGAATGAAGATTTCATCAGTATGAAGCATTTAAGGAAAGCTTAGATTTTCTTTTTGATATTGCAGCCTTTAAAAGTATATCTGATTCATATTTGACAGATAAATGCATGAACTTGCAAAACATTCTGGCACACAAGGATGATAACGCAACAAGTGATATTGAAGAGATGAATCTTTTCACTGAAATTAGAACTTTAAGCAACATTATTACACAAAATGCAAACATGTCTCCCACTGACTGTTTGCAATATTTACTTACAAAGACTTCATGAAGCTCTGCCAAATTTAACCATAATATTACGAATTTTTTTTTAAATATATCTGTGCCAGTTGCATCTGCTGAACACAGTTTTTCGAAATTAAACTTGATAAAAATATACTTAAGGTCCACCATGTCTCAAGAAAGACTATCTGGGTTATCCCTGATTTCAATTGAAAATGATATAGCAAGCTCAATTGATTACACAGAACTAATTAACGAATTTGCGAAGAAAAAAGCCAGGAAAGTTGCACTATAATAATAGATTACTCAATACTTTTGGTTTTGCTGTTGCTGTTATGAAGCGAATACGAATGTAAGAGCAAAGTATATTCTATTTACTTTGACTACTTTTTTGTGATAATCCATAAATCTGTTTACTTTTAACTTCCAATTTAACTTTTTTTTAAATATAAGTGTACATAATTTTTTAATAATAAATTTATTGTAGGACATTAAATTAATATGATTTCATGCTTTAAATTTAAGTTTTAAGCTTTTTTAAATAACATTTGGCTATTTTCTGGCATATTAAGAAAGCATGTTTCATTCACAAGCACATAAATGTATGAAATTTTCTAACATGACTTTTTAAGTGCCTAAGAGTTAAACAGCCTTTTTCAGAGTACTGTAAGCGGGATACGTAATCTGCTATAATGCATTGCTTTCCCGAATTTCTACATTTTCAATATCACTATATAACATCCATTTTTATCCCTTTTTCACAAAAATCTTTATCATAATAAGAAGATAAAAAATGCTATTTAATTTCTAAGTATCTAAGTAAAAATATTTGAAAATTTTATAATTGCGAAAAAATACCTTAATAAATAACAGATTTCAGTCTTAAGAACAGATTTTAAAAATGTAATTAATTGCTAAAGTTAGAAAAGTTATGGGATACTAAACTTCAGACTTAAAATTCTTTTTTTCTTGTAATGGGAGGGGGGGGGGGGGGAGAGTTTTGTGATCAATTTATGTTTAATCATAACTAATTGCTCAAATACTTTGTCTTTGTCAATTGCTAAATGTACAATCCAGACGACAGAAAAATGAAATTCTGTGTATTGTTTAAATTAAATAAAAATCAAAATATTGCAAAACAAATTATGCTCTTTATTCTCTAGCCTTTCCCTTTTCACTCCCTTTCAAGCACTGATTAAAATAAATAATTTCTCCTCCGAGTCTATGAACTTTGACTGTAAGTAATGCATTCTGCCATCAAAGTGTTTATTTATGTGCCTTTTGCGATGAATCTTGTGGCTTGTTAGCTAAATTGCAAATTAGAGATTTGTTGTTATTTTCTCTAGTTTAAATAATTCTGAAATATTTATTGTAAAATTGCAGATACTTTGTGGATAATTATGTTGTCATATAATTATTTTATTTGTATTCTTTTTTTTTTTTTTTTTTTTTTTAACTTACGACATGCCGATCATAATGCATTTGAAAAGACAGAGGGGGGGGGGGGGGTAATTCCTATGAAGATATATTTTATTTCAGAAAATTGTGTGTGTTTCTTACAATCCTATATCCTATTTCGAATGCTGATTATGTTTTTATTTTACGAAGTCCTTTAGTGTATGTAAAAAATGTTTTAAAGAAGAAGTATTAATTGTAACATAATACAGCTTTTAATAAATACAAAACTTTAAATAAACAATATAAAGCACAAGAACTCACAACAATTGTTTCGGTTGAAAGAAGACACGACCCTTCTTCAGGCAAACAAGTAGGCACGAGTAACAATTACAAAACTTTGAATAAACAACTTTAGAAAAAACTTTATAAAACTAAAGAAGAAGTATGAATTGTAACATAAGAATACAGCTTTTAATAAATACAAAACTTTTGAATAAACAACATAAAATGTAATAAACTCACAAAAATTGTTTTGGGTAGAAAGAACACACAACCCTTCATCAGGCGAACAAAGTAGACACGAGTTTTACAAACAAAGCAGAATTGCTGCGAGTTCTTCCACTCAATGATGTTTAATCAAAGTTTTGTACTTATTACTTTTAAATGCCAGTTCTGTGGTGCATTTTTATATAATACAGCTCTTAGTTTATAGTTTCAGAGATTTGTTATTTCCATTTTTATTTTATTTTCTCCTAAGAAAATATGCATTCAAAATGTTCCCAATCAGCCAAAATTTCTCCCGAACTTCGTTCGTATATATACTGGACCTGCACGTCTGCGCTAAAACTTCCGCTGAACTGCATGTGATGTGATGTCTTGCACAGAATGTGGGTTTATATATATACAGAAATTTTCAGTCAATTTTCCTAACAGCACACTTACCCACAGTACATCTTCAGGATGTTTCTGGGATGTCTTTTCAATCTGAAGATATCTTGAAGAAATCCTGGGTAGAAGATGTGCTGTTAGGGTTCTAAATCAATTGCTTAGCACTGACAGGTGGAAAATCTAAAGTTTTAGACTGTTTATTTTTGTTATTCATAAATATGATCTGTCCAACCAAATTTTTACAAAAACTGTAAATGTTTTCTATTTATGTTCATTTTTATTTTTAGTATAAGTCTTCTTTATGTAGTAATTCATAATTAAAAAGCATTTTTCTAGAGTGATTTCTTTTTTGTGAAGGAAGGGGGGAGGGGGGTGCAAGGTCTCTGAAAACTTACCTATGGTCACATGAAATATATAAACTGCCCTGGCATATTAGAGGGGGCCGCCAAATTTCTATTGACTAGGGCCACCAAAAGAGTAAAGCCCTGCTTAAGTCACTTGTCTTGTGACATTATCCAACATTTCCTGCAGAATTGCCACATTGATATCTTTGTGTGAGAAGGATCAAAACTTTTAGCCTTAGATTTGAACACATAGATTTAATGCAGTGTTAATTCCTCCTTAATATAGCAAAGAAATATTTTTAATATTGACCAATCCTATTGTTGACGGTAAGAATACTTAGTTAAAACTTCAGTTCACCTGGTGCCACTAGGTATTATATAATGAGCCAAAAATGCATAGTATAATTATGCTAGAAACTGAAGAGTCATTCAAAAATTCAAATTAAATAGATAATCTCTTCATAGGAGAGCTTGTGATAGCTTAAATATTCATAAATTTCAAATAAACATTTTTTTTTTTTTTTTTTTTTCCCAGAAACCTTAAGTTACATTAAATCTACATCATTTCATCTCTTATATTCAGACAGACTACAAAAAGTGTATTTGCAATAAATTTGAATTGTTGTTCAGCTCACTGTCACGATTACCACCCATGTTTCCTATTTAAGCAATTTCAATATGGTATGAAATTAACAATCTTAATAATCAGTAATAATGAAAGAAGCTGCTTTCTCTGACGTGAAATAACTTTTTATGACTGCTGCATAAGGCCGAATTGCATGGGAAACAGCATTTGAAACATCCCTGGCACACCATCAGGAAAACCAAAATGGAAACTATCACCAATAAAAATAAATAGAAAATTAAGATAAGGTAAATGCAGCAAAGCAAGGAAAAAAAACGAACATGGGTGAGGCATTTCAATGTTCGAATGGAACTAGCTATCAGCTGACTACCTTGCTCATGGTAGTGGTTGGGGATTAGCAGGTTGTTTGACAACAGAAAACAGCATTAAAAAATGTCCCAGTATACAATTTGCAGATTATATACCTTAAAAATAAATTATAACCTGATGTTGTGTCAGTACCAAAGATACTATTCTGCTTTAAATTAATTCCAGTGTAACGTCCATGATAAGCCATTTTTACACGTAAACTGGCAGTATATAACAAATTTAAATGCTGCTTTATAATTCTAAACATTTAAAAAATTTGAAAAAATTTTAATTAAAAAAAATTAACAAGAAATCAAGTATTTATTAAAAATTAAAACTGCTAAAGTGTATTTATATTGTTAGTACTCAATAAAATATAAATTTGATTCAAAGCAATTAAATGAAACAAAAATGATGGTGCCAAAGCAGTTTATTAACACTGAATTCATTATTACAGATAAAATTATCAATATATTTTTTATTCAAAGACAATAATCTCAGATAATGTAATTGTTAAAGGCAGTGTTACATTTAATTGAAACACATAAAAATTTACTTTGTGAAATTAAAAAAGAAAAAAAAAGAGCATTCTTTAAAATAATAAAAAAAAAATATTTAATTAATACTGTAATTAACAGAATAAAACTCAACTCTCCTAAACAGCATTTGGTATACAGTTTATAAAAACTAATATCAATTGATAACAGCTTTATTCGACAGCGAAAGAAGAGGAAAAAGAAAAAAATCATTTAAGAAATTTAACATGAACTTTGGCTTTAAAAAATAATTTTGAAGTTATTCCATGTATTAAATGTAGAGTTCTTTGAAAAGTAGGAGTTCCAAATATATTTGCACATGTTATTCATAAAATAAATGCCCATGTATTAATTTAACTAATTTTTCTTAACATATAAACATTATAATAAATTTAAATATGCACATGCAGGTACTTATTCACATCTTTGATTTTAAATTCATGTATTTCATTCCAAAATATCTATACATCATAAAAATTAAAATTTACCCATTTAATGAATATTTATATTAAATTTTACGTGATAATTGGTGAATATACCTTCTATAAAACTCTGAAAATAAATATTTTTTAAAAGCAAATTTTATATTGTAAAAAGAATTTTCTTAAGATAGTTAAAAACTGATCCTTTTGAATAAATTATAATTTACACAATTACATTCTGCAGAACAAGAGACTATTTGCATTGTATACCACTAAAATTTGAGGTAGAAGTATGCACAATAAATGCACAATAAATGCTCAAAACTTTTTACACAATTAAAAATAACTATCAACCAATAACTCATTATTAAATAAATAATGGTTGATTACAGTGTCAATTATTTACAAGATTAATACTATGGTTATTTATTTGTAGTAAAATATAAAATAATTTTCAAAGCTTAGGGGCCTAAAAAATACACCAAAATTGTAAATGTAAGAAATAATGATGAAAGGGGGAAAACAAAATGCTAATATTTTAAATACTTATAAGCTTATATATATACTAATATAATACCTCATTTTAAAACAAGGTAAAATAGTTCTTACAGAAAGTTGCATGAATAATTCAAAAACAATTTTTATTTAAACATAAGGCTTTATTTGCACGGAATTTCAAATGAATTAAAGAAATTACTGATGGACACTTCTCTAATAATGTGTGTAACATGAAATAAAATTATCTGCTAAAAGTACAACTATTAATTCATTTGTCTTTAATTTTACTTATCTGACTATATATGTATAATACAATATGCTCCTAAAATGAAGTGTTCCAAATATATCTGCAGTCCAAGTAAGTTTTTAATCTCCCTCTCTCTCACACACACAAAAATAAAACAAAAGAAAGAATAGAAATCGGCATTTTTATGTTGATGAATGCAATAAAAATTATTAATAACAATATTTTGTTTATATAAATTTCTTGTAGTATATATAATACACATCTATGTTAGTAAAAGAACAGTAGTTATATGATTATCAATACAAATGATACAACTATTTGCTCTTAATTTTTATGAATGAAAGCTACATGGAACTCCTATTACAAAATCTTATCTTTTATTTTTTGTAATGAATATCATGCTGTTTTATTAATTTATAATAACAGGTTTATATATATATGATTCCAATATACACCGACACATTTTTTAAAATAAACACTACAAGTAATAATTCATCAATAGAATAAAGCTATGGCATATTTTCTCTTTTCCTTTTAAATCTAACTAAAAAAAAATACACTGAAGAAACTATTTACAAAATGACACAATATTTCTGTTGCCAAAACTAGCACAGAAAAAAAAAAAAAAAAGACAAAAGATAAACACATTTATAATTACATAAATAATGTATACACATATATTACTTATTTTCAAGACTTTAAAAACTATACAGACAGGCCTGTTTTTAGGGGATTAAATGCTCCACATAATACACACCCAAATAGCTCAAATAACAAAAAAAAAAAAAAAAAAAAAAAAAAAAAAAAAATTAGAATACAATGACCCATCCTGCAGGAAATATGTCAAAAATTTTGTTCTGCTACAGTGCAATAACAACTACTCAAAGCTTTCAATATCACAAAAAATAAAATGAGGAACAAGACAGTCTATAAATTTTTGTTGCAATGCAATGTAAAACTAACATTTGAAAAACTCAAGAAAATGAGCACACAGATAGCTAAAAGCATTTAATTTGATATTGATTGTCATTAATAATGCTACATAGAATTAAGCTAATTATCAAAATTAAATTATATTTCCAATAAATAGGGAATAGTATTTATTGAAATTATGTTTGAAATTTTTATTTAAATTACACCAAAAAGGTTTGTTATTTATTAGATAGCAAAGCTCGACTGAGCAAAGCGTCTGATAAAAATTTTTGTACTATATTTTATTTCAATTCATATTCTAATAATATAATAAAAAAAGACTGAGTCTAGGATATTTAAAAAAAGCAACAAAATTAGATAGTTAATATATTTATTTTGATTGTGTGTTTCTAAATGCTTGGAAAAACTAATATACAGCTAAATAAGTACGATTCAATATCAAAAAGTATTTAAAAAAGCATTTAATGTCATTAAGTTACAAACAAAAAATAAGTTAAAAATCTGGAACTCTAGAAGCAATTTGGGGTGTTTATTACAATGTATTTCTGCAGATAAAACAAGTTATACATTTTTCTCAAATATTTATAATTTTACCATATATCTGTCCTATAAGACAACCCCCAAACTATTTTACTATTTTCTGTTCTATAAATTCCCAAAGATGAACCAAAACGCTCAAGTAGCAACATTCGAAATTAAGGAATTGACAACACACTGGAGAAAGAATGAATATATATTTCAAAAAATGCCAATGAAAAAATATTCTATGACGAGAGGAATAGTTTGTTGGTCAAATTTAAGTACCGACTGGGATTTATACTACAAGTTTGTTTTTTTTAACAAATCCTTTTCTTTTTTTTTGTATGTATTTGTCCTATAAGATGACCCTAGATTTTCGAAGGCTCTTTTTTATTATTTAACTATCGTATTATCTATGGAATTATATTGAAATTTATTTTTATAAACATCTTCTAAATACAATTTAATAACATGTTAATTGATACACAAGTAACATTTATTTTAAAAATCAAATAAAAGGTGGAGGAAAAATACCGTATTATGCTTTAATATTTAATATAAAACTTACGAACAGCCTAATGAAAAAATAAATACCAAATTAATGTCTTTTCTATCCGATTCAAATGCTAATTCCATTAAACAACAAATTAAAAACAAAAAAAGAGCACTATAGCAGAACATTTTATACATTATATATACAATACTCTGACTTTTTCAACAGAAATAAGAATATATTTAAGAAATATATATGTTTTTTTTACAAATACAAATAAATAAATACTGAAAAATAAAATAAAACAAAACTGGCAGAGTTCATTCCTTAACCCAACTCTCTTAAAATAGCCTAGTTTTGATGTTAATATATTTTGTAACATATGATTTTTTTTTTTTTTTTTTTTTTTTTTTGGGGGGGGGGGGAGGAAGGAAGGAAGGGGGGGGATTTTATTTAATTTTTATTTTCTCAGTTTTAACTATATTTAAAAAGAAATAAATAAATAATGTGTAAAAATTTCTTAAAATCTTCATATCAAAAGACTTTTTAGTTGTTCGTAGAATATCTAAATATTACATCAATCAAATAACAGACCTTTAAATAAACAAGCAGTTTTTAGAAATTTTAATAAAAAAATAAATGGGTGAGAATGATTTCTTTTGACAAACATGAAGCTTTTCAGTGTTATACCGGCTTTATTCCCTTATACCTGTTCGAAATGAAAAGTTTATGTGACTAAATTTTAAAATATATGTTGCTTTTCTCTAGAAAATAAAATTAATAAATATCGGTAGTATATAGTATCAAAACTATATAATTATACTGTGTATATTATTGATTTTATGAATTATTAAATAGATATGCTGAAAAACTACTAACACTGAAAGGATTAAATAATACTTTGTCAGAAATTATTGGAATAAAATTTAGAGAAATATTTAACATTCAACATTAAGTACTATTGTGAATTAAAACTTTTCGCTAATTGACATTTAAGAAAAAAATATAAAATAAAATAAAATAAATAAATAATGATAATTATATATTTGTTTCAACAGAAACTTTTGATTAATCAGGACTAGATTATCTGGGACATCCTACCCCATTACAGTGTAAACATACCACAATCGCCAACTTTTAGGTTACCAGAATTTTTTCTTTATATGTATGCCTATAAAAGTTTTCACTGATTTAATAAAATGAAAATTTCTATAAAAATTTTCCAGTAGCCAAATAAGCAAAAGTTGGCAACTACAACATAATTTAAAATTTTTAATATATTTTACAAAAAATTATTAATTGTCAGTAGCACAGATTTTCCTTTCATTGTGAATATATCTTGCATAAAATTTGATCTTCTAAACTTCAATGCACACACATATTACACATGAATAACATGAAGTTTTTGCAAACTGCCTATAAAGATCAATCCAATGAAAATAATTTAGTAGGATGGAAAATAAAATAGATGAGATTTATTCATTCATTTTCATTATTTTGGCAGAGGGGGGAGGGGAGGCAGTATATATTATTTTTCATTCTTATAACCTTCTTGTACTTTTAGTATATATGTCCCAAAAATTTTTATATACATGTCATCAAAAAAGCATACCAGAAAAGTTATATATATTTTTTAAAGTCTTTTAGCAGATCTTTAACAATTCTTATCTAATCTTTTTTTAAAATAGTGTTTATTATTTTATTATTATTATATGTTGAATAACATACATTTTTTGTAATCTTGTCATGGCATGAATCTATTTAATTAGTAATTAAATGTTTTTAACACTTTCACAACTGCTGACGTAGATTTACGTCATTTGGAAATCTAATTCCTCCAGTGGGCATTTCTTTTGCAATTTGTATGTTGTTATATTTCTTAAGAATATTCCTAATATATTAATATTTGTATGGTCAAAATACTACGGATACAAATACTTTCATTAGAAAGAATATAATCACTATGTATATTCATAGTCATATGTAACATTAATGGATACAGAAATCCTTGTTTTGAAATAATGTAGCTTGAAAGAATTACGCCCGCAGGCAGAACATACTATTAAAAAGACAAAAACATGCAGTTGCAAAAGTGTTAATAAGTATAACATGTTAACTCCTTCATTTTTTTGTTCAGTTGAAATACAGAAAAATACGAAAACTTTTTACATTAAAAAACACTCATAAAAGTTTTAATTGAAAAAAAAAAAAAAAAAAACTAATACAAATAGTTAGTAGAATGAACTCTGCTAGATCAAGCATTTAAATATTAAAAGGCACAAATAGATATCTATTCTTTTTTTTTTTTTTTTTTTTTTTAATTAATATCTTTTAGCAAAATTCCTCAAGTAAATTTTCAAATTGAAATACTCATATGTATGATTTTGCTGCCTAGTTATAGTGGAAATACAAAAATTCAAGTTGTTAGGAGAGACAAATACTTTACTGAAATAAGTCATAATATTAAGATATACATAGATAAATTTTGGATAGTTTCATAACATAAAATAAACTTTACATGAGGACAAACAGATTTTGTACATTACAAATTGTGATAAAAACAGGGGTGAGTAAAATATACATCACCAGATGACGTAATGTTTGATGACACCTTAAATTACACTTTGTTCACATCTAACAGTCTAACAAAAACTGCACTACAGGTGCTTCAAACAAGAGCTATGAAAAGTCATACACATGAATAATATTTCTGCGTCTCAGACACAGGGCTCATATGATAAACTGTTTTCATTTTAGAATTCACAAGAATTTTACCAATTTTTTAAATACATCCTAATATGCATAACCTTGAGTTCTTTCACAAGAATAATAGTTGATTTTTCTTTTCTTTTTTTTTTTTTTTTTAATTTCTACAGAACCCTTTAAGGCTTATTTACAATTTTGATAATACTATTATTAAATTAAAACTAAACAACCTTCTAAATGATGCATTTATGTACAATAATAGTAATAATAGGCATTTTGAAATGAAAATCTTCAGCAATTATGTTTATGTTTTAATCAATCAAAGAATCCAAATAATTATCTGTACATATTATGATAAGATTTATCCAATGAAAAAGTAGCTGAAAGGGCAAAAACTAACTTTTTAAAAGCAATATCTTCATCAGGTAAAGCATACTGAAATGGTAAAATGCAGTATGATCATAGGTATAATTTATTTTTAGAATAAAATGTTTGTTATTAAAATCAGTTTTTTGCAGAAATGTTGGCCTTTTTTGTCTCTTTTAAATTATATAATAATTTTTAATGAAATTTAAATACTGTTTTATCCAAAGTATTGCTACTAAAATGTACAGTATGACTTTCATTAAAAAAAAAAAATTCAAATACATAATTCTGAAATACTTCATATTAATTTATATCCAGGTTATTTTAGTATATTCAATTAAAACATTTAAATTTTAAAAAAGTTAACATTTCTAATTCTTTTAGTTAAACACAATGCAATATTTATTTATTAATTGTGTGTAAAATTAAATTCAGAAAGAAAAACATATGAACCCTGTATGTATAAGAAACAAAAGAATGAGTCTGAAAAAAAAAGAAAAATATTATATAAAATGGTATGCGAATATGCATGGACAGATGATAAAAATAAAATTAATCACTTATATGAAAAATAAGATTAAGATGCAAAATCTAGAGTTTCTGATGAGGGTGTAGAATTTTCTGCAGTTGAGGGTCTTTCTGCAACATGAGAGTTTTTGGCAAATGATGCCAGTACTGACACTGCTACTTTTGATGCACTTTCAAAGTCCAATATTGGACTTGTCACTTCAGCGCTTGTGAATACAGATGATGAATGTGCTGGAACTGAAGCATCACTTTCACTCTGATGTAAAGATTCCCCTGAAGCATCATAAAACGAAGATTCTTCTTTAATATGAAGCACAGGATGATTTTCATTACTTCCTTGGTTCATACAATTTGGACAAATGTAATCTTCAGTTTCACTAACTTCAGTAACGTCTAAACCAACACACAACAGATGAAACCACTGTTCACAACCACCATCACACTGGACCCAGTTCACAGCCTCACCTATATAACATACATATATGAGACAAATTTGAAATAAAAATAAAATTTTGCAATATAATTTAAATTTTCATGTAGGAATTACAGGAATGTCATCCTGCAATTTTACACAAAAAATTATACTTTAGAATAAATATTTAAAATTTCTTTAAGCAATAAAAATTGGTTAATTATGAGAAAATCTTTAAAAAAAAAAATTCAACTATTAAATTTTTTAATATATGCATAAATAGTAAATATGTAAAATAACTTGAAATTTTTTTTTATTTTACTTTTTTTATTTTTAAAGATATATAATTAATTCTACCATATACCAATGTGGTAACACAAATGAGAGCTATACTGTAATTTTAAATATACAACTATATGATTGTTGAAATTAAACTTATCTAATTTTAGAAGGATTTTAAATAAAGTTTTCTTTCTCACATTAAAATCCCCGTGTAGCAATCATTCAAAACCCCGATGCATTAAAACATCCATTTCTTGAAAATATTAAATTTTTATAACCTCATCAATCTTTCAAATAAATATATACATTATTGAAAGAGATATTAAAATTAAACATAATAAACACCTGAAGAACACTCAAATTATATTAAATTTTGAGTTATCTGAGTTCTAATTTAGATTGATCTACTCTCATACATACTAAAGATTGCATTAGACTTAAGATTCATATAAAAAATGAAGAAATTTACATAGTTGTTAAAATAAAACAACATTTTGAATACTATATGTACAAATAATACTTTAAAAAAAGAGAAGGAGGATCAACAATGCAAGAAAATAGTGTACACTTACCAATTGGGCGAAGACAATTTGCAGCTGAGCATAAATCATCAGGCTCATTATAACGGGATTCTTTTTTCCCAGTGTGTAGCTTTCTTTCTATTTTAGTTTTGTTAGGAGTATTCTTTTTCTTTTGATGCTTATCAAATATTTTAGTCCTCATTTTTACTGTCTTTACAGTTCCATCTTTCATCTCTTTCCTAAATTGAATAGTTCCTTCTTTCCTAGATTCTTTTACATCACCTTTGGGTCTAAATTTTTTATGCTTGATACTAACATTTTCAGTGCCATTCAAAGTAGACGAATGAGAATGCTGATTTCCAAACAATTTGCCACCTAATCGCATTTTCTTTTTCTTTTGTTTGCTGCTTTCTTTTAATTGGATTTTTAACCTACTTTTAGTATTGACAAGCTAAAAGAGATCATTTTATTTACATTAATAGCAGAATATATACCATCTATATAATATTAAGAAAAGATGTTTATTAAATTTATTAAGTGTTCCACATTAATAAATGTAGAACACTTAATAAATGGTAACACTTTCTATTTTTTATTAAACAGAACACATAACAAAAAGAATGTTAATTTCTACTTCATGATTGATGATTATTTAAACAGCAAGTTAAAATGGACTACTTAGAGTAATAAATATTAAAATTTAAAAATGTTTGTGTTGTTACGACCAAAATCCTAGTTCTTTCAGCAAGAGAAGAATGCTGCCACCATTCACAACACTGCCTTGTTTAGTTGCCAGTTCTTCAGATTTTCTAAAACCATGTCTTTAGATTAATTATCTAGTCTCAAAAAAAAAAAAAAAAAAAAAAAAAAAAAAAAATAGCCCTAGGACAAAATACTCTTGACAAATTACACTGAGAACAAAAGAACCCCAACAAAATAGCCCGCAAGACAATAATGCTCTCATCGGCATAATAGCCCTGACAAAACGGCCATGACAAAATAACAGGAGGACAAAACAGCCTCAATAAAACAACTCTGACAAATTAGCTTGAGAATAAAATGGCCCTAAAAAAATAGTCTCAGGACAAAAGAGCCTTGAGAAAACAGCACTTACTAAACAAAATTTTTGTTTAGAATAAAAAATTAAATAAATTTTCATATTTTGCATATTATATGAAATAGTCCATTTCAGAATGTAAGAGTTTACAAAATTGTAAAAAGGAAAAGCCTACATCAAAAACAGAAATTCCTTTAAATTAAATTTTGCCCAGGGAAGAATTTTATTTTCCCTTGTTATAAAATTACACTTAGTACTCATTTAAAGACGCTGGACATTCCATTGGAAAAACTTCCAAGATAACAGATAAATTTCTTATCACATATTAACCATAGACATCTGAAGTAAAGCATCATAGATATTATTCAAATTGGTTTTAACTGGAATATTTTTGCAATAAACAAATACATCTGCAAGGATTGAAAAATTATAAAATATCAACCCAAATCACAAAATTATAATAAACGCTTGAAAATTTGTGGGAATATTATTCACTAGTGGTGACTCTAGGCTAATTTGGCAGGATGCTCCACCCTGCTGCCCTTTCAAACACATTTTAGCACCCTGCTGCCCTTTTTCAACCCATTTTAGCACCCTGCGGCCCTTTTAAAAACATTTCAGTAAGCAGCCTTTTCTAACATTTTAAATGTTCAGAGGCCTTTAGATACTTTTCTTTCTGACTTTTCAACCTTCTAGGAATAGATCTACAGTATTCCTGGATAAACAAATGCACATAATCTATATATATACACACGTGAAATTAGTAATTTACTTTTGTCATGTACAAAAAATCACAACATAGAAGACCGCAAATTACACAAATAATGCCTTTTTTGAAAATAGGTTGTCTTTTTTATTGAATTCCCCCCGGCGGCCCTTTTATTCTAGAGTCAGCACTATTCACATCAAACATTTTTAATAAGTAAAGAAAAAAAAAGAATTCCAAGAACCATAAAGATTTATTAACTAATCTATAAATAGATCACTGGGCATTAATAGTTTTACACTTTACAAAGACTAAATAAATATAAATAAATAAAAGCATATTACTTAAAGGCAAAACAACACAGTTTAGTATGATTATTCAAATACTCTTGATGCAAAGAATCTTTTTTTTTTTTTTTTTTTTTTTCCCCGGTCTTTCCCTATTCAATATTAGCATTGCAAACAGATGTTTAAATGTACTAAGTATTTTAATGCTAGTAAATAAAACTTACTTCTATGTGTAAGTGTAACATGAAATATACGGTGAAGACAAAAGGCAATATGATTATCAATTAAGTTTAATTTTAAATCTCAAACTGAACTATAAAAGTTACCTTAGTTTTCATAAGATTTCCTTTTTGCTCTTCAAGTTTTCGTGTTTTTACTTTCTTTTTTTCTACTTTCATATTAACAGGATTTTCCTTTAAAAAAAACAGGAAATAAGAATTTTTTAAAAAAAATATGATATCAATCAAACTCAAATTACATGTTTTTATTAAAATTGTTGATAATTTTTGTAAAAATAAATTTGAAATTTGTCTATAAAAATTCAGAGAAAATTGAAAAGTTTTCCTTTTAAACTCAAACTGTTATCATAAGATTTTGTTTCACTAATGAGAAATTTTATGCAAGACAAAAAATTGTTTTCAATAAGGCATAAGAAAAATAATTCAAGCAACAAAAAATTGTTAAGCATATTTTAAAAACATTTCTCTAATATTTTCAAAGCTTGTATAAATCATAATCATATTTCATGCTATTGTTTTTATATAAAATATTTATTTTATTAAAAGTTTTAATATCGTAAGTACCTCCATATCAGAGAAAGGAGACACTGATAAAGAATCCCGCCCAAGTTTTGTAGCTTGAAGTATACTCCATATGTGTTGTGTTTCATCTAGAGTCATTTCTAAAAGATCTCCTTCCATCATCAGTTGCTCCAGCTGGTTTTTAGCCGCATCAGACAATTGTAATACAGGGGACTCCATCTGCCGAGTGACCAAAGGAGATTTGCGTGCATGTTTACGTGGAGTGACAGCTATTTTTAAAATGAATATACATATTTTAAATTTGAAAAAAAAAAAAAATTATTTAAGATACAAATTTTACACACTTTTTTAGCCATTTTAAAATATCTTTGAGAATAAAATTTATAATTTAGTGGTATTACTTAATTTCTATATCGGAAAAAAAAATATTTTTATAAAAAAAAATATAAATTAAAATAAACTTAATATGACTTAACTTACATCTAATTTAAGAATGTGCACAGCCAAGTGCTAAAATTGTAAATTACTAATAATTTTTCTTCAGTTAAGATCAAAACTTTAAGTAAATATTGCATATTACTATGGGGTTGGCCAAAAAGTAATTGTGTTTTTCTTCTGTATAAATGACAGGGGAATTTTTCATGGGAAACAACATTTTTTTTAAACAATATGTTGTCCATTTTGTTTGATCACCTTTTGCCAACTTTCAGGCAATTTCAAGATTCTGGACTTGGAAAAGCTTTTATCTTTTTCGGCAAAAAACTGTTCCAAGAACAATTTGATACCCCCATCAGCAGCGAAGTTCTATCATTCAAAACGTTTTGCAAAGAACGAAACAAAAGGTAGTCTGATGGTGCCAAGTTAGGTGGATGTGGTTACACATCCCATCCAAGTTACAACAACATTTGAGGAGTGACCAAACTTGTATGTGGGTCTAACGTTATCATGGTGAAACACACCTTTGTGATTCGCCGAGTCTGGACGCTTCTGCTTGAATGCATTATTTAATTTCCTCAACTGATGACAGTACACATCAGAATGAATGGTTTAGTTCCTTGGAAGCAATTGGAAATACACATTAACTTTGAAATACCACCAGACTGACAGCATAGCTTTCTTCTGATGTATATCAGCTTTTGAAGTCCTTTGGACTGGTTCATCACACTTGCACCATGATCTTTCTCTTTTGATGTTGGTATAGACAATCCATTTTTCATCGCCTGTTATCATACATTTCAAAAAAGGGCCATTTTCTTCACGTTTCAAGAGTGAATTGCAGATGTCAAAACTCTTAGTGAGATGGATTTCTTTGAGCTCATGTGGTACCTAAATATTGAGCTTCCAAGTTGTTTTAAATGGTTTTCAACACTCAATT
The DNA here is from genome assembly GCA_963930645.1 of Salticus scenicus. NCBI lineage: Eukaryota > Metazoa > Arthropoda > Arachnida > Araneae > Salticidae > Salticus > Salticus scenicus. The sequence goes on from CAWVNO010002384.1 coordinate 1,173,299, forward strand.
TCGATATTTTAAGATTCTCGGCAATCTCTCGTGCTGTTAAATATTGGTTGGATTCAACTAATGCCTTTTTTTTGTCGCCATCAACTTTGATTGACCTTCCTGAGCATGCTGCATCTTTAACAACAAAATCACCAGACCAAAATTTAGCAAACCAATTCTGACACTGCCATACTTTTAAGGCATCTTCTCCATATTCATCATATAACTTTTTGCTTGAACAGCGTTCTCCCCGTTTTCAGAAGTAATACAACAAAACCTGGTGAAAATGTACCTTTTGATTTTCCATTTTGAAATTGACACCAAACAAATAATTACTAACAAAATTGTGTACTATTTTTCCTAAATCAAGTCTGAAGTGTCTGCTTTGAAGTTACATAATGACATTGCAGTTTTAAGGAAAGTTAGTTGCATTTGAAAATAGTTATCGTCATCTATTAGAAAAAACGCAATGACTTTTTTGGCCAACCCAATAATTTACTTTAATTTATATTTAGTAAAAAGAAAAAAAAAAGCATAATCAACAGATAGCAAACTATTTCTAATTAAACTGTTAATTTAATCTACAGCAAGAAATCAGAACAAAAATAGAGCATTGAAACTTAAACAAGAAATTTAGACATTTTCTCTAACAAAAAGAAGCAAATTCAAAGTCTAATATTTTTCTTTAGACAAAAATTTAAGGAAAGTTGAATAAACTAATAAATTATAATACTGTACAATTAGACTTTATAAGCTTGTTTCGATGTTTTGCCACTTTTCCTTTTGCATAAAAAAAATAAATGAATAACAATTAAAAATTTCTTAACCCTATAGATACATTTAACAACTAACACTGATTGTGTATATGTTTTGCTGAAGTTAGAATTGACGAGTCTGGCTTATCATTCAATTTAAAATTATGTACCTAAAACACTGATATATATGAATTCTTTTAGAAAAGCGATTACTTTTACATACTTATCTATAATCTGCATATTAAATATGTTTCATATGCAAAAAATTATTTAAATAAACCAGTATTTAAAAGGATTAAATAAACAATCAAACATACTTAAATTAAAGAAAATAATAATAAAGGGTGGGAGTAATTAATTTTTTCCCATTAATGCTGATACAAAATGTGAAAGATAACTATCAATAAAACAATTAAATTTCCTTCAAAATATTTACTAGTAGGAGTTTTTGAAGCAGTAGAATATGCATGCTCCATACTATAATTCACAGAAACATCATTGTCCGATGCATTACTGCCATCATGTAGATGCAATGCAGAATCAGTAGTATTTTCAGCACCATCTACATCCATTGCTGTACTCGAATCACCACCCTATAATAATGTAAGTATAAAATTTTGTCAATAGAAAAACATTAAATGAAATAAAATTGAATGAACAAAAATTTCCAATAAAAAGGTTTGAGAAGGAGGAAATTTTAACAAGGCAGTTGATTTATGAAAAAAAAAAAAAAAAAAAAAAAAATACAACTTTTTAAAATTATATGTATTTTAAAAATCTGATGTGAACACCACATGACTTCCTTTACAATTATTTAAAATATGCATATTGTTATGAAAGCATTGACATTTGGTAATGGTTGGTTGGTTGGTTGGTTAGCTTTTTTTTGGCGCAAGGTCCAAAGTAGGACATGCTGCGCCAAACAAATGGGTAAAAGAGAAAGTAGCTTCTGGATGGGTTTACCCATCCAGAAAGTCATTAAAACATCACAGTAAAAAAATGAAGCAAAACATACAAGATAAAATCAAAAATAATAAAAACAGTGTATATAATAAAACAGATGTAAAACAGGATGAACAATTTAAAGAATAAAATCAGATGTCAAAGTAAAAACCAGCCTCCTTCAAGAAGTTTGTCAGATGATAATGAGGATTTACACCTAAAAGGCTCGTCAGAGTGGGTGAAGATGAATTAAAATTTTGTCGATAAAGATGACGAAGGCAAGGGCAGTCGGTGAGGACATGGCGAATGGTTAAAGCACTATTATGACATTTTGGACACTCAGGTTCCTGTTGTCCAAGTAGTAAGTATTTATGGGTAAATCTTGAATGCCCGTTTCGTAGTCGTGTAATAATAACATCGTATTTTCTAGGGGTAAATGTAGGCCAGACAGAAATTTGAGGTTTTACTTCATGCAATTTATTATTATTTTGGTTATTCCACTCCCTTTGCCACATATTTTTGAGATAGCTTTTAAGTGTGTGCTTAATGTCCTCATAAGGAACGGGACAGTTTAAAAGTATGGAAGCCTGCCTTGCGGATTTGTCTGCTGCCTCATTGCCTTTAATGCCTACGTGGCCAGGAACCCAACAAAACAAAATGTCAAATCCCTTTTTCAAAAGGTCGTTGTAACTTTTTAAAATAGAAATGAAAGTCAGGTTACAAGAGCTAGAAGAGAGAGAATCAAGAACACTCTTTGAGTCTGTATATATAATGAATTTTCTACTGTGCTGAGATGAAATAATGTTAAGGGCAACCTCAACAGCAAAAAACTCTGCAGAGAAAATGGAGAATGAATTAGGCAGTTGATAACTAAAACTGGTGTTACCAATGACAACACCACAACCGACTTTATTGCTTGTCTTAGAGCCGTCTGTAAAAATCTCAACGTAGTCCTTGTAATGAAAGCGATGAGATGAGTAAAGGGCCTGAAAAATAGAAGCATCTGTGTTAGGTTTGTCAAATCCTTTAAACGGATGAAGACAAGAAACAACCTGGAAGTTCCAAGGTGTCATGTTTAAGAGAGAACGAGAACGGACTTTGGAATGAATATGAGGGGTGCCAGCAAGAAAGTTTGTAATTCTTAGAGCAAAATGTGGGATGCAAGATGGGCGATTCACATAAAGATTATGATCGTTACAGTTTAAATGAGAATGAAGTGGATGATTACGGTGTGAAAGGATGCGATAGTAGAATTCAAGTGAAAGTCTTTGTCTAATATCAGTGAGAGAAGGCTCCACACAGTCAGCATATAAACTAAAGACTGGAGTCGTGCGGAAAGCACCTGAGCAAATTCTGAGCGCACTATGATGTGTTGTGTCAAGTTTTTTAATATAAGAGTGAGGGGCTGAACCATAAACCTGACAAGCATAATCAAGTTTGGAGCGAATAGTAGCTCGATAAATTTTGAGTAAAGATGGACGGTCTGCTCCCCAAGAAGTGTTAGAAAGGACTTTTAAAATATTAAGTGCTCTGTCACATTTAGTTCTCAAGTGTAAAATATGTGGCATAAAGTTCAGTTTCCTATCGAAAATAACACCCAGAAATCGAGCAGTGTCAACAACGGAAATTGGCCTGTTATTCATCAAAATCTCAGGATCTGGATGAAGACCTCGTTTACGACAAAAATGCACACATTGTGTTTTGTCAGTCGAAAATTTAAAACCATTTTTATTTGTCCACTTAGTGATATTTTTTATAGCGAGTTGTAATTGGCGTTCTATGAAGCGCATGTCATTTCCCTGGCAAGAAATTTGCAGGTCGTCTACGTATAAACTCCCATGGACACTTTGCGGCAGCTGTTTTAAAATATCATTTATTTTCAAGGAAAAAAGTGTAACGCTCAAAACACTGCCTTGAGGCACACCTTCCTCTTGAAAATAAAAATCTGAATAAACTGATCCTATACGAATTTGAAAGCGTCTGACTCTTAAAAAGTTTTGAATGAAAATGGGAAGATTTCCTCTAAAGTCCAAATAAAAAAGATCTTTTAAAATACCATAGCGCCATGTCCTGTCATAAGCTTTTTCTATATCGAAAAAAATTGAAACCAAGTGGTTACGTCTCACATTAGCTTTGCGGATATTTGTCTCTAATAATAAAATATTGTCAACCGTAGAACGGCCTCGTCGGAAACCACTTTGCCATGGAGAAATCAGATTATTTTTTTCAAGAATAAAAACCAATCTAGTATTTACCATTTTTTCGAGTAGTTTACATAGACAGCTTGTAAGAGCAATGGGCCTGTAATTTTTTGGGTCAGTAGCATCTTTACCTGGTTTCGGAAAAGGAATAACAATAGCATCGTGCCAAGCAACAGGGAAAATATTTTCAGTCCAGATCCTATTGTAAAGATGAAGGAGATTTTTAAGAGACAGTTTTGATAAATGTTTCATCATAATGTAGGTAACACCATCTGGTCCAGGAGCAGAGTTACGACAATTTTTCAAACTATTTTGTAATTCATTTTCAGTAAAAGAACTATTGTAATCTGGTGAAGAACGGGAGTGAAAATTAATTGATGAGCGTTCAGAATTATGTTTATATGACAAAAAAGGTTCGGAGTAGGAATTAGAGCTGGATATGTCAGATAAAGTTCTACCAATGGTGTTCGCAATATTTTTAATAGACGTTATAGTTTGACCATTATCTTTTAAAAATGAAATACTTTGATTAGAATGAATTCCCATTGCTCTCTTGACACGATGCCAAAGCTGTTTACTGCTTACATTGGAGGTAATGCTGGAAACATATTTAATCCAAGAATTTTTTTGCGAGTGTCTGCGGATTCTTCGGGCGACTGCCCTTGCTTTTTTGAATGCAATATAATTAGCAGTTGTAGGGTACCTCCTAAAAATTCCCCAAGCTTTTTGTTGCTGTCTTTTTGCATTATTGCATTCTTCATTCCACCATGGCTTTGAATGTTTACTGAGATGTCCAGAGGATTTTGGAATACTAATATCAGCTGCATTTATAATACACTTTGTGACATCAGTGATTGCTCTGTTGATATCACCCTCAGTCATTTCGTATGTGATAGTTGCATTTATAGTGAAAGTAGTCCAGTTGGCCTTGTCATAAATATAATGTGGATTTGTAGGATGATGATCATTAAAATTATAAAAAGATAAAAATAGAGGAAAATGGTCACTATTATGAAGGTCGTTACTAACAAAGAAATTGAAATATGGATACAAAGTTGGAGAGCAGATGGCCAGGTCTATTGCATGAAAAGTTCTGGAAGGTTCATGGAAGTAGGTATTGTCACCATTATTTAAAATACATAAATTATTGTCAGTGATTAAGTCTTCAATAGTTTGTCCACGAGGATTAATATCGGGACTACCCCAAAGTGGACTGTGCCCATTTAAATCACCAAGAATTAAAAAAGGTGTCGGCAGTTGTGAAATAAGCCTATTTAGGTCACTTGGGCGAATGGTCATATTTGGCGGTAAATAAATAGTGCAGATGGTGATAAGTATGTGCATATGGATCTGAACTGCAATAGCCTGGATATCGGTATTTAAAGTGATACATGAATGTGGAATATTATTAGAGATTAGAAGGGCTACGCCACCTGTAGCTCTATCAGAAAGTGTAAAATCTTTCCTGAAACACTGATAGCCACGGATATTAACAATATTGTGTTGTCTTAAATATGTTTCTTGGAAAGCGAAGCATATAGGTCGATGATCAGAGATTATTTCTCTTATTTCATCTCGTTTATTAATAAAACCTCGGCAATTCCATGAGATGAAATTAGTCATGATTTTTTTTTTTTTAGATTATAACATCCACGTCATTATCCTCTGATGCAGTAGACATACCGTCTTCTCCATCAGAGGGGTGAAGGCTGATGATATCGTCTTGTTTTGTAAGGTTTACTTTATTAATTTTCCCATTTGAAGTCGAAGTGGGCAATTTTAATTTCTTTTTCTTAATGATATTGAGACGAGAGGGTGAATTAGAATGTTTTAGAGAGGTAGAGTTAAGACTTTTTTCAGACAATAAGGTTTTAGCAGTTTGTGGAATTTTCTTTAAATTTCTTGATTTTGATGAAGAGGACTGTGAAGAGTTAGAAGACTGATTTGGTTTGGATTGTAAGTTTTGGGTATTGTTTGCTGTAGTTTCGAGTGGAGAGCTAGTATTGGGGATTTTTGTAGAATTACGTGAAACAGTTTCAACTGGGGGGCTGGTATTGATTAGAGAGTCAGTTTGTGTAGCTATTGTTTTACAAGTTTTTTTGGTGGAAGTAACAGCAGCATATGATTTACCAACGATGGGTGTTCTTGATTCTACTATTTTTCTGGCTTCTGGGTATGATATATTTTGTTTTGTTTTAATGGTTTGAATCTCTTTTTCTATTTTCCATTTTTCACAAGACTTAGAATATGATGGGTGATCTTTTTTACAATTAACACAACACACTGTGGCTTCACAATTTTGACTGTCATGTCCAATGGCACTGCAACGGGCACATGTCTGTTTTCCACGGCAGGAAGTTTTAGAATGGCCAAAACGTTGGCAGTTGAAGCAGCGTAACGGATTTGGTATGTATTGTCTTATGGGGCATTCAAGGTAACCAGCTTTTATGGAGCGTGGTAATTTAGGGGATTCTATTGTTAAAATAATGTGTTTTGTTGGTACAGCCTTATTGTCACGGAAAATAGAAATACGTTTCACAGCAATAACTCTTTGGTCTTTAAGGTTTTCTAGAATTTCGGATTCTGGTACAAATTGAAGATCAGATTCTGAGATGACGCCGCGGCAAATATTTAAAGTTCTATGTGGACTAACGGTAACTTGTATGTTTGCAAACTGTGTACATTTCTTAAGGTTGTTTGCTTGTTTCTCATTTTCTACCTCAATCAATAATTCGCCTGTTCTAAGTTTCTTTACTGACTTTGGATCACCCATAATCGACTGCAGTGCCTTCTGTATCAAAAAAGGAGAAGTGTGTGAGAAGTCTCCTTCTTTCCTTTTCACCACAAAAAATCTAGCATCACTGTTCACAAATACATTATTCTCACTTAAAGTTGAAGAAAACTCTTCAACTCTCTCTGCCCATGATTTACCATTTGAGCTTTTATTAGCTTGGCCCGAGCCAGACGCATTATTCGTATTTCCTTTAGTTGTCGCCATATTGAGATAAGAAAAAAGAGTCGAGGGTTTCCTTAGTCCCACAAGTCAGCCCATTTCTTGAACGGACGGAAAGCAAAGGGTTTTCAGAATCGCTCCCTGGGACACCCATAACCACTCACCAGCTACCAGATTAGTGACCCAGCTCAGGAATCACATGTGGTAGTCGTGTTAGTCCGGTGTTTCTCGTTCGAGTAGTCACCGTTGTCTCACCTTCACCAAGGGCACCAGTCTCCCAGTGTGCTCCCAAGGCTAGACTACCGTGAGACCCTCACCAAATCGCCAACCCAATAACCAGCGCCACATCTACACCGGTCTCAGCTTGGTTAATGTTTTAGAAATTAACTAATTTTAGTAGAACCAACAAGAACAAGACCAAAAAATAAAGGTGAGTAAAAACAAACAAGGTAAGTAGAAACCAAAAAGGTGAGTAAAACAAGGTAAACTGTTTCATTTTTTTTTTAATTTTTCAAGGTTTTAAATTTTTTTTTTTTAAATTTTTTTTTTTTTTACAAGAACAATAAACAAGAAAAAGTAGTAAAACCTGATTGGTAGCAAAAAACCAAAAAAATCTAACGACAAACAAGCAAGAAAAAATGCCAAAAACTTATTAGCGGGGAAAAAAAAAAAAAAAAAATTAGAAGAAATAAAAGAGGAATGTAGAAGGAAAAAAAGAAAAATAAATAAAAATAAAAATAAAAAAAATAAAAAATAAAAAGATAAAAAAATAAAAAATAAAAATAAATAAATAAATAAAAGGAGAGAAAAAAAGATCACTCGGGCCCGGGGTGCGTGACTCCCCCTGAATACCTAAAGAAGGTACCCCCCTGGGGGGACATTTGGTAATGATTCATAATAAACAAGAAGTTCTAATGGGCTCTTTCCACCTGACATCAGAGGTCACATAACATAGATAAACAAAGAGCAGACAAAATCTTCTATATCTATAGCGATTGCTAAAATAACACATTTTCTATTCTTATTTTTGATCATTATGATCAATCTGATTTAATGTGTGTTATTTTTTTTTTTTTTTTTTTTTTTTAATACATCATAATTTTAATCCATTTTATATCATTATTCATTATCTTTTGTTTGCTGTATACATTTACAAACATCATTTAGTTTATATTTCATATTAATGTTGATGGAGAACACATTAAGTACTCTGATTTTTGATACTTATATCATTAACAGAGCAACATTGTATGGTGTAAAGCCATTTCAGAGAGTAACTAAGTTAATTAACTTGTTGTAACACCTTTACACAATTAAATTTAACTTAAAACATTTCAAATTAATTTCAAGTTATAACCACCATTTATTGCTAGATCAGTTAATGCAACAGTTACACTACAACACACAAAAATTAATTCTTACTTGTGAAAATAAAACATAAAATGTTTTTTTTTTTTTTTTTTTTTTTTTTTTTAATTATTAAACTTACAAATACAATTATTCTACTGTTTACAAAAGCACAATATTACTTTTATTTTATTTTATATTAAATATTAATATTTTTGTTCTTAAAAACAATATTTAACTGAATTCACTTCTCATAATTCGATTCTTTGTTTTTTTATATCACGTGATTGAGCAGATGACACTGGGAAGAGCCCATTAAGGAACGCACAATATTCAACAAATATTTCCAAACAATTCATAAAAGTTATTACAAAAGTCATAGAACCAGTAATTAACAGCTTATTGCACAATCTTTCATTGACAAATGTACAACTTTGACTTTAATGGAATTCATTGAAGTGCAGTCGGCCTCTTTTTGTTTTCTTTGACAAAAATGAATGTTGAGAATGGTTGGTTGTAGGGTTTAAGGCCAATTGACTACGCTGGGGTCCTAGGCCTATGAGTGGAATGCCCTCTGTTGGGGGTCTTTCTAAGGGATTCACAGGCCATACTTATGAAAGTTTCAGAGAACTATGGAAAATTTTTAACAGTTAAGTCAATGAGTGGAATTCCAAAAAACAATTACATTTCAAATTGAGAAAAGCTTATAGATTCTGGCAACCCTAAGTTACTATTTTTTGCCAAATTTAGCCACCAAATTTACAAATACGCCTCATATGCAAAGCCCTCTATTGACAAAATTTTCGCAAAAAAAAAATAATTTTATTTCTTCACTTTAAAATAAAAAAATCCCCCTTTATGAGAAAAGATAATTCATAAACCACATAAAATATAGCATTTCCTACAATTTTAATGAATTTTTTTATGTATTCATGGGCAATTAGGTCACTTGGCATGAATATGTATATCTGCTTTATCTCCTTATATTATTAAAATCTGTAAGCACCTGTGTGTGTGTGTCTGTGTGCAAAGACGTTGTAACGGGTTTGTCTCCGGCTCTAAGGACTCCGGCTAAGGACTCCGGCTCTCTAAGGTTTGTCTCCGGCTCTGGTAAGAGCGTCTTCCTACTGGTGCCATTAGATGCAGAATTTCTTCATCTCAACTGATCAAAAATTCTAAACGATGCGACCCTAATTAGCGGAGATATTAATCAAGAAGCCAGGCCGCCGTACTTTTCATCGGGAACCACATTCCTCAAAAGAAAAAGCACAGAGAAAAAATTTTGCAGGTTTTTACAAACTGTTTTTGAAAAATACGGATTTTTTATATTTTTAAAAATGTTTTAAAAAGGGTCCAAAATTTCTCTTTTTTTCGATCGTCATTTTTGAATTGCCCTGTATGACAGAGTAACTGTCCCATATCAGAAGTGGAAATCGAGATTTCACCTGATTTACATGTTTTGAGGTGTCCTGATTAGGTTTTCTTTTTTTATCTCAGTTACTAATTAAAGTTTGACTTGAGAAGGAATGTGTGCGGGCAGCGCTCGTATATCTTCACACGTGCATGCGCAGCGCGCATGGGTCTGCGCTGCCAAAGGCAGTGGGGACCCAGTGTGAGTTTTTACCTCATGCTAATTTTTTTTTTTTTTCTAAATTCCTTTTCTTAAGAATGAAAGTTTATGAGTAATAACACAGAATTTTGAGAAATCATAAGGATGGTGAAGGAATACACGCGTGCAGCACATAGGTCTTCACTGCTGAAGGCAGTGGGGACCCGGTGTGAGTTTTTACCTGATGCTAAATGATTTTTTTAAAATTCCTTTTCTTAAGAATGAAAGTTTATGAGTAATAATATGGAATTTTGAGCGAAATCATAAGGATGGTGAAGGAATACACACGTGCAGCGCACGGGTCTGTGTGTTGTAAAATTTGTACCCTTTCTGTGTCGATTCTCAAATTTAAATTCATTTACTATTTAGATATAATTTAAATGATTTGTTTTATAATCTTTAAAGTTTAAATTATTAATTTAATGAAATATAGCGTTTAGTGCTATTGCCTATTTGATACTGTCATTGAGTTAAAGATATATTAAAATTAAAAACAAAAAGCTCAATGATAACTATTTTAGTTAAAAGTTACATTTCTTATTAGTATAATTTTATTTAATTCGTTTGAAATAACTTTAATGTACTTACCTCTTATTTAAAAGCATGTTTTGTTAAATTAACTTTAAAGAAATATGTTTTAGTCCTTTCACGGATTGTTTATTGTTTTATCGCTACCGAACATGTAGACGTTACAATTTTCAACTGCAGAGTCTTCTAGCTTCGCCCATAGATGGCGGCAGGCTCGTAGCATCATGTTGCTATGGTTACTTGTCACGTGTGGTAGGCATTGCTGAGTGTACAGCATTTACTCCGTCGTTCAGCCCGGAGGGGATGTCACTTGAATCCGTTTACTTGTATAAAAGGAGGTAAGAAATATGTAATCGTGCTCTTATGTTTTAATGCAGTTGATGGTTGCATCAACTAGCATTTGCTAGCCAGTTTTTTTTTCTGTTATGTTTAAGTTCAGCTCAAAGTCATGAGCTGTTATTTTAATTAAGTTATATAAAGTATTTTATTTTATAATGTTTGTAAATTATGTTTTGTAACTTGAAGTTTTCGACGATATGTTTCGAGTGTCTAGTTATGTCACAAAGTAAACATCGTTTTCACTTTAAGCTATATTAATCTTCATGGCAGTATTTTAAAAGTATTTAACCTTTCGTCAGCAAGTTTTCTATTTTACTTTCGTTTATATTTATTTAATGTTACTCATTATGTTATTTCAAGTTTAATAAACATTTTTGTTTAGATTAGAATAAGATAAATATATCGAAGTGAACGATGGATAGTCTATTAGACGGGGATTTCTTTCTGTCACTGTATCAAGCTTTGGTCAAATTCATTTTTTTTAACATGATTATAATATGTCTCGCACTAGAAATTTATGAGACCACAAATATGGTGGGGAACTGAGCAGAGTCCACATATGCTAAACTTTTGTCTTCAATGAATGCCACACACATTTATCATTCTATAATTTATTAGAGCTAAGCAACTATCGCATATTTCACTGCTAATTAATATACGTGACAATTAATTTTTTCACATCACTACGCTACCGAAGACAGTGGGGACCCAGTGTGAGTTTTTACCTGATCACAATTGATTTCTTTTTCTTCTTTTCTTAAGAGTAATGTTAATGAGTGATAAGATGCAATTTTGAGAATTCATTCATTATAGTGATTCATTTAAAAATACTGACCCACCAGCAGGCGAAGCTCACTAGTCTGTTATGAAATTTTGCTATTTTTAATCTATGCTAGCCACCTTCGGCGACCAGCTGGTTCGCGATCCCTGAAAAGTCCGACCTTACGAAATTCCTACTTGGTGGCGCCTTTTTCCTGTTTCAGGTCCTACAACAGCTCATTGACATATAGTGAAAATAAATTCTCGCTTGGTAGCACCTACGGCACCCTTTTTTCGTCTCAATATATGAGACAGCCTGTTCGCTCACCGTGTTACGATCTTTCAAAATTCTGACTTTAGCAAAGTCCAGCTCGGTTGCGACTGTGGCGCCTTGTCCCATTTAAGAACTAAAGCTCTTGTTTTTAAGAACACAAAACGTGTATGTCATTGCATTCGGCATTTTCAATTTATGCATGACGCTCTGTTCTGCGGTTTCAATGCCAGCGCTGATATCAAGGAGACTCTGTTTGGAGCATTGCGGCATCGGAAACGTTCATGTTTGCTTCTTGTTTTCTTGAAAACCAGGGCTTTACAACGGCTTTCACGCTCATACCGCAAATAGATTTGAATATTTTAACTGTAGCAAATTTTCGCTCTGTGGCGACTAAGGCGCCGCTTTATGTTTCAGGATTTGAAATAGCCTGTCCGCTCACCATGTAAAGGACCTTTGAAAATTCTGATTGTGGTAAATCCGCAAACTGGTGGGGTCTACGGTCTCCCAATCTTCTCCCTATATGTAATTTAAGTTTAAAAGACTTTTAATATGATATTTTACCTATGAACATAGGCGTAAACTACGGGGGGGCAGGGGGGGCTGCCCCCCCCCCACTTTTAAATCTTCGGGGGGCGGCCTCCCCGGGAAGAAGTCTCCCGGGATGACAAAGTGACAAAAATTTGCCTGTGCAGATTTTTTTTTTTTTTTTTAACTCCTACGTTGTTGATCGGACACGCGGTCTATTATTGATATCGCTCCTTCTGTTGGCCATATTCGATGCATGTGATTCAATGTGTTTAGACGGAAAAAAAAAATATATATATATATTATTTCTGTTGCATTAATATTCAACAACTATAAAAATGTTGGAAAGATAGAAGATTGCGTTCATCAGTTTTGAAAGTGCTTCCAGTTTTGAATCTTCTTCAACTTATTTTAGTTAATTCTGAGACTACAATTATTAACATAAGGTAAGTGTTTTTTATTTCATTTTCATTTTATGATTATAAATATTTAAATGAAGTTCATTGCAAACTTCTAATATTTAAGTAGATAAACATGCTCGAGTAAAAGTTTAATTTTTCTAATCAAATTCATTGAATTTTTGTTCTTTTGTATTTTAATGAATCCTTCCGATTTCTTTAAAAAAAAAAAAAAATAAATAAATAAAAAAGATCGAAATTTCGGGTCAAACGAACGAAAGAATCGAAGAAAACTTTAGATTCTAAAAATTAATTTTCACAAAAATCGTCTGCTAATAAGATTAATAAAAATCGTCTGTAAATTAGGAATATAATTAATATTTCTTCTTTATGGCAATATCGACATTCTCTATTTCGCGCGAAAGTAAGAAATGATAATGAAAGCGACCGTCATCGTCTGAACTGCTTAAAGCTGGCTTCTTTGTTTGAAAAAAAAGGTAAGTGTGTCTTATATTTTCTGAACATTAATCATAAATTAATTTTTATCTTTTTAAGCTTCTTAATGCGTTTGTTACTTTAAACTTTATGCTTCAATAGAATTTGAATTTGTTTATATATATATATATATAGTAAACTCTGGATTATCCGCGGTCTTTTCTTTCCCTTTTTTGCGATTATAAATTACAAGTTTCTTAAAAAAAAAAAAAAAAAAAAAAAAAAAAAACTTTTTGGTCCACAATTAAGTATTGCAGAAAAAAATAAAAGAAAGGCAAGTATTCGCATTTATTGAGAGATACTATTTCGCGGGTATTTGGATGTTTACTGTTATAATAAATTACAAGGCTGAAATCTGAGCTTAAAACTATTTACTTTCTAGAAAAACAACGGACAGGCGGTCAGCCTATTTTCTTTTTTCTATATTTATTTATCGTTAATCCGCACAATCGATTTATCACTGAAAAATGCAATCTGTAACTCCTTTTAATTATCACAGCTGTCATCTCAGTGCTGAACCGGCCTGTGACTAAGAAAATTCTTTCGGCGCGGCGGTCTTCAACGGAGAGCAAGCTAGGGGAGGGGGAATAGATTAAAGCAAATGTGATCTCTTTACTCCTTCCATCACTACTTTTTGACGAAACTGTACCTTCTTTGGAGAAATAGATTATGGGGATTAAGGCCGATTGACTGCACCAGGTCCTAGGCATGGGGGGTCTTTCTAAGGGGTCCTAGCCCGTATTTACTCACAATTCGGAGAATACCACAGAAAACTTCAAACGGCTAGGCCGGTGAGCGCGGCCTATTGTCGAACCCGGCACCTCACGTTTACCAGCGTTGACCGCAGGTGAGCATATTCACGGGTGGAAGAATCGGACGTTTGCAAAAGATGGAAAGTTACAGATGGAAAATTACAATGCTCTTTTTATTTATTTTCTTTCTCCTTTCCCCAAAAGAAATATGGTTTAAAATGCGATACAGAATCAATTTTATATAACAATTTGTGGTTAAAACCTTTAAAAAGTTTATTAGTGAAATAAGAAATTGTAGGTTGGATCGACTCTTTTTTTTTTACAACACACAAAATTATTTAAAAGGCTTTATGATTAAAGCAGAAAAAGTAATAATAACTAAAAGCAGAAAAATCGATTTATTATTTCTTTCGGCTGGTACTTCTGATGTTATAACGTGTGCAATAAATTTTCAATTTATTTGAATACGGCGCTGAGACACTATCGAACTTAAAATAATTTGAGCCCATAGGCCTTATAATGATAAAGAATTTTTCAGACTATGTTGAAACACGCGAACTAGGTTCGGGAGAAATTTCGAATATTTATTTTATTAGAAAATAAAAATGAAATAATAATTTTCCTGAAAAACTTTTTAACATTAAACAATGAACTAACAGTTGTATTCTTATGTTAAATGAGTATTTCTTCTTTTAAGCTCTAATTTATATCCAATATTTTTTGGGGTGAAACATAATCGGAGTTTTAAATAGAATGTGGGATTGCAAACATCGCGAATTTCAGAAATCCCGAATAATAATAAATAAAGGAATCTAAGAAAAAAAATTAAAAAATAAATAAATTCTTTCTTTCCACTCCTGCAGAAATTATGACCGGCAAAATAATTACTTAAGTGATACTGCAAATGTAGCAAAGAGCCGGAAATACGGGGGGGGGGGGGGAGAAAGAAAGAAATAGAATGAAAGTGTTGCCGCTCTGTTTGCTGCACTCGTGCTTGCTTTGTTCATCTGACGAAGGGTCGTGTTTTCTTTTGACCCGAAACAGTTGTTGCTAGTTTTTCATTTTATGGTGTTTATTCAAAGTTTTGTACTTATTGCTTTTAAAACGCCAGTTCTGCGGTGCTTTTTTATTATGCAAGTAAACTTATTAAACGGGCGTAAAATAATCCTATAAATTTTACGATAAATATTTCGTGATTAATACAAGCTAAAGAAATTACTAAATTCAAATTATTTTTGTTATCTGACTAAAGCGCTCCAAGAATCATCACATAATCCACATAAATAAACACTTTAACAGAGCGAGTTATTAATTACGTATTCAGAGTTCCCAGAGAGAAGAAGATAACCGTGCTTGTTTGGTTGTTTATATTTAAGCACTGAAACTGAAAAGGGAGGGGAAAGGGGGTAAAATGAAAGGAGAAAAAAAGTTCTTTTTGCAGCATTTTTATTATTATTATTATTATTTCTATATATAAAATACAACAGTTAGCAACAGAAAGAAAAAAAAAAAAAAGAAAACAGAATTTAGAGCAATTAGCTGCTATTAAAAAAATAAAAATGGTTTTATAGTGAAATATGCACATATTTAGGGCCAGTGGATCAGCTATAAAAGGAGGAAAAAAGAGAAGTTTTATCAATTAACAGTGATATTATCCTTATTTTGCTAATCAGCTACACTTTTTTTTTTTTTTTCTTTTTAAGTGTTAAATTTTGAGATGGCAGGATGGAGAGTCACTTCTAAATTTCCTTAGTAAAAGTTATATTTCGATGTGATAATATAAGAAGGTTATTTTATTTCTTAAAATAATTTATAACCTTATCACAAAATTCCATCAATCCCCTCTTTAAAAATGAAATAAGATTAATAAATAAAATAAAATAAAAAATATAGTGAGAGACAGAGAAAAATTTGAGGCTGAATTTTAGTTTTAACTTAACTATTTCAATTTTAACAATCAATTAGTCTTCTAATTACCTTAATTAAATTGCTTTAAATTTGACCAGATGGCAGAGTAGAACTAGTATTAAATTTTCATATAGTTTTTATGAGAGAAATTTGAAAATTATTTGTTATAATTTGTGTTATAGCTTTTAAAATTTTTCAATATTTGGATGAAAGGAAGAACACCCCCTCTCCCCCCCCCCCCCCCCAAAAAAAAAAAATAATAATAATAATTTGCGTTATTTTGGGGAAAACTTAGAATGTGTTTGGTGAAAATTTTAGAGGTCTCAATATTTTCTGAATATTGTATTAAAATTGTATAAATTTTTAAGAAAATATAAGAATCAAAATTAGTATTAGCAAGAAATTTTGTATATAATGTTGTATAGCAATATCAGGGGTAGAATTAAGAAAAGTGTGTGACTGGACCGCAGGACCGAGACTTTACTGGTTTGTACACATTTTCAGAGGTCTGTTCACCCATTCAATTAGATTTTTGAAAATACTTACAAATCCATAAGGCAAATTAAAGTTACACGATAAGAATGATAATTCATACATTTGTGATTATCATTATATATATATATTATTTGTAATTAATTTAAAAATTCAGTGCTGCCAACTCTCCCGTTTTTCACGGGAGACTCCCGTTTTTTAACCCTATCTCCCGTTTTTACGTTTTAATGTGTATTTCTCCCGTTTTTCTAATATTTTCGAAAAATCGAACTAAAAACGCTAATTTTTGACAATTCGTAGGTGCCATCTTTCCAGATTTACGAAGGCCTTCCAATTCACAATCTTTCTGCATCCACAACATAAATGTCGATATTCATTTAAAACTTACTTTATGAGATATTAGAATCTCTAAAGAAACGGAATCCTTCAATATTTCTCGCTTACGTAATTATTTTTAACTCCCCCTCCCCCCCATATTTTCCTATCTCCAACTAGTGATCGGTGATCAAATGCTCTTTTGAACACTTTTGTTTCTGATTCTTTCTCCAACTACAAGCCACAACAAAAACGTCAATATTCATTTTAAACTTGCTTTATTAGATTCTAGAGCCTATAAAGTAGTAGAAAGTTTAACAGTTCCACCTCCCCCCCGCCCCCCCCCCAAAAATAAATAAATAAATAAATAAATAAATAAAAAAAAAAATCCCTTTCTCCTATTAGCTTTCTTATTCTACAACAAAAGAATCAAGTAACTGCTAGTTAAAAAACTTTTTAAATTCTTGAGGGTGATTTGAATTTTTAAGGACACATTTGGCATTTAAAATCCAAACACTTAATTTAAAAATTTAGTTATAAATATGCATACAAAAAGAAAAGAGTCTGTTTTTAAACTTTTCTGTACTTTTATTTGTTGTTAATGTGCTGATTGTCACACACAATAGTTTTATTTATATTTACAGCATTTAGGTTATTTTCTACAAATGCAGTAATGGGGAGGGGGGGCAGGAAATAGATTGGGGCGTTTTTTTTTTTTTTTTTTCTTCCAAACAAAGATCAGGCGAGGTGCAGCACCCTCCTTAAATTATCTGGGAAAAACTCTGAATCAATGTTTATAAAAACATCGATCCAGTTGTTTTATTAGATTTTAGAACCAACTGAAGCGATATAGGAGTTCAAAATTCTTTACATATGTAGTTATTTTTAGACTTTGTTAATGAACTTGTTAACTATTTGTTTTTCCCCAATAAGTTTAAAATATAAATTATCAAACAAAAGTTATATTAGGTCTTTTTAGTTAAAAAAGTATCATGTATTGAATAAAATAATTTTGTTTTGTTTTTCTCCACGTAACCGTAATTCTCCTTTTTTCTCCCTTGAAATTATGTAAAATCCCTTGTTTTTTTTCCCACCAAGGTTGGCAGCTCTGAAATATAAATGAAGTCTTATATAAAACAAAAATGTTCGATTTAATAAGTGGGTTAAATGTATATTATGTGAAAGATTCTTAGACAAATTTTGAAAAACAGATAAAATAAAATAAATTGAAAGCGTTCCTGGTCTGGTGGACCACTATAATTTATATTTTACTGATCTGTTGAATATTTTTGTGGTCTGAGACCAACAGATCGCTTTTAATTTAGAGATCTGGATGTACATTTCGTATTTAACTAACAACATCTGTTTAAGAGGGAGATTGGCTTGGGCTTATTCTTGTGGCGTGTGATTTCTATAAAATGTATGTATAGGGAAATTTGTCTCTTGAGCTTTCGACGATAAAACTCTTTTGAATAATTCTCTAGTGGGTCATTCATTCTATCACTATGAATCTGTTCAATAAAACTCGTCAAATAAAGAACTAGACTTTTTTTTTTGAACAAAATGCCCTTTTTTTTGTTCAAATGTTCTTTCTTTTTTTAACAGTGCCTTTCTTTAAGAGTTAAAGTGCCCTTTTTAGCTTACAGCACCCTGCCCTTTTTTTAGGTCTACAATGAACCCTGACAGTGATGTGATATATCTATAGTCATGTAAAATAATAATAAATTATTTAACAATTTATAAACACTTTAATTACTATAATTAAATGTAAAATTTAAACTTGAATGCTTCAAAAAGCGACTTATAGATTTTAATTTTTTTTTTTCAAGAATATATTGAAATATTTCTTCGTTACAGAATTGTTTATCATCATGACAGAACGTAGTCAGGCAGCTCCAGCTGCTAAAAAGTTGAAAGTTTATACACAGGCACCCTTAACAACATTTTTCGATCAATACAAAAAGCCTCCCAAAGAAGATGCAGAAGACGAGACCCAACAGAAGGATGTACAGCAACTGCAACTTCAACCTCAAGATTTTCAACCTTCACCATCTTTTGTGACAACTTCTTTTTCAACTGCTATTGTAAAGAAAAATGATGGGCGTTCATTTCAGAAACATTGGCTGACTGAGTTTCCGTGGCTTCAGTACGACAGTAATCAAGATTATGCTAAGTGTTCTATATGTACATGGGCTATTCAAAATAATAGAATTGGGGCAACAGTTAAAGCAATATTGCAAGGACAATCTAAAACATGGATTAATGGATTTTGTGATTGGCGTAAAGGAAAAGCTGCTTTTAAGAAGCATGGAGACAGCAACTGTCACACTGCATGTGCCAATGCAAAGATGGCATCTGCAGCAGAAAATTCTAATATTGCTCGCATTGTTTCTGAGAATACAAAAACAAAATTAAATGAAAATCGAGTGGCTTTAGAAGCTATTTTCCAATCTATTTTATTTCTTGGTCGACAAGGTCTGGCATTCAGAGGGCATACTGATGAGATGTCAAATGTCAAACAGCTTCTCATTCTTCTTGGCAAGCAATCCCCTGCAGTTGAGAGTTGGTTAAAAAGAAATGGACAGTATAAATGGATAAGTCCTCCTAATCAGAATGAAATGTTAGAAATGTTATCTCACGAAATATTGCGAGGAATAATTGAAGACATAAAAAATGCTACTTGCTTCAGTATCATTCTTGATGAAACAGCTGACA
Source organism: Salticus scenicus (assembly GCA_963930645.1). Lineage (NCBI taxonomy): Eukaryota > Metazoa > Arthropoda > Arachnida > Araneae > Salticidae > Salticus > Salticus scenicus. The sequence continues at coordinate 1,192,585 of CAWVNO010002384.1, forward strand.
TGGAAAACAAGGAACAAGTATCTTTATGTATCAGATATGTAACTTCATCTTGGGAAATAATAGAAGACTTCTTGGGTTTTCACCAAACAAGTAAAACAGATGCTGAAACATTATTTAAATTATTGAAAGATTCTCTGCTGTCTCTTGGTTTGGATATTAAAAGCTGCCGTGGCCAGTGTTATGATGGAGCAGCCAACATGCGAGGTCATATTTCTGGTCTTCAAACACGTGTGAGAAGTGTTTACCCAAAAGTCATTTATGTTTACTGTGCTGGACATCAGCTAAACTTAGTTGTGCAAGAAATTTTTCAAGAATTTCCTGAAGGTCAGCATGCTCTTGATATTATGAGCACTGTCATAAAATTTATAAGAGATTCCCCAAAACGATTAGACAATTTTAAATTATTTAAACTTGAAGAAAATCCCAGCCAACAGAAATTGCGCCCATTATGTCCAACAAGATGGGTTCTTAGGTTGAGTGCAATTCAAGTTTTTTTGGAAAACTATGAATCTATCCTTAATTGGTTAGAGAATATGTGTAATGACTCAGATGCTACAGGAGGAAGAAAGGCAAGAGCCTTCTTAGGCAGTTTAGAAAGCTTTTCTGTATATTTTATGCTTAGGCTTTTTCAGAGAATTCTTCTAACTGTTAATCCTGTCCACCAAAGAATTCAAAGCCCAAGTGTAAGTGTTGGGGAATGCCGACTGCTATTAGAAAGAGTCGTAGATGTCTTATCAGCAGATGCTGCATCTGAAGAAAATTTCAAGGCATTTTTCAACTCCGTGAAAGAGTTCACTGCAAAAATTGGTTTGCAGGAAGCAGAAGCTTCTCTTCCTCGAGGTTATGGAAGAAGAACAAAAGGCTTCGAGAAAGAAGAAAAGGAGATGTCTGTAACTAATCTCACTTTTATGCATTTCAAGAACATTTACAGTTCTATGATGTCTGCAACTACTAATGCCATCATTGAAAGATATCCAGCAGAGGATTTAAAAATTATTGCAGACATAGAAAACATTCTTTTAAATTTTTCTACTTCATCTTCAGATAAAGAAAGATTTGAACCATCTATAGTAAATGTTTGTAATTTCTATGCAGAAGATTTTGATAAAATGAAATTGCAGGATGAATTGGAAAAGTTTTATGCATATAAAATTCAAAAGGGACTCAGTTTTTCATCAACCGAAGACCTTCTGCAAAGCTTTAAAAGTGATACCACATTATCCATTTTACTACCAAACATTTCAACCATTTTAAAATTATATTATACTCTACCATGTACTTCTTGTTCTGCTGAAAGATCTTTTAGTGCATTGCGGAGAATAAAATCATACCTTCGCACATCAATGACCCAGCAAAGACTGAACCACTGTGCAATTTTATCAGTCCATAAAGATAAAGTAGACACAATCAATTTGGACAAAGTGGTTAATGAATGGATTGATAAGGCTGCTGTTCGGGAGAACACTTTTGCCAAAAGAGTGGTAAAATAAAGATGACGGGCATCACCACTAGTTACTTTTCCCATCTAAAAGTTTTTTTCTTTTTTAAGCTTGAGTCCTTAAATGATCCTTTTTTCATATGTATGTATGAAAAGAAATTATATATATGTATGAAAAGAAATTAGTCTCTATTTTCATTAATGAACTTATTAGTTCAGTAGCCAGGTTCAATCCAGTCATTTATCACCTTTCGAATTTTTTTAATTTAAAGTTGGGGAAATTGTATTTCTCCTTATTACTTTTTGATAAGATTATATCAGTTCGGATTAAATTTTTCTTTTTCTTGCCTACAGATTTGTTCAGTTTTCCTTTTTCTTGCCTACTGATTTGTTCCATTATTTTGTTCATTGCTTCACAATTAAATCAGTTGTGTTTTTCCCTTTATAGAAAGTTAAAATTTTTATAAAGAATGCATTTTAATAGCCTTATTGTTGGTATCACATGCGAGGGGCCCACATGAGGGGTATCACATGCGATATATATAAATTCTGAAGTTTTTTAAATCTTATTTGAACATAGCTCCACTGAAACTCGCCCCCCCAGATTTTTTAAAAAGTTGACACCTATGCCTATGAAATTATGTTAATTAAAAGCTGAGATACAAAGGTAATATTAGCATTGTTATAACAAAATATGTGTCTGATTTTTTTCATGGTTTTCCTTTGAAACTTGCATGTTAAAAATCCTTAATACGAAATGTGAACGGAGTATCGGAATTCGAAAGCCTGCATCATAATTAGAATTGGAGATATTGTAATAAAGGTGTTCTGGATTTTCTGTGGTTTTCTCTGAAACACCCGTATGGAATTTAACGGCTTATATCAGTTTAAAAGTCCGAAATATTTCAAATGATGTGTTATAAGTAATTTAAGCATAATTAAGCATAAATATCAAAGCGCCCTCTGACGACAGAGATTTGCGATATATACTCTTCAATTCCAATTCAAATAACTTTTTAAATGATATATTACTTATGAAATTATGTTAATTAGAAGCTGAGATACAAAACTAATATAAACATTTTTATAAAAAGATTTGTGTCCGACTTATAAATGTTTTTCTCCGAAACTTGCAAAATTCCGGGCTATATAACGTTAAAAATCCTTAGTACAATATGTCAGCAGAAATTGGAATTCGAAACTCTGCAAAATTTTAAAGAATAAAGGTGTTCTGGGTTTTCTCCAAAACTCCCGTTCCTTTTCTACATCTTTGCCCCTTCCCCCCCTTTCCGTTCCTACTAATAATTTCACACTCTGAAATATCCGCAATCGATTTACCTTGCTTTACAACCTAAATATACCAATTTCAAACGCTGTAACTTGTTTTTTTTTTTTTTTTTTTTGCCCCTTTCCACCCACCCTAATAATTGTATTCTTTCAAAAATATTCACAATCGAATTATCAGGCATTAAAACCAAATACTATGAAATTTCAACGGCATATCTCAATTCAAAACACTGCAAAATATAAAAGAAAACTTAATCTTTTCCCAATAAAAATGTATTTTTCTTGTTTATTCATATATTTTCATGAAAATTGAACAGTAGCTTTATTATATGCTGTGTAATCTGAATATTAATTTAAATGTAACATAAATGAAAATTTGAAGAATTTTGAAATTTGCAATTTTTAATCCCACTTCAAGAACAGGTGACATTAATGATTTCCAGATGTTTTGTTTTCCTTCCAGGCAGTGCAGAAAATCGTCTGCTGATAGAATGTTTCTTTTTAAGCAATTATTCGATCAACATGGGTCGACATTTTAATTAATATCTTCGCAACTAATTAAAATCTTTAAATTCTGTTTTCACTATCAACTCGGAAAGGCTTCTGCGCACCTGTATGTCAAATTTTATACTTCTGCGTTCAGTAGGGGCTGAACGTATAGATGCTCAGGCAGAGAGACAGACAGACATCTTCTTTTATTATTATAGATGACTCCTATTCTGGTCTTGGCAGGCTGGGGGAGTGTTGCCGTCATGAAACTAGTTTAACACCACAGACAAGTCACCAGTCCTTCCTTTCTTAAGTTTCTTAAATTAATTTAACATAAATTTTGATTTAGTTTGTTTTTCTGTTAAGATTTTGTTGAGTTGGTTTATTGTTTCGTTTGTTATGCAGGCTGTTAATTATTAAATTTGGTTTCTTTAAATGTGTGTATTTCATCCCCTGATGAATTTTTTCAACTTTCTGAACTTCTCCTACATACAGAAATTTTTCATTCTTATTGGTCTTTGTGGTTTCAGTGATCTTGTATCTGTTGCCTGGCTTATATGACGCTTAATAAATCATTATATAATACATTGAAATAAACTCAGCCACATTTTGTAATTTGAATTTTTTATGCTTCTAATCCAATTTCTGAAATTTCTTTTACTTAAGAAGAGGAAATTTTTTTACGCATTAATCAATTAGATTATATTTTTCCAAACTTAAGTTTCAGAAGGTAGTATAAAGCACAGAAAAAGAACATTACATACAACAGACTGAACTTCTTGTACAGCAGCAACGCCAGGAACTGCATCATCTGACTCTGCAGATGGAGGAGGCAACTGAAGAGATTGACTGAATTGATGAGGCGTTACATCATTTCCCCCTACAAAATAATTTACATGTTACAAACTTATGATAAAATTAAATTAAAGACTTAAAATAATAAAGTAAAAATCAACCAAAGGAATTATTTTAATTGCAAAAAACCTAGGCACATGATGCAATTCTTTTCAGTAACTACTCTTTGTTTAACATATTCAAAAATGTTAAGTATTTATGACTCTACTTTGTCTGTCTGTCTAAAAAATCATCTGTAGTCTAACATTTCATGCGAGTATCAAACTTTCTTGATACAATAAACATAAAGTTTTATGTTCATCATTTGCTATATATTGATAATCAGGATCTATAGGAACAGAACCTGTTATCAAAGAAACTGAATTATAACAGATATTGCCATTTAAGAAGAATTGTGATAGAACATAATTTTGCACACTAGGCAAATAAAACATGAATAAATATAGATCAGGGGTGAAACTTACATGCAAAAATCCCGAAAATTGTTTCTTGCATGCAGAATGAAAGGCAGGCAGAGACTTATTAATGATATATCATACAGTTATTATTAAAAGTATTTATTTGCACTTATGATAAATGATAATTAGAGAGTTCTTAACACATTAAATTATAAGGCAAATTAACACTTAAAATAAAAACTTTTAATAAAAACAAAATAATTTAACATGAAATTTAAAGACAACAAAGTTTTCAAAAACCCTGAATTCATGGATAGCCCCTGAAAAGTTTCACCCTTACACGGATACATTTTTTTCTATTAATTGCCACAATTTTGAGAAGAAATGAACATTTCAGGTTCAACCAGTTTAAGTGATTTTTGACTGCATTTCTAAAATTCAAAAATTCAAGGACATTACACTAAATTCAAGTACTGCTTTCAAGGCCAGAGAAAACCCAAAGATTGTTGACGTCTGCCATGGAAGACAAAAGTCACAGCCACCATTAAGTGGAAGTTTGTTGCAGTCAAAATCTTCTGGGGTTATAAACTAGCTGGCTACTCAAGACAGCTAGTAGAAAATAAACATGCTTACACTGAGGAGTTTCATCCTGTTTTTTCATTTCCTCCTCTTTCCCAAGCAATCCACTGAAAGCACCTTGAGCTACATTTTGAAGATGTGATTGTAATTCTGGATTGCTTGCTGCTTTACGGAGCTCAGTACTAATTATTTTCTCAGTTTTTTCTCGAGCAGCTTGCTCCACCATTCGCTGAGATATCACAGAAAGTTTAGCCAATGCAGCAGCTAACTCTTCTGTAGCCAAGGCTTGCCTTGCTCTATCCTAAAAGCATGAAAAGAATTTAAAAAATAATTATTTTAATTATAATAGTAACACTCTTCAATAAAACCTGAAGAAATATAACTTGAAAACCTCTTTATAAAAAAATTCAACAATCATACTACTTTTTTTTTGGTTGGATAGATTTTTATAAATAATAATAATAATAATAATAATAAATAACTTACATCTGCCAATTATTTGAACAAAAGAAACACAAAATAATAATTTTAAAGATGAAATTATAACTAATAGAAAAGTTTAAAATTTGCTACATTTAAAACTAGATTTTTAATTACACTAATTTAAACATTCTTCAGAAATATATTTCAGTTTTTATAAGGAATGAATTCCTTATATGATGCAACTGTGTAACAATTTGTTTTTCTAAATATATGGAAGCAAGTCAACATTTCTTGAACACAACAACTTTGTATTTAAAGCAGACATTAACTCATAATTAACTTTATATCTTATATTTACAAAAATATAATTACTGAAGAGAGGAAAAAAAAAAAAAAAATCGAAACTGTATTAATTTTAAAGCAATAATATAAATTCACAGGCATAAAAATTTCAAATGTTGTATAAATTAAGAAACTATCAAACTAAAAAATTGCTGAAAATACATTATAATTTTTTTTAATTTATAAGTTTATAATCAAACTATATTTTGCTTAGTATATTATTTTGGCAGGGCTCAAAATTAACAGTGGTCTGTTGGTCCAGGATCATTAAAATATTCAACAGTTCAAACAAAATACAATAAATTCTGGGGTCCACCAAACAAGTAAAGCTCTTTTTTCTTTTTTTTTTTTCCTTTTTAAATATTTTTCTTTAAAATTGCCTGTAAATCCATCACAGAATAATATATTATAACAATAGCAAGTGTACTTCATTATAATTGTCAATGTCACTTCTCTCAGTAATTTTTTTTATTTAATTTCATTTAATAACTTACTCACTTTTAATACCTAATATAATACTTTATTTATGGTAAATATATTTAACCTATTTATTGACAAAACGTCAGTGGAGGCCCTCTGTTGAAACTCAAAACGGTTTTGGGTTCCGTCAGTATGCTTGTCTGTCGCGCAATAGCGGCTGCAAAAATCACGCTATTGACTTTTAATTTGGTACACATGTTCATGTGCCCCACAGAATCAGCTGTATAGTTTTGGATGTGTATTCCATTTGTAGTTTGTGTACAGGGACATGTCAAAGTTTTTCTTATCATTACACCCTATGGGAAGAATTTGTATGTATCGCGATAGCGGTTGTAAAAATCACGCTATTGACTTGCAATTTGGTACACATTCATGAGCCCAACAGAATTTAGCTGTATAGTTTTAGGTGTGTATTCTATTAGTAGTTCAAGTACAGGGACATGCTAAATTTTTTCCTATCATTATGGCCTATGGGAAGAATTTGTATGTACCACGATAGCCACCGCAAAAATCAAGCTATTGACTTGCAATTTTTGCCAAAACGTCAATGGAGGACCTCTGTTGAGGCTCAAAAGGATTTTGGGTTCCCTCTGTGTGTGTTACGCGCGATACTGGTGGCAAAAATCACGCTATTGGCTTGCAATTTGGACACGCATGCATGAGCACAACGGAATCAGCTGTATAGTTTTAGGTGTGTATACCATTTGTAGTTTGTGTACAGGGACACACCAAAGTTTTCTTATCATTATGGCCTATGGAAAGAATTTGTATGTACCGCGATAGTCACCGCAAAAATCAAGCTATTGTCTTGTTATTTGGTACACATGTTCATGTGCCCCACGGAATCAGCTTATAGTTTTGGGAGTATATTCCATTCGTAGTTCGTGTACAGGGACATACCAATTTTTTTCTTATCATTACAGCCACATTAGTGGCCACAAAAATGCTCCGATTGACTTGCAAATTGGCACACACATTTAGGCTCTGCATAGAAATAGCTATATAATTTTTTATGTCTATATTTTTTTATGGATTGTGTACAAGGACACAGCAAAATTCTTATTACAACATATGAGGAGAATTTCATTTAAATGCATTTTGTTTGACATTATTACTTTGCTATCAACCAAATGGAATTAGCGTACATTACTGACATGCTTAAACTAGTGTTTTCAATAGAAAATATGTGCTTTAAGTCTTCCTTATTACAGGACAATGGAAAAGTGTTCTGACAATGTAAAGTAATCAGCCAAATTATGTCAAGTTTCAAACAATTATTCATGAAACACGTAGAATAAGCTGAATAGTTTTTACTGGTGTATACAATGTTTATGGTTCGTTTACCAAGACACACAAAAGAATTTTGTGACATTAGAGCCTATGAACAAATTTTTATTTAAGCGCACTTTAATGTGTTTATGCTGCATTCAGTGTAATGGAATTAACATATATTATGAAGATGCTTAAAAGCATGTTTATCCTAAAAAAAGAATATGTATACAGACTAAATAATTTATTTACGGGACCCCACAGAAGAATTCCGATGACGTACTATGATGTTAAATCAGGTTGAAATATTAATGAGTTATAATTAATTAAATAGGTGCATTCTTTTTAGTGTATAAAATTACTGTGGCTCCTTTTCTGGGATACATAAAAGAATTTCGTACTATTAAGGTCAAAAGTCGGTATTTCTTAAAAGTGTATTTTACATGCTTACACCTCGTTAAATATAATGAAATTTTATTAGAATTTTAAAAGGTGGCTTTTTAGTGGAGAAGTGTGGGCATAGATTTGGTAATTCATTTACAGGGTTACTCAAAATAATTTCGATATGTTATGAAATCATTTTGCATGAAATTTAGTACAAGTATTTATGAATTGCAGGGAATTAATACATGGCAATCAGTTATTAGGAATATATCAGATAGTTACAGAAAGATAAATATAGCGGGGGGGGGGGTTGAAGGGGCAACCCCCCTCAGAAACCGTTCTGTTTATGTAACAAATCAGTCGAATCAATATATAATATTATATAAGGGGGGAAAAAATGATCTGTTGAATAATTCGTGATGCAAATAGGAAGTTGAGGCTCCTGATCTGCAGATCCACTGGTTAAAACAAAACAAATTTTTGATTTACATAAGACTTCATTTGTATTTTTAAATTAATTTAAAATATTTAAATAAATTAATTATATCTGCATTAAATTAATTCTATTTGCATACCTGCTAACCTTTCAATTTAAAAAAAACTTAGATTTTGTTGAGGGAAAAAAAAAAAAGAAAACAGTAGATTTTATAAATCAACATTTTAGTTCTCCATTACACTATAGGTACTTAAGTAATTGTGAAAATTTTCGACCCCGGTTTTTCTTATTTTTTTTACACGTTTTCAGGTGTGAGGAATCTGAAAATGACAAAATTTGTATGGTGTCTGTTAGCTTGTTAGTCTATGTAAACGATATCTCAAGAACAAATAGTCACATAGAAGTCAGATCAGTTTTAAAATATTATGTTCGACACTGGCAAGAACCCTATTCATTTGCAACATTCGAATTAAAAAATACTTCGTAGCTTATTAGAAATTTCCATTTTTCTTAAAATGGGAGAATAGGGCAAAATTTCATTTAAACATGCATTAAATGGAAAATTATTACTGTAAAATTGTCAGACCAGTTTTAAAATATCAGTTTTGAAGCTGGAATGAACATCATTAGCTATAAACATGCTACTTTAAAAATTTCGCAAGTTATTGGAAATTTACGAATTTCTTAAGATGGCAGAATAGGGCAAAATTTCACATAAACGTCAATTTTGAGGGATATTTTCACCGTAAAGATGTCAGACCACTTGTGAAATATTATATAGGAAACTGGCATGAATATCATAGACTATGAATTTTCCAATTTAAAAAATTTGTAAGTTATTTGGAATTTACAATTTACTTAACTTGGCAAAATTGAGCACGGCAAAATTGAGCTTAAACGTCCATTTTAAGGATCATAAATATATCAGACAACTTCAAAATAATATTTATGATACTTGCTTGAACATGATTGACTTCAAATATTCTAATAGGAAAATTTCGTAAGTTCTAATAGAAAACTTTCAAAAATTTTCTCGTAATTCATAATTTAAGATTTTATCAACATAGTAAAATTGAAAAATTTCCGTATAAATATGCATTTTGAGGATTGTTGCATTGGAAATAATAGCATGAAAACTAAATTACGAAACTAACCCTAATAAAATAAATTAATAGATTAGAATAAGATAAATACATTGAAGTGAACGGAGGTCAGCCTATTAGGCAGGGATTTCATTTTGTCACTGTGTCAAGCATTTGGTCAAATTCATTTCTCTTAACATGATTATAATATGTCTTGCATCAGAAATTTATGAGAACATATACATGATGGGGAACTGAGGAGAGTCCACCTATGTCAACTAGTTCAACGATGAGTAGAGTTTGATAATCGACAAAAAGAAAAATATATATGTACTTGAAAAAAAAAATTCTATATTTTTTTATTCTTCTAATTTTCTTTAAATAAATCACTTATCTTTCAAATGAAAACAAAATATTGAGATTATGTATATTGAAAGAATTCATTTTAAATTCCAAAAAGAAAACACTGCCAATGATATTTACTAAAACACTATTTCTTACATTTGTAGCAGACTTTGCTTTATTAAGAAAAAAACTGTTAAATTGTTGTTCATAGCAAATTTAAATTAAATTTTCATTGCATCAGCAGATTTTTCTCAGATAATAAGGATTGAAATTCAGTTTTTAATTATCTTATCTGACTGAAAATTCACTCACAATGACTTTGTAAATGTATTTAATACAAAAGCATTATTTAAAAAACCCAAAAATTTAAGATTTTAAGATAATTAAAATCAATATTGCTAATTTTTACATATACTAGGGGGCTTTGCCCCCTGCTCTCTCCGCTCACCAACCCCCAAGGAAAGCTTCTCCTTCCCCCGACTCGCTTCGCTCATTAATCCCTGCGGGATTCTACCCGACTATTCGCAACTTTGCCTTTCATTGAATTGGAATATTAATAATACATAACACAAGAGAGTTGAACAATATTATAGAAATCCACCATATTTGGTATCGCATTGAAATACACAATATTTAATATTATATCGTTTATAATATGTAAAAAATCTGTTATAATGTTCGACAATTTAATAACAATTTGCCATTATTTTGAGATAAAACATATTCTAGACAGCTAGACACACAAAATAAACAACCATAACACTAATTATTTAGAACAGAGAGACATTCTTAACATCTAAACCATTTAATGTTACAGCTTTAGTATATGTTCGACTTGTTAAATTTTTGTCACTGTTTGACGATGAATTGTTTGGGTGTTATTGCTTGATTAAAGAAATTATGAACTTATTTTTTCTAATACCTATATTTTTTTTCTATTGAATTTTTTTAGTTAATTTAGGACAATATGTAATACTCTGCATTTATTCCCGATATACAGCAAGGTTTAAAATGGTGCTTCCAACAGTAAAGATACAACTTTTTAAAGTGCATTTTTTCTAGAATATGATTTAGTCAGGTTGAAAATAAATATCCGTAAAAGCGGATTTTAAGGCTTTTTTACAGTTAAGAAGTGCTTCCAAAACAATATCAATATGTTTTAGATAATTTGGAGTGGAAGGCTGATTTTTATACTAACTCTGTGAAAAATACCAGAGCCGGGAATTGAACCCAGGCCTTCCACTTAACGTGCAGATGCTCTACCACTGAGCTACCCTGGGTGATAACTAGCTAAGCATTTCTCACATAATATAAATTCATTATATACTCTTAGTCTTCTAAAAACTTCTGATTTATAAAATAAAAAAAGAAAAAGAAAGAAAAGGGGATAGATTTAGTTGGTAAATCCCTTGATCTATTCGTTTAAAGTTAAACACAATAAAACATTTTAATACTAACCTGCCATGACATCCCTCTTTCTGTCAGACATTGTAAAGCTTCGCCTTCAGGTAAACGGACTGGCAATTTTTGTAAAGAAACAAGGAGAGATAAAATTGTTTCTAGCCTTGGGCGACGTGATCTTAAGCATAATGGGCATAAAAATTTAGATTCTTTGGCCATTTGTGCTAATGAAGAAGGTGCTGTTCCACTTTGAGGTTTCTTTAATGTAGTAGACTTTGGTAATGGAACACAATTAACTATAAAAAGAAAATATAAAACATTACAAAAATATTGATTTTTCACAAATAAAAATAACTTAATAACAATTTCTCTAAATATATTGCTAAAAAATTACCATGAAACCAATCTTTGCATAATTCACACTGAACCATATTATTGTTCATAGCTCTATTACAAATGCAATATTTTGCTTCAGGATTGTCTTCCATCCGTTTTCTTAAATTTTTTGTTCTCAATTGCAGCATTGTCTCTAATTCTCGTTTTTCTGCTTCTTTAAAACTAGCAACCTGAGTTTGATAACAAAAAAAAATAACAGTTAGAGAAATCACATAACAGAAGGACCATTCACATTACAGGGAAATGCTATTTTAATTCTTTCTTTTCTTTTTTGTCATCTGCAAAATAAGTTAAAGGTGAAGAAATAATTCTCTTCTGAATAACTTTAATTCAAATATAAATTAAAAGTATCATTTAAAAAAAAGCTCAGAAAATTGACACAAATGGCCAGGAAGTTGTTACAAGATTTTTCACAAAGAAAATATTCAAATATTTAAATTGTAACAGTTGTGGTTATTGTGTTTGAAAGATAGAAAATTTTAACACTAGAACAGCTGTAGGGGTCATTTTGTCCCTAAGAACTTTTGTCCATTGATTATATATATATATATATATATATAATCCTAATGTGTGTGTGTGTTTTTTTTTTTTTTTTTTTTTTTGAATTTTAAACATTTAATAAAATTCAAATAAAATGATTTGCATATTAATCATTCAGCTATACTTATAATGAAAACATCAGAACACTTTTCTCATTTATGGATTTAGAAGGTGAATCATTCTCTAAGTAGTTGGAAAAAAATATATATACATACAAATTGTGTTTTTATTTTAATTAGAAATAGTTTTAATTTGTTAAACCATTTATTTAAAATTAATTTTTATATCAAATTAATGAGTTATTTGAGTAGTTGCAGTATGGTCCAATTGATTACTCTGTAATCGATACATTTACAGCATTTTAAAAATTCAATAAATTATCAATAAATTATCAATAAATATCAATAAATTTTCAATAAATTATGAAATATATGTAAATTACATATTTTTGCCAATACATGGTATTTAAAATTATTTTATCATTATTTGAATAATTTTCATTGAGGGGTCCCAAAGCTATTCCAGTAGGTAAGATTTTTTCTGCTGTTTGAGTTGTGAATATACTGAATAGGATTTTCCATTGGCAAAAAACTGCATTAAAATAAGAAATACCTTGAGGCAGTAAAAGTTGTTTTTAATTTGATACCTTTAAGTTTTAAAATTGTAAAATGTTTTGCATAAAAAAATATTCCAAATGCAAATATTTTTCTATAATGCTTTATAATATGAATAACTGATCAGTATGCTTTTATTTAACACAAAAATTGAACTTACAATTGTCGCCGGGTCTTTGGCTTCTTCAAACTTAATATCCATACTAACGGAGTCATCACCAAAAGAATCATCATTTTCTCTTGTTTTCTTTTTCTTACTTTTAGAAGTAAAACATACACCAATATCTTTTCTTGGAGATAGTACCTAAAAATAAATACAAACAAAACATTATATGCTATTTCAAAATATAACAAAACAAACTAATCTTAATTATATGTATATGAATTTCACTCTTTGTTTGAAGGGAATAAAATGAGATGGTACTTAATATCCACTTTCTTAATATTAATTTGATATTACTAAATATTTAAAAAACAAATTAGTAAAATGCAAAAAATTGGAAAAATTCTTAATGGTGAAAATTAAATAATTACAATGTTTATGTTATTAAAAATAATGAAATAAACAAAATTCTTTAAATAATTAGGGGATGCCCATTTAGATGATCGGTGGACACGGGGACTTGTTGCCACAGTAGCAACATTGATATATTGCTATTAAAAATATAGTGATCAACACACAACATTTAAAATCAGTTAAAAAATACCCAGAAAAATCGTTTTTTGAAAGTAAGTAATGAGAACCTTTAGAAGAAGTTTGAAAATCAAGCATCTTATTTATATATCTTCTACCTATATCTTCATGTATTTTTTGCCTGAATTTAACTTTTAGGAGATATTGAAAAAAATAATTTTAATTTTTTCCTTACGTTCTAATTATCACAACTTGTTTTATTCTTGTGGTAATCTTTGTTAACAAAAATTCATGACATGCAGTTAATACGAAAATATTCCTTAACAAATCACTTTTTTTTTTTTTTTTTTTTTTTTTTTTTTTTAAGAAAAGCATGAAAAAATAAAATTCAAGAACAGCTGTTCTCTAGTCAAAGTGCAATTTTTTTTTTTTTTTTTTTTTTGTAACCAATAAAATACGTGTAAAATTCTGTAACCAATAAAAATCTTTCCAGCGCCAGTTACTCATTAAACTTAATTTATTGACTTGTTTTATTCCAGTTTCCTTTACCAGATTTTTTTATACTCATCATTTTCGAATGAACATGATTATGAAATTCCATTTAGTTTTATTCTATTATTTAACAGTAACTTACAGCTTAACATGAGATTTTCTTTAATTCACTTTGCAATATTAATTTAAAATATGAAAATAATACCCTAAAATATGAAAATTTAAAATATAAAAATAATAATATAATTCTTACCTCTTTTTTATCCTATTATATATATATATTGATATTTGTAATTAAAATACGCATTATTTGTTAAGGATTTCATCATTATGCAATGTTTTGTGAAAATACTATCAATTGATAAAAGTCAGTTTTAAGGAAGATATTATTAGTGTATCAGAAATGAGCAAAAAATTGGTGATGAATCATCATTGTATAGTGATGCAATGAAATCTAAATTAAAGGATGTTGTTGTGAATTTGAATATTTGTCTGCTTGAAAAGGCTGGTATAATATAATTGCATTGTAATTTTAAAATAAAATTTCTCAAAAAGTTATATCCATTAGAAAAAAAAATTTAATTTGTTTGGATGATGTTGTTGTCGTGTGACAAGTGCAGAAAAAAAGTGTATGGACATGTCAAATGGAACCCAGGAGAACAGCCCTGGCCACATCTCTGACTTTTTTGGTATAAAGGGTGTCATGGCAGCAGTTGAGGTCGATGTTGAAGATGGTCGAGGCAACAGAGATGCAATTGAAGAGATGCCTCGGATCCAGCTGAGTTCCTGGGCAGTGCCTGTATTCTGCATAGGTTCTAGAGACATCGAGAATGATCATACCTCTCATGTGCCCGTCCATAATCTGCTGATGGTAGTGGAGATTTCACGGTCAAGATTAAGCTCCGGAAGGCACAAAAAAAAAAAAAAAAGAAGTCCACCGCAGAGCTGATGTTTTGCGACGGCATTTGCATCAAAGCAAGTGGTTTGCATGGGAGGGGATTTATATTCCTAGCCTCCTTGGCAAGGGAGTCTGCTTGTTCATTCCCCTCGATGTTGACATGAGTGGGGACCCATTGGATGGTGCAGGTCTGTTCCCTGGCAACTATGGTGGACAGAAGCACATTGATATCTTGGGCGAGTCTTGTTTTACCTCCTTTAATGGCCTCCAGAGCAGATTTGCAGTCAGAGAAAATGATGCCATTCGAGGGAACTGACGTGTGAGGTAAACGGCAAGAGCGGCTTTAATGGCGATCAGTTCACTAGTGAAGTTGGAAGCGATTTTTCCGGCTGCGACCCGATGTTTGAGGGATGTTTGATCTGGAAGGAGAAGGAAGATACCAGAACCTCCTCTGTCACATTCTGAGTTGGAAGAGCCGTCGGTGTAAGCAGTGACAAGGTCAGGTTTAGAAAGCTTGGCTATAGTTTCCATGCCCTTCCTCTTAATGGTTTTTTGTGGTTCTTTTTTTGAACAATGGTTCCAGCAGGTCTAAATTGATGGTTCTTCAATAATGTCAAGGCATGAGTGGTTCAGACTGATGTAATTTCTTATATCTTTGTCGTATTGGAGCGTAGAGGAATCTCTTTAACCTTTCTCTGTTGGTCCAGGCCCGAAAAGTAACATTTGATATGTGTTCTACGCTGCAGCTCCTGATCTTATTGGTAAATTTAACAGTAGCCAATTTTCGCCTGCTTTCAAGTGGTGTGAGACCGTATTCAATCTCAGTACTCAGGTTGTTAGTTGAGGAAACTGCACCAACGATGATTTTTGAAGCTCTGTAATGGACAGTATTAAGCTTCTCTTTTGGTGAGAATGCTGGAGCCCATATAGGTGCTGCATATTCAAGAACATGTCTGATGAGTGTAGTGTAGGTGTTCAGGAGAGTCTTTGGTTTAGAACCCCATGTTGATACACATAATTTTCTGAGAATATTGAGCTTTTTTAATGCTCTGAGTGAGGTAGTTTCAATGTGCTTGGTGAATCTTAGCTCCGTGTCCAATGTGAGACCAAGATATTTGGGGTTAAAAATTTGATTGATGGTCGAGGTGAAGATTTTGATGCTAGGACGGAATGATTTCCTGTTTTTTCTGTCAGTGGTGAAGACGTAGAGATTAGATTTTTCTGGGTTAATCAAGAGCTTAAGGTTTGTGGCCCAGGTTTCAATGTTCGTCAGGTTGGTGTTTAGGATAGCTTCTGAAGCAGACAAATCAGAATTTGTATTCCAGATGGCAATGTCATCTGCATAGCATGCTATCTTGGCCTCTCTATTAATGTGTTCATGGACGGTATTCATGTAGAGGAGAAACAGCAAGGGACTTAGAACTGAGCCCTGGGGGATTCCTGCCCAAGTGCGGTGTGTGTCTTTGAGTAGTTTCCATTGACCTTCACAACAAACTTTCTATCTCTGAGGAAGTCGTCAATCCAGAGCAGATAATTTCCAGTTATGCCAGCACGGTGAATGATCTCAATGAGTTTCTGTCTCCAAACACAGTCGAAGGCCGCAGAGAGATCCAGAAAGACAGCAGTTGTCTTTTTGTGTGGCTTTTCCTGAAGGCCGTTTATGATAGACTGAACCAGGTAGAAAAGTTGGTCGACGGTACTGTGCTGAGCTCGATAAGCTGTTTGGTAGAAATGGAGCACTTTGTTTTCAATAAGCCAAGTCATAATTCTTGTGTGGATAATCCTTTCCATAAGCTTACATAGGGAGCTGGTAAGTGAGATAGGCCGGTAGCTCTTGCAGTTGGTAGCATCTTTGTTTAGCTTAAGAATCGGAATGATTATTGACTTCTTCCATGAGATAGGTAGCTTTCCTATACTCCAGGACAGGTTGAAGACTCCGAGAAGAGTGAGCTTTGCGTGAGCTCCAAGATGCTTAATCATATGACCAAAGACGAGGTCAATACCTGGTGATTTACGGGGGTCAAGGCTATTAATTGCATCATCCAGTTAGTCTAGGGTAAGCTCGCTTGAAAAGATGTCCTTATGGTCATGGAGTTTGCTTAGTTTTACCACCTGTTTATAAATTCTCTTCTGTTTCTTATCTTCCTTATTGAAACTAAGCTTGCTTGCTTTTTCTTAATATAGAGTGAGTAGGTTTGCTGCATCTTTGTCGGTTCTGGATGAATGCCCATCGAAGGTGATGACATTGGAATTGAGTTCCATAGGTTCTTGGATGCAATAATTATTGAGAACACTGATCACTTTCCAATGCTGGTGATCCTTCCTGGGATCAAGCCTGCTGCAGAGGTCTGCCCATTTCTCGTGTTTGCAGGCTGCAATTTCAGCTTCTATTTTGTGGCTGATTGAGATCAGTTTTTTCCTGTTTTCATCGGTGTTGTTTTTTTCAAGCTCCTTACAAATTGTATCCCTTTCATTTATCATGGCATCTATGTTATGATCTTTCCGATAAGGCACCCAATCATTCTTTCTTCTGTGTCTTGGGATGGCGATCCTAGCTGCCTACTGTATGCCATTGTTGAACTTTTGAACGAGATGGTCAAGGATGTTAATGTTCGACATCTGTGAGCAATATGTCTCAAGGCTTTCAGTAAAGGTATCCCATTTCGCTTTTCTAAAATTCCACGACTTCTTAATCTGGGAAATAGAGTCAACCTCCAATGATAAGTTAGTGACTATCGGAAAGTGGTCGCTGATGGCAGATTTTATCACTCTCCACTTGGCAATTCCATGGTGTGAAAGGTCAACTGTTGTGATATCGATTGCAGAAAAGGTCCCGTTGGTATTTGATAAATAAGTGTTGTCACCTGTATTTAATATTGACAGGTTCAGGTCAGTCAGCAGATCTTCAATCTGTTCATCCTTCTGTCAAGTTGAGGGCATCCCCATGTGGGGCTTTTGGCATTGAAATCACCAAGGATAATCTTGATGTCAGAAGACGAAAAACTGAGATGTTTAATGTGGTCTGTATTGATGTCTGAGTTATCTGGGTGATAAAACATTCATGATGGTAACAGTGCAGTTAGGTAGAGACAAGTTGATTGCCTGTGCTTCAGTTTTGGAGTTAGTTGTTGGAATTCCAGTTGGTGAGAACTCGTGAACTTGACAATTGGTGTTTTTATTAGAAAGGCAAGACCCCCCCCCCTTCCCCCACAGCTATCTTGACCGTCTTTCTTGTTTGTCGTATAGCTTTTAAGCTTCAAATTAAGTCTTGTATTAAGTTTGGTCTCTTGAATGCAGGCGACATGGATATTATTCCTGTGAAGCAAACAGGCAAGTTCGTCGGATCTTTTCTGTGTGCCGTTGATATTGAGTTGTAGAATATTCAATGTCCTCGTAGCATACTTCGCAATGTGACCCCGGACTGCAGGACGCATCGCGTCGGCTCCCCTGGACGCGGTAGCATTAAGACTAGAAGATATTGCACTTGTCATAGATGAGTTCACCATTGCCTCGAGAGGTTGGACTTCTACCTGTTGGTCCGCGGAAGGTATTTTATTTTCCTTCTACCACCCACTGGAAAACAAGTGGAGGCATTCCCCTATCTGCCACCTGGGGACGCGCTCTCTAGGGGATAATAATTGGATAAATAATTATATACTTGGATAATAATTATATATTTGTATACAGAGTTACAATTATTCTTTATCATATTTTTAATTTTCTATAATTTTAAAAACAAATTTTAGCAGTGTTTCATAGCTAAAACAAAGTAAAAGAAAATTCACGAATGCCTAAGTTCCCCATACCTATAGTATGATGGGGAACTAAAAAAAAGAAAGAAATATTTAGATTAGATAAATAATAAAAAACTGCACGCCTCCAAAATTGCAGCCATGGTGACTACCAACTACTCAATGGAAGACTATTTTCCAAAATAAGTTGAATTTAAGCAATTACTGAAACTTTAAAGGCTTTTTTCTCAAGATTTATTTCGCTAGTGAGTGCTACTGCTTTAATATGTTGTTACCTTCAAAGTATATTAAGATTCTACGTAATTTTGTCCCAAACTGAACTTTGCCATGTCATGACCTTGTTAGATAGATTCTTATACTACAGTCCTGAAAAAACACTGATGCAAGAACAAGCTAGTATGTTGTGGCCATCACAAAACTTTCTTATATATTTTCCTATACAAATTTAACACAGTGCAAATTATTTTTTTTTTCCCCATTATGAATGTAGACTATTTTTTAATCTCTGAGAGGTACTATTACATGAAATGTCCACCAGAAGTTAATTTTTTCCTCTGCAGATAACATCCTTTCTGTTCTCATGGAAATTTGCAGCATACCAGAGCCACCTATCAGCCGACATGTACTCAAATTGAATAAATATAATGACTCAAAATGGTCTTTACACATATATTTTGTTCAATTATACACAATAATAGAACCTGAGACATAACCTTCCCTGAAATTGCAGAAATCTCTGTATAGCAGCGCCACTTGTTGAGCTAGTGCTATCAAATGTTGATAAACACTAAAATATGTCAAGGTGCAACTACATATAAATTCATATGCAATTCTGAGCAGTAATTCCTGAGGTATAGCCTCCACTGAAATTGTGGAAGTCACTGTATAGCGGTACCCCCTGTTGAGTGTTTGGTACCAAAAGTTGATAGGCAATAATTTATGTCAAGGTGCAACTACATATAAATTTATATGTAATTCTGAGCAGTAGTTCCTGAGATACAGTTAGAACAAAATTTCTCCCTCTCTCTCTCTCATACACACACACAGACATTTTCTAAAAATGGTCAAATCATGTTCTGGAACTCTCAAAATGTGTAAATCCATCGAAAAACAGAAGTTGAAATGTTTTACGAATCCAATACATTCTTCTATTGAATACAGAAGAAAATAAAAAGTTTAATCTCTTGAAGAGAATGAAAAATGCTTATATTACTATGATCGCCAGGATGTCACACAGTCAAAAAAAAAAAAAAAAAACCTTTCAAACTTTAAGAATTTTGTTGTTGCTTGACAAGCAGTTAGAAAACATTTTTTAAGTTCAATTAAAATAAAGGTCTATCTGCAATAGTCACCAAGTTATATATGTTCCAAAAACTTCAAACATTAAGAATACCAATGTTGCCTCATTAATAAACATGTTAGAAAACACAAAATTTTTAATATAAATACCTTATAATAAATACAACCACTTTTAAAAATTTCATAAAAAGACCAGTTTCTCAAAGCAAATAAGAGCTATCAACAAGCTGACTTTATCATCTGATTTCACTAATTCTGCAAGGGAAAAAAAAAAAAAAAAAAAAAAACTTTATAGATTAAAGCACCCAGAAGGATTGATCTTGATGAAGTCAGTCATGGTCCACCATGGTATAATTCATTCAAATGCTATCAGCTCCTCTATTATAAAATCAAAACATATATGAATTCACATATCTGTTCGACAATGGCAGCAAAACTGCAATATGACAGTGTTAACAAATGGACTCTGATATTTAATGAAAATAAAAATTAAACTAATGTTTTGCTTTGAATAAAATTAAAAGTATTGATTAGTCCTTTAACCATTACAAACGGCTTTTTCTGAAAACTCAATAGTTGAAATAAAAGGCTAATGTGACAAAACTTCAATTTTTTTTTTTTTTTTTTTTAAAGGAAATAAGATTCCTGAATATCTATATAACAGATTTCAAAAATTATTATTACTTTTTTTTTATTCCTACTTCACTTAAAATTGATTTTATGAGTTATAAAACCGAAATACTAAAAACCTACTACAAGGCTAAAGGTAAAGGGTTAAGAGTTAGTAAAAGGTATTCAAAGATAATAAAAAATAACTTTCAATAAATTTTATTGATAAAAAAAGAATTACGTTTTGAATGTTTTGAGTAGATGTGGTGTTTGAAGTAGATGTTTGTCATACATGTTTCACAGGCAAAATGAATGTACATGTACACAGAATGTTTAATTTAGTGTAATATAAAAATTAGTTTTCTTTTTTTAATATAAAATCCTATTATTTTGCAAAAAAAAAAAAAAAAAAAAAAAAAAAGAAGAAATACAGAATGGGCAGATAACAAAGATACAATTTTTGGATTTAGCATCCTCAAAAAATATAGATTTTTTTTTTTTTTCCCCTAACCTGTGTATTTATTATTTCTGATTTAAGGCATAACTAAAAACAAGGTTAACTAATGTTTTGCTTTGAATAAAGTTAATGAATACACATTAACAGAAAAAGTATGAAAATATTAAAATACCTCAAGCAGGGAGTAAGTGGAGTTTTTCTTCAAAAATGTTCTAGCTGTTTTCTCTCTCCATCCTTTGGCAGCATCAACTTGACTTTCAATTTGAGATAATTGTTCTAATCTTATAGGAATAGGTCTCCCCTTGGTAACCAAATATTCAAGTATATCAAGATAAGGGTTATGAGGCCCATTCTGCAATTAGAAAAAAATAAACAATGAGTTATTTATGTATATAATATCAGTACAAAAGCCCTTAACGGGTTAAAAGTTTGTGACGCAGCTACTTTATCGCTATAAGAATTTGAAATATGGTTCTTAAAAATAATGATATCAAATTATAAGTGACGCTTTGCTATTTGTTAAAATATACATAGATTTTCTTATTTGATCATTTGCTTTTTTCTTTTATTTATATTTACAATGCAAACATATTTTTAACTTCAAGATAAGACAAATATATAAAATATACTCACTGATGCTTTTTCATTTGCATTTCAAATTTCAAAAAACAGTTTTAAAAGGAATGATATCAAAATTCCAGTGACGCCTCAATGTCACTTTAAAAGATTTGTTTTTAGATTCCACTAAAATTACCTTTGTTTTGTCTAATAAAGTATATTTACACATTGAAACAGTGATTTTAATTTTCAAATATACTGTCAAATAATCACACTTTCACTGAGCTTGCATTATAAATTGAAATTATTTATTTCAATAAATCGATTTGTCTTTTGCGTCACGCTATGGAAAACTGCAAGTAAAATTTGTGCAAATGTTTTCTTTGCATCACACTATCTCTTTGCACAAATTTTCACTTAGTTGGATACTATGATACAAAGTAACATTTACATAAATTTTACACACAGTTTTGGATAGTGTGACGCAAAAGACAAATCGATTTATTGAAATAAATAATTTCAATTTATAATGCAAGCTCAGTGAAAGTGTGATTATTTGACAGTATATTTGAAAATTAAAAGCACTGTTTCAATGTGTAAATATACTTTATTAGAGAAAACAAAGGTAATTTTAGTGGAATTTAAAAACAAATATTTTAAAGTGACATTGAGGCGTCACTGGAATTTTGATATCATTCCTTTTAAAACTGTTATTTTGAAATTGAAATGTAAATGAAAAAGCATCAGTGAGTATATTTTATATATTTGTCTTATCTTGAAGTTAAAAATATGCCTGCATTGTAAATAGAAATAAAAGAAAAAAGCAAATGATTAAATAAGAAAATCTATGTATATTTTAACTAATAGCAAAGCGTCACTTATAATTTGATATCATTATTTTTAAGACCCATATTTCAAATTGTTATAGCGATAAAGTAGCTGCGTCACAAACTTTTAACCCGTTAAGCGTTTTTGTACTGATATCACTACTTTTTATAGGTTATTGATCAAAAAATTAAATTAAGTCCTTCTGACACATAGGAAGTTTAGGTTGATTTACCTTTTCTTATAAAGTTGCCACCATTGTTTTCAAAATGGCAGCTACAATTTATTAATGGACTTGGTGGATTTATTAATGAGGGCTATGTATATATGCAGTTTTAAGCAAATCATTTCAAAAGTTATCGTGATAATTTTCAAGTGGCCACCATTTAGAAACAAAAGGACAAAGTGACTGAGATGCCAAGTGAACTTATCAAAGATATTTGAATGATATGTCAACTGCACAAATTTGATTTGAACTGATTCAGTATTACAAAAGTTATTGTAATGAAAAAAATTAAAGTGGCTGCCACTTGGAAACAAAATGGTGGAGCAAGTTGCCTAGCAAACTTATCCAAGATATTTGAATTGTAAGTTCACTCCCCAAATTTGATTTGAACCAGTTTAGTATTCTAAAAGTTATCGTGGTGCAGGGTTGCCAACTTTTCAAAAACAGTTTGAGGAGTATTCAGAGAAATTTTGAGGAGCATTTTGGCTACTTTGAGGAGCAATTTTAAAAATACATTAAAAAAAGAAAGAAAGAAACTACTAACAAAAATAAATTAACAATAATCATATAAAATTAAAAATATTTATTGATAATCAAATATATTTAGCAAAACAGTGAAGAGAGATAAGAATGAGAAATGATTAAGTCTGAATATAAGCTTAAAACCCAAAAGTAATTTGTTTTTTGCATGATGGCATATTTTCCATACATAAATAAAGACAATATATGAAACTAGATTATTCAGTTACATTAAAAAAAAAGAAAGAAAGAAAGAAAAGGAAGCACTATGGAAAAAAAAAAAATTAATTTCCAACAATTTTCATGAATGTCAAAATAATTATTATATTATCACATAAAAATCTAAAAACAATATCTCCGATATTCATATAAATGTGTATCCATAAATGTAAATCTCATCTCTGAGTCAACTTCCTCTAATCTGCATGGCTTGGGACCATATGTTTTGTTAACTTTAGAATTTTGCAGATTATTGGTCATAATTTGTTTACTTATTTTATTTTTTTCCCTAGATACAAATGAAGATATAATAATAAATCATTAACGCTTTAAGTGAATGATAAAATAAATGCATAATTATTTCAAATAAATCTTAAATAAAGCGTTGTTAATCGGCCTTAAAGTTCAGTAGCTTTGAATCCATTATTTTTATCGATAAATAATTTAAATAAACAATTTTTTTAATGACCTATTAAGCATTAAGATAACTGAAACATTGATATAGTTTAAATGAAAATCAAAACACTGCATAATCATAGCATTTGGTTTTTTTCTTACCCCCTTTCAGCTTGTGGTTTTAATTAAACACACTCTTAGCTAATGTAAACAAATACTTGTTCCCGTTCTGAGTCAGCAATATTTTGATTACGCAATGCCTAGCACTAAAATGTTTTATTTATGAGTATTGAATGATTAAGCGTGTGGTTCTTCAGCTAAATTGTAAAAGTTAGTTTTTTTTTCTTTTCAAGATACATTGAAGCGCTTTCATAGATAAAAAATAATGTTTTATGCGGCAACTGTTGGAAATGCAAAATCAAAAGTTGATAAGGATTGGATTGCGATTTCTGCCTAGACGTGTGCAAGGAAAAAAAAAAAGAAAGAAAGAAAGAAAGAAAAATAGTTTTTTTTTTTCAGTGTCTGCCACTATTCAGTTTTATGTATTTAATAAAAAATATTTAGTTAGGTGGTCAAGACTGAATTGGCGGAGCATAAACATTACTTAGCGGAATTGCGGAGTTCTTAAATTTTTCCGGAGAAACTCCACAGAAATCGGAGCAGTTGGCAACCCTGGTGGTGGCACATTTTCAAGTGGCAGCCTGATTTCAAGTGGCTGCAACTTGGAAACTAAATGCTAGAACAAAATTCATCCAAGATATTTGTGTGATAAGTTCAATGTCCAACTTCAACTGATTCAGTATTTCAAAAGTTATTCTGATGATAAATTTAAAAGTGGTAGCCTGATTTGAAATGGCCGTACTTAAGATATCGGTCATTTTGTTAAAAATGGCAGATAAAATTCATTAATAAATACTTGATTGAGACCCTTATGGGTCAATGTAAGAATCAAAATTCAAGGAAATACAGTCTTAACTAACCTTTTTACTTTCTTCTATATGTAATATAGAGAAAGTATTGGATTCGCGAAAATTTTCGACTTCCGTTTTTTGACGGATCTACACGTTTTGGGATGTCCTGAACACGAATTGATAGTTTTTAAAAAATGTCTGTGGTTTCGTGTTTTCACCGTATCTCATGAACCAATGAATGAAATTCAACCAAACTTTGTACATAGTTGGACCCTGGCGGGGCATTGTGCTGATTAGATTTGGGGATCAATAGCCCAGCAGGTGGCACTGTGATCGCATTTCATGTAAATTTTTTTAACATGGCAGTATAGGGCAAATTTTCGTATTTTTCACCATATCTCACGAACCAATGAATGAAATTCAACCAAACTTGGTATATAGTTGGAACCTGACGGGGCATGGTGCTGATTAGATTTGGGGATCAATCGTCCAGCAGGTGGCGCTGTGATCGCAAAATTTCATATTTTTCACCGTATCTCACAAACCGATGAATGAAATTGAACCAAACTTGGTATATAGTTGGACCCTGACATGGAATGGTGCTGATTAGATTTTGGGATCAATCGCCCAGCAGATGGCACTGTGATCACATTTTATGTAAACTTTTAACATGGCAGTATAGGACAAAATTTCGTGTAAATGTACATAATGAGCGTTATTTTAAACTTGTGATTGTAAAATTAATATGAATTATTGATAATAGCAGTAGTTAACTATGAAAAAAATTTTGTGCATGTGGAGGCACTGGTTATATTTGAATCCCAATTACATATGAACAACACTATATGTGGTGTACATAATATTTTCTTTCACGTTATTTTCTATATTTATTTTATTTATTCGATCAACCATAAAATGGCAACAATTTCACACATAATGAAATATGCCTAAATGTAGCTCCCCTTGGCGACTTTTGAATTTTTATCGTCACTTTAGACAAAAATACATATATAGATGAAGAAAATAATTTAGATTTTAAAACTTTGAATTTTGTCAAAAAACTAATTTGATAATATTTTAAGTAGGGAACTGTTTTATAATTATGGTGATTCTATTTCATAATTGTTGATAATAAAGTTACAATTTTATAAGGAAAAAATATTTCAATGTATTCATCCACTGGACCACAAACAGTAAAATGTAAAAAGCAAATTTCTGATTGGCAACACTGCAAACAACAACAGTTTGTTTTGTTACCCTTGCTTACTTTGCTTACCCTTGCTTACGAAATTATATTGTATTATTTTAATTTTTTTTTTTTTTTGTCTCGTAAAAATCTTGGATTAATCAATATTTACATACATTATATTTCAGGTAGGAATTAGTATTTTAAAAGTTTTATTTTACTTTTTATACACATTGTTCATTGTGAAGCACGTGTAAACTTTGTACATTTAGCTTCTCAGTTTTTTTTCAGCTTTTTTATGTTTCTGATGCATATTTGTTCTTTTTTTATACACTGAAGATTAAAATAAATATTTATTACTCTAATATAATAGATTTTGCTATCAAAATTCTAGTATTTCATTTCGATACCTTGCCTTTGCGTACAGTTTCAGCTTTTTTGTATTTTTGCTAATTTCGTCCCTGAATTTTAAATTTCCCCCAAAATTCCTCTTTTATTAAAATATGTATACCATGAATCATAAAATAATTCATGATAAAAAAAAAAAAATAATAACAATAATAATAAAAACATTAGCAGAATTTTCTGAATCTATCCGCAAAAAAATAAAATTTATCTTCAAACAGTGAAAGAGGAAGGCACTCCGTCTCAGGCCTAGCACCGTGTAGTCAATCAGCCTTAATCTCAAACACAAACACATTCAAACCATGAAGGCCGAACCAAGTCTGGTATCACTAGGAATAATTGCAATTCATAAAATTAATTTGTAGATGCAAATTTTACATAAATTAAGACTATACAATATATAGTAATCTAGAGCAGGGCGCAAAATTTTCGCTCACCAACTCGCCATTGGCGAGTGGAATTTTTACTGTGGCAAGTAAAAATTTGGTCAAGTTATAGATAGAATTCTTACACGATACGGTGACAGAAAACATTCTTTTTATAGATTTAAATATGACAAAATCTTGTGATCTTATAACCTCTCCTTTCTCTCTTCTCGGAGTGTTGAGTCTGTGTGTGCGCTGTCCGACAATCGCCCCAGCCTAGGAAAGGAAAAATGCTTAGTACATGCATAAAAGTTTTAATCTCTTCGTCAGTTTCGTTTCTCTCGCTTTCATTTCTCCAAGCTGAGTGAGAACAGACGAGCAGAGAGCCTTTTTGCCCGTCGCCCTCTATCGGAGAGAAGAGAAACACGAAAGTTTGCCTATGCGATATTGGTGCATGAAAATGAGCTCGAGCCCTTTTAAAGATACTGCTTATTTTTATTTTGTTGAATAATTACCAAAAAACAGTTCCAAACTGACCAAACTAAATAACACCTATTGAGAATTCTGAGAATTAGCAATAGAAATCTGTGCATCGTGGAGTAAAAATAGTTCGATTTTTAAAATGAGTTATAAAAAAAACAAGTTTTCCTAGGGAAAAGGGAGATGTCAGGCACATCAGATAAAAGCGATTAATACCGTATATAAATTAAACGACATTCGCTCGAGCCATATTCGAGAAAAATTTGTTCCTCACATATGCCGCCCATTTACAACTTAAATGAGCCAATTCATATCTCGAAATATATTGCACGCAATGTTGCGATTTCAGAGTAGGATCAGACAGAAGGTGAAAGACTATTTTGAAAATATCAGAACATAACCTCCCATATTTCCTGAGATATTAAGTATCGGCTTTCAGCGATTTCTTTGATCTTAAACTAGCTGTATATATAAAGTGTCGCAGTTTCGTTCGTTTTTCCGTTTCCGCTGAGTGTCGTGGCGTTAGTTTGTTTTTTCGCTTGCGTCACTTGAGACTCTATCGAGTCTCTTGATATATAATGGGAAAATTTCAAGGGGGGGGGGAGAGAGATAATGGAACAACACACAATAATAATACATAAAACTTTGAAGAAGGGAGGAGGAAGAGGTAATGGAACAACAGATAATAGAAAATTCATTACCTGAACAGCTTGAACTTTAGCAACCCATTCTTTAGCTTTTTTCACGGCATCTGTCAGTTGTAAAACATTTGGTAGATGCACTGCAAGGTTTCCAACTTCACCAAGAATAGATTCCAACACTGCCAAGGTATGTTTCGGTCTTTAAAAAAAAAAAAAAAAAAAAAAAAAAAAAAAAATGTGAAACACATAAAAAGCATAATAAAAGTGTGTGATGTTTAAAAAGCATATAAAAACTTTTTAAAATTCAGTAAAGTTAGATTAAAATATAATAGAGATATAGTGTAGAGAGAATATCAGCAATTAAAGAACTTTTAACACATCACCAGTGTTTGAAAATATCAAAAATTAATTTAAATAAGTGCTGCTTGCTCAGCCTTTTGATAACTTGCATGAATGAATATAGCACATGAATCACTGATTGCAAAAACGAAACATGTCGCAAAAACCTAATTTTAAAGGAGACAAAAAAACGTTTATAACTTTTTCTTGAATTTAAAATTCTGAAAAAATTACACAGC
This sequence comes from Salticus scenicus, assembly GCA_963930645.1. Classification (NCBI taxonomy): domain Eukaryota; kingdom Metazoa; phylum Arthropoda; class Arachnida; order Araneae; family Salticidae; genus Salticus; species Salticus scenicus. The sequence continues at coordinate 1,220,793 of CAWVNO010002384.1, forward strand.
ATTTTTATTGCTATCCCTAGCACAAATACCATATCTATATATTAATAGGCAAGCATAAAATTTGTGGTACACTTAACATATTAATTATGGGAGTAGAGGGTTGAAAATGGTATCATTCGAAAGGTATGGTTAGCCAGGTGTACAAAATACAAAAATTATTTTTTTTTTTATGTCAAGAAGGTATTTAAAAATACTTTTATTTTTTATGCATTTTCCCTCATTTTTTCTCTTTCATACACATATTAATTTACATTAAAAACACCTAAAAGTAGAACGTTGTTAAATCTGGTAATTTCTTAAAACTCAAAACAACAGACATAGTAATTTGTATAATGTAGTATCACAATACTCATGACAACAGATTTTTTATTCTAAGAGAAAAAAGCCATTAAAATGGCAGAAATTTGAGTGCATGAGTGGTAGAAATACTGTTCAAAATAAACGCAAGTTAAAAAACGATTAGATTTATGAGAGTTCTATTTTTTCTAATTTTATTAAGATCTAATTAACTTGAAGACAATATTTTTAAGCAAAAACATAATGCATTCCAATTAGCTGAAATTTACTATTTTTTTTTAAAATGAATTTATTACTATATGCAAGCGATGTGATGACGTCACTGACCGTCCGTGGGCCCAAGCAAAAATTTCCCATGTTAATCGTTAATTGGATTGATTTTAAACATTAAATGGTTTAATTTTAAATATTAAGGAAAATTATCTCCCGATTTTAATCCCCATATTTGAGTATAGCTTTATATAAGTTACTGTCTGCATGTGTTTAGATTTTTTTTCTGTCAAATTCATAAAATTTTAATTTTAAATTTCAATGCTCTAGAAAAATAAAATGACAGACTTCCATTTTCGATTATAAACATAAACATTTCAGTTCAAAAGAATGAGATTAATTTCAAAGGAACATATTTGATATGTCGTCCTTGGCCAAAATAATAATAATAAAAGATCGCTAAATTATCTGGCAAGCATATTTAATTCCTTTCAAAAAACATGGTTATTTTAAAAACGTACATTAAGAGAGCAATCAAGTAATAATCCCAGAAAAAGAACCTTAAGAAAAAGCAGAAAAGACAGTTGTCTCAGGCTGCTGTTAGGGATAATGGTACTGGCACTGAAAGGTCACGTTCTATTGGTTCAACACTGTCTCCCACCATGCAGGCATTGAAGAAGTCAAGGAAAGACGTCCAACCATGGAGGGATGTTCTTGCTGGGAAGGGTGTCCATCTACGGAAGGATACCCAACCTTGTGAAGGCATTCAGCTTAGGAAGGATAACCAACCTTGTTCTTATGCCTATGCTCTCAAGTCAGCCAGGATAGCTATTGTTAAGAAGAATTTTCTGTCTGGCAGGCTGTTTATGGTAGATGCTGACAGTATTCTGGGTTTATCTGATCTTGAACTCGACTCTGAGTCAGAGGGCACCTTGCAATCTGACTCACCTCAGTCTGAGATTGATCGAGCTTTAGAGACTTGCAGGAGGATTTTCCGAGTGAGATGGGCCATGATGGTTGACTCCACCTGGCTGTGCCTTCTCTATTTCTCTTGTTATGGACGAGATTAGGGTTGGTCAATTGAATCTCCATCACAGTAAGGCTGTTTCGACTCGTCTGTCAAACAGACTGACTGATGGAGATCTGGATATTGCTTTTATTCAGGAGCCATGGACTCGTGATGATAAAATCATTGGTCTTGGTGCCAAAGGTTTCAATATTTTCTATGATACCCCTAAGGGCTTGCATTATTGCTAGGTCTGAACTTAATGCAAATAACCTTGTTAACTTCTTGAATAAAGATTTGGTTGCAGTTAAGATTAAATAGAATGACGATGTCACTAATGTTGATTTTGTCTTTGTTTCTACCTACCTTCTTTATGAGGAAATGGATTCCTTAACCGATTTGGCTAAAGCTGTTTTCAATTATTGTGGTTCTGGCTTCAGGCTCATCTTTGGTTGTGATGTAAATGCTCATCACACTGTCTGGGGTACTAGTGATTGCAACAAACATGTTGATGGATTACATTTTGTTTTATAACTTCTGTATCCTAAACAGAGGCAATAATCTTACTTTTGTTACTGTTAATAGAAGGGTGGTCATTGATCTGACTTTGTGTAATTCCATATATTTGTATTACATTTCTGATTGGAAAGTATCTGATGCAATTACTGCATCTGATCACCAATTATTTATATTTTCTGTTAAAGGCCTTTCTCATGTAAAGGTTGTTAGGAGGAATTCCAGATTAACTGACTGGAGTTCCTTCAAGAAATTACTTAGAAGGGAACTTTGTACCTTTTCTGGTAAGTTTAATTGTACTGGTGATATAGAGTTGACTGTTGACCAGTTGCAACCAGTCTTCCAAGGCGTGTTCCTTGGTGGTCTCAATGCTATTCGGCTTCCTGATGGTAAATAGTTTAGTGAGGAGGCTCTTGGTGAATTGCTTCGAGTTCACTTCCCTGGCTCTTGTTCTATTGTTTGTGATAGCCATAGCTCTCTCTCTCTCTTTGCTTACTTGAAGTAAGGACAACTGGGAAGCTGCAAAATGGTTGGTTACCTGTGATAAGATTATTTGGGCTATTAAGACTTTTGAGCTCTATAAGTCGCCAGGAATGGATGATGATATTCCTGTGCTGCTTATCAAGGGTATTGATTTTCTTGCCCCCATTCTCTGTAGAATTTTTCATTCATGCATTGCTTTTGGGTATATACCTACCTTGGAGGAAAACCAGGGTAGTTTTCATTCCTAAGCCTGGGAAATATAACTATTTTGAGGCTAAGTCCTTTAGGCCTATCAGTCTCTTCTTTTCGGTTGAAAGAAGCTTGTTGACAAATACCTTAGGGATCATGTCGTTGTTGATAGGCCATTGTCTTCATCACAGTATGCTTATCAACCTGGCAGGTCTACTAATACAGCATTCTATGAACTTTCCTTTCTCTAGGAAAAGAGCATTTATGATAAAGATAGCGTCCTTGTTGCTTTTCTTGACATTGAAGGGACATTTGATAGGATCTCTTTTGATACTGTCATTCATGCTCTTGAGTTGAGGGGCATTAATTCTACTATTACTAGCAGTGGTGTCGCAAGACAAAATTTCAGGGGGGAGCATAACCTGAAAAAATATTTTTTTTAAATAAAATTCTGATAGCATAGTTTTAAAGTTAAAGAAAAAATGCTTGTTAGATTTTTCCAGGGGGAGGCAAATGCACCCCCCTCCTTGCCCCATTGTGCCGATGCCCATGATTACTAGATGGATTACTAATTTGTTGTCCTCTAGGCCTCTCTTATGGGTGCTTGCATGAAGGTTCATGCCACCTCTGGTTGCCCACAAGGGGGTGCACTATCTCCCATTCTGTAGTGCATTCATTGTTGTTGATTCTTTATTAGTTGACCTTGCCAACCTTGGCATTCCGTGTATTGGTTATGCTGATGATGTGCTTGTTATTAGGGGGCAAGTTTGGTAACTGTCTCTGACATTATAAATGTTGCTCTTCAGCATATGTAGCACACTGGTGCTTTGATTCAGGTTTATCTGTCAATCCATCTAAGATAAGCCTTGTTGCCTTTTCTAGGAAAAGACATGAAAATCTAGGTGATGTCTACTTCCTGGGTAATAGGCTGTTGCCTTCAAATGAGGTCAAGTTTTTGGGTGTATTCTTTGACACTAAGTTGAACTAGAGTAAGCATATTGAGTATTGCTTACATAAGGCCATAAAGGTCTTTTGGGCATGTAAAAGTTCCATTGGTAGAAATTGGGGTTTCTATCAAAAGGCTGTCCATTGGATCTACTCCATGATTAACTGTCCTATCATCACCTATGGCTGTACTGTCTGATAGTCTCTGACTAGGCAGACTACTGTTAGTTAGAGCTAGCTTTAATAGGTTGCAAAGGATTGCTCTTTGTTAATAGCTTTTCGTTAATAGCAGAGTAAGATGTTAGAATTTCAAGTGCTTCACGTTTTAAGGCATAATTGTGGGAGTTATAATGTGCGATTTTAGTAATGGTTATAGTATTAGAATTTATTGGGTTATTGATATGAGTACGGAATAAAGCGGTGCAGGTTCTGTTATGTTTGAAGTCATTAATGTGTTCGATTTTGTGGTCTTAATCATACATTAATCAAACACTTTAATGACATAAAACATAACAGAACCTCCACCGCTTTATCCCGTATTCATATCAATTAATTTTATTACTTCATTACAGGTTTTAAAGTTTAATAAAGCAAGTTTAAAATGAATATTCACATTTATTTTGAGGATGGAAAAAGATTGAGTAACAAATGGCTTCTGCAGAGCATTTAATCTCTAATCGCTAGTTGGAAATAAGGAAAGAAGAGGGTGGAGTAAAAAACATTTGAGCATCTTGGTCATCAGCTCATTGAGCCTTGGGAACTGCAGGATATTCCTGTCAGAAGTCTGCTGAACTTTGCTTCAGCTACGAGACTTTTCTCTTAAGGATGCTTTTGGATTTGGGTACAATAGATCTCTGGTCGATGTGCCCAATTCTCAGTGAGCTGCTGAGGACTACCCTCCTCATAAGTCACAAGTCATTCTAAAGGGAAGGACTGAATATACTCATAGATCAAAGCACAGGCTTTAGAGTGATAACATTCATACCATGGGTCATACCTCTTAAAACATTTAGTGATTCACCCTTTGTCAGTAAGTTGGCAATTCGCTCACCTCGTTTAATGCTAATGTTATGCACATTCTAAAAAGCTATTCTGCATACTTGTAGGCATTGTTGCTGAACAAGAATATGATAAATTATCAACTTAACTTTGGCTTTACACGTTGGTCATCGGTCATTAAACTTATGGGCATCTCATTTGGACAGAAGACAATTACATCAGCCAGAGAGAATGGCATAAGAAAAACCTGAATGACCTGTCACTTTCATTTCATTGTAAACAGAAAGAAGTCATGTGCAGGACATGACTCTTTTCTGCCTAAAACTATTTTTCCGAGAGTTTTTTTCTCCCATACAGAGCTGAAAGATGAGTTTCCTTTCAACAGAAAATATGTGTCTATGTTAGGAACACACTGGTGACATTAACTCATTTTCGCTAAAAATTGGATAGGTCCCCTTTCTGCAATCAGTGGTTCATATATAGTAACTCTAATGTAATTTAAAATAATAAAATAAATAAATAAATAAAAATGAAAGGCGAATATTCAATTCTTATTCGGAGTCTGATTAAGGTTTATTGGGGCCAAGGCCCAGCAAAGTTTTGGGGATTTAGATAACTTTCAAATAACTTTCAGTTAACTTTTATTTTTCCCCAAATTATTTCACTTATTTTAGGGTCCCTAGCTATGCAGCGCCCTATGTCGAGATCTAGTTGGCTTGTGTGATAATCACGACCTGTTCTCTTGTTAATTCAAGTTGGTTGGTTGGTTGTAGGATTTAAGGCCGATTGACTCCTGATGTGTCCTAGGCCTACAGGAGGAATGCCCTCCGTGGGGGTCTTTCTAAGGGGTCCTAGCCCGTATTTACGCGAGTTTCGGAGGAAACCACGGAAAACTCCGAACGGCTAGGTCGATGAGCGCGACCTGGGATCGAACCCGGCACCTTCCATCTACCAGCTTTGAGCGCAGAACCGCTCGGCCGCCTTGTTAATTCAAACTGAGTTAATTTGAGTTTCTGCTTAATTCAAACTTAATTTGAAATTGTGAAATTTTAATGATAAAGTAATTGTAGATTCAATAATAATGTACATTCAGTAGTAATACACACACACATATACAAAAAAAAAAAAAAAAAAAATTACAAGAAATACTAACTTTGCTTGTAAGCAAACTTTAGCTTTTTCCTCCCACCTTTCTCCAAAGGTTAATAATTCTTGTAGTTCAGCCATTACTTTTTCAACTGTGCAATGTGGTGGCACATTTATGCCTTTATCTAACAATTTTCTCAATACTTCTAAAGTTACCATTTCAGGATGACTAAGTGCAGTTCTCACTTCTTCTAACCAACGACTCTGTTGTAATTTCTAAAGAAAATTGAAAGAAAAAAAAAATACATATGAAAATAATGAATGAATTTCAATATAATAATTTTAAAAGCATAGCACAGGGCTCGAAATTAGCAGTCGCTAGTTGCATTTTGCAACTAAATATTTTGTATTGACGACCACAGTTTTATACCTAGTCATCACTTTGACGCCTAACATTTTTTTTCCCCTTCAGTGTGCAGTTATAATGTGCAATAAAAATAAAGGTACAAGCAATAAAGTAGTAGAATTAAATTCTTAGCTTTCTTGTAAAAATATTAGCAGTGTAGTACATTTTTAAAATGGAAAAAACTAACTAGATAAAATATCAGTATCTTAAGTAATTATAGTTTATGTATAATGTTTGTGTGCATGTTTCTATGTGTAAATAACAACTCTGAAATGACACCTTAGTACCAGGGTTTAACCTGGCAAAAAAAATTACTTTAGCATTTTAGCGAAAATAGGCACGCACTATTTTAGCTTTTTCGAAAGTTAATTCTTTGGATACCATTGATTTCTTTTACTTAGCCTTGTTATCGTCAGTTTTGTTTTCCATTCCTTTTGTTCATTCATGATTTTAACCAAGCATCCATATTTGTGACTTTAAAAGTATGAATCAGGGAAACTATGTTTTGATTTTAACAATAGAAAAAGAGGTATTCATATCATATGTGTAAAATGAAAAAGCAATTTAAAAATTAAGTAAAGTGTAGTGGTAGATAATCGTGAAATACTAGTGCACAAAAAAAAATCCGAGTTATTATATAGATATTTTATACAGTTATCCAGTTTTAGCTTTTTATTGAAATTCTGACCAACATGTTTTAGCAAAATATGATACCTTTTAGGAAAATGCTAAAAGAACTAATGGCAGTTTAAACCCTGCTTAGTACAACATAATGGCAACTAAGAAAACAATGTTAAGAAGACAATAAGACTTCTTCACACACCATAAGTTTTAAGCCAGCACAACCGGTTTCGAAAGGACGTAGCCTTCCTTCATCAGGTGCAAAAAACACGTGCTACTGCCTTGGAGGCAAAAGCAAGACTGAAAGCAGGACAAAATACAGAGGGGGAGGAGCAACACAAACAACCAATAGGAAGCATCATGCAGGACCGATCAGAGAGGAACACACATGCACACACAAAAACAAAAGGAGGGAGGGAAGGAATAAACAATTATTATTATTTTTTTTAAATGATTTATTTATTTATTTATTTAAATTAATATTATACTAATAAGTAAATTTAATAAAATTAATTAATTTAATATTATTATTTTATAGAATTATTTAATTATAACTATAATAATAATAATAGTTAATAATACTAATATAATAATTATAATTAAATAATTCTATAAAATAATAATAATAATAATAATAATATTAAATTAATTAATTTTATTAAATTTACTTATTAGTATAATATTAATTTAAATAAATAATAATAGTTATAATTAAATAATTCTATAAAATAATAATAATAATATTAAATTAATTTTATTAAATTTACTTATTAGTAGAATATTAATTTAAATAAATAAATAAATCATTTAAAAAAAAAAAAAAAAAAAATGGTTTATTCCTTCCCTCCCTCCTTTTGTTTTTGTGTGTGCATGTGTGTTCCTCTCTGATCGGTCCTGCATGATGCTTCCTATTGGTTGTTTGTGTTGCTCCTCCCCCTCTGTATTTTGTCCTGCTTTCAGTCTTGCTTTTGCCTCCAAGGCAGTAGCACGTGTTTTTTGCACCTGATGAAGGAAGGCTACGTCCTTTCGAAACCAGTTGTGCTGGCTTAAAACTTATGGTGTGTGAAGAAGTCTTATTGTCTACTTATCGTTTGTACACCAGTTTTCCATTTAGTTTTGAAAACAATGTTAGTTGCCATTTGGCACCCAACGTGCTGATTCTAATTTCGACCTTTGGCATAACAAAATAGAAATTCTGTTTCTAAAACAAACTTCACAAATGATTAGAAATGTTAAAATTGTAGCATATAAATGGAATAGAAAATTAGAATTGTAGTATATAAGTGGATTAACACAAACATAAGTAACATATAAAAATGTATTCAATTTGATATTTTTTAATATAAACAAAACATATATTAATCCTTTATAACATCATGTCTGAGTTCTATTACAAGCCACTCCATATGAGCTCATCCACAGCCTATCTTTTTGTGCTGATCTGGAGAAATCCATCATGCAACGAACTGCGGAAATGACTCTCCAGCAATGAGGATATTGATGCAAAGCTGTTAACTGTGCATGTGCAGCAATACCACCATGCCATATACCAGCCAACACATCAACTCACTGGGATTTGTTATAAAGCCGCTACAGCTAAGGTCTCTTTTTCATTTGGACACACTTTATATATATAATATATATATATATATATATATATTTTTTTTTTTTTTTTTCCCCATGGCAATACAGAAGATATTGGGCTTGTTACTGACTATGCGCGATAAATTTTGGAAATTCATTTTTAATTCTATTACAGATTTTGTATCTACATGAAACCAGGATAAAAGAACATAGTCATGACATCAAGACAGGTAAAATAATAACAGCGCTAACCAAAACTTATAATGAAGGTGAAATTAAGATTGATTTTTAAAAGGTAATGAAACTCGCAAACTACAACAATACTTATGGTGCATATCATAAAACAGTTGAAATCATTGACCATATTGACTCTTTTAATGGTAACGATGCGTTGGACATGGATAAAATGCAGCGCCACCTGTTGAGGAGAGACACCAAAGCAAGCAGATCAGCCGTACCTATCAAAGACTTCCATGCCATACGAGCCGGTGACATGAGACCACCCTGCAGAAAGTACTTCAGCAGTCAAATAAAGCAAAGTAAGGTTTTTCCATTATGATTATTTGCAGTTTAATGCCTCATGTTAATATATTTATAAAATAAATCTGTTTGATAAGCATAGCTAATGGCCTAGTATTTAAAAATAATTCACTAAAAATTTAAGATTTTTCAAAAGAAAAAAATGTTTAAAAGTTTACTGGATTATATCCAGTTGTTCATAAGTGGCATGAATTTATTGTGTTGTGCTTATCAATTAATCATTAAACGAGTAGTTCAAAATTCCAATAAACTTAGATTTTAATAATTTTAAAATTATTAACTAACAAAATATTCACTGTCACAAAATTATAATTTGATACAGACAAAATTCAAACTCACTTGTTTCAGCTGAGGAATTTCAGCCAAATCAATATCCAAATTGTAGCCAGTTTCTAAATATTTTTCTAGTTTCCTGGAATCAGGTACTTCTTCATTAAGAATTCTTTTGGCATCAGTTTCAAACTGAAGAGTTCGATCTAACCAATCCTAAATGGTGACAGAAGGATTTTAAAAATGACTGCATAAACAATAACATTTATTTGAAGAAAATAAAAATCATTAAAATATATATTAAAAGTGTATATTTTACCACACAAATTTAGTGCATAATCCAAATTAGAAACAGATAAATTTGTTCAGTATGAAACAAATCAACCAATTTCACAACTTTTACTAATTATCATATGTATGAAAATTACATTTTTATTTGTCTAAAAAAAAAAAATAATAATAAATATATTTTCGTAAAATAGAGTATGAATTACTATACGTCCCCCCCCCCCCAAAAAAAAAAAAAAAAAAAAAAAAAAAAAAATCAATAATAAAGAAATAATAATAATTAAAAACATCAAACAGGGAGACAAATATTAAGTTCCGAAATTCATTTGCTTGAGTACCTGAATAACATAAATAATGTAGCTATTTGTGAAATTACATTTTCAGTTCATGAAATGAGAAAACTATCAAGTGTTTTCTAATGCAAACTCATTTAGTGACAATTTTATTTTAGTACAAAGTAACGGAAACTTTGGATTTCATATCCTTTTTCCCCCTGAAAATTTAGAGACACAGATTTTAACATTAAATCCTATATATGGCTATAAATTAACTCCCCCCCCCCCCCCCACTTAAAATAGTTCTTTGGCCATTCAAGAAATGTGGAAAATTCTGCTTCACTGCTGTAATAATATAATGTAACACAACTTTTAATAAGTACTCAAATATGTCCATATTTTCTTTTAAAATACAAAATAAATTTTAAATATCACATAGTACCCAAAATTATTGTAAATATAATCTATATAAATAAAGAGAAGTGTCTGTGTATGCGTCTGTCTGCGCTCTGAGGTTCACACCACTGATTGCAGAACTACAAAACTTGGCAGACGGGTAACTGGGACCCTGTAGGTGTGCACCTCATCAAGAGTTTTTCGAATTTCGAATTTGAACTTTTTAAATTAATTTTTTTCAATTTTAAATATTGGCTTTTATGCTTCATTTTTCACGAATTTATTCTTCCACTGTGCATTTATTCTTCCATGTGTGCAGACAACACACCGTAATCGTCTGCATATCTTAGCAATGGCTATTATGCAATTTACTTTTTATTTAATGCATTCATTTGAAGGCGAAATCTTTATTATTATTATTATATTTATTGAAAATCAAATGATAATGCAATAGAAATAAATTTTTATGTTTATGTATAATTTTTATAGTATAACAACATTTTATTTTTCATTTTAAATTAATTCCTTAAAAATAAAAATTCTTTTCTTTTTTTTTTTCTTTCTTTTTTTTTAATTTATAATAGTTATTGGAAAAAAAATGGTAGTGTATTGCAGAAAGGATTAAACTGATTAAAATTTGTTTTTCATGTATTTAATTCCTTTTAAAAGAAAATTTTATTTTTATTTTATTTTATTATACTGGTTGGAATCAAATCGTAATATAGTGTAAATAACGGGGGTTCAAAAACTAAAATATATAATAGATGCTGAGATACAGTTATCTTTAAAATCGTAGTTCTTAAATAACAGAAGATCCACATGTTGTCGATAAATACCCAGATTGAAGTGCCCGGGAAAGACCTTTCTGCAGACAGTGGGCACCTGGACCCGATGCAGTATGGGCGGGATAAGGAGCTGTCGTACCAGAAACGAGGTCTAGAGTAATTTTAATTTTTTTTTTTTTTTTTTTTTTTAGTTTTCATTTAAAATGTGATGTAAAAAATAAATACTGATCCAATTCTTTTGAAAATTCATTTAAATATAGTGACCAGCGAAGCGGGTGTAGCCTGCTAGTTTTAAAACAATATCTATACACATGTCTCATGTTTACCGATCATTTCATTTATAATGTGGCAAGTGGTTTTTACTGATGTTGTAATTTGGTTGTGATATGGTCATACTTTCCCACAGCCAGGAACCTAAGACAATTAAAAATATTGCTTCATTAAACATACAAGTAATAGGAATTATGTAAACAGTCTTGTAAAAATTAGTGATTTATTATTATCAGACAAAACAGGCGATTTAAAAAAAGTTTTGGTTAACACTGTCAACAACATAGTAAATTGTAAAATATTTTGACAAAGTTAAAGAAATGAATGCTAAACTGATTTTTTTTTTTTTTTTATTAAAAAGGAAAATAAAAAGTCAAAGATTTATTGTTAAATAGTTACTACTAAAACTAACAAGGGAAGTATGAATCAATAAAATTGCTATTGAAACTAAACCAAACTTAAATTAAAGAGCATAGTCGAAAACATTGGGTACCGTACAAATTTGCTGCAACAACTCCCATAGGGGTGAGATATGCCCTCTATTAGTTTTAGTTATTTCTATAAAAGCCAACAAAACACACAGCATAGTGTGAACAGATGGCGCAGTGCTAGCGTGCTGGACTTCGGATACGTAGGTCGTGGGATCGAGTCCCCGCGAGGGCGTTTTGTATTTTATTTTTAATTTTCTCAAAATTTTTTTCTTTGCGTTTTTGATTAAATTAAATTATTAATTTAAGAGAAAATATTTTTTCATTAAGAAGATTTTTATTATTATTTTGAGTATTCCAATTAATAAAGTATTGAGAATGAATTTAAGAAATGCTTTTTTTTTTTTTTATTATTTTATTTATAAAAAAGAAAACCAGGTTTAAAGCTACGAATATAGTTTCTAATTTATAACAATTATGATTAAAAGTAGAAAAATCATGGAACCATAAGTATTTTTCACAATTAGAACAAGAAATATAAAAAGATTGGTCACAATTATTTGAATTTCAATTTTGTTCACCGTCAATTATTGTTCATCACGAACATTTTGTCAAATATTTGGCTTTTTGTCGAGATTACCTGATTTGTAAAATTTACATTTACCCAGATTTTGAATTTTTTTAGATGTAAATTAATTATAAATTGGTAAAATCATTTTGAGAAAGTTTGTCATTGTCTTCGATATTATTGTCAGTTCTTCCTACACCACAAAGCTTGACAGTTGTTTAATGAAATATTTGAAATAAAAGTTAAATGCGACATCGAATAGTTAAGCAACAGCTGTTCATTATTCAGGATTTTTCATACAAAAAATAGCATTAATAAATAATACAATTGAGAGCAGACGATTAACTCTTGTTATTAATGTCGTCGTTAAAAAATAGTAATTAATAATTTATGTAGAACAATCATTAACAAAATTTTATCTGAATGTAATCATTAACAAAATCTTACCTAAATATAATATAAAAGTATTTTCCATTAATTTATTGATTTCTTTCTATTTAATAAATAAATAAATTGGTTAAAAAAAATAAATAAATAAATTATACGCGCTGAAAAAAAAAAAAAAAAAACTTGTTTTAATATAATTAATATATTTTCTCTTACAATAATGATTTAATTTAATTAAAAATTTCAAAAATAAATATTTCAGTTGAAATAAAAAAATAAAATATAAAACGTCCTTGCGGAGACTGGATTCCACGACCTACGTATCCAAAAACCAGCACGCTAGCACGGTACCATCTGTTCACACTATGTTACTTGTTTTGTTGGCTTTTATAGAAATAACTAAAACTAGAAGAGGGCATATCTCACCCCCATGGGGATTGTTGCAGCAAATTTGTACGGTACCCAATGTTTTCGACCATGCTATTTAATTTAAGCGTGATTGGGTTTCAATAGCAATTTTACTGATTCATACTTCCCTTGTAAGAGTGCTATGGCCAACACAAAGCTTTCTTCTGTATTATTAGGAGATGTGTTAAAAAAGAAACCAAACTTTTGCTGTATCAGCTTTATTGCTTATTGTACAACATTTTAAGCAATGTCTCCTTCAAAATAGTCCCCTCAACTGGCAATACACTGTTCCCATTGTTTCTTCCATTTTTGGAACGCCTCCTGAAATGCATTTTGAGGGACTGCGCACAGGTTTCTCGTTGCATTGTCCTGTGTCTCCACTATGGTTTGGAAACTACGTCCTTCCAACATATTTTTCAGTTTGGGAAACAGGAAAAATTCTGCTGGTGCTAGGTCTGGAGAATACGATGAATGGGGCAGAACGGGAATGCGGTGTTTCGCTAGATAGCTGCAGACAAGGAGTGATGTGTCTCAAGTTTTTCACTCAAAATTTGATGGCATGATCCTACGCTGATGCCCACCTCCTAAGCAACTTCCTGAACTATTTTTACGAATCATAGCACAAACTCTATCCACATGGCCATCATCTGTTGATATGGAAGGACGTCCAGATTTGGAATCGTCACAGACTGACATTCTGCCATGTTGAAAATGTTTAAACCACTCATAGCACTGCGTGCGACTCATACAGTCCTCCCCATATGCTTGGCTAAGCATTTGAAACGTCTCTGTGAAAGTTTTGCCAAGTTTGTAGCAGAATTTTACATACACATTGTTAAAAGGTAAAAACTTTTAACATTTTATTCAAAAATTTATCATTTTAAAACTTCCTTCCAAAATTCAGCTACCATGAATTTTTAATAAAAAATAATAAAAATGGAGATGATTTATTTCAAAAATTGAAATCGGAAATAATTATTTAAACTCCGGAAATAATTTATTTAAAATCCAGAAAAATCTATTTAATATGCTCTGAAAAATTATTTAATAAACCCAGAAAATAATAAAAAAAATATTTCCCAAAGCCAGAATAAATCCCAAGATATTTGGTGAATTAGTATCTGAAAATTTATTTAAATAAGTTCTGGATTCCTTTCATATATTTCTAAAAAATATTTCTGATATTTTGTATCTTCAAAAATACATCGTTTCCCTCTCTCGCTGATGCTATGACGCCACAAATTCCAAGAAATTCTGCTTGAGTTCAATGCACTCCGGAAGTACTCCTACGCATTTTCAAAAAATAGCGTCATCGCAAAATTTTCAACAAAAAATAGAAAAAATATATTAATCTTTCAATAAATCAAAAATAGAAAAATTGTGAATAAAGATATTTCACTTTCGTCAACTCTAATTAACTTTTATTCATAAAGTCAACTCCAATTAAAAATATTTGGAGCGAACTATTTTATTGCTCATTAATCTGACAGTGAATCGGCAACCAAACGCGGGGAATTTGAGGGAGACGCCGCACACACTTGGAGAAAAAACCTTCGGATGTAAACAGCTCCGTCGATCTTCTCGGCCACGTCTGGCGATTTCGCCATTAGAGTAAATCGTTAGCGCGACGAGAGATCGTACGGTAGCTCATTAACTTATCAATATAAATTTATTTTATTCTAATCTACGTTTAATTAACAATAAAGAAAAAAAACAGACTGCAAGATTTATGTTCCCATCAAATGATGTTTATCCGGAATCACAATTATCTTCAACTGAAGCTGCTGTTCAGTCGGCGCCTTCCTGTGAACGACCGCATAAGGATTAAAATTATAATGGAATCAAGTGATCCTGATCCTTTTTGTAAACGTCATTGGATTATTACTCCACTGAATGATCGGCTTCAAATACATTGGTGCTTCAATAATAATATATAAGCCCATTCTAAGTTCTTATACAAGTGAAAAGTATAAGTGTCTCCTTCGAATTAAATGTAAATTAATAAGGCTGCTTTTCATAATAAATTATGCTAGGAAGCATTTTCATTAAAGTGTCGGCATCATCGGCCAGAGTAAATCAATCATCTACCAATAAACAAGTAATAATTCAAGTGCAGAAAAAATCAGTCAATAATATAAATAATCGACTCTGGATATTTTGGACGATTCATAAAATGAACATTATCTATTACTTCCGTAAAGAACGTTTCGAACTATAGATAAATATAATGATTCTGAGATTTAAAAATGATCGATGTGGATTTAGTTAAAAAATACATTAAAATAACGTTTTGTCGAAAATATAAAACATAAAATGTCAATTCATTATAGTTGAATTGCTGATACAAAAGAAATGAAATTCAAATGATATTGAATCAAATAAATAAGAATGTTAATCTTGAAAATATAAATATATAATTATTTTTGTAGGAGGTGCCTCTGCCATATCACAGAATATCAATTAAATAAGATTGAGTAATATAATGGTGTTCTTATTTGTGTATTAAAGTCAGTTAATGTTGATTTATTTTACAGAGTTGAAGGTAAGCTTTATAATAATTATTTACTTTTTGTATATTTTGATGACCATATATTTTCTTTCTAGATAAAAAATCAAGCAAGAGAATGAATTAATATTATTTGCCGATAAAACGGCACTTAGAAAAATCGCCGCATTTTTTATGTCCGCTGTTATGTAAACAACGCAATGCATGCATGTTCTTAATGAGTCATCATTCGACCTTGACCCACTATACGATACTCTCTCATTCATCACCACATGGCCTCTCTCCATCCTTGCATTCACCCAAACAAAAAAATTAATTAATTATAATACTAATATTTTTTTTTAAATATTTTATCATGGAAAATTTGGAATGCGGGGGTGGTAAAATTCTTGAGCATCCCTTGGGACTCTGGGGTGAATGCACTAAGTTGAACTCTTATTTTCTGTGAGTGGTAAATGAAAAGAAAATGGCTAGATTTTGAAGCTGAAAATATTCTCTTGATATATTTTTCACACAATCTTAAGCTATTTTAATAGTTCTGGATATTATTAATTCTGATTTAATTTATTTTTTTTATTTACTTTTTTTTTTTTTTGAGCATTTTAATTCAGATTATTTTTCTTAAAACTCTCTTTTAGAATTTATTTAATGATTGCTTTTGAAAACGTTTTTCTCTGAGTATTTTTAATCAGCATTATAAAGTAAGCCATGTTAAAACTATTTTGTAGTTTTAACACACATGTTGCTCTTCAAGCTCCTTCATTGTTACTTGTCACTAATACGATGAGCAGGTTGTACACGTGCTTACTTCAGCGGCTGTGGTTCGTTTGCTAATTGTCCCAGTGACACGAGGCAAATGGCAGTTTGTTGTCTAAACCTGCTGCTAGGTGTGCTCAGTAGCTGCAGCACGCTGTCTCTGCTGGTTGGCTATTTCAAAAGTTCGGTTTCTTTATGAAAACACCTTGTATATATAACCCCACCACCTACCAGACAACATGCACAATTTCAATCAACATATCTCCTCACAATATTGATTTTATATATGCACTTTAGTGCAATTACAACTAATAAATGTTGAGATATAATCATCTGGGGGAAAAAAAAAAATCACTGAAAGTAAGTAATATAGCAGCTACACTTATAAGTGCTGTAATCAATGTACACCCAAAATAATTTGACAGGTTTTTTTACACATCCAATTTGATGCACTTATATATCACAGAAGTTGAGATATGTTCTCGTTGTAACTAGAGAAAATTACAATATAACAATGTCACCTGGCAATTTGGTTGAACTTTGTAGCTTTATACAGAGAACCAAAAATTCAGACAGGTTCATTGACAAACTAACAATTTTATAAATATAGATATTTACACTTTTTTGTTGTTGTTATTCATAAAAAGAAATACATAATTATTTATGCAAGAATTTCTGATTAGTAAGAGTACCAATTTTTGTAGTATAGCTTTTGTTATTATTATTATTTCATTATTATGCATGAGGAAATAAATGTATTTTCTTTTATGTCAAGAAACAAATGAATGTGTATTTTTCATATTAAATAATTTTAGAGGTTAAAAATTGGATTTTTATTTAACATCTTTTGAATCAATTATGCAACTGAACTAAAAAATATAGCCATATCTAGATTTTGTCCAGATTAATAAGACTACAAACTTTCGCAGTGATTGGTTGAACAGTGCCAACTTCGTATTGTGTACTAAATATTCAGACACATACACTGACAAACTTACAGATTTATAGATACAGATAAAAGCTGAGATAAGGCTTTTTATAAAAGAACTTTTATACAGCATCGTTGCACTGAACTGTAAAAAATAAGCATAGCAGATAGGACTACCTATATCCTATTCTCTTACCTATATTTTATTATTACCCATATATTCACAGTACATTCTGCTTTCTTCAAATTATATACCAGTATTCAAAATATTACACTTTATCATTGTCTAATTTGCATATTACTTTTAACTGTAATCAATATTGAGTTCTTAGTTAATTATATTATATTCTGTATATAACAAAAAAGGCAATAGTGTCCAGCGCATTCACATATTTTTTTTTTACAAGAGTTAAAATTTTATTTTACTTATAATAATAAAATTCACAGTAGAGGCTCAACTTCTCAATTTTGTATAAATGTGCATAAAGAGAATTATTTTTTAATAATCATTATGAAATTTACAAGAATTATTTGTAATATAGATAGTCAACTGGGAAAAAAAATTGTATGTGTAGGAGCATCGCCTCCCCCTCGAGTGGAATAAACTTTCATGATGGGTATCTTTCAAAAGAGCTCGCCGATACCTTTAAAATGAATGGTTGAACTATCAATCTGCGATAATTTAAAATAAAGTTATCGTTTTTTGTTTTTTTTAATGTAATATCAAGAATAAAATGAACTTTTTTTGGACATTTAGTATTATACTACTTCTTTAACATGAAAATTGTACTGCATTATCATAGAAGATGATTTTATTAAATAATGATTTTAATAAATTATTTTTACTGAGTGAATTTGCATACGAAAATATAGAAGAAAGTAATGTGGTGGCCACAACATTCTAGTTTTACATGAATTTTATAGACTAGTATGTCATATATTTAAATTTGATTGTCTGACTGTTCATGCTCTGATTTTCGCAAATATTGTTAGCATGTCTCAAAACTGATATATGTTATTTAAACTGACAATAGCAGTATCCTATTCAAAATAGTATATACATGTCACTACTAGTTTGTGCACATGCACAAAAGCACAAACAAAGCAGTTTTAGATATGTTACTATGAGGATTTATATCCTATGATCTGTAGAGCCTAGGAACCATAAACAATATTGTTTAAGAATTTTTTCATTACTTTTCAGGGATCTAAATGTAATGAAATCAGCATAATTTTTCAGATGATCATCCCCTCCCCCTTTTATTTCCCCATTTGTTCATATTTTTCACTGAAAATGATTAGTTAGAATCAATGTTCTGCTTATAGGATCAGACAAAAGATTACGATACAATTAACCAGTTTTAATCAGATAAAAGATTGATACAATTAACCATTTATATCTTTCCATAGTTTGAAGTATATTAATATTTTTGATTTGATGTCTATGCTTTCCGTCCATCAACAATAATTTTTTGTTTGTGTGTAATTATCTTCTAAAAATCAGTAATTTTGTTAATAGATACTCTATTGCTTGGCTATACAAAACCTGTGGAAAGTAAATACTAAAAAAAATTTTTGCATTGAAATGCTTTTAAAAAAAAAAAAAAAAAAAAAAAAGTTCTAGCCTTGCAGGTAAGTCTGGTGGGCCTCGCTTTTCGGGGAGGGGCGTTGAGGAGAGATGAAAAGATATAAAAGAAAGTTTAAAAATTATACATCATTAATATTTCTAAATTTGTGTACACTTAGTTTTAAAAACATGGCACTTTAAGAGATAATAAAATAAAATTTAAAAAAACATTTTAATTAAAGACTTTTTTTATTAGCTTGATTCAAACTAAAAGGTATGAAAAGATTAAAATGAAGTGTTGCCACCTACATTTCATACTTATTTTCCCCTGTTACTGTTTCAACCCGGATTTGGCAGGTTTATGACAGAGAATGTAAGCTAAAAAAATAATAAAAAAAGAAAAATTAATCTTACACTGTCTATTGGTCATGCGTGTTAGTAATTCCCAATAAAAATGTAACTTTTTTGTTGCCAACTAAATTTCATATTTTAGTTAATTTTAAAAAACCTAGTTGTTGCGTCAAAAAACTGTTTGCACCTCTGGATTCAGAAAAATCACCCCTTTCATTTTATACCGAATTTGTAACGATACGACTAATATTTCTAATTTATTTTCCCCCCTTTTCCGTTTTTAACCCGGATTTGGCAGAAGGTTCATGACACAGAAAGTAAGCTGAAAAAAAAGTCTTTAAAAAGATGGAGAAACTTTAATTTTACAATCATCACTGCTACTTTTTTTTTTTTCAATCAGATTTGCATGAAATTAAGTCACAAACATTTCTGTGAGTACTAGAAATGCTAACAGCCAATTAGAATCAAGAAAGTTTGTGACACAAAGGTGAAACACAAATAGTGGATGAATATTTTGCATGTAATTCACTACTAGTTCACTAAACCCATGGCTATTCTCTGACCAGAATCTGGAACTCGTAGGAAATTCTGGTACTTTGCTTGACATGGATACACATGAATAAAAGTGCTTTTATTTAATTAACAAAGATTTATTATTGTATGCCATAGACTACATCATTATTACATTACATATATTTACAATTTACCTTAACTAAAAAGGCTTCCTTAATTTCGCATGCAAGAGTTGACAACTGATGATGGAAAATCTGAAGATCTTCCAGGGTGATGCGAGCAGGATGTTTAATTTCTCCAGACAGCCTAGTCCTGAAATATTTCAGGTAGATTCAATGACATTATTCAATAAATAGCTAGCTTAATTTAAATCTACTACCGTATAAAATACTACATATTAATCAAGTAACAATATAATTACAATATTTAGAATCTAAATAGGTACTTGATCTAAATATACATTATTTTTTCAAAAATGATCAGACATTTTCGGTTTTAGACATTTTTTCAAATATCTAGAAAAATAATTGACCATTTTTTATATATGCAGGATTTTCAATTCAATGTAATATCAATTTTAGAACATTTAACATACCAGAGTGATAACATAAGAGTATAAAAATTTTCAATATTTGATTAAATATCAGTATGTTTATAGAAATAAGGCTTAACTCTGCTTGTGCAAGCATCAAAAGTTTATTTCTTCTACCATAATCGCAATAACTAATTACATAGAGCTTATTAAAAAGAAAATAAATAAATACTGGCAAATATTGTTAAATTCGGAAAGCTATTGTTTGAAACAGTTTAATTTCAGGAAATATAAAATGAAGCAAAACAAAATAAGGGGATAAACCCTAATTTTGCTTTATGTACTTATTTACTTAGTTGAAATTTAACTCATTTTATGGTTACCTTAATTTTTATGAGATTTCTTTAAATTTTAATAATAGCCCTATAAAAAATTTATTAATAAATGTTGCAAAATAAACACTTAACAATTGTGCATGCACAGCTAAACATTAAATAAAAATACTCTTATTTCATCAAATATTGAATACTTTTTTATTCTGTTACAATCTGTTGATTCTACTGTAACATGACAAGTTTTCTAAATATGGTGTTTCAATGAGTCAAAATCTTGCATGTTATTTAACAGGGAAAACCATTATATCTCCATGAATGTATTAAATTCTAATACAAATAAATATATTACAAGTAACAACATAATCATATGCCATAACTACATTGCATTTCAAGCATATTTTTTTTTTAGTTGGTGATCACAAACATTTTTCTTTTATTTGCTATTGGGATAAGACCTTGGTGAAATTTATATGGTTCCGTTTAACATGTTTTTTTACACTCCTTAAGTTTCAAGATAATTTTCTCCTCAAGTAATTTTCTGTATATTTGACAAAATGTCTAAAATTGGTGCCCAGTCATTTTCAGAAAAGTAATGTACAAATAAAAACTTAAACTAAATTATAGAAACAGTTGAGGCAGAAGTAAAAAATTGAATTTATAAATAATCTGTTATAAAAACTTGCCTAGTACGAATTCTTCTATTAAGTAACTGTTGTGCAAGGGCTGCACATTTTTCACCTTCATCAACTGTTGAGATTAGCTTTTGCAATAAATCCATAGTTGGAAATCTTTTCTCTTCTGCTTCCTGAATTAAATCTTTGAATTCAGAAAGGCCTGTAAAAGTTTATAAGACTTTAAATATATTGATTTTAGAAATGGTGGGGATAAACAAGAAAAACCTAAATAAGAAAAATTCTTACTGCATTTGTGTTCTTTTAAATTAAAAGCATTTTTCACTTTTAGACACCAATTGTCAAATGATTCAGCCCGCACTTTCAAGCGATGCAGCATACCAGGTAATTCATCTAATGTATAACGATATCTATAGAAAATACACAGAAGAAAAAAAAAAAAAAATCAGAATAACACATTTATAAAAATAAAAAGATAAGTATTAATTTTAACACCAAAAGCCCTGTATAAAATCTCTTCAAAAAATTTTTTAGAAAGGTTAGATAAACGGGGGAAAAAAAAAAAAAATGAAAAATAAATAAAAAAACCTCATGTTTGCAGGAATTCAAATGTAGTGTACAAAACTGGCAAGATTGTAAAAACCTCATACCATTTATTCAGTTAGTCTTAGGACCTCTGCTAAGGAGGCTAGAAAGTCTCAATACTCCCATTATGTTTAAATACATGTATGTTACCACTAAATTGCAGAAATCAGTTAATCTGCAGATTAGCTAGGTAATCTGCACATTAAATAGAGTGATCCGTTAAAATGAGGAATATTGTTTCATTTCTCAAATTGCCTAGGTAATCTGCGAATTACCTAGATAATCTGCACATTACCCACTAAGCACTCGTTAAAGTGAAAATAAGATCTCTGGCGTTGTAATTTTAGAGCACGCTGTGTTGCATTTGTTTTTTTCATTCCGGGGGAAAAAAAAAAAAAAAATTAGTTTT
The DNA here is from genome assembly GCA_963930645.1 of Salticus scenicus. Classification (NCBI taxonomy): domain Eukaryota; kingdom Metazoa; phylum Arthropoda; class Arachnida; order Araneae; family Salticidae; genus Salticus; species Salticus scenicus. Next base: position 1,242,864 of record CAWVNO010002384.1, read on the forward strand.
CTTTTCTTTACTTATTTTAATCTGTATGTCTTTTAAAGTTATATTTGTTTTTTTTTTTAATTTCATTTTTTTTATTCTGTCAATATAAGTTTGAAAATGTTATGCATTTTTAATATGAAATATAATAACTTTAATAGCTTTCAATAAATTCTATTTTATAAATGAATGTTAGAATTGTAATACAGTAAAGATTTCTTTTCAAAATAAAAATATTTAACCATTTAAATTTTAAAAAAAAGTTTTATTAACTTATATTGCTATTACTATTTTTTTTTTAAATGTTATGCACCAATTTTTAATTCGCTAAAGAAATATTAAATTAGACAAATCAGAAGCATTTTTTAAGAAGTACTTCAAATAATTAAAACTGCTTTAATAATTTTTAAAAAGCATGAAAATTAAAATGACAGTTTTTCAATGCTTTATTAAACTATATTTTGCACATATATCTGTACAAGTTTAGTAAATATATTACTTTTACAAAAAAAAAAAAACTTTATTAACACATTTTGTGTGATAAAATACAACGAAATTATCTGAAAAAGCGAACAAAATTAAAAATATAATCAAGATATATAAAACATATACAGGAAACTTGAAATTGAAAGAAACAAACAACAACAAAAAAAAAAAAAAAGGGGGGGGGGGGTTAAATTCTAAAAAATGCATAAAAATTTCATATATTAAATAATGCCATAATATTGAATGCCATATTTTCCAGAGTTAAAAATTAATATTACATCTGATTTCCCCCCCCCCCCAGTAATAGTAATTTAAACCAATTAGTTTTAAAAAATTGTGGTTTAATAGTTTTATTTCGGGAGGAAATAATTACTGTGCTGTAAATTTAATATTCATAATTCAAAATGAAGTTTCACGAGAGAGAGCTTTTAATTAAGATTATATTTCATTAATAAAATGCAGATCCTTATCAAACTTATATTGACAGAATTAAAAAAGAGAAGAAATAAAATCAAAATCAAAACAATTATAACTTACTTGTTACTTTAATTTTTGTGTTGGTCATACTCATAACAAGAAACCTAATATCATAGCTTCAATGCTTCACGATTTGCATTTACTGTTTATGCGGAGTGGAAGAGATAAAAGTTTTAGTTTGCGTTTGAAGGTTAATCGCGTCACAGACTAATCTGTGATTCGCGTATCTGTATCACATGACTGTTTGACATCATAGTGAATGTAAAAAAAAACTAAGGCTCGAAACAAACATTTGAACTTTAATGACACAGAAGCCGCTAATGTGCAGATTACCTAGTTAAAATGCAGAAAACTCTTGATTCTGCACTTTAACGGGTCATTTTAGTTAATCTGCAGATAAACTAGGTAATCTGCACATTAACGGATTTTGAGCTTTAACGGTAACCGATATATATATATATTCAACAAAATACAAAAAATGTAAATTCTGAATAATTTTAGAAATTTTTCATTCTTTTTTCTTTCTTTTAGTTCTTACTTGAAACATGTTGATACTTACAATAGCCAATGATCTTCAGGTGGACAATTACATAACTTTTCTTTATGTGGAATGCAAACAATCTTTCCTAAAAATAAAAAGTTTCATTAAAAAAATATATGTGTATAGTTAAAAATAAATAAATAAATAAATCTACAAAAAAGAAAAAATATTTCTAATCAAACTTGTATAAATTAGTTTATTTTTATAAAATAAAAAATTGCAAATTAATTTTACTGAAATAAGCTTATTACATTTTGAAATAAAAGAAATCTAAATTTTGTTCAAAAAATTCCAATAGAAAAAATTATTTACAAAGGTCTGTGCTAATGGAATAATAAAACATAATTTCCTTTAATGAAACTACTTCAAATACAATATCAGTAATTTAAAAAAGGAATCATCACAAATGACAAATTTGATAATAACTTAACTAATTCAGATTTATTCAAGTTGAACATTAGAATTGAAAATTCTTAACCTTTTGCATAAGTACATGCCAAAAGTCTTTTATATTTCCTGTATTAAACATGATCTTCAGACTGTATCACAAAAGTTTCTAAATTTTTATGTGCTTTAACATTACTGTTAGGGCTTACAATGTAGAATTGCTAAAATTGAGTTTGCAGTACAAGAAAAGTTTTAATTTAAGAAAAAAAAGTAGGATTAAAATTAAAAATTCTAAAAAAAGGCCATGACATCAGAAGCTACATTGAGGAAGAAAAGGAAGAGGATAGTGCTTCTGGCATATTTAACATGTTAGGTTTATAATTCATCTCTCTTTTCAATTTAATAAATTTGTGTTTCAAGAAATGAAGCACACAAAAACATGGCACAGAAGCCCAGAGAGACACTTTTTTCATTGTGTAATTACTATTCCTTATATACTTAATTGTTACACCAAATTATACTGTTCAACAAGAAAATTGTAAATTATATAAAAATAGCAAATTTGTACAGATTCGATGTTACTGAAAAGAAAAATCCTAATCAATACTAAAAATCAACTCTAATTTTCTTTTTACAAGCACTGGTTGCAGAGAGTTGTAAAGCAATAAATGTTCTTGAATGAAAAATCTATACAAAGTAGTGAAAGCAAAGAGAAAATTTTCAATAGAAAGTTATAAGTGTTGATTGACTTGATTTTATAAATGTATATTACATTTTATCTCTTGTTATCATTTGTTAATAGCTAGGTGATATTTATTCTTTGTTTTAGAATGCATTGAGATTGCATGAATTCTCTAGTCAACTCTTGGTACATTTGTGAGGAAGTAACTTTATCTAGTGTGAACCAATCAATTTACCAATTGAAACATAAAACTTAATTTTGCTGTTGAATCGGAGATCAAGATAAATCACAGATTGTGTGGAATGTGCCAGTAATATGCGTAATAAGGTTGATTTTAGAAGCCATTCAATGCTCTTTGCCTATGATTTCGAGAGAATCTACAAATCATTTAATGAGCTGTTCTCTTTGTATGATATCATCTAGCTTGTCAAGAAATTTCTAAAAGGAATGTAACCTATCTAAACACCCTTTCTAGGCCTGTAATGACAGTTTGTCACCAAAATTTTCAATAAAAATGTTGAAGGTTTTCGCAAATTTCTTTTTGTAACCATGAATTGTGTATTTCATTAATTTCATTATCAATATTTCTTATCACATACTAAAGCTAATTATTTACTTATATAGTAATATGGTCAAAGAAATGTAAAAAACCTCATTTGAATTAATTTACGAAAATGTCGTCAAAATTCGTTAAACAGTGTTATCAATGCTAAATTATTGAACTATTTTATAAAACCACAGAAAAAGTTAATTTAAGATTTTAAACTTTAAAACAGTTAGAATCTGCACCAATTAAAAAATAATGTCTTGGCATATAGGTAAATACAAACTAATTTTTCTGATACAAATTTTTTTTATAGAACCACAGTCTAAAAATAAATCTACTTCTAAATAATTCAAGTTATTTGATTAAATTTTCTGAAAGAATACTTACTATCAGCACATGGACAAGAAACGGCAGAGAGAAAACATGTTGTTTTACAATAATCACACTGACGTTCATCATCAGGCAGAAGTTCAAAAGGTTCTTTTTGGGACTTTGTAACACCCTAAGAAACATGCACAAAAAAATTGATTTAACATCAAAAACTTCATTAGTTTTTTTATTTGTACAATAGTGAATATTTCTAAAATATACCTAATCTTAGAACTGAATGAACGAAAGGAAATAATGAAAATTTTTTCTTTAACACTGTGTAGCAGTTCATTCTTAAACTAAGACATCTTCAGCCATTAGTGTAATGACTGAAAATGCTCTAATCACAGTATAAAAGTATTACCACACACTTAAAAGTAAATTACATTGTATAAATTACAATTACACACATTAAAATTAGTAATGTAATTTATATTAATAAATTACATACATTATTTATTTATAATCCTTCAAAAGTTTCAAATATTTTTAATGGATGTCACTTCTATTCAATTTTATTAATAAATAAGAAATTAAGTATAGTGTAATGCTGAAAATCTGTTCCAACAAGAATATGATAGCCTTGGATAAAATGAAAAACTTGAAAAAGGAAGGAAAAAGAAACATAACAACAAATAAAGAAAAATATTTGAATGTGTGATTCAATTTAACCAGTAATTTTATTACAATTTGCAAATGAAATTTGACTAAATTATGATGAAAAGCACTTCCCATCAGAGTTACTGCAATAATTATAATTTGGAACAAGGCAAATGTTTATTGTTATCATTAAGATATGTAAATTTCTTTTCTCCAGAAAGAAATGTACTCCAAAATTAGTTGAGGCATGTTTTCCCTATTTTTAAAAAGAATTTTTTTTAATTCTTATTTATTTATTATTTTAATTCATTTTACGAAATAATAATTGTTGCATAATTCCTAAATCAATTCCATTTTGTATTAAATTCAATATAGAGAGTGGATATATGCACATTTTGTTTTTTAATTAAGACAGTAATGTTTGACTTTTATATCAAGAGAGAAAGTGAGTTTTCCATTCTCTTACCACTCAAAATTTTATGGACTATAATAAATTTAAGATCCAATAGATATATATATTTTACCAAATTATACTTAAATGGACTTTTTTCTATTATTTAGTATTAGAGTTCCTAATTACACATTTCCCAAAATATTACTTTGAAAAAAAGAAAAAAAAAAGCACACAGAAAGTGATGAAAGTTCTTATATTCTGGAAGACAGTGACAAAATGGACAATACACTCCTTGTATATCAAATTCTGAAATATGCAATATCTCATATCCAGCTTCCAGCTTTTGCACGACATTTGTAATAAATAACAAAACTTTCTTTAACCTTTTCCAGATTTAAAAAAAAAAAAAAAAAAGATAAAATCCCTGTTCTTTCAGCTACATTTTTTAATTTCCTGACTTTCCCAAAATCTCAGTGTAGAAAGTAGAAACCATGGCATAGTAGGCCTTAAATTTAATTAAATATTATTTTTCTCTAATCAATTTTTCAACCAAATTTCAAGATTTTTAAACTATGAACTCAAAATCACTAAAGCCCATGCTTTATCAAAACCAGCTGAAAAATTGTAACTTTGAAAAAAAAAAAAAAAAAAAAAAAAATTATACTGTAATCCAAAAAACACTACTTATCATCTAATATGAGTTGGAAGTTGAAAAATTGCACTGATACTTTAAAATTTGCAAGCTGTTAAAAGTGATTTACATAGGAAATTTTAAAAGCGGCATTTTCAGACTTAGACAACATTGATGAGCCTTCGACAAATGACAATATTTAATAGTTTAATCCATGGCTTAATTTGTCAAAAATCTATATACATAAATTAATTTTAATTATTAAGTAAAACTTTAGTAATTATTAATTAAAAATAGTGCTATATATTGAGATTTGTGAGAAAATGTTTCAAGAGAAGCAAAAATCTTGCTTAAAAATTGAATATTTGTTGAAGTTTTGAATAAATTATATATATAGCTTTAAAATGTTCAGAATAAAGGAGAAATGTATGAGAATAAGGGAGATTGGAAGAATCTCAAAATAAGGATAAGGGAAAGTTGGCAAGTATGGATTTATAAAAATGAAATAAAAGTAAACCAACATGTAAGGTGATATGTTTATTTACAATTTAAAAACATACAAGTACAATTAAGTAATAAAAAAAAAAATCTGCTGAGGATTATATATTCCGGAGGTATCATTTTAACTTATCCATAGGAGAGTGTTATAGCTTTGTAAATATGCCCCTCTGAGAAGATGTTTGAGTCATAAATGTTTAAACCAGAAGCTAAGACCTGAACATTTTCAGTCAAAAACATGATCAGTGCCTAAAGATTGATTAACCAATTTAGAATGATGATAACCAGATTTATAAAGCATGTTTATGTTTTTTAATTCTGGTCTCACGGGTTCTGCCAGTTTCACTTACAATGCTTCATTATTATTATTATTATTATTATTATTATTTTAATCCAACACTGGGTGGGGGGTGAGGGATAACCATAATCTTTTAAATCAGGAAAAAATGTCAGATAACTCACCTTGCAACAATTCAGAATTACTGCAATAGTGTTTAAAGCAATGTAAAAGGTGTGGACAACAGTAAGTTTATGAGAGAGGGTTATCAGAACTGAAGGTAAAGTACTGCCCCCCAAAAAATGTGGATTTTCTATAGACTGGAGTAGTAAAATTAAACAAATTTTTGACAGCTTTTCATTCAATAAGGATATCAAGAAAAGGTAATTATTCAAGTATAAAATAGGTAGATGGGCATACGAAGTTTCCAAAATCTAAAATCTTTTTTCTGATTTTGGAAACTCCTTATTGCCCATCAAGTGTAAATTGGATAATTTACACTTCAAATTGAGGATAATAAATTACTTTCATCATATCCTTATTGAATGTAAAGCTGTCAAAAATTTGTTTAAATTTACAACTTCTGTTTATAGAAAACCCACCTTTACTGGGTTCAGTTCAACTGACCTCTCTCTCATAAACTTGCCAATGTTCAAATCCTTTTACATTATATTAAAGTCTCTTACAGTCTCTACAGTTCAATAATACTCACCCAATCTAATAAAGATTTTCTTAATTCCTTCTCTGTCTCAACCATTCTTAACATATCCTGGTACGTAGAAGCGGCAACACTAATGTCTAGTTTATCAGGATCTGTCGCCATAGTACACACTAATTCATCATGAGAAAATACACAGAAGCGATGTAACATTCCATAGTGAGAAACACATACTCTTCCAATAGGAAGCTAAAAAAAAAAATAAATAAATAAATATGAGTATAGTTTGCCAAAATTTCATTGAAAAAGGAAGAAATCAAAGCTATTTAATTAGAAAAATACCCAATCAGCAGGAGCAAAATTAACAGCTTCTGCAAAGTTATAGCCTTGATTGAAGCCAGCATGATAAGATCGAGGAAATGTTACAACAAATTCTCCAGCTAGTTGATTGGTTCTATATATCTAAAAAAAAAAAAAAAAAAATTGTTATGATGAAGACATGTTTTTGTTTGTTCATTTACATTTCAGAGCAGAATTTGAAGTAAAATATCAAATATTTAAACCTTAAACATTTTAAACCAACAAAATCAAATTCTTCAAATATCAAATATTCACCAACTGTCTAATACTTTTCGACAATATGATTAATTGAAAGCCTGAAAATAAAATCTCAGATTGAATTATCAAAAATTTTTAATTCTATATTTCTTTAAAACATCTTAAGGACGGGGATACAAAAAAAGGTGTAACAAAAATTGGTGAAAAACATCAAGAAAATTAAATATTACACATAGAACATGAAACAATATTTTAAACATATTTAGCTACAGTAATAATAATTCCCCCCCCCCCTTCCAAATATACTGTTCTAAAAAATATTTTGGCACAATAATCATCTGCAGTATGTGTTTTGTGAGCAGTGCAACATATGATTTTACACACTAGCAATTATTTTATACTGAAACCTTTTATTTGTGAATGTGTGTGTGCGTGTAGCGATGTCGTATAATATAAACTACAATTTTTTATCAGCATAAAGTAAGTCAACTGTAATTTCAGTCTAATAAATTCATGACACAATGGAAAATACACAGACTTATTATCACTTTTGTGGCACAAAGATATATTTTTTAAAAATGGCCAAATTATATTCAGTAAAACTTGCAAATCTACTGTTATTTCCACAAAATTCAATACTTTCTTTTATAAGGAAGAAAATAAATTTACAGTTTTCAGTGTTGTTGTAAGTGTAAATAAGAATTACTGAAATCATAAGAACATAAATATCAATATTTACACTAAGTTAAAAACGTCAATGTAAAAAACTGTTAAGAGCAGACTGCTGTTTCAGTAGCATAAAGCATATTGTCATCAGTGCAGAACGACAAAGTGGATTATTGCTGTACCCCTTCTCTCAAGATTGTTGGAAAAATTACATAAAATCCACATATTCTTAATTTTTACATTGCTTTCTTCATCACGAATTCTTATTGGCTTATAACTCTAGTTTCTTAAAATAATATTGGTTGCTACTTTGACTCTATAATACACCTCTGTTAAAAAATAAAAAAAAAAATGCGTGTGGCACTCAAGGACTGCCGCGGTAAAGCTATTGCATAGCATTTTTTATCAACTTATAAAATTATAATTATTTATTTATTTTATTTATGCAGTATTTTTTTTTTCTTTGACATTAATTCAAGTTTTTTCTTTGATATTAATTCAAGTTACACTTTATGAGCGTGGTGACCGATAAGAAAACAAATTTTTTTCTTTTATTGAATAAATGAGAATATATCCGCAATGAGAATATATCAAAAATATCCGCAATCGATTTGTAGGTATCGAAAACCTCGATGTACCAAATTTGAATGATCTAACTCAATTTTTTGAGAAGAGGTATTTTAATAGGTTTTTAAAGGCCTGCAAGTCGAATGGGGATATTCAAGTTTTTCCTTTGGTATAATTTCAAGTTGCACTTTTTGAGCGTGGTGACCGATAAGGAAACAAATTTTAATAGAGAAAAGGTATTTAATAGGTTTTAAAGGCCTGCAAGTCGAATGGGGATATTCAAGTTTTTTCTTTGATATTAATGAATAAGATAACAATAATAAGAAAACAAATTTTAATAGAGAAAAGGTATTTTAATAGGTTTTAAAGGCCTGCAAGTCGAATGGGGATATTCAAGTTTTTTCTTTGATATTAATTCAAGTTACACTTTTAGAGCGTGGTGACCGATAAGAAAACAAATTTTAATAGAGAAAAGGTATTTAATAGGTTTTAAAGGCCTGCAAGTCGAATGGGGATATTCAAGTATTTTCTTTGATATTAATTCAAGTTACACTTTTTGAGCGTGGTGACCGATAAGAAAACAAATTTTAATAGAGAAAAGGTATTTAATAGGTTTTTAAAGGCCTGCAAGTCGAATGGGGATATTCAAGTTTTTTCTTTGATATTAATTCAAGTTACACTTTTTGAGCGTGGTGACCGATAAGAAAACAAATTTTAATAGAGAAAAGGTATTTAATAGGTTTTAAAGGCCTGCAAGTCGAATGGGGATATTCAAGTATTTTCTTTGATATTAATTCAAGTTACACTTTTTGAGCGTGGTGACCGATAAGAAAACAATTTTTTTTCTTTTATTGAATAAATGAGAATATATCCGCAATGAGAATATATCAAAAATATCCGCAATCGATTTGTAGGTATCGAAAACCTCGATGTACCAAATTTGATGGATCTAGCTCTATTTTTTGAAAAAAGGTATTTTAATAGGTTTTTAAAGGCCTGCAAGTCGAATGGGGATATTCAAGTTTTTTCTTTGATATAATTTCAAGTTACACTTTTTGAGCGTGGTGACCGATAAGAAAACAAATTTTAATAGAGAAAAGGTATTTAATAGGTTTTAAAGGCCTGCAAGTCGAATGGGGATATTCAAGTTTTTTCTTTGATATTAATGAAAGAGATACCAATAATAAGAAAACAAATTTTAATAGAGAAAAGGTATTTTAATAGGTTTTAAAGGCCTGCAAGTCGAATTGGGATATTCAAGTTTTTTCTTTGATATTAATTCAAGTTACACTTTTTGAGCGTGGTGACCGATAAGAAAGCAAATTTTAATAGAGAAAAGGTATTTAAATAGGTTTTAATTCCTGCAAGTCGAATGGGGACATTCAAGTTTTTTCTTTGATATTAATGAATAAGATAACAATAATGATAAGAAAACAAATTTTAATAGAGAAAAGGTATTTTAATAGGTTTTAAAGGCCTGCAAGTCGAATGGGGATATTCAAGTTTTTTCTTTGATATTAATTCAAGTTACACTTTTTGAGCGTTGTGACCGATAAGAAAACAAATTTTAATAGAGAACAGGTATTTAATAGGTTTTAAAGGCCTGCAAGTCGAATGGGGATATTCAAGTTTTTTCTTTAATATTAATTCAAGTTACACTTTTTGAGCGTGGTGACCGATATAAAACAAATTTTAATAGAGAAAAGGTATTTAATTGGTTTTAAAGGCCTGCAAGTCGAATGGGGATATTCAAGGTTTTTATTTGATATTAATGAATAAGATAACAATGATAATATAACAATAATGATAAGAAAAAAAATTTTAATAGAGAAAAGGTATTTAATAGGTTTTAAAGGCCTGTAAGTCGAATGGAGATATTCAAGTTTTATCTGATCTACTTTATACACAAATTTTATGCGTACAGCTATTCACTGTTGTACATAGATGATAGATACCTATACACCTATATACTTTCTCACAAATAGCTGCTTATGTATTCGTCAGATTTCGGAGCAGCTCGTCTCGATCTGTGCGAGCTTCGTACAGCCGAAGTCTACCGAACTGTGTTAGGTTTTTTTTTCGTTACGGAATTTTTTGATTCGGTCGCCGCGCTCAAAGCCCGCGATAAAAGCTATACAATAGCTTAAAAATAAATAAAAATAAAATTTAATTAAGAATTTTATTTGGCGCTCTATGGTGAATATGAAACGGCCATGTGGCAATTATTTAAAAGGAGTAATGACTATGCGTTGTTAACTTAACTAGTGGACATATTTTGAAATGTGGCGATTATTTCTAAGTGCCATTTCATTGGCAAAAGTTATTATTTAAACCTACCGTAAAAATATTTTTATTTAAATATATTAAGGTCATCAACATAGGAAATAAATATTAAAAAGCTTACCTTCAAATCTGTAAGAGAAATTATAAAGAGGTCAAGACATAAATAAAAGAATTCTGTTTTGATGCACACTATTACTTTCATATTCAATAGAAGAAAGTATTGGATTCGTAAAAATTTTTGACCTCGGGTTTTTGATGGATTTACACGTTTTGAGAGCTGTAGAACACGATCTGACCATTTTTTGAAAATGTCTGTCAGTCAGTCTGTCTGTGTGTGTGTGTGACAAAATTTTGTGGCAACTGTATCTCAGAAACTACTACACAGAATTTCATACAAATTATTATGTAGTTGCACCTTGCCATAAATTAGTGCCTATCAACTTTTGGTAAAAATTGTTTTACAGGTTGCGTTGCCATCCTGCTTTTTCTAAATTTTTAACATGGTAATATAGGACAAAATTTTGTATAAGTGTGCATAAAGAGAATTATTTTTTAGTAATCATTTCGAAATTTACAAAAGTTATTTATAATATAGTCAACTGGGAAAATTTTTTTGTATGTGTAGGAGCCTCGCCACCCCCCCCCCCCTGGGGGGGGGGAAGAATCCCCTCAAGGGGAGTAAATTTTCAAGATGGGTATCTTTCGAAAGGTCTCGTCAATTGGTTGAGCTATAAATATGTGATAATTTAAAACAAAGTTATCGATTTTTTTTTTTTTTTTTTTTTTTTTTTACTTTTAACAAAAAAAAACTTTGAAAATAAATTGTTAATTTTTTTTTTTTTTTTTTTTTGCAATATTGTTACTGAGTGAATTTGTATAGGAAAATATAGAAGAAAGTCTTGTGTTGGCCACAACATACTAGTTTTTATTTAAGTAATCTTGAATAATTATAAAAATTAATATATTAGTGTCGGCACAGGAAAAATTATCAACACTAATATGAGCAAAATTCTGACTTTCCAATGCTATCGTTATTGAAATAACACAATATTCTTCAAATTAATTGTTGACATAAGTTATTGGTTTTGATAGGTTCAATTCTGCGATATATTAATTAATTTTTTATTTTGATGATAATGTAATCAGACAAGATTCTTTCATATTAATTTTACATTATAAAACTCATTAAGGATTCGTTGACGATTCTCCAGAAATATTTATGCTGATCACAAGCCAGTTCATAATTATATCTCGATGAAAATGCATTTTAGCATAAGATTCTTTCATACTGGAATAGCATTATAATTCACATTGACAATATATTGGCAGGCTGAATTTTTAGTTACGCATATACGTATGACTTGCATTTACTGTTGAGGATAATTTTTTTACGATAGATTGCTTGCAGATACATTGTGATGAATGATGCCCCTTTAGCGCAGACGTAACTTGTTATAGCATCGCTTGATGCTGAATAAAATTTTAATTCCAGTCAGTACGATGACAAGAGATATCAAATCCATGATGATCAAGCAACAGGAGGAATCTAATCCTTCTGGAACTTATTCATTTTTTGAAGAAACAGTTGGAAACATCATGTTGACCAGAGATAGACAGCTTGGCGTATCAACACACATTTAATAATAATATTGTAAACAAGACATGATTAATTAGACCTTAAAAATGAAAATAATAAATATCTGTTTCGTAAATTATAAGTGGTTGTGCTATGATCTCAAGCACACCCAAAGGCAAATGCTAATGGCAGAGCTGCTAGGCGGACAGAGAGCCGCAGCGAACGATCCTTCTCGATTCACAGGTTCCCTTAGAGTGTATCGGCGTTGCTTCCCAAATTGCCAGTGTTCGAATGCCGAATTACCAGCAAATTGATGTGCGTTAAAATAGCTCGCTCAGAATGATTTTAATTGAAGTTGATTCTATGAATAAAAATTGATTAAAGTGAACTACAGCAAATTATCCTTATTCACGGATTATTTATTTTCGATTTATTGAAAACTTAACCTATTTTTTCTCTTTTTTGTTAAAATTGGAAGTGAAGCTATTTTTTGAAAGATGCGAAGGGATGCTTCCAGTAAATGAGGATATTGATCTCTGGGGAAAAGATTCTCAGAAAGCATGACGTCATAGCATCAGCTCTAGGAGGGAAAATGATGTATTTTTGAAAATTCAAACTATCAGAGGTATTTTTTGGAAATAAATGGAATTAATCCAGAACATTTTTAAATTAATTTTCAGATGATGCTTATTTATTAAATATTTTGGGATTTATTCTGGATTTTGAAAATTATTTATTAATTTTTGGGTTTATTAATTAATTTTTTTAGAGCTTATTAACTGAGAAATTAATTATTCTGGATTTTAAATAAATTATTTCCTATGTCTAAATAATCATCTCTGATTTTGAAATAAATTATTTCTGTTTTTATTTAAAGTATTTTGACCAATTTTTATTAAAAAAATTCATGATAATTAAATTTGGAAGGAAGTTTTAAAATGATTAATTTTTAAATAAAATGTTAAAAGTTTTACCTTTTAACAACCTCCCTACCTAGATATATATGAGAATAATCTACTTCATCATTCTGCACAGATGACGGTACACTTTACACTATCGAAACTGCAGCCTGCTCTTAACAGTTTTTTATATTGCTGTTTTTACCATTGTGTAAATATTGCTATTTCTGTTCTGCATCAAGTCTATTTATTCATAAGAATATGTCTATACAAAACATTTGTAACACTGTGTTCTCTATCCAGAGATAGAAAAAATATTTTACATATTAGCTTCGATATTTTAAATTATTTTGAGATGTAACTCAAGAAATCAAATGCAAGCGTACATGTAATAATAGTGAAGATTTTAAACACAAAAACAATTATTGCTGCTTGAGGCATATTTATAAATGTAAGAAGGTTAAGATGACAAGTTTCTATTAAGAACTAGACTCAGATGAATCTTTGACACTCTTTGCAATTTAAACTAGAAAATCCTGTACATGAATCACATACGATATGGTTCATACTCAAATATGGGAAAAAAAATTCTCCGAGTTCCCAGACAATTTTCAAGAAAACATTAGCGACATATTACAAGAAACGCTCCTCTAGACAGGACAAAATACAGCTACTTCCACTGTATGATGTCATATTACTGCCGATCATGATAGAAATTCAGGTAGAAATCATTATTTACATACGTATCTTCACAATAACTAATGATTTAAATTTTGATACGAAGCTAAACAAGAAAAACATAACTTGAGAGAAAAAGTTTTATAATTGATTTTCCCTGACTTTTAATGAAAATTTTTATTTTCCCTGAGTTTTCCCTGACTTTTTTTAACATATTCCCTGTTTTCCAGGTTTTCCTTGAGGAGTATGAACCCTGTACAGATATATCCATTCCCATGGCTCAACGTAAATGCTTCTTTCGAATCTCCGTACGCATTTTCTTTAAGATAATCGCTCTTCATCTGCTGCTGTTGGATGATCAGGAAAAGATAGCAGAACATGGGATATCATCAGCCAACTGATATACAAATGAGTAGAATGAATTAAATTCTAAAATTCAGATACTTACAGGCACACCTCGTCCAGTCAAAAGATTAGGATTCATTATAGTAACAAGTTGGTGCAGAAGATCAGGCTGTGTTTCAAACAATTCAGGAGCAACAGATCTCATAGCATCTTCAAAGGATTCTGCTTCACCTCCTGGGACACCATACCATGTTTTAGGTTCTCCCCTAGATTTACAGTCGTAATATTTTTTTTTTTATTAAAGTTATACAATCAAACAAAAATTAATTCATGGATAATTTAGATTTTTTATGTTAGAAAATTAAAATTCATATCATTATCATTAAGCAAGTATTTAAATTGTTATAACATAGAGATATTCTTGCATCTAAGACAAACAAGACTTAAAATCGAATATCATCATACAAATTCATAAACATCACAGATGCATTTATTTATTTATTTATTTTTAAACAATGACAAATTTTTTTCTTTAGCAGAAACACAAGTAATTTCTCTGTATACTGTCAGAGATTATGCATTAGAAAAATGTAAATACGGCAATTAATAATTATCAAAGAATATTAAATATTAATCATCAATAAAAATAACTAATTCTTGGTTGAAAGTAACACATAAAATACACATAGTAAAATTTATATAAAATTACTATTTCAACTGCACAATAAACAATGTTAATTAAAACTGAAACATAATAACCTTCTCACAATGAAAAAACAACAAATATTCTAAAGAAAGAAAGAAAGAAAGATAAAAATAATTGAAGGTAGTAAAATATTGTTATATAGATTAGGCTTGTATTGCTGTTTGTGCAAAAATACTAGAGCGAAATAACACAAAGCACTTAAAGCTTAACTTGAGACTTTATTTTCAACTGAATTTTACACCAGCTTATATAGATGAGAGGAATTTTCTAGAACAGAATATTCCAGAATTCAAAAAGTCGAGAAATTCCATTGAAATTAACATAAACATAATTAACATAATGAATAAATCAGAAGTAAACAATTTATATTTAAACAAAAACCATTTTTACATTTGCCCTCGATGGGGTCTGAACTCGTGACCTTTGGGTTCATAGACCAACATTTTAACCCCAAAGCTATGGCGTTCACATGTGTAGCAACCTTTTGTTACATTTCCCCTCCCTTAGAGGAAAGCAGTACACTGCAATCTTGTTTGGCTTCTTGTAATCAGTCACCTGAATCTTTTCTGTTCTCTTTCTTCAATTATCTGTTCCTTTGGATCATAGTAGGGTTTTAATCTTAATAAGTGGACTGTGTCTCTAGGATTTTGTCTTCTGTGTCCTTCCATGGATTCTATTTTGTATGTCACATCAGATAGTCATCTTGTTATTTGATATAGTCCGAAATAATGCCTCAAAAGCTATTCAGCCAATCCAACTTTTCGTACTGGAGTGAAGACCCAAACTAAATCTCCAATATTGTAGCTGACTAGTCGACGGTGTTCATCGTACCTTCGCTTGTTCGTTGCTTGCGCTTCAAGTATGTGATGTCTTGCTTCTTTGGCCTTGGTGATCAGCTGTTGTATGTAATTATCATAAGTGTCATTTTCGTGAGGAAAAATTACATCAAGAGGTATCTGTATTTCCCTGCCATGAACGAGAAAGGACTAAATCCTGTGGTGTCTTGTTTTGCTGAGTTGTAGGCAAAAGTTACGAAAGGCAAAACGGTATCGCAATTCTTTTGGGTCAATGTTAGCATACATAGATAATATGTCAGCCAATGTTTTGTTGAATCTCTCCGTCAATCTATTAGTTTGCCGATGATAGGCAGCTGTCAAAAGATGGGATGTTCCAATTCCTTGATTTCTTTCATGATATTAGATAGACTTATTATCACTTATTATTTATCTCGGAGTGCCGAGTTTCAATATGACTTCTTCCACCATAAATTTCGCAATCTCGATAGCTTTGGCTGTTGGTAATGCCTTTGTAATTGTGAATCTTGTTAGGTAATCAGTGCAAACAACTATCCACCTGTTGTGGCTTCGGGTAACTGGAAAGTACCCAAGTAGATTATTCCGATTTTAATAAATGGTGCGTCAGGAGACTTTATTGGTTGTAGTTGTCCTGGTGGCAATTGAGGTGGAGTTTCCCTTCTTTGACATTCGTGGCAGTGAGACACATATCGGCCAATGCTTCCATATAGTCCTGGCCAAAAGTACTTCTTTCGCCTCCTGTCATATGTTTTGGCAAATCAGAGATGACCGGCAGTTGAAGCATCATAAAAATGCCTCAGAATATTACAACAGATATATTTCGGTACTACTAAAAGCCACTGCTGTCCCACAGGATTGTAGTTTCTTTTGTAAAATATACTGTCTTTTAAATGAAACATAACATTTTTATAATGAAAAAACAACAAATATTCTAAATAAATAAATAAAAGAAGATAAAAATAATTGAAGGTGGTAAAATATAATTACCAATGAAGATAATTAATGGAATAACTCCAGTGATCTTCATTATGCCAGCAGAAAGTTGCAAAACACATTCCAACATAAGTCCATGGAATCTGAAATGAAACAAAATTTGACAAGTTAAATAAATCATTTCTGTGTAGTTTGAATCCAAAGTAAGATTTAAACTGCCATTTTTGCTAAAAAGATATATTTTGCTAAGATATGTCAGTAAGAATTTTGCAAAAAAAGTAAAAACAGGATAATTTTATAAAACATCTCTATGTACTAACATTTAATTTTTATACAAATATTCAAGGGCAAAAACTACGTAGCCACTGAAAATATATGAAATAGTAATTTAATATAATTTCAATTTTTAATGGTTGGATTTAAATGCAAAGATATTTAAAAGTCAAAATTCAGAATTTGCTTTCCGAAACTAGTATTGGATAATGATCTACACCCCTACCCATTACTTTGTTTTTAAATCACTTATTCCTTTTGCACATAAACACATTTCTTTTTCCTTTCTTTCTTTCTTTCTATTCTTGAAATTAATAAAAAGTTTCACTGATTGATGTTTCTTAAATCTATATAAATAAAGAGAAGTGTCTGTGTGTGTGTCTCTGTCTGCGCTCTGGTGCTCACACTACTGATCGCAGAGCTTCCAAATTTGGCATATAGGTACCTGGGACCCTGCAGGTGTGCACCTCATCGAGATTGTTTCGAATTTTGAATTTGAATTTTTTGAATTAATATTTTTTCGATTTTAAATATTGGCTTTAATGCTTCATTTTTCATAAATTTAATTCTTTGATTGTAATTATCTGCGTATCTTAGCAACGGTTAATGTACTATTTATTTTTTATTTAATACATTCATTTGAAGGCGAAATTCTTTTTCTTTTTAATTTATTATATTTACTGAAAATCAAATGGTAATGCAATAGAAATAAATTGTTACGTTTATGTATAAATTTTATAGTATAGCAACTTTTATTTTCATTTTTTAATTAATTCCTTTAAAAGAAAAATCTTTTTTGTTATTATTATTATTATTTATAATATTTATTGGGTGAAAAAAAATGGTAGTTTATAGTAGAAAGGATTAAACTGGATAAAATTCGCTTGTTTTTCATGTATTTAATTCCTTTTAAGAGAAAATCTACTTTTCTTATTTTATTTTATTGCACTGGTCTGAATCAAATCGTAATATAGTGTAAATAACTGGGGCTATAAAACACATGGTTCAAAAACTAAAATATATAATAGATGCTCAGATACAGTCATCTTTAAAATTGTAGTTCTTAAATAACAGAAAATCCACAAGTCGTCAATAAATACCCAGACTGAAGTGCCCGGGAAAGACAGTGGGAAACTGGACCCGACAGTGGGAAACTGTAGACAGTGGGAAACTGGACCCGATGAAGTACGGGCAGAAAAAAGAGCTGCCTTAGGCAACGGATACCCGAAGAAGCGAAATCTAAAGCGATATCAGTGTTTTTTTTTTTTTTTTTTAAAGTTTTTATTTGTAATGTGATGTAAAAAATAAATACTGATTCAATTCTTTTGAAAATTCATTTAAATATAGTGACCAGCGAAGCGGGCGTAGCCTGCTAGTCATAAATATAGATAGATACTTGGTTAAAATCCTCAGTGAACAAAAAAATTAGAAAATGAAATTGAGGATAACCAAGTTAAGAAAAAGAAATCAATAACAATAGTATCCAAAGAATTAAATTAACTTTTTTAAAAAGCTAAAATATTGCTTGTAAATTTCAGCTAAAAAAAAAAAACTTTTTTTTTTTTTTTTTTTTTTTTAACCAGGTTAAGTATTTAAATTAGCATTTAAATAAGCAATTAAATTAGCTTAAACAAAAGATAGCAATTAAATTAAGAAATATTCTATAAATTACTTACTTTCATTCCAGATATGTCTGCATTTATGTGTTTAAGTACAGAACCTTCTAAAATTGGAAGATTGTTAAGATTCCATCCAGAATTTACATATTCCTAAAAAGATATAACTATAAATACTAACAAAAAATAAATAAAATTTGGATGTTATTTTACTCAATCAGACACGCATCTAAATATATTTTCTAAAAAACTTAAATGGTTGCCACTACAAAAAAATTTAATGTTTGGAAATACCAATATGCACACACTTGATATAAATAACAAAAGAGGATACCAGGAGACCTAAAAAAAACAGTTGTTCTGACATCAGGTAAAATATGTATTTTTCGTCAGAATTTTAATATTTACACTACACTAGGTATAACAAAAGTTAAGATGTTAAAGTTTTTAATATCCATTCTCATTTACTGTTAATTAAATGACAACAAAATAGAAAAAGATTTATGCTTAAATAAGTTTTATTTTTAATTTTTTACATTAAATTGAGTTCAACTTCTGTTATTTTAAGTAATTAGCATTAAGTAAATAGTACTGTTATTACTATTATTGTTATTTTAAGCAATACATCTCTTCTTTAGAATGAGAGTTTGCCACAACACAAAATAACTAGAAAGTAGAGAATTCAATTTATAATTATAGATACCTCATCTCCAGGAAGTAAGTTCTTAGTTTTTTTGTTTGGAAATCCAGAACCATGATCAATTGTATGCAAATCAGCACCATATTCAACTGTCACATCTTCATCAACAGCATTAACAATACGCCAAAATTCCTTTTCAACTAAGGCAAAGGGTACTTTCTGTAAGTATATAAAAATACACATAACTCATGTTTATAAATATTGAAATTAAAGAGTGAAAATGTGCAAAAATTTATTTATAGCAATAAAAATTCAACATCCAAAATTTAAAAAGAAAAAAAATCAAATTTATTTTCTCAAAAGCAAGAAAAGAACAATGCTTCAACGTTTATTTGTATTTAGAAAAATAAAGGAAAAAAATGAAGGAAAAAAAATTCAAATTTATAAAACATTTTTTTTGTTTGTTTTTTATTTATTATGAAAAGAGATTCCGATTTAACATAATTAAAATGTCTTCAGATCAAATTATTTCAACTCCTTAACAATCTCGTAATTATTAAGAAAACGGTAAAAAAAAAGTGTATTTTTTTACTGGAGAAAATTGTATAAATCTAGTTGACATAGGTGGACTCTGCTCAGTTCCCCATCATATTTATGTTCTCATAAATTTCTAATGCGAGACATACAATCATGTTAAAAGAAATGAATTTCACCAAAGCTTGACACAGTAACAGAATGAAATCCCCGCCTAATAGGCTATCCGTTTACTTTGATATTATATTTATCTTATTCTAATCTAATTTATTTTATTAGGGTCATTTCCATTGTTTTTTCATGCTACTATTTCCAATGCAAGAATCCTCAAAATGCATATTTATATGGAAATTTTTCAATTTCAGTATGTTGATAAAATCTTAAATTATGAATAACTTACGAAATTTTCCTATTAGAATATTTGTACTCGATCATGCTCAAACAAGTATAATAAATCATGGTTGCCACTCAAACAGGAAGATGAAATTCCCTGACTTTTCCAGGTTTTCCAGAAATTTTCTAATTCCAGTCTTACTGTATATTGAGCATTGGCTGTTTTGAGGGTAAAATCATTATGGTACCACTTGAAAACACAAAAGTTACATATGATAAAAGTTGCATATAGTGATAGCATCTGTTGCTTATAAGCGAGATAAGAAATTTCTTTCATGAACAGAAAATAAGGGAGGAGGTGTTTAAAACAAATGGCGGAAGCTAAGGAGAAGAAAAAAAGGAAAAATGACCCTACGTTGGCGGAAAAATTGTTGATTTTTTGGCAATTATCATATGAAATTCCCTGACTCTTCCAGATTCTGGCTAAAATATTCACATTCCCTGACATTTTCCAGTTTTCCAGGTAGCGTGGCAACCCTGATAAATGTTATTTTGAAGTTGTCTGATATATTTATGATCCTCAAAATAGACATTTATGCACAATTTTGCCCTATTCTGCGAAGTTAAGTAAATCGTAAATTCCAAATAACTTACGAATTTTATAAATTGGAAAATTCATAGTTTATGATATGCATGCCAGTATCCTATATAATATTTCAAAAGTGGTCTGACATCTTTACGATGAAAATATCCCTCAAAATTGACGTTTATGTGAAATTTTGCCTTATTCTGCCATCTTAAGAAATTCGTAAATTTTCAATAAAACTTACAAAATTTTTATATTGGAAAATTCATAGTCAATAATATTCATGCTGGTGTCCTAAATAATATTTTAAAAGTGGTCTGACATCTTTACGATGAAAATATCCCTCAAAATTGACGTTTATGTGAAATTTTGCCCCATTCTGCCACGTTAAGAAAATCGTAAATTCCAACTAACTTGTGAAATTTTCAAAGTAGCATGTTTATAGTTAATGATGTACATTCCAAATTCAAAAATGATATTTTAAAACTGTCCTGACATATTTACAGTAAAAATTTTCTACTTAATGGATGTTAAAGTGAAATTTTGCCCTATTCTCCCATGTTAAGAAAATCATAAATTTATAATAACTTACAAAGTTTTTTAATTCGAATGTTGCAAATGAATACAGTTCTTGCCAGTGTCAAAAAGTAATATTTAAAAACTGATCCGGCTTCTCTGTGACTATTTGTTCTTGAGATATCGTGTATACAGACTAACACACTCACTAACGGACACTCTACAGACGGACACCATACAAATTTGGTCATTTTCTGATTCCTTACACCTAAAATCGTGTAAAAAAGGCAAAAAAAAAAAAAAAAAAAAAAAAGAGGTCGAAAATTTTTATGATTACCTAAGTTCCCAATACCATACTTGCCAACCAATTTTAATAAAAAAAGGGAAGATTTTTGTTGAAAAGCCAGAAGATTTCATAAAAAAAGGGAAGATCTTTTCTTTCTATTTGACGTATTAAACAATACAGTTTTACAATTTTAATATTTAGAAGCAATCTATAAAAACGTTTTACTATAGATTGATTATACTAAATATATAAAAGTTTTAAATGAAGTTATTCCTCTTCAACATATAAATATCTACAAAACAGAATCTGTAAGAAATTTATTTAACATAGACAAAAAAACTTAGTTATGTTAAAGTATAACTAATTTTTTAAATAAATATAGAATATGATTTTTGTGTCTGTACATTAATCATACATAATAATAATAAAAAAAAGTAGCAGTAGCTAATTATCAGTTTCAAACGTGCATAAAACCAACTGAGTATTAATTTTCTTAAATTGATTTGGGAAAAATTTTCCTACCTGAAAAAATTATTCTTCATTTTTTCCCCATGTTTACATATTTGGTATAAATATGACATACAAATATTTAATTTAATTGAGGAAAAATAAACAGATTCATTAAATTCAGCAATAAAGATCTAAAAATAATTACATATGTGAGAAATATTGAGCACTTCCATTGCTTTATTGTTTCTAGAATTGATCACAATCCAGAGAAAGGATTGGGGGGGGGGGGGGGGGAATACAAGAATAATTACAGAGTAAGAAATATTTAAACTCTACATTGCATATGGATAAAGATTAGGAAACAAAAGACTTCTGCAGAACATTTCATTGCTGATCACTAGTTGGAGAAAAATAAAGGGGGGGGGGCAAAAAATATTTAATAATTCTATTTCTTTACATGTTCTAGAATCTCATAAAGCAAGTTTGAAATGAATATTGACATTTATGTTATGGATGGAAAAAGATTGGGAATCAGGAGTTTTTATAGAACATTTGGGTTTATTTTTAAAACGAACGATATCCGCGACTTTTTTAAAAACAGAAGATTTCATCATCTGTCCGGAAGACACAATAAAAAACCGGAAGTCTTCCGGGAAAACCGGAAAGTTGGCAAGTATGCAATACCTACAGTATGATGGGAAACTAATAAAGTGTATGAACAATATGTGCATTCATTTTTAACTTTTTTTTTTTTTTTTTTTTTTTTTTTTTTTAGCTTGAAATCAAGAAAATTTAATTTTGCAGAAAAATCAAAAATCAGGGGTTTTATGACTAAATTTTGGTTTTCCAATAATTAGAAAAAATAAAAAATATGTGTTTTAAACATAAAAAAAGAATTTTACACATAATACAACACTATACCTATACATGCACTGTTCTCAGATTTTCACAATCCGAAATTTCATAACGATCACTTATTTATGAATCATTCTCAGATGCATTTATACAGAAACTAGAATCTGAGTCATTTTGTGATTTGTACTCCCTAATTTTCACAATATTAAAAAATATATTTTACCACAGAGCACAAAATCACAAAAACATGTGCATTCAAAAGCCTAACTGAGCCAAGATTACAAAATGAGTATTACAAATATTTAAAATAGGATAGTGTTTACTGTTTAAAATGAACCAAATATCTCCAATTACATTTTAAATAGTCTGTTACATCCATTTAGAGTGTAAAAAATCTTGTGTGAAACAACCACACAACTTCCATTATCTGATATTACATGTATTAAAAGTTTTTTTTTTTTTCTTTTTAAATAATGTGATCAGAAGACATAAAATTGGCCGAATGAAGTAGACACTTAAAAAATTTTCTATGGAGAGAAAGCTGATATAAAGTCATGTAAAACAAAGTTTGCATAGTTAAATTTACAGAGTTTATATTACAAGTAAAACCCAGTTTACTGAGTTAAAAAATAAGGGAGAAAATGATATTTATTTTTTGAAACACCAATTTCCGAGATCTAAAACTTACCTACTTCATGTACTTACATACTTAACCAATAAACTTTTACCAAAACTTGGTATACGCAATTACTGACAAAAAAAAACAATAATTACATACAAAAGGATATTTAAAAAGAAATTAATATGTCGAGTTTGAAAAAAAAAAAAAAATCTGTACAGCCGTTTTTAAAGGAATGCGCTTGCGAAACCTAAAATTGAGCTATTTATACAGGGCATCTATCAATTTTCCTGAACTAACCAACTATATCATTCGAAAGGACATCTAATAGAGTATTTATATAGCAAATTTGAAGAAAATCGTTAGAGCCATTTTTAAGATACAGACTTACGGTCTGGTCCCACTTGTGGGTTCCGATGTCCCACTTCCAGTTTTTCGATTTTCACCAAAATTTGGAAAATTCATCTGTACACCAGTCCTGTCTCAATTCTGAAGTTTTGTAGTTCTATCTTTATTAGTTTCGGAGATATGATAGCCAGAAGATTCCACACATGCATAGATACACTGACCAATTGCCAAAACTACTTTTTTGGACTCAAGGGACTTTAAAAGGTGTAAATAGGGGGAAAACTCGACATCAACTTTTTGGACCGAATACAATACTTACATGACCTACGGTAGTCGGGTAATAAACGTTTAAAAAAAAAAAATTCCTAGGTGTCAGAAATGGTTAGTTTTTAAATATTTTTAGTGCATCATTTTTGAACACTCTAGCCCGGAAATATCACGGACACGAGAAATAGATAGTGAAACCTCACCCCCTCATTTTCACGGGAGCGAGAAGGAAGAAGTTAAGGAAGAGAAATGATATAGGACTTACATGTCCAGGCATGTTAAAATATGTTGTTTTAAATTCATCAGCTTTCAATCCAAATTCTGGTAATGTGTATTCCCTCTGAGCTTGCTCAAAACCAAAAGCTTCCTGGGGTTTACAAACTTCCTATAACAAAAACATAAAACATGTAACTAAATTAAAAATAATTATAGAAATCTTTTTTTAAACAAGAACTGACTACTTTATTAACAAATAGCTGATTGAGAGACATAAATTACCATTCAGATAAAGGAAAGAATTTGTTAAGTATACTTAATCACTATAATCTGATTTACAGTCTTTGAACAATTTAATATAGAGTTTCATTTATAAATTTAAGTTTTTTAAATAACTACAATAACTTTTTAAAACTGGATTAAAAATAAATTATGTATTTCCTACATAACTAGAAGAGATAATTTTTAAGTGCATAGAAAATTAGTTGACAGTTAAATTCTCAATTATTTTTCATCCCAAATTTTTCAGTCACCATTCTTCTGTGAATTTCTTTATAGAATACCAACATTTCCCCACTGGATAGAAAACAGGAAGCTTTGACATGCATAAAAAAGAAATATTTATTATACAGCATTATACAGTCGAACCTCGTTAACATGAATCTCAAGGGGGATAAAAATTTGTTCATGTTATCAGTAGTTCATGCTATCAGTAACTAATCTTCATATAACTAAACTAATCTTCATTTTGACAGGGACTGTGGTAACGGTTCATGTTAAAAGTAAGTCACGTTAACAAGGTTTGACTGTATATACTTTTTGAAATGCATTACCTAACTTACAGTGGTGGACATAATTAAAAGACAACTATCTAATTTGACAAATAGTGAAAGAAAAAATTCAAAGCTTAAGAATGTTTTACCAAATACGTTAAAAACATAAATTTATTCTGTTATCATATATAATTATTTTATAATAATGATATTTTCATACAATTTAATGAAAAAACTTAAAAACATAATGAACAAAATTATAAGACACCAACCGTTTTTTCCAAATACAGTGGTCAACATAATTAGCAGACACTAATGGTCTAAAAGAAAATCTTCTAACATAGTTATTCAATATTTGGTAGAGCCGCCATTGTTTTTTTATAACGTGAAAGATGCAATTTGGCATCGAATCTATCAATTCTAACAAAATATCGCAAGACAGCTCTCCCCAAGCACATTTTATAGCATTATTTAGGTCTTCTTAAACTGCCTCCCATTTCGGTAAACCGCACGAGCTAAGATCCCCCACAAGTTTTCGATGGGATTTAAGTCTGGGGAGCGAGAAGGTCACGGGAGAACATCGATACTTTGCTCTGAAAGCCTTTTTTTTGTTTCGTGTGATGCATGAATTGGCACGTTATGCTGCAAAGTGTAGTTTTCGCCACAAAGAAGTTCACCGTATATGGCTAGTTGATCTTCAAGAAGATCCTTATACTTTTCGGAATTCATTCTTGAATGCACAAAAACAATATCCGTTTTCCCTTGAGCCAAAAAACCAGCCCAAACTATTACTGAGCCTCCACCCATTTGGCAGCTCATTAGTACATGATGAGACTTCCGTAAATCGTACCAATAATATTGAAACCCATCAGGACCATCCAGATTAAACTTTTTTTCATCAGAAAATAACACAGAGTATCATTTGGAGGTCCAGGCCATAGTTTGTTTAGCGAAGTTTAGACACTCCATTTTGTGCCGGCGTAGAAGCGGTGGTTTTTTCTTCAATTTTTTATATTTCACATAGGATACATTATGCAACGACCTGCAAATGGTTCTCCTTGAACAATTCAGTTTCAAAGCATTTTCAATGCCTGTAGTGGTCATCTTATTCTATGTAGCGAGCGAAAGCACATGGCATCTATCTCTCGAGGACAAGCAAGGAGTACATCCAGATCTTTTAATCACCAATCCATTAATTCCTCTTTTCAAAACATTTCTAATTGCACATCTAGAGCGTTTAATAACTTTTGAAATATTATTAATTGAAGCACCAGTTCCATTTAATCTCCAAATTTCGCGAATTTCACTTTCTTTTAATTCTGTACCTCGTGGCATGTTTGTAAATGCGTAGGTTAGTATCGACTGCTTTAGTTAACTGCTGACGTCATAACAGCGTGCAGAAAATTTACATATTGCACATCCTTTACGAAAAAAAACAATGTTTTAATTAAAATGTTAGGGTGTCTTATAATTTTGTCCATGGTATTTTTAATTTTTTTTATTAAACTCTGTAAAAATATCATTTCTGTAAAACAATTACGTGTGATAACAGAATAAATTTATGTTTTTGACGTATTTGATAAAACATTTTTAAGCTCTGAATCTTTTCTTTCACTATTTGTCAAATTAGATAGGTATCTTATAATTATGTCCACCACTGTAGAACTAAATAAATGTAAGATTTCCTAATGCATAATTTATTAAGATTTTTTCATCTATTTTCACTCTCTAAAGATTATCTATCAGATTAATTTCATTATCTATCAAGGCAGTCTAGAATGGGGTTAAAAATAAATAAAAAGGCCAATAATCAAAGAAAAAAATATGAGATAAATAATAATAATAATAAATATGCATAATCACAAGTGAGGAAAAAAGCAATTAATACCAGTCAGTAAATGTCAGAAAATTAGTCAATAAAAAGATACTGAAAAGCAGGAAGTGTGGGTTCAAAGCCTGGGAATTATCAACAAGAATTGCTACATGTTGTGTGATCATCTAAATATCTTATAAAATTTGAGCAAACTAAATATACAAAAATAACTAAGTATCGAATATTGTCTCCTATTTATCAAAAATGCTTTCCACAAAAATACATTAAAATTTTTCTTGTTAAAATATTAAAGCATTTTTTTCCCCACCTAAATAAAAATTATTTAAAAAGAAGCTCAAAATAAATTGAATGAAAAACCGAATATGTATAAAAACTACATACGTTTTTGATTACTGGGTTGAGTCACATTATTATAACTGTCTGTTAATATCAGAATACCTGCACATTTTACAATATGGATGGCAGCTAGGTGGCATGGAATGAGTTAATAACCTTTAAGGAAGTTGCCCTGGGTATTGAGAGCCATGCAATATGATACATGAGAATGCAGGTCAGTACATTCAATAACTGTATAGAAAAACAAATAACATATATATGATTGACAACAACTTATACATAACCCAATCTGTTCAAGTACCTTTTACAGGTACAAGAAAACTCAGACCAATGACATGCAAATATTCCTTACAAATAAATATTGTACTCTTCTAAGCAGTGACTGCAAAGTTTCTGCTCTCAGAAGTTCTTTAATGGACATGTAAATGCCCTTCTGTTCAAAGCAGCAGAAAACATGGCTTATTGGAGAAGGCAACTCTATAGTATCAGATCACATCTGGTATTGCAATGCAAACTGAAGATACTGTTTCTCATGTAAATTTATCAGTGTAGGTGTAGTGACCATACTGAAATGCATCTGAATCCTATATGTAACAAAGTTAAATATACTATCATTTTAAGATAGAAAACTGAGAGCACTCTGATTCATGTATGTTAGTTCCTCAACTACAGTACATCGGTCAGTCCTTATACACTGTTGCAAGTGGTAATGGCCTGTTAGATTGATTACACATGATATACTACAGTTTCCACAGTGTTTATTTTCAATGGTGCCATTACATCAATCACAGTATTCCATCTTGTTAAAGTCACACTTTCATTCTTTAAACGTTAAGCCCATCTGTTTCTGCCATGCATAGTCGAAATAAAAGGCTGATGTGACTAAATTTTGAAATAAATTTTGCTTTTTTTTTCAGTAAAATATGATTAATAAATATCTGTAGTATACAGAACTAAATTCTCATATTTATGCTATGCATAGTATTAATTTTATTCATCACTAGCAGGCTATGCCCGCTTCGCTGGTCACTATTTTTAAATGAATCATTATAATTAATGAATTCTCAAAATTGCATTAATTTTTATCATGTGAAAAAAAAAAAAAAAAAAAAAAAAAGAAACTCTGATCGGGAAGAATGTCGTACCGGGTCCCCACTGCCTTCGGCAGCGTAGACCTGTGCGCGATGCATATATATGAGCGTTGCGTTCGCGTTGTACTTCACCACCCTTATGATTTCTCAAAATTCCATGTTATTACTCATAAAGTTTTATTCTTAAGAAAAGGAATTTAAAAAAAAATAATTTCTGATCAGGTAAAAACTCACACCGGGTCTTTGTTTCCGTTGTTTTCTCTGAAACAACCGTTCCTTTTCTATGTTTTTGCCCCCCCCCCCCTTTCCATCCCTTCTAATAATTTTACACTTGAAAATATCCGCAATTGATTCATCTTTCCTTAAAACCTATTAATACCAATTTCAAACGCTGTAACTTTTTTTTTTTTTTTTTACCCTTTGCCCACCCCTCCCCCTCAAGCCCTTCCTAATAATTCTACACTTTCAAAAATATTCAGAATCGAATTATCGGGCGTTAAAACCAAATATTACGAAATTTCAACAGCATATTTCAATTTAAAATGTTGCAAAATATTAAAAAATTAAATCTAATTTTTTTTGTTTATCCACATATTTTCATGAAAATTGAACAGTAGCTTTATAATATAATGTCTAGGCCAAATATTAATTCAAATGTAATGTGAATGAAAATTTGAAAAAATTTGAAAATTGCAATTTTTTCCCCCCACTATAAAACATGTGACATCTTGATCGGTTACAATCATTTCCTTTTTCATGGCAGACGGTCGTCTGGCATTTAAAATGATGTTACCACAAAAAATTCATACTTTAGTTAATTTTAAAAAATCTAATTCTTGTACCAATAAGCCGCTTGCACACTTAGATTCACAAAAAAAGCCCCTTTCATTTGGTATCGAAATCGTAACGATCGGACAAATATTTCTAATTTATTTTCCACTTTTTCTGCTTTTAACTCCCTTAAAATATCTTGTTTTATGCAATGGCGGTGAGTTCTCAGTCATTGAGATCACTTTTAGATTAGGCATGAGTAAACATTTTTATTAATATTGCCACAACTAATTAAAATTTTTAAATTCTGTTTTCAGGAGCCCCTGGGAAGGCTCCTGAGCATCCGTATGTCAATTCTTGTACTTCTGTGTTCAATAGGGGCTGAAAGTATAAAAGAACAGACAGACAAACCTTTTCTTTTATTATTATAGATTAAACAGATATAATGAAAAAAGGCTAATGATGAAAGGGTTAACAAAACAACACACAAACAATCCATAAACTGTGCAGTTTCTGAAATACTGTCACCCACAGTACAAAAACCAATAAATCTCTCTCTTTTGCAATTCAGATAAAAACATGCGTTATATTATCATAACGAACGATCCGTTCTAAAATAGTCTACATTTCTAATTTACATACATTATGCTGCTAACAACCATATGCTTGTATTTCAATGTCTGTGTGCTGTTGATATTTACAGTAAGCAGTGGTTATAATAATGTGATGTGACCCTCTATTTATATAAGAAGCTAATTAAAATAGGATTCCAAAGAATTTACTTGAGCTATACAATGAGGGCATCTCCAGTCGCCTTTTGGAATTTCTGGCAAAGGAGGTTTCAGGCAAAATGTATGATAGCTCCCATCGCAACCATCACATAAAAGCATATATTCTTCCCGATCTCCTTGACTGCACTTATTACAAACAATCTGATCAATCTAGAGAGGAATAGTCACAAAAAATCACATTTTATGCAAAAAAAGCAGCAGCTAATTAATACATTTATTTTTACAAATTTAAGCGAAATTATAATAAAGGTAAATACTGCAATTGATAAATTGTACATCTCCTTTGTCAATGATACAAATTTAATGTATTTTGCACGATTATTATTAAATTTAAATAGAAAATTAAAATTTTAAACCTTCTTAGGAAACAATCTAGGCAAAAATTGGGGCTTTTAAATGTCTGATGACAAAATTCCACTTCATAAAAAAAGCCGCTTCACAAAATTCTAATTCATAAAAATTTGTCCTTTACACAAAAATATTTTATAAAAATTATCCTTTATAAATAAATTTTCAATATATTTAGTAATATTTCAAACAAATGCCTATTCTTGGTTCAATGAAGCATTATTCAGGGCTGATTGTGACTTTACTGTAAAAATCCTGAAATTACAGGAAAAGAAAGAAAGACCAGGATGAGATTTAAAAAAAAAAAAAAGATTGTAACAAGTAAAATACATGTTAAGTTTTTGTTAATCTTAAAAAAAATATATATATACAACACTTAACAATTTACTATGGGGAAAAAAAAAAAAAAAAAAAAAAAATCCTGAAATCAGAAAAACATACTGAGCAAATATTATTACTGAAATCAGAAAAAAATCCTACACACAATCAATCCTGATTATTAACCTGATATTAAACACAAAACAGAGTGGCGACTAAAACAGAAAAGAACTATTCAAAAAAAAAAAAAAAAAAAAAAAAAAAAATACAAATACTCAAAAATATTTATTTTGCACGAAAGTGGGTTCCTAAAATACAAACATGGATCAACTCTTATCAACTTATAATATTTTTCTCCAATCAAATTAAAACAGAATTCATAAAAAAAAGAAGGTTTAAATATTAAGTTAAAAGAAAAAAAAGAGCAAGCTCAAAATAAAAATTTTATTTTTATTTATTTTTATGAACAATCAGAGAAGGTAAAACATTGGATTTTCTAATCCTGAGGATTTACTGACTGATATTTTCTACAAGGGAATAATGGCAGTTTTAAAATGAGGAATATGCTAGCAAGAATAAGACAGTGATTTGGACTAGAAAAATATATCAAAGAAAAATATATAGCAATAAAATACAATTAAGCAGATTTATATTTCTTTTATAACTTTATTAATTAAAGACTAAGAAATTCAAAACCAAACAAAACACTTTTGGATTACTATCCAAACAGTGGTATTACTTATGACTGTTTGTGAGGAGATAGGGTCACACAGACACAAAATGAACAAAGGTGGCCTTTTTTTCCCATTTTAAGAATAGTGATTAAGTAATTAATAAGATATCATTTAATAATATATTTACCACAAGCTGTTGACAAACTTTTTTTTTTTTTTTTTTTTTTTTTTTATAATATAAGAAAGCTATCTTTTGTATATATTTATTTATTCTATATTCGTAAAAAATAATATTGAAATTTATTATTTTATTTCTCTCAATAAAACTTTTAAATTTTTTATTTAAAATGAGAAATAAAATTTTAAAAAATCTATTGAACCACACATCACAATGCCACATATTTTGCCAAGAATGAATAATGTAGAAAAAAAAAAAAAAAAAAAAAAGGCATGAATACAAAAATATAGAAATTATGTTTAATAAAAAAAACTGCTTAATAAGTTTAATGATTATAGTATTTAAACTAAAGTAGCTTCAGTAACCTATGATCATGCGTAATTGAGTGATTGATTTTATGTTTTCGAGTGCTTTTTTTGGTTCTGAAATTAGAATTTATTTTTCATATCATGAGATTGCAAAGTGGGTTGTCACTCTGCAGGTCATGTTTGCTATATAACACTTCTTCAAACACTTAATCAGCATTTTTCAAATTATGTCACTTTTATTAAAAAGTACTTAAGATTAAAAATAGATGCATCTTTATATATATATGACAATGCCTGTGTGTCTGTGGACGATGTAGCACAAAGATAGCAGCTCGGACAGTCATGTGATTCAGTCCGAAGATGCCAGGTAAGAAAGATGCTGCCAGAAGTGGTAGGCAAGAAGGTTTTGAGCAATTTCAATGTTTTTTTCTTTTTAAAGTGATATAAATAATAGTGATTCTTCTTTTTTTTTTTTTTTAATTCATTTAAATATAGTGACCAGCAAAGCAGATGAAGCCTGCTAGTATTACAATAAAATAAATGTCTTTGATTTACAATTTTTTTCAAAAGGTAACACTTCCATTTAAAAAAAAAAAAAAAAAAAAAATGATATATCACACAAGCCTCATTATCAAAAAAAAAAAAAAAAAAAAAGATGAATACAAAGAAATTTAACATACAGGAATTTTGCCTTTGGGTTTGCTTGCTTCAAATTTTTCTGTTACCACAGCTCCCATAGTTTTAGTTTCTTTAAGGAAACTTCCAGTCAATTTATTGCCAAAGCCCATTTTTAAATCTTTAGCTCCAAGGCCCATCTTTATGTCCTTAAAGCATTCATAATGATTCTCTTTCAAAAATGCAGCTCTTGATTCATCATATTCGCCCTTTCCTAATATCATAAGAATAAGAATGCATTATACTTTTGATCATAATTAAAAATTTGGTGCACATTTTATAAAATAAATAACTCATGTTATATTCATATTTAAAAATTATTTATTATTAAAAGCCTGTTACAGGGGGAAAAAAAAATGAAAGTCCATTCAATACTCAAACGATACATATATACTTTTCACAAGTTTTAAATAACAGAAAATGTAAAATTAAAATATTAGATTCCTTTTAATAATAGTGATGTTGGATTGCAGTCCTTAATAATAACAATAATAATAAAATATCAAGTAATTTTAAGTAATTTTTTTCTTACATTAAAAGCAATCTGATTCTTTTTTTTTTTTTTTTTTTCCCCATAAAATATATTTTATATTGTTTCTCATATTAATAACCAATTTCAACTTATCCACTTGCTATTATGTTTTCATTTAAACAAAAGACAATTTTCTTTTGTCTCTTATTTTTAAGTAATATAAACATTCAAATATCTTCATAGAACATAAATAAGAATTTCTATCTCATAAGAATCAATAACAATGTTTTCCTGGTTTTTCTCACCATTACAAAATATCACAGTTGACAATCTTATTATTTAAACAAAAACTTCTTCACACACCATAAAATAAAGGAAAAACTACTGATTTCAAAAGAACACTGCCTTTATTCTTCAGATGCAAAAAACATATGCTAGTACTTTGAAGGCAAAAGCAGACTGAAAGACAGGAAAAATCCCAGGTGGTAGGGGGAGAAACAACACAACCAGCAAACAGAACAGTGGCATGCAACAACCAAATAGAAGGCCACATACTCAAAGAGAGAGAAAGAGATAGAAAAAAAAAAGGGGGATTTTTTTTTTTTACATATTATAATTTTTTATTTTATTTATTTATTTAACAAAAAGAAAGAAAATTTATTATTAAATGGAACTACACGTGTTTTCCAAGTTGAAGATAGCAAAGTGAAATCAGATTGTTCATTAACAATTTTATCACTATTAAGATAGCACCCCGCAACAAAAAGATAGGTAAAAAGAGTATTTTCTTGATTTTTCATAAAATAACATTACCTAAATTGTGCTTATCATTTATTATTATCATAAAACAACACTACCCGGACTTTTTTGTTTTAAGACTAATTTAGAAAAATTTTAAGACTAAAATTTTTCTAATTTAAGACTACAAACCGAGACAAAAAGATAGGAACAAAGGTTTTTTTTTTTTTTTTTTTTTTTTTTTTAATATGATTATTTTGAATATGATTCAAATATTTAATATGTTTTTGATATGATAATAGATGATCACCACAATTTAGATAATGTTATTTTATGAAAAATTTAAAAAAAACCCTTTGTTCCTATCTTTTTGTCGCAGAGTGTAGTCTTAAATTAGAAAAATTTTAGTCTTAAAACGTTTCTAAATTAGTCTTAAAACAAAAATTAGTCCGGGAATAATGTTATTTTATAATAATAATAAGTGATAAGCACAATTTAGATAATGTTATTTTATGAAAAATAAAAGAAAAAACCCTTTGTACCTATCTTTTTTTCGCGGGGTGATAGATAGGGTAGGTGCTCCAGTGATTTACATCTATCACGAAATAATTAATAAGAAAAATAATATATTTTACATATAAAAATTTTAACATTTAATGTCAAACACTGGAGCATAGGGTGCTAATAACTGGTAAAATGAATAACTAACAGTGTCAAACATTAGAACATAGAATACCAATTACTGATACCAATTACTGACAGTGTCAATTACTGGAACATTGAGTGGGTGTCAAATAAAAATTCATAAAAAAATAATAATAATTGATATCAAATGTATATATTTTAACATATATGTGGTTCTGAATGTCTTTAATACCACATGTACTAACTTAAGATTTCTAAAAATATTTTCTGATGACTAGAACCTTAAAAACATCAGAGACTGCTCTAAAAGTGTCAATCACAGGTGCACTTACCCTAGCTAAATTTTCCAGGAAATCTAGCTCAGAAATATGTTTTGCATTAAAGATAATTTTGGCTTGATGAAAATTAAAATTACAGTCATATTCCCAACTATGCTTTGCAATGGAAGATCTCACAAAACATCTTTTGAGAAGATCGCACAAAGCAAGATTCGAGATAAACTTCGAGGAGTGCATTAATAAATCAAACTGAATTGAACTGCTGTCCTCTCAAATGACTTTGCTCCAGGATCGCATGAAGCCACATATGGCTAATTTTATATAGAATATGTTGATGAAGTATCAATGAAGAGTGTTATAGTCTGTTCAAACTTAAACTGATACCGAAAATAAACAAAACCACATGTTGTTTGGCAACATGGATAATGCCACTGTCACTGTTGGCGCTAGCCAAGGTCACTCATTTCTCCCCTTCTTTGGTTACAATTTTCCCACCTCTTCTTTTGTTACCATAACACTTTTTCTTACTTTAATGCGTCTTTCATTGTTGTACGTCTTGTAAGGTACAACTTTTTGTCATAAACTCCAAAATACAAAAAGAAGTGGTGGGGGATAGTTTTATCGTTTAATGAGCTATTTTTTGTTTGGAGGGGGGGGGAGGGGTTGGTTAAAGGATAAATCTGAACACATTCTTTTCATGAATAACAAAAGTTGCCATTTCCGCGAGGAAGACACAAATGTGGAATACCTTTGTAACCCATTTGTTTACTTCGGGTATCACTTTAACTTGAACGGACTATAGTACATTTACCATATAGACCTGATGTTTCAATATGTGACTTTCATGTCTTTGGGACACTGAAAAAGACAATGAAAGATTGCCAACTTTAGTTTCACAGCTAAGTCATGGGCACTGCTAAAAACTGATTCCAATCTCGGCCAAACAAATTTCTACATACAAGGTATTTTCTGCTTGGTGAAACTCAAAAATCTGCTTGAAATTTGCTTATGCAAATTTCATTATAATATTTCAAAATAAACTAGACCATTTCATTCTGTGGCTCATATTCAGTTTCATTTCATTGACCTTTATATATACAAGTATCAGAAAACTTACCCTGTCCATGATAACCAGGCATCTTTGGTCCTGCACCATAAAACTGTAATTTCTTCAGCTCATTGTTTGTAGAATAATCAATACCATCCTAAAAAAAACATAAAATAAATAAATTCTTGCTTTATTTTTAAATAACATGTTAAATGCACTATGATTCACATTTTATGTAATATATAAATGCCTATCCAATAAAAATTTAGTTCATACGATGTAATAAAAAATAGTACTGAATTGAAAACACAAAAAATATTTTAGCAGGGTTGCCACTCAACACGAGAATGAAATTCCCTGACTTTTCCAGGTGTAAGTAAATTCCAGTCTAACCATATATTAAGCATTGGTTGTCTTGAGGGCAAAATAATTATGGTACCGATTGAAAACACTAAAGTTACATATGACTTTGACCTAAGGACAGATTGCCTTCCACGTGGAAGTCTTTGTAAAGAGTCTTAGCCCATATTTGCATGAGTTTTAGAGAAAACCATGGGGAAACTCTCACATATATATATTGGCAATCATCATATGAAATTCCCTGACTTTTATCGTCAATATTCAAATTCCCTAACTATTCCAGGTTTTCCAAGTGGCGTAGCAACCCTACAGGGTTCCCACTCAATTTCAAAAATAAAATTCCCTGACTTTTCCAGGTTTATATTCAGAAAATTCCAGTCACAAAATTTGGTTCACGGCATAAAAAATAGCTCCCGGTATAAAACATAACATAGCTCACGACATAAAAGACAACGTAGTAACGTGACTTGCAATATAAAATGAATGATCGAAAAGCATTTTCGAGGTTTGTATTAGGGATGAAACGGATATCCGGTAACTATCCGGTATCCGGCCTATCCGGCTGAGTTTTAAATATCCGGCGGGGTACCGGATATCAGCACACCGGATACGGATATCCGGCAATTTTATGCCGAATATCCGGAGAGGGAAATTCAGAGATCAAACTCCTCTCAGAAGATTTATTGCGACAAAAAATAAATCTCTTTTTATCAAATAAATTCAGCTTATAGCTTGTAAAGGTAAAAAAAAAAAAAGTTGGCTTTGAAGCAAGTTGAACTGGGCCACTTTAGCAAACAAATTTGGCCAAAAGTAATGGCTTTCCGCCGGATATCCGAAGGAGAAAATTCAAGCTTAAACTCCCATCAGATGAAAATGTTGCGACAATTTTTTTTTTTTTTTTTTTTTAGATCAGTTGTAGCTTGTAAAGGATTTTTTTTTTTTTTTTTTTTTTTTTTTTTGAGTTGGCTTCTGCAAAAATCGATTTTGGACTCATTAGCAAACAAATTTAGCCAAAAGTAGCTTCAGGTCTAAGAAATATAGAAGCCCTATTTTAATTTTGTTCAGAGTTAGCTAGGTTTTTCTTCCAGAGTGATCTATAACATTCCCCCTGATCTTTCCCATAACAATAAAAAGAGCTGTTCCTTGTTGTTGTTGTTCCTGAACAAATGATAATTATTCTCTGCAGTTGCAGTGTATATATAACTCTGTTTTTATGTCTTTTGCTAATATGTTGTTAGATTGTTTAGTAATATTGTTAGTCTTCTTGGATGTTAAAGTTGTTAGATTGTTTCGAGAATGAGTTAAATAATGTGCATTTATTGACTAGAACCTGTTTATTTACAATCCAGTTTTCCCATACACAATAAAGCTGTTGTTTTTGTGACCATATATTTATACTAGCAGAAACCTGGCATTACTTGCGCCATCTATCTATTCGATTTGGATATTTAAAAACCCTCCAATTTATATAAAATTGCATTTTTAATGGGATATCTAACTAAAGCACCTGAATTTAGAATTCCCTGTTGCGTTGCATAGATATATCCCAAAAAATTAAAATTATTTCAAATAAAAGTACATATTTAAATTTTCAGAAAGTCTGTACTTTCACTTTCATATTGTTCATAAAAAAAAAAAAAAAATAAAAAAAAATCAGTTATTTTTAAAGTTTTTGATTTTGTACTGCAGAAAAACTTCACTTAAAGAATTTTAATAACTAATGTAAAATTTTCTTTCTTATCTGTACAGAATATAAAAATATAAAATAAGTAAAAAGTATAAATTCATTTTGAATTATTATTTTCTTCTACATTAAATAGAAGGAAGTATTGGATTCGTAAAAATTTTCAACTTCCAGTTTTCGGTGGATTTACGCATTTTGAGAGAATCAAAACACAATTTGGCCATTTTTGGAAAATGTCTATCTGACAAAAATTTTGTGCAGTTCAAGAGTTAATTCACAGAATTTCATATAAATTTATACATAGTTGCATCTTACCAAAAAAAAAAAAAAAAAAATGCCCATCAACTTTTGGTGCAAATCACTCAACAGATGGCGCTGCTATACTGTGATTTCACCCATTTAAATGAAGACTATGTCTCAGCTTATACTGTGTATAATTAAAAAAATAAACTAAGTGTGTCGCACGGAGGGCTATTATTATGAAACATGTTCATTCAATTTCTGTGCATAACGGCCAATAGGTGATGCTGCTATGCTGCAATTTTTCCGTGAATGGGGAAGTTATATCTCAGATTCATTCATGTATAATTGCTAAAAATTTAGTATGGGAAAGGGTCATTTTTATAAAACATCATGTTGCTTCAATTTTGGTGCATATTGGTCGATAGGTGGCTATATTATGTTGCAATTTACTCTGTGAATAGGAAGGCTAAATCTCAACATCTATAAAATTTAAGACAGAAACAAGATGAAAATAATATGAGAATAAAAGTTGGCTTAATTTGGGTGTATATCGACCAACAGATGGCGCAGCTGTTCCTCACCTTCTGTGATTCTCCACATGGCTACATCTCAAAATTTTTTGATTAAAATTGCACTAAACTCAATATCTAAAATTTTTATTGTAAGCAGCTATGATTATGTTTCTTCTGCATGTTAAAGAGAATGTACCGTTGTTATATAGAGAGATATAGAAGAAAGTTTTGTGATGGCCATAACATACTAGTTTGAAGCTTTTAGTTTATTTCATTTTATTTTTCTTCTTTCTTTTATGTTTTCTTATAAATG
Organism: Salticus scenicus; assembly: GCA_963930645.1. Taxonomy (NCBI): domain Eukaryota; kingdom Metazoa; phylum Arthropoda; class Arachnida; order Araneae; family Salticidae; genus Salticus; species Salticus scenicus. The sequence goes on from CAWVNO010002384.1 coordinate 1,281,342, forward strand.
TTTCAAAAGAAAGTATTGGATTCATAAAAATTTTCAACTTCTGGTTTTTGATGGATTTACACATTTTAAGAAGTCCAGAACCTGGTTTGACCAATTTAAAAAAAAATGTCTGTGTGTGTGTGACAAAAATTTTGTTCAACTGTACCTCCAGAACTACTGTGTACTACAATTACATATAAATTTATGTGTAGTTGCACCATGACATAAATCAGTGCCTACCAACTTTTGGTGCAAATGGCTCAACAGATGGTGCTGCCATACTGCAATTTCTGCAACTTAGAGGAAGACTATATCTCAGAAACTACTGCACAGAATTTCATATAAATATATATGTACATGTAACTTGGCATATATTAGTGCCTATCAAATTTTGGTGCCAATTGCTCTACAGGTGGTGCTGTTATACAGTGCTTTCTGCAATTTAGGGAAGACTATATTTTAGGTTCTATTTCATGTAACTACACAAAACTTCATGTTAGAAAGGCATTATGAGAAATTATGCTGGTTCAGTTTGGATGCATGTTGGCCAGTAGGTGGCTCTGCAATACAGAAATTTCCCCCCAAAAGGGGAAGGCTATATCTCTTATTCTATTGTATATAACTGCATAGAACTTGGTATGTGAGAGAACCAGCCATTGTGAAACACTACTGCAATTTATTTTAGGTATATATCGGCCAACAGATGGCAATGCTGCACTACAATTTACCCAATGAATAGGCTAAGTTAATCCCAACTTCTATGACATATGTGCATGAAACTTGATATATAAGACAACCATTATGAAAGCAAATGTTGACCTTATTTATGTGTATATCAGCCGACAGGTGCAGCTTCTATTATGATTTTTCACAAGCGTATATCTCAGCATCTGTTGATTAAAATTGCATAAACTCCTTTTGTAAAATATTTGTTGTGAGAAGCTATGGTTAAACTTTATACGATTTAAACCGTAAGTGGCGCTGTTATATAGAATTGTGTAGAAGAAAGTTTTGTGATGGCCACAACTTATTAGTTTTCATATGAAAATAACCCTTCAACTGTGATTATATTAGTAAAATATTTTATTTCATTTTTTTGATAATAGTATTGTAAAAAATATGTAAATACTAAGTTTTAGTTTTATAATTCTGAACAAAACCTATCTTTTTGTGATAGTGCTTTTCACCAAAAATTTCAAGTGTATGAATGAGTATATTAGGCTTAAAATTTTATTCTTCATGGCAATATTGCACAAATAAATAGAATATTAAATAAATATGTTTAAATAAATTATATTTAAAATGTTTTTAAAAGAATAGTACATGAAATGTTTATATTTTGTTTTAAAATAAAGAAAAAGAAAATAAATATACAACACAACAAAAAACAAAACTAATGCCGGATATCCGGTCCGGGTATCCGTATCCGGCAGGCAGAAGAGCTCCGGATATCCGATATCCGGTATCCGGCAAGATCACTATCTGTTTCATCCCTAGTTTGTATCATCATTTTCCAAGTTTTTAAGCAATATTTACTGTTTTCCCTGATATTTCCAGGACTTGTTTTTTAGTAATTTCAAATTCCCTAACTTTTCCAGGTTTTCCCTGTTCTCTCTGACCCATGGGAACCTTGACCCTAATATAAAAATCTATATAATTCTTTATTTGAGCTGAATAAAATTTTATTTCCAATACAATACTATACTAACTTGCCATAAATGACTGCCTACTTTGTATTTCAGATGTTTCATGAAATATCTAGAAAAATAATTATCTTGAATCTTTGGGCATGTAAAAAACAAGTTAGATCGATATATATTTTAGCGAAAGCTTTTTCTTAAACACAAAACGAGCACTAGTAAAAATTTGAAGAAAACCAGAATATTTGAGTTAGTCCAGTAAAAAGTAATGCAAAAAAAAAAAAAAAAAATTGCAGGTTATTCCAACCCAATGTGATGCCATTTATAGAAAAACTTAGAACACTACATTAGAAATTGCTTCAAATTAGCATATAAAATGATTAAATATATGATGAAATCTTTTTTACTAAATCTTTAACCATGCTTCACAAACATTAAATATATGATGAAATACAAACATTTTTACTAAATTTTTAACCCTGCTTCATAAACTTTTTTTGCATATATATATATTTTTTTTAACCAAATGTAATTGGCTACTGATACGACAAGCTTGAACAAATTTCATGAAAATTCAAAAAATTACTCGCAACAGAATGAACCGAATATCATCTATAATCAACATATACTGTGTTACAAAGATTGGGTTAAAATAAAATTTTCAGAAAGCTGCTAAATAGTTTTGATTTTTGAAAGGTACTTAAATTCAGTTTATTTCAGCAACAATAACTTCTTGAACTTTCACATTATTTGCTTGGTTTTTTCCATATGTAGTTAAATACCTTTGGCTAAGAAATTATGCAAAAAGAATTTGGTTAATGCTTGTGCACACACAGTTGAAAATTATTTAATAAAAAATGTTGATATTTCATTAGGTATTTAGAATTTTAATATTCTAACTGCAGTATACGTCTTAAATAGCACATCAAGTTTCCTAAAACTAGCTTTACATGGAGTTTAATACCCTGCATATTATTTAATAAAAAAAGGGCAATATTTTTAAAGAAACCTTTATATCTCCATGAATATACATGTTATTCAGATACAAACAAAGACAAATAATAAAAAGAAGCCTCATAATCATACTCTACATTTTATCCAATGGGATTTCCGTTGCTTCATTTTATAAGAATATTTCACTTAAAATTAAGTTTTTTTAATTCTGTTTTTGTATATTACTCTTTGAGTATGTTGTCTTTCAGCTTAGAGAGCAATTTTTTTGAAAAAATAAATTTAAGTGTTTTGTTTAGAGATCCAAACTTGGAGTTCTAAATTTACTTAATAAAACAGAATGCTTAAATAATTTTTTTTCAAAAAATTGTTCACTAAATTAAAAACAGGGGTGAAACTACTTAGCTTGCAAAAATCCTGAAAACTGTACCTTGCATTCAGATAGGGAAGATTTGTTAATTATATATAAATGGCTACCTATATTAAGTGATATTTGCAGAGTTTGTAATACATTATAAAACAAATTAAACATTCAAAATGAGAAATTTGTGTAAAAACAAAGTAATTTAACATGAAATTCCAAGACAGCAAAATTTTTTAAAACCCTGAATGCAGAGGTAGCCCCTGAAAAGTTTCAACCCTGTTGAGTATTAGTCAAAAACCAGAATTTAAAAAACTTCATTTTTGAATGAGATATTTTTATAAAATGAAGCAACAAAAATCCCATAGGATAACATGGGAAGGGAGAAAGGGAGTTATCTGACTGATGTACAGTCTTAACCCACCCGAAATTTTTACGGTAATTTGATGAATTTTACTTAACATTTTTTAGAAGCAAAACTTAAAAACATACTTGTGTCTTTTATTGTTTAGAATTTTAAATGTTTAAAAATACTGCTTGACAAAAGCAATTTCACATTAACAAATTTTTTCAATAGAAGTACCGTACATTACATACTAAAATTGAGGTAAGGGCAGGAAAGTACCAATATAAAATGCACGAAAAAAATTTCAATATTTTTAAATTATGAAAATGTAAAAATTAATTTTTTAAAGGCTTAGAGAAGAAAAATCTTTAAAAAATTAATAACAAAGTTGATAGTATTTATGAAATTTAAATTAAAGTTTCTCGATTCTTTAGAGGCTTTATTCTTTTGTGATTGTTTAACTTTAAAATATAACCTAAATTTAAATGAAAAAAAAAAAAAAAATACATTTCTTTATTTGTTTTAGAAAAGTGACAAATGATCAGGCTAGAATTTGAATATGGGTCCTGGTCCTTCGACCAGTTAACCAAGTATTTCAATCGATAGAGCTTTGAGGCACTATACCAATAACTCAGATTTGAATTCTAGTCTGGTTATTTTTTGCTGCTGTGAAAATAATAATAATAATTTACCCTTTCCATCATAATGTTATATATATGTGTGTGTTTCTGTTGATTTTAATCTCTTTATGTAAAAAATAAAACTGTGATATTATAAAACTTGTGGAATTTTCAGTTAAGACCAGTTTAGAACATTCTTTATAAAATTTTGCTTTTTCAATAAGCAATAACCATTTTTTATATCATTGCACTGCATTGTTCTATTTTTATAAAATGAAAACACATTCTAGAATCCAGCATCCTCCTAAATTGGGGAACTTAATTGGAAAAATTGAAATAAAAAGTTTTTTTTTTTTTTCACTCATTTATTGTAAAATTAATTAATATCAAATACATTATTAAAATTTCCAAAAGATTAATATAGTAATGTATAAAGGATTTTAAAACCCAATTACACTTATTTTACTATTTCTATCAATTTTTGTTTCATTTAAAATATTTATTAAAAACCTAACAGCTTAAAAAAATAAAAAATAAAAGTATCACTTTTTTTTTTTTTTTTTTTTAAATCATCTGCAGCATTTTCTTTTGAAGGATAATTACTTTGAAGACTTTTCAGAGACAAGTTAAATGAATAAGTATAAAGGAAAATATTGGTAGATTGCTAGTACAGAATCATTTACACTAAAGATATCACACTTAGAGAATGCAGATTTATAATTAAACAAGTCTCACTATATTTTCATCACTTTCTTTCCCACGCCTCTTAGATCGACGAGCATAGCGATCTGGCGGAGGTCTAATAGCTTGGCGAGATGGTATCCCATGAGGGATATAATCTTTGTCTCGCTTTTCTGAATCATCAGAATCTTCACAAGGTTCATTTGAATTCTAAAAACATTAAGCATTATAAATTACTAATTTGATTGAAAAAAAAAAAAAAAAAACTAATCTACATATTAAAATAAAATTAGTTTTTTATTTTACTAATTTTTAAATTAGTTAATGATATATCCTAAGTTTAAAATTAATCTATAAAAAAGGGCTAAACTTAAATCACTAATACAAAAACTGTATTTAAATACATTTAAAGGAAAAAAAAGGAGAAAAAAAATCAAAGTAAAGAACTTCCAAAAAAGTTAAAGAAAAAAAAGTGACAACTGTAGTATTATACAGAATTTGTATTCTAAGAAGTAGAAATAAAAACAAAGTTCAGTTGAATTAATATTATAAAATACTAAATTTTTAACATAAAAAAAAGTTATGGCAACTCAAAGCCAAAATGGAGAGAAATGTTTCAAATTATAATTTAAATTTATGAAAATAGCCACCTGACATACACACAAGGGGGAAAAAAGTATTCTATCTAGCAAAAATTACAATAAATCCTTCACACAATAAAATTAGATTTTTTGTTTAAAAAGTAATCTTGTTGAATATCCTGACATTTTGCTCAATATCCATTTTATTTAGTTTCCTCTTCCATTAAACATCTGACCCTGCTGATAGATATATCTGTTCACTAAGCTATTGTATATCCTACAATACACTTCTAATTAAAATTTATATAATTATGGATTTATAGCTTGTTTTTGAAGTATGAAAGCCATAAAATTTTAGTCATAAGGTTTATCTTCAGGTACATAGTTTAATTTGAGATTAAAACTATAGCTAAGTATTATATCAGTACAGTGTAAAATATGTACAGTAAAGACAGCATTATAGTTTTGCCTTTTCATAGACCGTCCAAAGGTAAATATATATAATTTTAATAAATATTCTGAAATATATTGAATAAAATTTACAAGTATAAAATGTAGATTTATTTAGTAGCCATAGATCATATTTTTTTCTAGCCAGTTACAATGCATGTTCCTTTAAAAATTATTACTTAAGATACAGCACTAGAGAGGCCATGGGAAATAATTTTAATAAGTGCACAGTTGATTAAAATCACAACTTACCCACCATAAAAAATGCTATATGACTATTTGATCAACACTTATTTTCCATTAATTATAATTACACAAAAAAAAAAAAAAATTGCACATATAACAAAAAATATATATAATAATTTCTTACAATATCCAAACTTGCGCCACTTTGAAAAACATCATATGGATACAAAATTCGCTTATAATGATCTCTTAACAAGGCTCCAATCGATTTTCCAGGAGGGTATCCCATCCGAGTTCCAATACGAGACCATTTTCTATCTCTGCCAACTGCAGCAAATCCTCCTTCCTCTTGTACAACCTGTAGTAAATATTAAACAAATGTCAATAAATGATTTGCAAAAAATTTAAAATGAAATATGAGTTTAAAAAAACTGTATAGGGAGAAAAAAAATTCTCTTATTTATTGGGAAAAACAAAATAAACTAAATACTGCAAACTATTACATCTCTCAGTTATATTTTCTTCCAAAACAAATACTCTCAGTTTTGTTACAATTTAACATACTAATTTGAAGTTTCTAAAAATAAATATCTTATTGTGACATTTATTAAATATTACTGATTTTACAGCTAGAGATAATCTATAAAAGTAAGATAATTATATATCTTACGAACATGTTGCGTTCATCACAAATCTATCATTCATTATATATATCACTTTATATCATTGCATACAACAGCACCACTTACTGTTTAATATACACAAAACTTTAATCATGGCTTCTCACAATAAAGATTGAGTTTGGTGCAATTTTAATCAACAGATATTGAGATGTAGCCATGTGGAAAATCATAGAGAGTGCATAATAGCAGCACCATATATCAGCCAATGATAGTCCCAAATTAATCCAATATTCATCCAAAATATAATCAACATGTTTCTTAATGATCCTCTTACATATCAAGTTTTGTTCAATTATAAACAATAGAACTTGAGATATAACATATAACCTTCCCTTAAATTGGAGAAATCGCAGTAAAGTAGTGACACCTATTAATTATTGGTCAAATCTAAAACCTGTAGATGGCGCTGCACGCCGATATTAATGTTTTGTTTTCTTCTTTTCTCTTCAGTGTGTGTTCTTCATGTTCGTCTTTGTAGTAGTAAATAAATGTATGTCTCAGTAATTGAAATCCTATTATTTCCGAATTATGTGTTCAATCAACACCAATGAATTGGAATGAATTACCAGTGGCCGGCAGTCCCCACGACTCTGGACCGATAAGGTAAGCCATTTACCTTATTTCAATTTAAAATTCTGAAAATGACTATTAATGACTATTTATACAAAGTTATATCTAATAACGTCGCCAAAGTAGCGACATGGTTTTGAATGATACTTTTTATAACATCGTTAAAAGTTTAACGACATAAATTATGGCGCCCATAACAGGGACTGCCAGGCCCTTAAAATGTCAATTAGATTTGTTCTTTATTCTATAGTCCAAATTTCTAAATTAATCAAATATGGCAACGGATCTCGATAAATTAAAAAGAAAACGTACTACCCTAAAGGGATTGTGTACTAAGTTAATGAACACGATAAATATAAAGTTAAATGAACCCGACGAAGGGTTAAATGTTTATGAAATTGAATCCCAGTTAGAAAAACTGCAAGTCAAGAATAACGAAATTATTGAAGTTGAAGATCAAATTGAGGCCAAAATCACAGATCTGAACGAGCTACAAGCTGAAATAGAATCGCGGCAAGAATACAGGGATTCAATTATTGATGTAAAAGCTCAAATTATGAATAAGATAGAGAAAATTAAAAATTTAAATGTCACTCCGATCTTTTCGCAGCCAAGAAATGAGCAAACATCTAATTCACATTTAGAAAGAAGTAATGCAAGTTCCGTGAGATTGCCCAAGATATCAATTCCTGTTTATGAGGGTTCTCCTGAAAACTGGATCGAGTTCTGGAATCAGTATGAAGTAACAATACATGAAAATAAAGATTTATCTAATGTTGAGAAATTCGTATATTTACGCAGCTTTTTAAAAGCCCAAGCTTTAACAGCTATTCAGGGTTTAGCACGCTCAGATCAAAATTACAATACGCAATTGATTTATTAAAATCTCGATTTGGAAAAAAAGATATTATAATAAGATATAAAATCGATGCGTTATTAAATTTGAACCCTGTTAAATCTCCAAATCAGATTAAAGAATTACGCTTACTGCACGACGCCCTTGATATTAATATAAAATCTCTGGAAAATTTAGGCGTGGATTTAAAATCCTACAGAAATTTGTTATTTCCAATTGTTACAAAATTAATACCTACCAGTATTATGATAGACTATAATAAAATGAAAACAGAATCCGAGGAATGGGATGTACAAGATTTGTTAAAACATTTAAAATTAGAAGTTTAGACTAGGGAAAAAACCTTTTTATTTTTAAAACGCAAAGTAGAAACTCACAATAATAGCGGGTATAAAAACTCAAATTCCAGATTTGATTCAAAATCATCGGAAAATAATAATGCTTCCTACCGGAAATCTGGTTCGGGATATAAAAATTCTAACACAATGCAAAAGGCATCAGCCTTTAAATTAACTGTTAGTAAATGTATATTTTGTGTTGATGCAATAAATGATCACGATAGTAAAATGTGCAAATTAAATTTAGAGGACAAAAAATTGTCTTTACGCAAACAGGGAATTTGTTATTTATGTTTCAAAAGAGGTAAACATACAGCTAAATATTGTTTATCGGGTCTCAAATGTGACACATGTTCAGGAAAACACAAAAATAAGCAAAAATCGGAAACTCCAACAACGGCTCAAATGAAAGATAAAAATCACATTGAACATACCCAAACAAATACTTCTGAGAACAGTGCTTACGAAAATGATAATTCTGTATTGTCCTATAAGTGTCCTGTACAAAATCCGCTTGAGAATAATGAAATATATTTACAAACTTGTTTCGCAAGAATAACAAATAATTCTAATTTAAACTCTCTAAAGTGTGTCATATTATTTGACAACGCGTCTCAGCGAAACTTTATTAATATATCACTCGCGCGTGAATTAAAATTGCCGGTGATTAGAAAAGAAACTCTAATCATATACCCGTTTTCTTGCGATCAATCCCAATCAAAGGAATATTTAGTCGTAAATTTCGAATTGTCTCATTTGAAAAACCACAAACAAAAATGTTATGTTGAGGCATTGGTCGTAAATCAGATATCTTTCATGAAGTTAAAAATACTAGATGGCGCATTAATTCGAAAAGTTATGGTTTCGAATGATAAAAAAAAATAATAATTTTTCTCAATTGCATTCGAAGGAGCCAGACATATTAATCGGCGGGGGGTTATTTTGGAAACTGCAAAAAAATAAAAAGAAAATTAATCGTTCGTTGTTTGCGGTAAATACATTATTAGGATGGACATTGTCAGGCAATAATAATTCAGTAAAAAATCGAGACACCTTAATTACTGGTGCCTCTGTGTTAAAGATTGAATGTGGTAACTCTCTTTGTTTACATGAAAACCATCCATGCATGAAAAAAAATTAATCATCCGATTGTACGGGTAATGATTTGCAAAGGTTATGGTCGTTGGATTGTTTGGGAATAAATGATGATAAATAGATTTCTACTTCCGATCTGGAAATAAATAAATAAATTTGATAAACAGTTAGAATATAAACAGGGTCATTATGTTACTCATTTATTATGGAATGAGCATGGAATTGATAAATTTGAGAATAATTTTGAAAATGCTAAATGGCAATTCAATAATTTGAGAAAAAGATTAAAAGCGGATAAATGGATTTTTGAGCAATATAGGCAGATAATCACAGAACAAAAAATAGTTGAAGAATGCGGTCGCTCTCAAAAGGAGTATTTCGCCCCACATCGTGAAATTATTAGAAAGGAAAAACAAACATCAAAGGTACGAATTGTTTTTAATTGTTCCAGTAGAGTTTCGGGGTGTAAATCTTTAAATGATTTGTCTCGTAAAAGGGCCATGTCTTACACCACCAATTTTGGATGTAATTAATAGATTTCGAATGTTTAAGATTGCGTTTTGCGCAGATATTGAAAAAGCGTTTCTAATGATAGAAATCACAGAAGTTTTTATGGTTTGACGAGGACACCCAGAATTATAAAATAATGCGAATGACCAGAGCGACATTTGGTTGTACAATTTCTCCTTTCTTTTTAACGGCAACAATTAAGAAACACATTAAGGAATATAGGGAAATTTATCCGGACAGTTATGAAATGTTAAATTCAGCTCTGTTTGTGGACGATTTGCTTTATGGCTCCGATACCGTAAACGGTGCCTATGAATTAACTTCTACGGCGGTAAATATTTTAGCAAAGGCTGGAATGAAATTGAGAAAGTTTAGTACGAATTCAAAGAAATTAAAGAACATGCGGGATAAACAATGATAGTGTAATAAATATTCTTGGATTGGTGTGGGATAAAGATAGTGATAAATTAGGATTAGCTTTGAAATCTATAGTTGAAAATTTGGATATATCGGTATGTACGAAAAGATATGTATTGCATACAGCTGCAAAATTTTTTGATCCTATTGGGATTATATCTCCCTTTTTAATTAGGATAAAGTGTTTTCTTCAAAGAATGTGGGAAAGAGGTATGGATTGGGATCACGAATTGCCGGATGATCTTAAGTGAATTTGGATAAAGTGGTGTAACGAAATTAAGGATTTATTAGAAATTCGAATAGATAGATGCTATTTCACGTATGTTGATTTGAAAAATTTGTGTGTAGAACTACACATTTTTTCAGATGCTTCACCACTTGCATATGGTTGTGTTGCATATTTTAGGGTTATCAGTAATGATAAAAAATGTTATGTAAGTATGATTATGTCGAAGGCTAGAGTTGCGCCGCTAAAGAAACTAACGTTACTGTTGGAAGTACAGTAGAGAGTCAAAAATCCGCACAGCTCGGGACCAGAGGTTGTGCGGATTTTGGGATTTGGCGGATTTTGGAGCCCATAAAAAATCATATTCAATTTGAATAATAAATGCAGAATATTAATCAAACTAAACATATACCAGTGAATAATAATAACAATTTTACTTGTATATTATATTATTAGGTATAGAAGAATAACACTGAACATTACAAAAAATATTTATAATGAAAATGAAAAAATATTCATCAAATCTATACAAAATCTGCTCACATGCAGTTTGTTTTAAGCTACACTTAAACATGCACACATATATCATTGAGATTTTTTTTTTTTTTTTGTCTATTGCAAATAGTTTTCAATTCTTATTTTGTAACACAAATTTATTTTTCGAAGAATTTAACTAATTTCTTCCATACAACTTTGCCTTCATCAGATAGCATTCCTTTTTAAAAAATAGTTTATTATTTTCCTTATTGATATCATCATCATAATAATCATAATTTTATTTTGATTAATTTATATACTGTAGATAATTTCCTTATCAGCAACTTGGTTCTTGCAGATTTTCATATTTTTATTACTGTAATCATAAAATGCAAGCACAAAATCTGCATTCAAGATCTTTTACAAAAATTCTAATTTGCAGTTTTGTAACTTAAATTTCATTGTTTGTATCTGGAAAGCTGTGCGGATTTCGGACTTCGGCGGATTTTAGGTCGGCGGATTTCTGGCTCTCTACTGTATTCCATCTCCCAAATTTTTCAACTCCATTACTTTGGTAGATAACTTTGGAGTCATACTTAATTGCTTAAGTTTTATTAAAAATATTGATCAACTTGATTGTTAAAAAGTTTATTCATTACTTATTAAAAGGTTTATCTTTATGAATAATATAAATGAAATAGTTAATACCTCTTTTATTCACTTTAAAAACACTTACCTGTTTAACAGCGTTTGTTTGTTTTGTTTTCGGCGTGTTCCGTGAATGAATCATTTGATTCATTCACGTTTCCGGCGACATGCCGCTATTTTTGCAACGGCCTCAGTTAACAGTTGCAGGTAACGTTGTTGCATCATGTAATCGTTCAACGGCGCATGACGATTCACCGCGAATATGCAAATCTTCATAAAAATGAAACCTATAAATAGGGAGGAACGTCAGTATATGGGGCTGGTGTGGCTGACAAGCTAGTCGCGATGTTTTTGTTGCAGACGCAGGTCGTCTTGCCGTTTTTGTTGAATTATAATTTCGTTTCGTTAAGTTCTTCTTTAATTTAAACTGTTAAAGAAACAGTTCGTTCATTTTTAGTATAATAGTAATTTTGCATAAATTAATAGTTGTATTGATAGTTTAAAAAGTTTAAAAATTTTTTTTTTAATGAATTCCAAATAAAGTTTTCTTGATCGAGTTAATGAATAGTTTAAAATGTTTAAAGCTAAAAGATCGATAGTTTTTTTAGAAATGATATTAATGAATGAAATTTTCTTCCAAGTATATAAAATGTGATCTGTGCCTAGTGTCTGCTGCATCCTAATATGGTTGGTAAATCTTCAAGTGTTGTGAGTACTGTTTTTGAATCTTTAATAAGCTGCAACTTTAAACACTACATTGAATTCAAATAACACTTGTGTCATGGAGTACTCATCTGTCAAAACACTAATCTATTTTCTTGAAGCAGCAAATATTGTTAATATGTTTTTGACTTGTGTGTTTTTTTGTATGAATTTTTCCAATAATTTGCATTTAAATAGATTCATTCCTATATATATATTTAATAATTCTTTTCTGTTTATATATATATATATTTAAAGTTATAAATAAAATTGAAATTTAGTTTTAAAACTTGTGTCTTTCCTGTGCCACTCACACACACATTGTTAGGATCAGGTAACGTTTTCCACTGTGTATAATATAACTCTTCTTTAATTTTTCTTTATGTTTGTATGTTGAACTTTTCAACATTTACAACATATTTAGGGTTATGGGCTTCAGAAACCGGTCCATACCATGTGTGAGTGGTCTTTAATTTTGGCACAGATTTTCTAGCAGCTTTAATATCTAAATTTTTTTTGAGGGGGTTTTTTTGCTAAACATGGCCTTGACCTTGAGTCCTTCAATTGAAAAACTTACTTATAAAAATTACTCAAGTTGGTCTCGTGATATTAAATTTTTACTTAAAGAAAAAAATGCATGGGAAATAGTTACGGGTACTGAAAAACCTTCTAGTGATGAAGATTTAAAATTAAAAGAAAGTTTTGAAAATCGGTCACGTGTGGCTTTGACCACAATTTATTTAAATTTAGATTCAGAGTTAAAATGCTTAATTGAAAATTGTGACAGTCCAAGCGATGCTTGGCAGGTTTTGAAATCTAACTTGGTCCCTGACAGTCGGGTTGAACATTTTTCATTATTTCATAAATTTTTGGACTGTTTTATTAAAAATAATGAATCTATACGTACTTACTCGGCGAGGCTCTCAGAGATTATTGAACAACTCCGAAATATGGGTAAGCCGGTAGCAGACATTTATGCCTGTTATCAAATTCTTCGTCGCTTACCAGATAAATTTCAGCCAATTATACAATTTTTGCTTAGGCTAGATCATAAAAATTTTTCATATAAGGAAGTTGTTTCTCATTTAATCGCTGAAGAGACCCGCCTAGAATTGTGTGATCTTGAATTTAATAACTCTAAACCTGGTATTGAAGTCCAAAATGTAACTTGTTCCTCTAATTCTGTTAATTCTGGTAATAAATTTTTTAAGAAAAATGTTAAATGTTTTAGATGTGGCCGAAATGGTCACTATAGTTCAAATTGTTTTGCTGCATTACCTACTAGAACTTTTCCTAAATCTAAAAATGTAGCTTCTAGAAATTTTAATGCTGGTAAAAAACCTTTCGGAAGGGGAGCAGAAACTCGTCCACAAGTCAGTTTCACTAATTCAGTTTTTCCTCAAAATTTCTTTGTGGCTGAATCATTACTAAACTTTAATTTGGATGGCAGAAACAGCTGGGTCTTTGATTCGGCTGCTTCGCACCATTTTTGCAAAGTCAAAGAATATTTTTGGAATTTTCAAAAGGTTGATAATGAAAGCATGTCTGTTGCTGTGGACGGGGTCAGCTTCCCGATCGAAGGTAGAGGCATGGTAAAAATGCTGTTTAATAATGTTGTGTATCAGTTTAATAATGTATTGTATTCTAGTAAATTAAGGAAGAACCTCATGTCGGGACCATGTATAGATAGTATGGGAGGAAGTTATATTGGAGAAGGGGGAAAAATTTCAGTGTTTAATAGAGATGGTAATTTTGTTTTCAATGCTAAACTTAAAGAAGGTATATATTATGTTTTTCCTAGAATTTTAAAGAATCCTGAATTTGAAATTAATGGGGGGCTAGGAAATAAAGATTTAAATGTTTTTTCTCACATGCCTGTTGCTGCTGTGGTTGATCTCAATTCGGTAGATACTTGGCACTCTCGTTTCGCCCATGTTGGTAAAGATCTCGTGGTCCATACCAGTAAGCAGAATTGTGTTCATGGATTGCCAAGATTAAAATATACTAAAAATTTTTGTGAGCCTTGCCGTCTTGGAAAACAGAGACGCAGGTCATTTAAACCTATTCAAGGTGGGCAATCTAGAGAACCACTTGAAAGACTGCATTTAGATGTTTGGGGACCAATTAGTATTTTAGGGCGAAACGGTGAGAGATTTTTTTTGACAATTACAGATGAGTTTTCCAGGAAAATTGCTATCTACCCAATGGTAGAGAAAAGTCAGGTTTTTGACATATTTTTGAAACATGTAACTAGAGCTGAACTGTTCCTCAATAAAAGACTTAAAGCCATTCGTAGTGACAACGGTACAGAATTCTGCAATGCCAACTTTCAGGACTTTTGTGAAAAAAGGGGTGTGAAACACGAATTAACAAACGTGTACACACCTGAGCAGAATGGTATTAGCGAGAGGGCTAACCAAACTATTTTAAACTGTGTACGTGCCATACTAATTGAAAGCGGCATGCCTTTTAAGTTTTGGCCTGATGCCGTCATTTATTTTGGCTACACTTGGAACAGAGTCTGTCACCGGGGTCAATCAAAGACACCATTTGAACTATATCAGAACACTAAACCTTCAGTTAAACATTTGAGAGCTTTTGGTTCAGTGGCATATGTTGGTATACCAAAACAGCTAAGAAGTCATAAATTACAGCAAAAATCAAAAAAGGGATATTTGATTGGATATTCGTTAAAAACTAAAGGATTCCGTATATGGGTAGAGGAAGAAGACAAAATTTACGAAACCTTAAATGTAACTTTTGATCCAGAGGATCGTGTGTACAGAAGTGGAGCAGTGCTGGGCCCTTCACCTGACCTTGAGGTATCTAGAAAGGAAAGAAATTGTGAGAGCTCCGACCCACCGCCCACGATTACGATAATGCCGGAAAGTGAGGCAGAGGAGGTGCGTCCACAAGTTCCGCCAAAGGTAACCAGTTGGAACAGGTGTCTTGTGAAGAGAAGGACTGGCACACGCACTGATGTGTACTACTATCCTGAAGGAACTAATTCTAGATTAAAGTCTATAAAAGAAATAGAAAAATATTGTAAAAGTCATAATATCCTTTTTGATGCAAATTTATTTAATTTTTCACCCAGTGATACTTATGAAGGGGTTATACCAAAACAGACTTCAGAATCTTCCTCGGAATCTTCAGAACATTCAGAGTCGAATTCACCTCAACCTTCAAGTTCTGCTGTTTTATGACTAGATGTCAACATTCCAAGAACCTTCAACCAAGCTCTAAAATCTGCCCAATACCATGAATGGAAGAAATCTATGGATGAAGAAATTGGGGTTATGTCTGAAAGAAATGTCTGGCACCTAGTTAAACCACCGCCTGGTAAAACCATAATTGGTAACCGGTGGGTCTATACTATAAAACGTGATGAAAGTGGAAGAATTGCACGCTATAAATCGCGTCTGGTTGCCCAGGGCTTCAAGCAAGTGAAAGGCGAGTCATATGATGAAACCTTCTCCCCAGTCGTCAATTTTTCTATCATCAGATTTTTTTTCAGTTTGTTGGTTTCAAATTTAGGCTGGTATAACATCCAGTGTGATGTGAAAGCAGCATATTTATATGCACCCCTTACTGAAGAAATTTACATGAAGCAACCTCCTGGATACATTGTAAAAGGGAAGGAAGAATTCGTATGTAAACTAGACCGTGCCCTCTATGGACTACACCAGAGTGGCAGGCTGTGGTTTTACGAACTGAATGGTGTGCTTCTTGAGATAGGTTTTTCTAAGTTTCAGTGGTGCAATTGTGCCTATAAATATGAAAATTATATTATTTTACTAGTCTATGTGGACGACATAGTGGTTTTTGGAAGAAGTAAAGAAAAAATAGATAAAATTATTAAAGTTTTAGAGTCTAAATTTGATTTAAAAATGTTGGGACAAACAAAGAATCTTTTAGGAGTAGAATTTAATTATAAACAAAACAGTGTAGAAATTAATCAAACTAACTACATTAAAGAAGTTTTTGAAAGATTTAAACAGTTTCATCCCCCAATTACTTCATTACCAATAGTTAAAGGTGTTAAATTTTCAAAATTGGATTGTCCATCAAATAATACAGCTCAATTAGAAATGGCTAAGTTTCCCTATCGTAACGTTCTTGGTTGTCTGTCTTTTATTGCCAGCAGAAGTCGACCTGATATAACATATGCTGTGAACATTTTCAGTCAGTTCCAAGCAAATCCTGGATTGACGCATTGGACGGGTTTATTGAAATTATTAGGATATATTAAATATACAGAAAATTTAAAATTAAGTTTGAAATGTAATAAAATTGAACTTGTTGCTTTTTCGGATGCAGATTTCGCATCCAACAGGGATGATTTTGTGTCTGTAGGTGGACAGATTGTTTTGTTAGGCCAGAGCCCAATTTCATGGCGAACTTTTAAACAACGTGGAGTTTCTCTATCTACGATGGAAAGTGAGTTCATCGCCATGACAGAATGTGTTAAGGAGCTGATGTGGTTCAGCAATGTCATTGATGATTGTTTTGAATCCAATATAATTTATAAAAAGCCTTCTTTACCTATTCTTTATGCTGACAATCAGTCAGCAATTGATTTTTCTAAATCTCCAATTGAGAACAGCCGCAGCAAGCATATAAATGTAAAGTTGTTTTTTATACGTGAATGGTTCTACGAGGGAAAATTTGACTTAAAGCATATTCCTTCTAAACTTAATTTAGCAGATCCATTCACAAAAGGTTTAACAAAATGTGATTTATATAAGTTTACCTCACAAATTTTTGTTGAGGATGAGCAATCAGATTAAATTAAGACATTAATCTTTGGTTAAAAAAAAATACATATGTATAGTTTTTTTTTTCAAATTAAATTTTTTTTTTTCAAATGTTTAAAAGTTTTTTAAGGAACTGGGAATATAAATTAATTATAATGTGTAAATGTATAAATAAGTAATAATTTGTATTGTATATATTAAATTTGTAGTATATTTATAGTAAAATATTTGTAGTAAATTATATTATATTATTGTGGTATTAATATTATAGTAATTGCATTTGTAGTGTTGTTCAAGTCATGCATCTTTCATCGGTATGAGTGATACTAGGCCTAGTATAAGTGTGTAATCATCTATCACTCATTAAATTTGTGTTTGTCTAATTGTTATAGTAAAAAAAATTTTTTTTTGAATTTGCATAATGTATAAACGTTCCCAGTATCAAATTAATACTTTTCTTTAAATTTGTTTACTGCATTGCATAACTGTTGAATATAGAAATATAAATGAATTGAATAATATAATGAACTTTAATATACATTTAAATGTTTGAATAATTTTTTTTGATTATTATAAGAGGATTGAAATTTGATTTAGAATTTAGAAATTTACTATTGCATATTTATATATATTTAATGAGCTTGAATTGGTCTATTTAAAAAAAATTTAATTGTTTCATATAATTTTTTACGGCTATAGTAATGTCGTTGTGGGGGGCAATGTTGGAAGTATTCCATCTCCCAAATTTTTCAACTCCATTACTTTGGTAGATAACTTTGGAGTCATACTTAATTGCTTAAGTTTTATTAAAAATATTGATCAACTTGATTGTTAAAAAGTTTATTCATTACTTATTAAAAGGTTTATCTTTATGAATAATATAAATGAAATAGTTAATACCTCTTTTATTCACTTTAAAAACACTTACCTGTTTAACAGCGTTTGTTTGTTTTGTTTTCGGCGTGTTCCGTGAATGAATCATTTGATTCATTCACGTTTCCGGCGACATGCCGCTATTTTTGCAACGGCCTCAGTTAACAGTTGCAGGTAACGTTGTTGCATCGTGTAATCGTTCAACGGCGCATGCCGATTCACCGCGAATATGCAAATCTTCATAAAAATGAAACCTATAAATAGGGAGGAACGTCAGTATATGGGGCTGGTGTGGCTGACAAGCTAGTCGCGATGTTTTTGTTGCAGACGCAGGTCGTCTTGCCGTTTTTGTTGAATTATAATTTCGTTTCGTTAAGTTCTTCTTTAATTTAAACTGTTAAAGAAACAGTTCGTTCATTTTTAGTATAATAGTAATTTTGCATAAATTAATAGTTGTATTGATAGTTTAAAAAGTTTAAAAATTTTTTTTTTAATGAATTCCAAATAAAGTTTTCTTGATCGAGTTAATGAATAGTTTAAAATGTTTAAAGCTAAAAGATCGATAGTTTTTTTAGAAATGATATTAATGAATGAAATTTTCTTCCAAGTATATAAAATGTGATCTGTGCCTAGTGTCTGCTGCATCCTAATATGGTTGGTAAATCTTCAAGTGTTGTGAGTACTGTTTTTGAATCTTTAATAAGCTGCAACTTTAAACACTACATTGAATTCAAATAACACTTGTGTCATGGAGTACTCATCTGTCAAAACACTAATCTATTTTCTTGAAGCAGCAAATATTGTTAATATGTTTTTGACTTGTGTGTTTTTTTGTATGAATTTTTCCAATAATTTGCATTTAAATAGATTCATTCCTATATATATATTTAATAATTCTTTTCTGTTTATATATATATATATTTAAAGTTATAAATAAAATTGAAATTTAGTTTTAAAACTTGTGTTTTTCCTGTGCCACTCACACACACATTGTTAGGATCAGGTAACGTTTTCCACTGTGTATAATATAACTCTTCTTTAATTTTTCTTTATGTTTGTATGTTGAACTTTTCAACATTTACAACAGTTACCAAGATTGGAGTTAATGGGAGCGGTGATAGCTGCTAGAGTAGCGAAATATATTTGTGATATATTTAAAGAAATTAACATCGAGAAATTTTATTGGACAGATTCTACTATTGTTTTACACTGGGTGAAGGGATCGGCGAAACAATGGAAACCCTTTGTTAAAAATAGAGTAGTTGAAATTCAGGAATTGTCAGTACCCGAAAATTGGTCATATTGTAATACTAAGGATAATCCCGCAGATTTAGTTACTCGTGGTATTAGTGCAAATGCGTTAGTTAATAATGATTTTTGGTTTAAAGGTCCAAAATGGTTATCTGAACTAAATGGTAAAGGTAATGATATTGGGGAAGAGGTACACACGCAATATATTACCGAAGAAAAAAGGAAAACACCGGAAAAAATAATTCAGTTTAAAATCTCTATAGAAACAGTTGAACCAATATTGGATCTTGAAAAATATAGTAACATTTTAAGAGTCCTCAGAATTACGGCATGGATAAAGAGATTTCTTAACAACGCGAATCCTAAAAACGAGAAATTTAGGGGTCCATTATCGGCAGAAGAAATTGGTAGTGCGCAAAGAATGTGGGTTAAATATACACAGAAAATTAGTTTTCCGAATGAATTAAACTGTTTGATAAACGGGGAACCTATTTTGAAAAATTCAAATTTAATTGAGTTCTCACCATTTTTGGATTCTGAGGGAATAATGCGTATCGGAGGAAGGCTTCAGAAATCAAATTATTCCTTTAACGAAAAACACCCGATCCTGTTGCCTTCAAAGGGTAAATTAATTGATTTGTTAATTAAAAATGCGCATGAAAGAGTTTTTCATTTTGGCATTAATGATACATTAGTTCAATTACGGGAGGAATTTTGGGTAATCAAGGGCAGACAGGCAGTAAAAAGCGTATTAAGAAGATGCAGAATTTGCATAAAATTTAATTCTAGATCTGGAGCCCAGATAACAGCTCCGTTACCTGCAGATCGCATCAATGAACAAAAGCCCTTTGCAGTGATATGCCTTGATTTTGCAGGCCCCTTATACATCTGAAATAATGACGCCAAATACTACATATTGTTGTGCACATGCGTGATAACAAGAGCAGTGCACCTAGAATTGGTAGAGAACCTATCTACCGAAACCTTTCTACTAGCATTCAGAAGAATAGTGGTCTTTGTCATACGGTATACTCCGATAACGCACGAACCTTTCAACGAGCTAATGTCGAATTAAAGCACATATGGAAAATAATCAGCGATCCTATTGTAAAAGATTACTAAAGTAATAACAAAATAATATGGAAATATATCATGGAAATGTCGCCATGGTGGGGTGGCTTCTATGAAAGACTGGTTCGATCCGTAAAAACTGCATTAAGAAAGGTGGTTGGCAAAACCACTTTAACACACACACAACCACATACAGTTATATGTGAAATTGAAGCTTCAATAAATTTGCGACCCATAACATATATATATATGCAGACTCAGGAGAACCTTCTCCAATTACGCCAGCACACTTTTTGGTAGGTCAACGTCTAACTTCCTTACCTATAGTTCACCTCAAATCCCATGTGCTTCCTGGAACTTCTCTAACATATATAAAACGGTTCAACCATAAGGAACGTATACTGGACCAGTTCTGGTCAAGATGGAAGAAGGAATACCTTCTTCAGCTGAAAAACGCCATGACAAGTCGACACTCTAGTATTCGAGAATATTCGCCAAACGATGTTGTTTTAATCCACGATTCTAAATTGCCAAGGCATTTATGGAAATTAGGAGTAGTCACTCAAGTGTTTCCCGGTAGGGCTGGAAAGGTACGATCTTGTGAGTTAAAAACAGCTACCGCAACAATGCGACGTCCTTTCCAATTATTATATCCCGTTGAAATCAGTGATAAAGACTAATACAAACTTTAAAAACTTATATTTACAAACTATGACTTTTGGGTGGACTTTAAATTCTCTTTGATATAGTTACAATTAGAAAATGAACATATAATTAATGTTCATCCGGGGGCCAATGTATTAATTATTGGTCAAATCTAAAACCTGTAGATGGCGCTGCATGCCGATATTAATGTTTTGTTTTCTTCTTTTCTCTTCAGTGTGTGTTCTTCGCGTTCGTCTTTGTAGTAGTAAATAAATGTATGTCTCAGTAATTGAAATCCTATTATTTCCGAATTATGTGTTCAATCAACACCAATGAATTGGAATGAATTACCAGTGGCTGGCAGTCCCCACGACTCTGGACCGATAAGGTAAGCCATTTACCTTATTTCAATTTAAAATTCTGAAAATGACTATTAATGACTATTTATACTAAGTTATATCTAATAACGTCGCCAAAGTAGCGACATGTTTTTGAATGATACTTTTTATAACATCGTTAAAAGTTTAACGACAACACCTGTTGAGCAATTTACACCGAGAGTTGATAAGCATTAATTTTATATGAAAGTGCAGCTACATATAAATTTATCTAAAATTCTATGCAGCAGTTCCTGAGAGTCAGCGCCACAAAATTTTTGTCCCACATAGCAGGAGTAAAACTGCCAAACATGCATAAACCTTGAAACTTACCATTTACATGCAGAATTAATAGTGGTGAAGGGAGACTTATTAACAATACATCACATGGCTATTATTAAAAGTATTTACAGGGTAAGAATTATTGAACTATATGAAATAAAATTGTCACAACCAGGGCCGTAGAGAACAATAAATATTGGGGGGGCAAAATATAAAATTAGCCGACTCAAATCTGGCTTAAGCCCGACTGAACATAAATGAAAAATAATTCGGTTTGCATTGATTAGAAAAACTTTTCAGCTGTATTTACCCACTATATTGTTTAATTTTCCATACATTTTTTTTTTTTTTCCCCCAATGGCTAGGCAAAAGTTACAGAGGACTATAAAGATACGAAATAAATTATAGACAATATAACATAGAACAAAAGACTGAAGTCATTGCCTAAGGAGCGATCTTGCCTCCCGATATTAATTTTCGATATATGTATATATATATATATATATTTCACCTCAGTGATGGCACACTAAAAAACATTTTGTTTTTAGTTTAGAAGAAAAAAATTACACACAAAATATTTTTATACCTTTTTATTTTTATACCTTTTTTTACAAAAGTACATTTTCTTTTAGCTCTGCAGTAAAAATTTTACAAAAGATTTTTCAAAGCTTTATTTCTAAAAAGAAAGTGTTATAAAGATTGTTTTTATGTAGCCCTATATTGTCTAAATTGTGCCTTTTGAAATTTGGCATCAAAGTAACTCGGATGTTTCTCGCCAAGATCTTTACTTACGCAATTGCGATAGATATTTTAATTAATCGCTAAAATGACAACAATAAATTAAAAGCCGCCAAGAAGTTACTTCGGTAAAGCTATACTAAAGACATCTTAAGAAATGAATATAGTAACCAATACTAGAGAATGAAACACAGTTGCTGCATGCCTTTACATGCAAGAATAAATTAAAATAAGTCCTGTTGTACATTGTACTAAATAAAATTTTGTTTTGTGTAGAATTTTAAATCTAGAAAATAAAAATAAGGTTTTTTTCTTTTCTTTCTTTCTTTTTTTCCTGCTATTAGATACATTTTTAATATCATGGATAGAAAGAAAATGTCCGGAACCACTTAGTATGCGGATTTATAAAAGATGGTTTGGTGGAAAAACACTTTAATCATCAGATTAATGGTCTCAGTTATGTTACAAGGGGGGGGGGGATTCATTTTCAGTAATTGGGAAGAAGATGCTATTTTTTTTTTTTTTTTTTTTAAAGATAGTAATTCTTTCAAGAAATTCTCTTTTTGATTTAGTTAAAAATCAAAATCTGATTTTGTAAAACCTATTTTCACAAAGGAAAATATGCAAGATACGTTGGAAAGCCTTTTCGACAAAATAAATGTATATAAACTAGTTTGTTTTGCCCATTACACAACTACAAAAAATGTGACATACCCGCATAAATGAGGTATGTTTGAGAGTAAGTCAGACTGATTATACGAGGGACCTAGAACTAGGATGATCTGTCTTCTATGGGGGTATTTTTAATGAGTCTTAGTCTGTATTTACGTGATTTTAAGAGACCAAGGATGGAAATTTGTGCCTCTCATCCGACAGCAAAATGTCTCGGACACTGGTGTGGCCTTACAAAAATGAATATGTACGTTGTATTATGTCATTTAAAATATAATTTTCGCCTTCTTTTTTTCAGCATAGTGATAAAAACAACCCAGAAAATATTATGTTAAAGAGCATCCACCATCCAATGAATAAAGCCCACCAGCGGCCAAGCGGTTCTGCGCTTAAAGCTGGTAGATGGGAGGTGCCGGGTTCGATCTCAGGTCGCACTCATCGACCTAGTCGTTCGGAGTTTTCCGTGGTTTCCTCCGATACTCACAAAAATACGGGCTAGGACCCCTTAGAAAGACCCCCATGGAAGGCATTCCCCCTATAGGCCTAGGTCACATGCAGAGTCAATCGGCCTTAATAAATCCTCTATCCTCCTCCAATGTATAAAACCTGCAACAAACATTGATTTATACGTTCCTAAATGTAATTTAACGTGTGAACAATTTTTAATTTCTTCTGACTGTAGACAGGGGAAGGATTGAATTGGTTCTGTTCCCTATTTTGGCTTTATCACACTCTAGACCCAGTTGGTCGTTATTGAAAAGGTCTGTGACTCAGTGAAAAAAGAGATTTGTTCGACGGCCGAGTAGTTTTTTAACGGGTCTTTTTCTGATCTCAAATTTTATATCTGAAATAAAAGGCAAAGACTAACAAATCAATTGGATTATCAGTTATTTAGACGATAGGACTGTTTTAAATAAAATTCAGAGCCGAAATAAGAGATTTATCCAATCTGAAAATAGAGGCTAGATGTGAAAAAATATCAATCAGCTTATTCGTTTATAGAACGACTAGAGTAATTTTTATTGAGCTTTGGAGCTTGGAGCTATAGTACATAAGAGATTTATCAAAAACAAGATAGTTTTTTTAATCAGCGATTTCTTTTTTTTTTTTTTTTGTCTGAAAATTCTTGTGATAAGTAAAGGTCATCTGTAAAAAAATATAATAATAATAAGTGGATTATTTGTCAATAGGCCGATGTGTTTCTACTCGGCTTTAGAGCCAAAGTCCTAAAAAGGTTTTTACAAGGACCAAATCTAAGAAAAAGTCTGTTTTTTATTTGAAAGTTTCGGGATAAACAAGGGTTATCTCAGAAGAAATTTTCTCTGAGCATAAAAGCAATCTGATTACAATTTAATCGGGCTATCTATCAAATACCGATTGGAATACTTTAATTGAAATTTCGAGCCGAAAACAAAACAAATTAATAGAGTTATTTGTCAATAGAACGACTGGAATACCTTTATTAAACTTTGGAGCCAAAAGAAAAACAATTTAACACAGTTATCTGTCAGAAGGGCGATTGGAATGCTTTTACTGAATTCCGAGACAGAAAGTAAAACAGTTTAATCAGGTTATCTATCAATAGGCCGACTGGAATACTTTTATTGAACTTCGGAGTCAAAAGCAAAACAATTTAATCGGGTTATCTATCAATAGGCCGTCTGGAATACTTTATTGGACTTTGGAGCCGAAAGCAAAACATTTTAATCGAGTTACCTGTCAATAGGCTAAATGGAATACTTATTAAACTTCGAAATCAAAAGCAAACCAATTTAATTGAGTTATCAGTCAGGAGGCCAACTGGAATGTATTAAACTTCGAAGTCGAAAGCAAAACTATTTAATTGGGTTAACTGTCAATAGGCCGACTAAAATACTTTTATTGAACTTCGAAGTACAAAGCAAAGAATTTAATAGAGTTATAATAACAGGAGACTTGGCGTTGGAATATTAAAACCCGAATAAATTACTACGTCAGAAATGCCAAAGAAAAATATTGCAAATGCATACAGCTGTTTCGGTAGCCTAAAGCATACCGTTTTCACTGCAAAAAGGATTCTGAGTCAAGAGAAGTGCTCGTATATATAGGAGAGGGGCCGGATTTAGTTCAACCAATAGGATTACGGGAAAGGTGGGGAGAGTGGCCAATAGGAATTTGGGAAAGTTAGCTGTGTAAACATTGGAAAAATTAAGAAAATGTGGACTGAATATAAAATTTCCAACAGTCAGACAAATAGGGAACAGCAAAATCACAATTTACAAGGTTTTTAAAATTTTTATAAATATGAAAAGCTTCAAAGAAATCGAGTTCATGAATGGATTTAGGTCTGCAAATTATTTTAGCTGAATTAAATTTAAAATTATGATTTTTCTCCCAGCAATGTTTAGAAATAGCCGATTTATTGGTTTCTTGTTTGCGGACGTAATTCATATGTTCTTTTAGACGAAATTTAAGACTGTGTTATTGTCATATTTAAGACTGTGTTATAATCATATTGTTTGAGAATTTTAGCTAAAATTCTCAAACAATATGATTTTAAAATAATATTTTCGCCTTCCAATAAACTCACCATTTCTCAGTTAAAAGATCCCATTGATATGCATAATTCTTGGGGCATTTATAGTATTTCCTGTCAGTGTGGTTTATCATATATTGGCCAAACTAAACGCAGTCTTAAATTTCGCCTAAAAGAACATATGAATTACGGCATTCATTAACGGCACGGTGAGCATGAATGTTTTGGAAAATTATTTCAACCCCCATTATCCAAAGTGCCCCTGATTTCGATAAGATGTGGTTCAAGCAAGATGGAACTTGGCCCCATCGAAGCAGGAGAGTATTTGATTTCCTGGAGGAGCACTTTGGGGACCTCCTTCTGACTCTGGGGTACCCAGAGGCCACTGGCATGGGCCTCGATTAGCCGCCATATTCTCCGGATCTGAACCCATGCGACTCCTTTTTTGTGAAGCTATATTAAAGACTATGTGTATAGCAATAACCCCAAAACCATTGCTGAGCTAAAAACAGCCATTCAGGAGGACATTGACAGCATCGATATTCCGACACTTCAGTGGGTCATGCAGAATTTCACTATTCATTTGTGCCACATCATCTCCAATGATGGCAGGCATATCGAACGTGTCATAACATAAATCCAAATATATGTAGTGATATTTACATGTAGAATAAAGTGTGTGCACACCATAGTTCGTAAGTAATTTACGTTTTATTTCATATAGTTCAATAATTGTCACCTTGTATTTATACATATAACAGGGCTCCAGGAATTACAAGAAAAGTGGAAGCTAACAAAAATGTCTGGTAGCCAGTAGAAAATACTCTCCTCCCCCTTGTTTTTTACCCAATTTTGAAATTAACTGAAATATAGAATCTAAAATATTTTGCAGAAAAACCAAATACTTTCTAGTATTGGATGCAGGGTTAGAAATTGGAATGTGAAAGTCGGGTGTCAATGGCACCTAACTATTTTTTCTTACTTGCCAAAATGATCTATTCCGGCATAATTTTTAAAAAATTGTTTATTGGGATCATAACAGGATAAATCTTTTTTTTATTTATTTATTTACTTGTTAAAATAAGAGATACAAGCACGAAAGTAAAAAAATAAACACATTTATACTTAAATAATAAGTAAATTAAAAATTTCCTTAAAACAGAACAAACAGTAGAAGAAAGTTTTCAATTATCTGCTGGCCAGCTAATTTTTAAAATAAATCAAATATCATGTATTACATCTTCAAGCAAAATTAAAACTATCGGAAAATGTCCATTTAAACTGTTTATAAATTATTTATTTATACTTTCAGGTTTAATAAACAAAAATTTTGAATTAAATTCAGTGTTTCAGAAATTATCATGATGGGAAATTTCTCATTGTATACAAATTAAGTGATAGTAATGAGTAAAAAAGTTTCTTTAAAAAATATTTGAAAGATTATTTATACTATAAAAGACCACAACTCAAAGAGATCTGGCACAGATGAAGATCGTTTGAAGAGGTCTGGGCGCCCTGATGAAAATATTAAAGACGTAACATCAGGTACATTTAAAGGTTTTTATAATTAATTATGTGTAAAGTGCTTCATTATAATTTAAATTTTATTTAATATTTGAAATCTCTTACAAATTCAGAAAAATTTTCTGCAAACAGCATTTATGTATTTTTATACTTGTTAGGTTAAAAAAAAAAAAAAAATCTTCTGTTTACATATTTAAACTGACAATGTAGGAGTTTTTTTAAACAATAAAAAACAAGCATTTTGTAAATCAGGGGTAGCCAAACCACAGTGTAGTTTTCTGCGGCCCATAAGGAGACTAATGATATTTAAAGTTAGACAACTTTGGTTAACAAACTAAAAATTAATAAATACATTCTGACTTTTCAAAATGAAAATATCTTTCAACGATTATGGTAGCTGACGAATCACACTATTGCAAGTGATATTCAGAAGGGGCATTGTCTAATAAATATTGCAGGTGGGGTAGGACCTCCCACTTAAGTGTTTCCAAATAGGTTTTGACTGCTGCCGCAACATGTAGACAAGCATTATCATGTAGGAGAATAATTTTGTCGTGTCTGGAGTAGTAATGGGCACATTTTTCCTTGAGTGCTCAGCTCAATCTTATTGTGTTCAGTAGAGAGCTCCAGTAATGGTTTCGCTTGGTTTGTGCGACTCGTAATACACGACACCAAGCTGATCTCACCATGAGTTTTTTTTTTTTTCCCGTGAATATTTGGTTTTGTTGTCAATGTTGAAGCATAGCCAGGTGGTCCCCATGATTTTATCTTCTTTGGGTTATCGTAGTTTTATCCATTTTTCATCACCAGTGACTATACCATGCAAAAAACTCTCTTTTTTTGTTTCACCGATGCATAATCATCGTTTGATGGCTCTTGGCTTCTAGTTCATATGAAATCCGGATTCCTTGTTTTTGAATTATTCTCGACAATTTTAAACAATGTGAAATTGCTCGTTGAGTCACTTCTAATATACGTGCAAGCTCTTTTTGGGTTAGGGACGAATCTTCCTCCAACAATACTTCCAATTCTAAGTCTTGGTACACTTTTGGCCTTCCACTACGTTATTTGTCTTCTACGTCAAACTCACAATTTTTAAACTTTTGAAACCTCTTACGACAACTTTTCTCACATAGAGCAACCTTACCGAATATTTCTACAAGCAATTAATGTGCCTCAGCTGCATATTTCTTCAAATTAAAGAAGTAAATCAAAAGTTCCAACAAATGAAGCTTATTCAGCAGAAAACTTGGCATTTTCTCGTGAAAAAAAATATGTGATGCTAATACAAACTCACTAATACTTCAAAGGTTATGTTGTTACCAGATGACGAAATGTACGATACTACGTTTTACATCTGACAATTTCTACATAACATTTTGACCCTGCCATTTTTTGTCAAACGGCAGAAAATTATTTGTACTCCTAATAAATAATAAATGGATTATTAAAAAAGGTTAAATTTCTTTAGCAGAAGATAGGGTAACACAAAAAATAGATTAAGAATTGAGAGCAATTTCATAATCATGTATCCTATAAATTAAAAAATGTAAATATAATACCAAATTAAATGCTTACTCTGTATAAAGTGAATAAATCAAGTGCTTTACGTTCGACATTAGGAATTTTTAAAGTTGAACCCTAGAACAAATAAATATAAAATTGAGTGAAAAATGCATTAAATCAATAGCAAACACACTTAAATATTTATTCTTAAAATTTTCAATATTAACAACATAATTATGTTGGAAACTTTAGTACATAACTATTAATAATGGGTTAAGAATAATTTTACAAATAATATTTATAACTAAGGCAATCAAAAATTATATTAAAAAAAAAAAAAAAAAAATAGTGCAATAATTTTACAACAGAGCCCAGAGGCAGAAAGTTTTGTAGCTGTCTGAGACAGGTTTTTAAAATTTCATAATCTGTCTGCAAAATTTGCGTGTAATCAGGGGTGAAAATGGCTTGCACTCAAAAAGCCTGAAAGCTGATAGTGGCAATCTTGGGGGGCAGCTTAACAACAGTGGTGATCTCGTGCAACAATACACGAATACAATTTTACTACAGAACAATATAGTATAAACAATTATACAAAAATAAGTTAAACTCATTCAATTAAATATTTCATAGCAATGTTTGGCACAACACAATAAAAATAATTATAAATAATAAAAGTATTAGTTTTAGTTTTGATACAGAAATTTTATAAGTGAATTTTGAAGTGGAGGAGAAGTTTTGGAGCAGTTTTAAATGAAATTAGCACCTTTGGAGCAGACATCATACACTGGTAGCGCACTGTCACGGGCGAAAAATATCCGTAAATTGCAGATAATTTTTTTTTATGACTGCAGACAAAAACTGTCCGCAAGCTGTTTTTCTGTGTCCACGACTATGTCGCCGTGTCGCGGTGTTTCTGCCACTGGGCAACAGAGAAATTAAATGATGTACAAATACAATGACCATTTCACTTCAACCTTGTTAATATTGATTATTCATGCATTATTGATACAGACATACACATAAGAATTTTAATAAATAGCAGCAGAAGTAATAAAGCATGCAGAATGTATTACACTTCCAACACATATTCACTATATTGATTCTAAACAGTTAAGAGCTACATAACCAAAGTATAAACAAATTAAAGCAATATGCTAATATTAAAGATCACTTGATATATAATGTCACTTGTAATTTTAATTAATAATGATGCTATAAAAAAAATAATGTTCCTCATCCAGAAAGAATTTTACTAAAAGCTCAAGGCGCATTAAATAATTTTTAAATATATGTGTCTTGTAGACAATTATAATCAAATAAATCAATTGAAAAGCTTTATATATACACAAACAATTAATATAATATTTCAATTTTAACTTACTGTAGAATAAATTAATGACTTAAGATACAGCAAATAATAAACTTTTTATGGTATTAGGCAAAATTTCTTTCCTTTTTTTTTTTATTAAAATATAAAGCTGTTTTTTTTTTAAATATATACATAATTATTATCTTCTTAATATTATTAAAATCTGTGCGCATCTGTCTGTCTGTGAGAAATGGCTCATGGCAGCTAAAGCTCCAACAGCTCGAAACCAGTGTCGAAAGATGCAGAATTTCTTCATCTTGATTTTTCAATAATTTACTAATCGATGTGACCCTAATTAAAATGTCGACCTATGTCGATCAAAAATGACTGAGAATCCATGGCGAATTGCTCAAAAATAGACATTCTAATGAAAAAGTGGAAAATAAATTACAAATATCAGTCATATTCTTACAAATAAGGTACCAAAGGAAAGAGGGATTTTTTCTGAATTCATCGGATTAAACAACTTATTGATCGGACAATTAGATTTTTTTTTAAATTAACCAAAATATGAAATTTAGGTGGCAACAAATCACTTAAACCTAAACTGAGAGCAGATGATTGTCTGTACCTTGTGACAGAACACTAAACATCTGCAAATTTTTAAGTCACATGTTTTTGAAGTGGGATTGAAAATTGCAGTTTTCAAACTTTTTCAAATTTTTCATTAGGAACACAAAAATTAATATACAGCCTGTACAACACAAGATCAACTTACAGTTCAAATTTCATCAAATTTGGTTAATACACAAAAAAGTTACATTTTTACTGCAAATTAAATTTTATTCTAACACATGTAATCTCTCTCTCTCGAAAGACCATGTAGGTTACCAGAGCAATCACTTTTTAAAGGAAAAATCGTTATTTTTTTTGAGAAAGTTTCTATAGCAACAAATACATTTGAAGGTAAAAATAATTCTTTTTCTTTTTTTATTTGAAAGTATTTTAAATTGAGATATGACACTGAAATATAGTATTATAAGGTTTTAAGGCCTGGTATTTCGATGGGAGATATTTTCGAAAGTGTAAAATAGTTAGGAGGGGTGGAAAGGTAGGCAAAAAACTGGATATAGAGTTAGACTGTTCAAAATTGGTATGTATAAGTTTTAGGGGACTAGAAGTGGAATGAGGATATTTCCAAAAGTCTAAAATTATCAGAAGAGGCGAAATGGGGAAAAGCAAAGAAATAGAAATTGAGTTAAACTGTTCACAATTGGTATGTATAGGTTTTAGGGCCTACAAATGGAATGATAATGTTTTCCAAAGCGTAAAATTATTAGGAGGGGTTAAAAAGGGAGGCAAAAAAATAGAAATTGAATTAGACCGTTCAAAATTGATATATGTAGGTTTTGGGGGTCTACAAATAAAATGAGGATATTTTTGAAAGTATAAAATTATTAGGAGGGGCAGAAGGGGAGGAAAAAAAAAGAAATTGAGTTAGATTGTTCAAAATTGCTATGTAGAGGTTTTAGGGGTCTACAAGTGGAAAGAGGATATTTTCGAAAGTGTAAAATTATTAGGAGGGGCAGAAAGGGGAGACAAAGAGGGCAAAAAAATAGAAATTGAGTTAGACCGTTGAAAATAGGTATATGTAGGTTTTTGGGGCCTACAAGTGGAATGAGGATATTTTCGACAGTGTAAAATTATAAGGATGGGTGGGAAAGGAGGCAAAAAAAAAAAAAAAAAGAAAGAAAGAAATTGAGTTAGATCATTCGAAATTGGTATATGTAGGTTTTGGGGGTCTACAAGTAGATTAAGAATATTTTTGTAAGTGTAAAATTATTAGGGGGAGCGGGAAGGGTGCCAAAGGGGGCAAAAAACTATATATAGAGTTAAACCATTCAAAATTGCTATATATAGGTTTTTGGGG
Organism: Salticus scenicus; assembly: GCA_963930645.1. Classification (NCBI taxonomy): domain Eukaryota; kingdom Metazoa; phylum Arthropoda; class Arachnida; order Araneae; family Salticidae; genus Salticus; species Salticus scenicus. Next base: position 1,313,109 of record CAWVNO010002384.1, read on the forward strand.
GCCTACAAGTCAAATGAGGATATTTTTGAAAGTGTAAAATTATTAGGAGTGAATACCCTCAATCCCTTAATTCTTGTACCTACATTCATAAAACATTAAAGTTAAAAATTTATTGTGTATTATTCACAGAACTTTTACCCATACCATACTTAAAAACTTATCGATCTTAGTAAAAATTCCAATTAGCATCCCCACATACTCTTCAAATCATTATATTTGAATCTTTTTCATTTATACCTTTTTAAATTATACTGATAACAGACATACAGATCAACTGCTATGAACTTCTTTTCCATATGCTAGGAACTTCAAAATATGTAATTATAATAGAAACTCAATGTCAAACATTAGACTCCATCTACCACATTAGTTAAATAAAGTAATTATTATTTTTAAGCAAGTTCCTTGAATTTGGTATAAAATGTAGCACTTTTACAAATTATATCCAATAGAAAAAAATGTATTCGCTTAATTTGGATAAACATGTGTATTATCTATAAATTGTAATATGCATCACATAAATGCAATGAAAGTTAAGAGAGTGCAATAAAAGAATTGCGCATCACATCACCACTTGAAATATATTTCAAAAGACTAACCAGTATTTTTTTTAACCTAGTATAGAAATGTTAAATCAGATATTTCCATGTTAAATACAAAATAACAAAGAAACAACTTAAATTATTTTTAAGATTATAATTGTCTATGTATTAATCAATCACATTGTTTGTGAAAAACTTTAACATTGAAAATAATCACTTTCAGGGGGGGGGGGGGGAAGAAACTAGGGATGTTGTGGGGAGGGATTAAGTTTTTTTTTTTTTTTTAATTGTCAACATTATGTACTAAAGATAACATTATGCATGAAATCTTTTTCTGACTAAACAGCCATGTCTATTTCTTTTGTTTTTAAAGATTTAGATATAGCATTAAAAAAATGTTTCTCTTAATATCCAGTATGAAATTATAATAGTCCACCACAACAGATTTACTTTGTTACATCTACAAACTGTACATAACCAATGTAATTAGAATTTTCCTCATGAGTTTTTTTTTTTTTTTTTTTTTTTTAATCATGATTAAAATGAAATTACACTTTTCATTAATTAAATTATTAATTTTTAATGAAATATTTCAATCACTAAAATCACTAATTTAAAGTTAAAATTGCAATTTATTGTTTTATACTTTTATGCACTGAACATGTACAGTTCAATGGATTTTATTTTGTACAGTTCCGTGTATTTTTTTCCAGTTTTTTTCCACTTTTGTCCAGTGTCCCGGACTTTTGACAAAAAAGTGGACAAAATAACAACCCTGTGTCAATACGTTTAAAATGAATTGTTGAACTATAGATCTGTGATTTAAAACAAAGTTATCGATTTTTTTTTAATTTTAACGAAAAAAAAAAAAAAAAAAAAAAAAAAAACAGAAAAAAAAACTTTTTTTTTTTTTATTGCGAATAAAATGGACTTTTTTTTTGGATATTTAGTGTTATACTACTTCTCTGATATGGAAATCGTCTGCATTATCATGGAAGATAATTTTTTACTTCCTTCTATATTCAATAGAAGAAAGTATTGGATTCGTAAAAATTTTCGACCTCGGGTTTTTCATGGATTTACACGTTTTGAGAGCTGTAGAACACGATTTGACCATTTTTAGAAAATGTCTGTCTGTCAGTCTGTGTGTGTGTGTGTGTGACAAAATTTTGTGGCAACTGTATCTCAGGAACTACTGCACAGAATTTCATACAAATTGGTATGTAGTTGCACCTTGACATAAATTAGTGCCTATCAACTTTTGATAAAAATTGTCTTACTGGTTGTGTTGCCATCCTGCTTTTTCTAAATTTTAAATATGGTGGTATAGGACAAAATTTTGTATAAATGTGCATAAAGGGAATTATTTTTTAGTAATCATTATGAAATTTACCAGAATTATTTATAATAGAGATAGTCAACTGGGGAAAAATTTTTGTATGTGTAGGAGCCTCGCCTCCCCCCTTGGGAGGGGAAGTCCCCCCTCGAGGGGTGTAAATTTTCATGATGGGTATCTTTCAAAAGAGCTTACCAGTACCTTTAAAACGAATGGTTGAAACATAGACCTGCGATAGTTTAAAATGAAGTTATCGATTTTTTTCATTTTTAACAATTTTTTTTTCTTTTTAATGTAATATTGACGATAAAATTGGCTTTTTTTTTTTCGGTACAGGTCAGTTCGACGCCAACGGTTCGGCGTCAACGTTTCGACGCGGGGTCAGTTCGACGCCAGGTCGTTTCGACGCGGGGTCAGTTCGACGCCATACTTTTTTTTACTACAGGTCGTTTTACTACTTACTTTTTTTTCTACTTTTTATACTACAGGTCGAATTGTGTGTTTCACACCTCACATTATGGAAATTCATAGATGATCTAAGACGTGTTCAAAAAACAATTGATCAATGTTATGAACAATTTGTACGTGGAGATGAACCGCCGCACAAGCGGAATAAGTATCTCCAAGCTGATATGAGAATTAAAGTAATAGTTGAAGATTTTGAAAATCGAGAAATAATGGAATACCTTAAAGGTGTGGCGCATAATTTTGCAATGGATTAGTATAATAACAGTTCAGTGTTGTAATCTTATTTATGTGTAATCTTATTTATTATATTTGTCTGCAATATAACTTCTTTGTAACCAGCATATGTTTATTTACCATTTCTGTATTTTGCCTTTTTGATGCTGTTTTGTGAAATAAATAAATACAAAAAAAACAACCTCCCTCGTGTCCTAGGGCCTTGACATTTGCGAAGGGGCTTCTTACTATTCTGGGACACACACAAAAAAAAAAAAAAAATCTAGAACACTTTCACACATATATTTATTTCAAATATGCATGCAAACAATCGCTAATTCAATAAATAAAAATCAGTCATATTACTTATTTATTTGAATCACGCTTCATATATATAATATATAAAATATATATATTATATCAGGCATATTGCATATTTATTCTAAAAGTAAATAAAAATACGAAAAATAAATATGGCGTCGAACTGACCCCGCGTCGAAACGTACGGCGTCGAACTGCCCCAGCGTCGAAACGTTGGCATCGAACCGTTGGCGTCGAACCGTCGGCGTCGAAACGACCTGCTTCGTTTTTTTTTTTTTTTGGGGGGGGGGGGATATTTAGTGTTATACTACTTCTCTAACATGGAAATCGTCTGCATTATCATGGAAGATAATTTTTTTAAATAATAATTTTAATAAATTATTTTTACTGAGTGAATTTGTATAGGAAAATATAGAAAATATATAAGTCATGTGGTGGCCACAACATACTAGTTTAACTTGTTATGCAAACTTTGTTTCATATATCTTTACATGCGTATTAAGTTTCTCGTACCAAAAAAATTTTAAGTTTCTACTTTGTTATGTCAATTTTATGTCTTCTGATCATATCACAAAAAAAAAAAAAAAAAAAAATTGTGTTTGTTTTCAAATTTGAAATTGAAATTAACAACTGAAAATGCTAATTGTCCCCAGAAATATAAGCACTTTAAATAACCAGCATTTTCCCTCACTATTTTTCAGCAATATGTGTTTTTGTATACAGTATAGGACCCATTATCCGGAACCCGCGGGACCAGAAGAATTCCGGATTTTGGAATTTTCTGGATTTTGGGTCCTTTTCCCATTATTGCTTTCCCTTAATTATAAAACATAACTCAGTAACTAACAGGTACTAATTCACTTCTACTAGCAACTACTTCACACACAAACAAACATTTAAAAAAAAATATTCAAATTATATTCTAGAGCTCTTAAAACATGCAAATAAATCAAAAACTGGAAGTCAAGATTTTTTGCAAATCTGATACTTTCTTCTATTAAATTTAGCAGAAAGTAAAAAAAATAACTATAATGCATATATAATATACAAACATGTACAATACTGCCACTTGCCATGAGCGGCATGGTTGCTTCTTTATCAATGCTGCTAAACATGAATATTGTCTCAATCATAAAAGCAGAATGCTTTAAAAAAAAAAAAAAAAAAAAAAAAAAGGAAAGTTTTAAAGAAAAATCTTAAGTTTCTTTTCGAGAAGTTAAAAATCACCAGAAATCTATCATAAAATAAATCAGATTTTTTTTTTTTTTTTTTTATGTGGCTTGCAGTGAATTCCAGGGTTTCCTGGACCACAAACATCACTGACCATCTAAAAGAAAGAAATTTTGTTTTAATTTCTAAATTTTCTTAATACGCAAGCGAAGTGTGACGTTACTGATCGTCCATTGATGCAAGAAAATGATTTCCTATGTTAATCGCCCATTGGATTTTTTGTAAAAAATTATTAAAAATCGAGTAAAATTATTTCCCGATTTTAATCCCCATATTTCGGTATAGATGATATGTATTAGTTATCGTTTGCATGTGTTAGATTGAGTTATTTTGTTGTCAAATTGACAAAATTTTAATTTTAAATTTCAAAACTCTGTCATCCTTGGCGTTTTTTCTATTTGGCGATTAAAAACGTAATACGAAAATATACATGTCAGATGTATATTTTCGTAATATGTATTGTACGAAATATTGTTTCATATTATTCATTATTCTCTTAATATTCGCCAGATAATTTGGCGATATTTATTTTTTCTGCCAAGGATGACAGATATCAAATCTATTCCGCTGCAACATATGAGTATCTTATATCAGACACTTTTAGACATTTGAAAACAAATTTGACTTCAAATTATGATAGAATATTTATCATTTTCCTTTTAATTAGTATATTAGTTGGATATTTATTGTGTAAATATCTTTTGAAATGAAATGTTTTATATCGAATATGGAAGTGTGCCATTTTTTTTTTCTAGAGTTCTGAAATTTAAAATTCAAATTTTATCAAATTTACAGCAAAAACAACTTAATCTAACGCATGCATACGGTAACTAATACATACCTATACACAAATATAGGGATTAAAACCGGGAAATAATTTTCCTCGATTTTTAATAATTTTTATAAAAAATCCAATGGGTAATTAACATAAGAAAACTTTTTCTTGCATCCACACATAGCCAGTGACGTCATCACTTCGCTTGCGTATACTACCTAATAAAACACACGATAATTCATTTTAGGACGATTTTCTTTTCTTTTACTTTTTTCTTTCTTTTTTTTTTTTAGATATAAAATATTTCTAATCATTAAAGAAAAAAAAAAAATCTGAAATGATTCTGGATTTTGGGTCTTCCGGATTTTGAAATTTCAGATAAAGGGTCCTGCACTGTACTGGATATTTCAATTCATTACACTGACTGAAATATTCAATACTCTACAGTTCAGTGATATTCTAGTATACCATTGATTTGTAGAATATATACCAATTGTTGGCAGTGAATCAACTGGTTTTAGGTAGATTCCTTGTAGGAAATCAATGTATTGCAATGGTCCTCATGGCACAACTTCTGAAAAATTTCTTCATATCTCCACCAATCATGACCGCTAGAACCCAAAACCACCCTCCATTCAAAGGTTTATTTTATATCCTTAACCATGTCTCTGTCAGTACAAATAAAAAAAAAAAAAAAAAAAAAAGCTGTGTACACTCTTGTGTATATCAACAAAAAAATTATAAAATAATAAAAGACAATAAAAAAAGGTGGCGGTTGGGTGGGCAGATGTTTGATTACGGAGGTGGGGTGGTGTTGTAAGGCTGGATGGTTGGGTGGGTTTGTGAAATTAAATTAAAAAAAAAAAAAAAGTAGAAGGCTTGTTGCATTTGCTTTGTATTACTATGCAAACTTTCATTTTCCATTAAAATTTCAGTATTTTCCTTTTTGAGTTGTCAACTATATTTAATGTTCTAATTATACTGTTAAACAACTATATTTAATGTTCTAATTATACTGTTAACACAATGTGATCAATCGGTGAATTTCATTGTGGCTTCGTGGTTTCATTGTTGTTCATCTGCTTTGAAATTTGCATTTTTAAATCCATATGGTTCCTGTTCTGGTTGTGGCAGGCTGGGGGAGTGTTGCCGGCATAAAACTAGTGTAACCCCACAGGCAAGTCACAAGTCTTGCCGCCTGCCTCCTTCTTCCTACCTTGTGTTTCTTAGGTTTTTTTTTTTTTTTTTTTTTCATTAATTTTGATAAGCTTATGGTTTTAAGTTAAGATTTGTTGTTTTACTTTATTGATTCGTTTGTTTTGCAGGCTGTTAATTAATAGATCTGGTTTCTTTACATTAGTGTATTTCATCCACTGATGATTTTTTTTTTATCTTATTGGTCATTGGTGTTTCAGTGATCTTCTATCTGTTGCTTGGCTTCTACTATGCTTAATAGATCATCTTTATTATATATATATATATATATATATATATACATATATAAAACACTTTTTCCCATGTTAAGTTTTGAACACGATAACTGGAGTAATTTTTATTTAAATTTAACAAGCTCGAGATATGTTGTCAGGACAGTAAAAATCTCAGTCGAATTCGTAAATGGGGTACTCAACTTAAAGGGGGTGGAAATACCTTTGCCTGTAAGCTTGCCGAAAAGGGATTTTTCGTAAATATAAAAGTAAATTTATTAGTGATTTTAATAAATATATAACCTGTAATAGTTCATTTAATTCCTAGTAAAGTTTTTTTTTTTTTTTTTTTTTTTTTTTAAGGGGTTAATCAACAAAACTTTTTTTATAAATTTTACGAACCGGAAAGTAAAAAAAGATTGAGAAATGCTGCACGAGAGGATCCTCTAAGTACATTTTCTATGAGCATTCAAAAATCAATTCAAAAAAGTAACAAATGATTGCAAAAGGATGATTTCTAAAGAAATCAATCTAAATGTGATACACCAATCATAAGTAAAAGTAAAATGTATGCTATTTGGTAACCAGTAAATGATCTAATGCAATTTATGATAGTATTAGGTCGTTGCAAAAGTTTGTGCGAATGCGGATCATTTTATTGCCTCCAAAGACGAGAGCTTCTATCGCCGTGGTATACATTTGTTACCCGAAAAATGGGCAAAGGTTGTAGAAAGTAATGTAGAGAATTTTGATTAAAAATTGTCATTTGATTTGATGTATTTTTATGAAATGAAGCAATAAAAAAACGCACGAATTTATGCAAAGACCTAATAGATTGCTAATGGTAAAAATACTATAAAAATTAATAATTAAAAAATACTGGAAAAAATTTATACAACCATCATTGAATATGATAAATACTCTTTTTAAAAATACTCCATTTCTTTCCTAAATAAAAGTTTGACTTTTACAGTAGAGATTAGATATTGAAAATTATGAAATCTATAAAAGTTAAAATCACACCTATTAAGAAGTGCAAAAATGCAAAAGTCGGAAAAGGAAGTAAAAGGTTTAGAAATATGAGAAATGAGGAGAAAATGTGAAAATTAATTTTGAGAAATGCTTAATAATCAAAAAAATTTTGCTCAACGACGATAACTTAATAGTCATGAGTTTCTTACTTTTTAGAATCTCAACAATATACGTAATTTTCATTTTCTTTTATTTATTTTTTAATATAATCTAATAAATGAATATTAAATTTCAAATGTCTAAAAAATTGTAAAATTTTAAATCTCTATAAATTTATATTAAAAAAATAATTAAATTTCTCCCCTACCCTTTATAAAAATTTCTTAATTTTTACAAAATAGAATTTAATACTGTCACAAATACAAATTTAAGAATCTAAATGTGAATAAATGTATTGAAGTATAAATAAAAACACACAAGCTTAAGCACAGAAATATTGGGTAGTAATAATATATTCATAACATTTACATGCCCCCCCCTCCCCCATATTTAATGAAGGAAATATAGGAAGTCACGTGACCACTATACATTTTGTCAAAGAATTGCCAGACTTGAATTTTGTCTAAAGGTTGCTGCAAAACTGAAAATTAAATTATAAAAATATGAATTTCTTCAAAAATTCACCTGGAAAACACAAATTTCTTTGAATACTCATGTAAAGCACAAGCAAATTTCATCATAGGATCGCAAGAAAATTACAAATTTAGTCATATAATCATAAATAAAATGTGAATTTTGTTCAGAGGCTGCAGGAAAATGAAAATTTGTTCAAAGAAGAAAAAAACACAAAATTGCATTTAAAAATCTAACAAAAAATGTGGGGTTTTTTTTTGGTCAAAAGGTTCGTGGAAAATATACATTTTTTCAAACTTTTATGTTAAAAAATAGATATTTTGTTGAGAAATGCAAATTTCGTCGATGAGTCATCGCACAAACGTGAATTCACTGAAAAACAGCATGAAAAATAAATTAATTTCATCTAAGAGCCATTGGGCAAACATTAATTATGTCGAATGGTCAGCATGTATTTGGGAATTACACTAAAAGATAGCATAATATACAAATTTAGTCATAGAATCACATGAAAAGCATATACTGTATCAGTTCCGAAAATGTACATGTCCAAAACAATACCCTTTTCACTAAATTTAGTGTCCTTTAAAAGTCAAGCACCCTCGAATTTTTATTCCTACAATGAGGACATGTATGTAATCACCAGATACCTAAATAAAACATTTTGAAAAGTTTAAATGAATTGTTTGTGCCTTAAGTACACAATACTCTGTGGCAAGTTAATATAAATGTACCTGGCATCAGATAAAAGTATAATGAAAAAATATTGCAATATTCTAAAATATCAGAAAAGGAAAAAAAATAGGACTTTTTTTTTCACTTAAATATTTTTAAACGAGAAGCACAAAAACTTATTAAAAATGTAAAAACCTTACATACTTTCTCGCAGAATGCCTTAGTTAACTTGCGGGAGGGCTCCCCTCCCCCCTTCATCAGAGGCAAAACTGTGGCTGCTTGCTCCTTTCTGACGGCAACTTTGTTTTCGTCTGTTCCAGAAACTTGTCCAGTTACGGTTGATGTCTTGCGCTGGGCTGTTTTCTTGTAATGGCAACGACCCAGCACAAGACATCAAACGTAACTGGACAAGTTTCTGGAACAGACGAAAACAAAGTCGCCGGCAGAAAGGAGCAAGCAGTCACAGTTTTGCCTCTGATGAAGGGGGTGGGGGGACCCTCCCACAAGTTAACTAAGGCGTTCTGGGAGAAAGCATGTAAGGTTTTTGCATTTTTAATAACTTTTTTTTTTCTTTTAAATAATATGAAAGAAAAGAAAAAAAAAATTTCGGAAGTACTGAAATTTTTCCTATTATGTAAAAACTGCCCTGAATAAAATTCAACTAAAATTAGTATGGCATTGCTGAAAGTAAAACTGTATTTTGGTAGGAAAGTTAACCATAAAAAGAAATATTGGTCTGGTTACCTATTTATTCCCACTAACAAAAACATTGGCTTTTAAAATTTTTGAAAACAAGGTAAATATATATATTAAAACCCAATATTTCAGAAGCATCTGAGTTTTAAATTTAAAAAAAAATCACAAACCCTTACATATGGCTTGCCGGGTGAACCCTAAAAATAAAAATGGGAAAAAAGTGTATTAAACATTTCATACAAGGAGACACACATCAAGTGACAAATATATGCCTCCTAGAAAGCACTTATATATAAAAATAAATTTAGATTATCAATTATGCCAATTTATAAAATGCTTACCTGAAGTTCCCAAAATTTTGCAATCTGGTCTAAAAAGTTCAATTTCAATCTTGTTGTTGCCTACAATAAAAAAGAAAACAAAAATTCAGATAAACTAAAAAAAAAAAATCTTCAATTCTAAAAACATTAAAACTGCACAAAATCATTTTAAATTTGCTATTCAAGTATGTATTTTTACTAAATGAAATAACATAACTGGATCAATTATGTAACTGATATAGCTTTCACAAAGAAAATAAATAGTTCATTTTGGCATTTTTTGTCAGCTTAACTTTTTTACAGAACAAAGTTCTTAATTGGGGATATCAAAATTAAAAATTCATTAAAAAATTAAATTATTGACTTGAAAAAATTAGCCAAAAAATTTTACTCGTGAAAGAATCTACATACCAGAGCTCGAAATTAGCAGTCGTTAGTTGTACTTTGCAACTAAATATTTTGTTTTGACGACCACAATTTTATACCTAGTCGTCACTTTGACACCTAACATTCCTTTTGCCCCTTCCTTCAATGTGCAGTTATAATGTGCGATGAAAATAAAGGCACTAGCAGCAAAATAGTAGAATTAAATTCTTAGCTTTCTTGCAAAAATATTAGCACTAGCAAATTTTTAAAATGGAAAAAACTAATTAGATAAAGTATCAGCATTTTAAGTATTTGCAATTTATGTACAACGTTTATACATATTTCTACACTAAGCGACAAAAAAAAAAAAAAAAAAAGCCGCACTGCAGAAAAAATGACTTATACCTTTTTTATTTGTAATAACCTTAAAATTAATGTTTGAAACAAATAAAACTGTCTTGTCTGCCAAAGATATGAAATGATACATATGTACATTTTCGATTTAATAATTCACTTTATTGCACTCTACGAAGTACTTTTTAAAAATCTGCATAAAATTTTCTTTTTGAACATTAATAATAATAATGACCATCTTCTGTCAGGAACAATTCCAGTTAGACTGCTTCAAAACATAGTCTTTTGGTAGCCATTATTTATTTTTATTTTATTTTTATTTTTTTCCTTAGAAATGTTATTTTTTTTTTATTATTATTAATCTGCATAAATGTTACATCATTAGAAAGATCTTTCAAAACTGAACATTTTTTGTGCTTATACTTTTCCCTTAATCTCAATACGTAAAAAGATTTCAACGAAAGTTTATAACTACCATTGCAATTCTAAAATACCCATGGAGGATAAAATTAAAATGTAATGTAAAATTCAATCATAAAAATTATGAGCTAATAGTTATTACTTCATTTTCTTGCAATAATGATAATGTACTTATCTTATGTAAACAAACAGTTGATTGTGACGTCATATTTATCAAATTAGTTAAAATAAATAAGGTTACAAATAAGGTGCCTAAGGTTATTTCGTTACAAATATGGTACCTTATTTGTAATGAAAAATCCAATTTCAAAATTGGACATTTAAATTTATGATTGTTGCCAAAAGAATTTACCAGTTATTGTTATATAGATATTTTAGGGGGGGGGGGGGGGGATAAGATAAAATAATGTTTTTACGCGAAAAATTAAAAAATATTAAATTTGCCCATGCATATAAAATATACTTATTAAAACGAGTTGAAGAAAGAAGCGAAATAAGTACTGAGTTATATTACGATAAATATGATATATAATATGATACGTTATATTAGACCTATCATCCAGGTTAGTAGGTATTTTCATTAAAAGAAATAGTTGGTTCGTTCAGTACAACTTGCAAATTAGTCCCGTCAGGTACAACTTGTATATTGGTCCCGTCAGGTGCAACTTGCACATTAGTCCCCTTTAAATATAGTGTCCAGTGAAGTTGGTAAAGCATTCGTTGATTCACTACCTTGACTGATTTCATATTCCGTCATTTTTGATGGGGTTATATACTAGTAATGTAATAACCACACACTTTGTATTCTATTATGATTTATTATATGAAATAAACAAGTTATATTTTAATATATGAAATAAAACTATTTATTTGTTAGATCTAAGCAATTTTTTATTAAAAATATGTATTCTGCATTGGGTTAATTCCGCCTTTATATGGAATTACTGCTTTAATACACAATGGCATAGTTTTACACAGTGTTTTAATATAAATCTCAGAAATTTCAATGTGCCAAATATCAAAAATAATTTTTTCTAGTTCTGGCAGAGTTATAGGCTGCAAATTTCGAATCCTCTCCCCTCTCCTCCGCCGTTTTATAGACGAAACATTTTCGAGCGGATTGCGATTAGGACTATATCCATGTCTGGTAAAGAAGAAATCTACTATATCCTTTGTGGGATTTAACTTAAAGTGAAAAAAGCAGGGTTGGCAGGTTTTTGATGCATGTCAGTTTTTGACGGTTTAAACCACAGTTTAAACTGTCATGTCAAAAACCCTGTGTCAAAAACTGTCAAAAAGCTCACATTTTACACTTCTTGGTATATTTTAACAATGAAGTAGTCATATTTAGAGAAATAAAATATTGTAATTTTACAAAAGAGTGTTTAATTTATGTCTCTCATGGTTAAAAATAATTCTTAGAAGTCTATTATCTGTTTCCTATGAATGCTAATGATTTCTATTTAAGTACAGAAAATTTATATCTTTACAAAAAACAAAAGATCGAACATAGATATTTGTATAATCAAAGGTAAACTACTTATTGCATTTTAAGTTATAAAAATTTTACAGTATTGTTTTTAAAAAAATAAACTCTGCAAAATATATGCTGATTGATAATTAAAAGGTGGCATAAGTATTTTACTCCAATGAATGAAATTATTGTGCTATTAAATATTGCATCATGTTCTTTCATTTTGAGTGCATGATTAAAAATTTGAGGTATTGTATTGCATAGTTGAACTAAATTTTAATATTACATAACGCAATTTTAAATTAATTATTTTTAATGAAAGGAATGTTGAACGGATCTCTTTCGTTACTACCTTAAGTTACTACCTTAAAGGTATGAAAATCTGCGTTCATATGCATTGAAATATAATATTAAATATTCGAGTGAAGTCACTCCAGATTTTTTAGTGCTAACTCTAGGCTAATTTGGCTGGGTGTTGCACCTGGCAGCTCTTTCAAACACGTTTTTGCACCCAGTGGCTCTTTTAAAAACATATTAGTACCAAGTGGTCTTTCTAATATTTTAAATGTTAGAAGCCTTTAAATACTTTTCTTCCTGATATGTAACCTTCTAGCAATAGTTTTACAGCATTCCTGGAAGATTGGTTGGTTGGTTGAATGCCTTTTTCTGGCGCAAGGTCCAAAGTAGGACATGCTGCGCCAAACAAACAGGTAAAAGAATAAAAAGAGCCTCTGGATGGGTAGTCATTAAAAAGTCACAGGACAAAAAAGAAACAAGACAAGATACAAGATAAAATTAAATATAATAAAAACAGTGTATACAATAAAAAACAGATGTAAAATAGGATGAATTTGTAAACAATAAAAATCAGATCTCAAAGTAAAAACAGATGTAAAATGGGATGAACATTGTAAAGAATAAAATCAAATGTCGAAATAAAAACCAGCCTCTTTCAAAAAATTTGTCACGTGATGATGAGAATTTGCACCTAAAAGGCTTGTCAAATTGGGTGAAGATGAATTAAAATAATGTCGGTACAAATGACGAAGGCAAGGGCTGTCGGTGAGAATATGGCGAATTGTTAGTGCACTAAAATGACATTTTGGACAATCAGGTTGTTGTTCTCCAAGCAATAAGTATTTATGTGTGAGTCTTGAATGCCCAATTCTTAGTCTAGTAATAACGACATCATATTTTCTAGGGGTGAGTGTTGGCCAGATTGAAATTTCAGGTTTTATTTCTTGCAATTTGTTATTGTTTTGGTTATTCCACTCCCTTTGCCAAATATTTTTAAAATAGCTTTTAAGTGTGTGCTTCATGTCATCGTAAGGTACAGGGCAGTTTAAAAGTAGAGAAGCCTGCCTTGCGGCTTTGTCTGCTGCTTCATTGCCTTTGATGCCAACATGACCAGGAACCCAGCAAAACAAGATGTCAAATCCCTTTTTTTGAAGGTCGTTGTAAGTTTTTAAAATTGAAGTGAAAGATGAATTACAAGAGGTAGATGAAAGAGAATCAAGAACACTCTGAGTCTGTATAAATAATGAATTTACGATTTGGATGAGATGAAATAAAATTAAGGGCAACCTCAATAGCTAAAAACTCTGCAGAGAAAATGGAAAAGGAGTTAGGCAATTGATAGCTAAAACAGGTGTTACCAATGACAACACCACAGCCGACTTTATTAGTGGTCTTTGATCCGTCGGTAAAAATCTCGACGTAGTCCTTATAATGGGAGCGATGAGATAAGTAAAGGGACTGAAAAATAGAAGCATCTGTGTTAGATTTGTCAAACCCATTGAACAGATGAAGACAAGAAATAACCTGGAAATTCCAAGGTGTCATGTTTAAAAGAGACCGAGGACGAATTTTGGTATGAATATGAGAGGTGCCAGCAAGAAAGTTCTTAATTCTAATAGCGAAATGTGGGATGCAAGATGGGCGATTCACATAAAGATTATGATCGTTACTATTTAAAAGTGAATGAAGTGGATGGTTAGGATGTGAGATGATGCGAAAGTACAATTCACACGAAAGTCTGTCTTATATCAGTGAGAGAAGGCTCCACACAGTCAGCATATAAACTAAAGACGGGAGTAGTACGGAAGGCTCCTGAACAAATTCTTAGTGCACTATGATGTGTTGTGTCAAGTCTCTTCAGGTAAGAATCGGGTGCTGATCCATAAACATGGCAGGCATAATCAATTTTAGACCGAATAGCAGCTCTATATATTTTCAGGAGAGATGGACGATCGGCACCCCAAGAAGTATTAGAAAGGACTTTTAGAACATTAAGAGCTTTGTCACATTTAATTCTTAAGTGTAAAATATGTGGTTTAAAATTCAATTTACTGTCAAAAATAACACCCAAAAAGCGAGCAGTGTCAACAACCGAAATTGGCCTGTTGTTCATAAGAATTTCTGGGTCAGGATGAAGCCCTCGTTTGCGGCAAAAATGCACACACTGTGTTTTGTCAGTAGAAAATGTAAAACCATTTCTATTTGTCCAGTTGATGATATTCTTGATGGCAAGTTGCAATTGGCGTTCAATGAAACGCATGTCATTCCCCTGGCAAGAAATTTGCAGGTCGTCAACATATAAACTTCCATTTACAGATTGTGGTAATTGTTTTAGAATATCATTTATTTTCAAAGAAAAAAGTGTGACGCTCAGAACACTGCCTTGAGGCACACCCTCCTCCTGGAAATAGAAATCTGAATAAACTGATCCTATTCGAACCCTAAAGCGTCTGACTCTTAAGAAGTTTTGTATGAAAATGGGGAGATTTCCTCGAAAGTCCAGATTAAAAAGATCTTTTAAAACACCATAGCGCCATGTTTTGTCGTAAGCTTTTTCTATATCAAAAAAAATTGACACCAAATGGTTACATCTCACATCAGCTTTGTGAATATTTGTCTCTAATAATAAAATATTGTCAACCGTAGAACGGCCCCATCGAAAACCACTTTGCCATGGAGAAATCAAATTATTTCTTTAGAGAATAAAAACTAATCTAGTATTTACCATTTTTTCAAGTAGTTTACATAGACAGCTTGTAAGAGCAATGGGCCTGTAATTTTTTGGGTCAGTAGCATCTTTGCCTGGCTTAGGAAAAGGAATAACAATAGCATCGTGCCAAGCAACAGGGAATATATTATCAGTCCAGATTCTATTGTAAAGATGAAGGAGATTTTTAAGAGACTGTTTAGATAAATGTTTAATCATAATGTAGGTAACACCATCGGGTCCGGGAGCAGAGTTATGGCAATGTTTCAAACTATTTTTTAATTCATTGTCTGTAAAAGGTCTATTGTAGTCTGGTGAAGAGCGGGAGTGAAAATTGATTGATGATCGTTCAGAATTATGTTTATGAGACAAAGGTTCGGAATATGAATTAGAACTGGAGATGTGAGATAAGGTTTTACTAATGGTGTTTGCAATATTTTTAGTAGAAGTTATAGTTTGGCCATTATCTTTTAAAAATGTAATACTTTGATTAGAATATATTCCCATTGCTTTCTTGACACGATGCCAAAGCTGTTTACTGCTTACATTGGAGGTAATACTGGAAACATATTTTATCCAGGAATTTCTTTGGGAGATTCTGCGGATTCTTCGTGCGGCTGCCCTTGCTTTTTTGAATGCGATATAATTCGCAGTAGTTGGGTACCTCCTAAAAATTCCCCAAGCTTTTTGTTGCTGTCTTTTTGCATTGTTGCATTCATCATTCCACCATGGCTTTGAATGTTTACTGAGACGTCCAGAGGATTTTGGAATAGCAATATCGGCTGCACTTATAATACAATTTGTGACTTCAGTGATTGCTCTGTTGATATCACCCTCTATCATTTCATATGTGATAGTTGCATTTATAGTGAAAGTAGTCCAATTGGCCTTGTCATAAATATAATGTGAATTTCTAGGATGATGATCATTAAAATTATAAAAAGATAAAAATAAAGGAAAATGGTCACTATTATGAAGGTCGTTACTAACAAAGAAATTAAAATATGGATAAAGAATGGGAGAGCAAATGGCCAGGTCTATTGCATGAAAAGTTCTGGTAGGCAGACTCAGATAAAATGAAAAACTTTCCGCGAACACAAAATCTAAAGCAAAATTTTTCTGCAAGGAAAAAAAAAAATTCTCTTTTGACAGTTGAGAACCGAGTTGCCTGTGATACATAAATCTTTCAGATTTTAGAGTCTACTGTAAAACCAAAATAGAAAAAAAAAAGGGGGGGGGGGAAGGAAAAAATATATATATATGCAGTCGAGCGCTGAAAATCCGCCGATCTAAAATCTGCCAACGTCTGAAATCCGCGCAAGTCGGCAGAGATAAACAAAGAAATTCGAAATTCATAAACTATCAAAAAACGAACGCGGGAGAAACTATGACGTCATCGCAAACGTAAAATCAGTCGACAGTTTTATTTTTTTAAACTGTACTTCAATTAATAGCTTTTTATTTTTTTAAACTTTACTTCAATTAATAGCTAAAATCTAAACTTTTATATTCAAAATTAATTCGTAAGAACTGTTTTCCAAATTCAATTAAAAGTGAAATTATTTCGTTTAAATTCAACATGATATCCGGCAATTCCTTTTTTGGACTAATTAATCAAATAGAATAAATTTCAGAACAATCCGTTTTTGTTTTTCGTAGGATCGTGCCGTACCTCAGATTGACGGTCAGCGTGTGTTATTTCTCCCGGTCTTCCTTCACTCTCTGACGGCTTCCCGTGCGCTCCTTTCGCGTTGCCGTCGTTCGCCGCGGACCGCGCGTGGGCGGTGACGTCACGGACTCCATTGGTGCGCCGGTCTGGAGGTTCGCGCGCAAAGACTTTTAAAAAGTGGACACACGCAGTTTGTGATGTAAAAGCCAAAAAAAGTTTGTGGTGTGATAAGTTTCAACCGCAAGACCAGTACATAGCCATACAATTTTTCCACGATAACTGTTAGCAGAAAATTTTCCGTAAAATCAGCAAATTTTTTTCGATTACCGTCCGCGGAAAATTTCCGCAAGTTCAGAAAATTTTCCGCGAACGCCGTTCGCGCGTTCGTGTATATTATGCGGGTCTGCTGGTAGGTTCATGAAAATAAGTATTGTCACCATTATTTAAAATGCATAAGTTATTGTCAGTGATTAAGTCTTCAATGATTTGTCCCCGAGGATTAATATCAGGACTACCCCAAAGTAAATTGTGCCCGTTAAAATCACCAAGAATTAAAAAAGGGGTCGGCAGTTGTGAAATAAGCCTATTGAGGTCACATTGGCGAACAGTCATATTTGGTGGTAAATAAACAGTGCAGATGGTGATAAGTATGTGTATATGGATCTGGACTGCAATAGCCTGGATATTGGTATTTAAAGTGATACTAGAATGTGGAATATTATTAGAAATTAAAAGGGCTACGCCACCTGTAGCTCTGTCAGAATGTGTAAAATCTTTTTTAAAACACTGATAGCCACGGATTTTAACATTATCGTATTGTCTTAAGTATGTTTCTTGGAAGGCAAAGCATATAGGTCGATGATCAGAGATTATTTCTTGTATTTCATCTCGTTTATTTATAAAACTTCGGCAATTCTATGAAATGAGATTGGTCATTATTTTATTTTATTTTATATTAAAACATTCACGTCATCATCCTCTGAAGCGGTAGACATACAATCCTCCCCATCGGAAGGATGAAGGCTGATTAAATCATCTTGCTTTGCACTGTGTTTTATTAGTTTTATTTAAAGCTGGAGTGGGCAATTTTGTTATTTTCTTTTTCTTTATCATGTTGAGACGGGAGGGTGAGTTGGAATGTTTTTTGGAGGCAGAGTTATGAACTCTGTCAGGCAACTTGCTTTTAACAGTTTGTTGAGGTTTATTAAAGTTTGGTGGTTTAGAGGTAGAAGACTGTGAGGAGTTTGAAGCCCGATTTGGGTTGGATTGTAATTTAGGGGGATTGACTATTGTAGTTTCAACTGGAGAGCTAGGTTTAAGAAGACTGTCAGTTTGTGTTGCTATAGACTGATAAGTTTTTTTGTTAACTATGACGGAAGCATACGATTTTCCAACGGTAGGGGTTCTTGATTCAACTATTTTTCTTGCTTCGGGATACGATATGTTTTGTTTCGTTTTAGTTGTTTGTATCTCCTTTTCCATTTTCCATTTTTCACACGATTTTGAATAGGATGGGTGATCCTTTTTGCAATTCACACAACAGATTGTGGCTTTGCAATTTTCGCTATCATGGCCAATAGCACTGCAGCGGGCACATGTTAATTTTCCTCGGCATGAATTTTTAGAGTGGCCAAAACGTTGGCAATTGAAACAGCGTAGAAGATTTGGAATGTATTGTCTTATGGGGCATTCAAGGTAACCAGCTTTTATGGAGCGTGGTAATTTAGGGGAGTCTATTGTTAAAATAATGTGTTTTGTTGGAATAGGCTTATTGTCACGGAAAATAGAAATACGTTTGACAGCAATAACTCTTTGGTCTTTAAGGTTTTCTAAAATTTCGGATTCGGGGACAAATTGGAGATCAGATTCTGAGATGACGCCGCGGCAAATATTTAATGTTCTATGTGGACTAACGGTAACTGGTATGTTTGCAAATTGAGTACATTTCTTAAGGTTGTTTGCTTGTTTCTCATTTTCTACTTCAATCAATAATTCGCCTGTTCTAAGTTTCTTTACTGACTTCGGATCACCCATAATCGACTGCAGTGCTTTCTGTACCAAAAAAGGAGAAGTGTGTGAGAAGTCTCCTTCTTTCCTTTTCACCACGAAAAATCTAGCATCACTGTTTACAAATACATTACCATACATATCCATAATTGTAGCCATAATTAGAGAGAGAAGGAAAAAGGGGTGAGTGTTTCTTCCAACACACAAACGCAAAGGGTTTTCAAGAATCCTTTTTGGGACACCCATAACCACTCACCAGCTACCAGGTCGCCGACCCAGTTCAGGCACCACATGTGGCAGTCGTGTTAGTCCGGTGTTTCTCGTTCCATTAGTCACCGTTGTCTCACCTTCACCAAGGGCACCAGTCTCCCAGTGTGATCCCAAGGCTAGACTGCCGTGACACCATCACCAAAATCATTGCCCCAATAGCCAGCGCCACATCAACACCTGACTTAACTTGGTTAATGGATTATTAGTTAGTATATTTATTTTTTGTTGCCTTTTATTTATTTTTATTATTTTTATTTTTATTATTTTTTTTTTTACAGTTTTTCTATTTTTTTAATAACAACCAACACAGAAAAAGAAGGGGTGAGTCAGAACACGACAAAAGTATATTAGGATAACAAGGTGAGTGGTATAATTTTTTTTTTTTTTTTTTTTTGGGTTTTTTTTTTTTTTTTTTTTTTTTTTGAACAACAAAACAATGGACCAAGGACTTATTGGCAATGAAAAATAAAAGACAATCCAAAAGAAACAAACAAACAAACAAAGCAAAAAAAAAAAAATCAGACCAAGAACTTATTGGCAGTGGAAAAAAAGATGAACAACCCAAAAGTGGAATAAAATAAAATTAAATTAAAAATAAATAAATAAATAAAAATAAATAAAGGAAAAAAACGAGAAGAAAAAAAAAAGAAGAAGAAGAAGAAAGATCACTCGGGCCCGGGGTGCGTGACTCCCCCTGAATACCTGAAGAAGGTACCCCCCTGGGGGGCATTCCTGGAAGAACAAATGCATATAGCCTACATATATGCAGGTAAAATTAGTAATTTACTTTTGTCACATGCAAAAAATCACAACACAGAAGACTGCAAATTATGCAAATAATACCCTTTTTAAAAATAGTTTGCCCTTTTTATTGAATTCCCCCTGGGGGTTCTTTTATTCTAGAGTCAGCATTATTTTTTGTTTTTTAAATATTATGTTTGAATGCTAAAAATTTTCATTGAAATTTCTGCACTTAACATAATTTTAAAAATTAACCTACCATTGAATTCACAAAGTAATAACCTAATAATACATTTAATATATTTTTTAAACCATAATAATGCTAAAGCAAAGAGGAAAAAATAAATAATAATAATTAGCAGGAAAAATTTAAAAATTTTAAACAATTTTTAATTTTGATTTTTTTTTTATTCAATTAGTTTTAAAGAATTTTTAATATACTTAATTGTATTATTATAATTTACCACCTATATATGCAAATTTTTATAGCTTTAAGACAATTTACGAAAAAGATTTATAATGTTCACTCTTTCCCTAAGATGATGCATTGATATGTTTCCTAACATTTCATTTTTTTTCTAGAAAAATATTATATATACAAATAATGAATGTTAATTTATGTACTTAGTACATTGCAACTTAAAAATATGCATAAAATCATTTAACATTATACTTTAGATATTTCACATATGGCTTTCGACAGTTTAAACCTGTTTTTGACACGTCACGTCAAAAACCAGTTTTTGACGTCAAAAAACCAACCCTGGAAAAAAGGTATGATTACTTACAGAATTAAATGTTCTCATGTAAATGTATAGCAAATTTTGACAATTTGAAGTGAATAAACTTACCACAGACACCGTGTAGTAAGGTGCATTATCATCTTGAAATGCAATTTACAGAAATGTCCAAGATACCTCCAAAATAGTCGGTCAGGCACCACTTTAATGAAGATTGTGTTTTATTTCAAGTTGATCCCTTGAGCATAAAAATTTGCCTGACTGTTAGAAAAGTTATGCACCTCCATACCATAATGTACGGAAAATGTGTCACTGTTTTAAAAGTGCAATTTTCATTATGTCGGTCATATTTTCGTTGTCAGATCTGCCTGTTCTCTTTAGCTTGAAATAAGTTAAATTTGACTCATCAAATAGAACCAGTTCAGCCCAATAATTAACTAATCATTTTTTTAATTTTTTTAGCCATCTGAGGTCTTGCTTTTTTAATTCTCTTCACTAAAAATGGAATTTTTTCAAAATTTCTGTCATTTAAACCTGCTTTGTTTAATAGTTGCTGTCCTGTAGTTAAAGAAATTATGCTGCTAAACACCTTTTCTGAATCTCTTTTATGTTCTAAATGTAATAAAAACTGATTTTATAAGCAATGGCTTTTTAACTTACAATCATCTCGCTTGGATGGCTGCTTAACCCTTTCAGGGGCACTAGGTAAAAATGATTGAATTTCCTTTTAAATATATATACATCATAAAGTAAACATCCCCTCCAAGTCATATTTGATGAAGAAAAAAATTCAGCATGTGGGGATTTTTTTGTGGGTGGTGGCTAGACGTTCTAGCCACTGCGCACATACATCATGTACCTTAATTTTCGTATGGAAATAAATATTTATATATTTAAGGAATAAAAATTGAAACTATGCCTTGAAAATGTAATTATAATAATACAATGTAACAATAATTAATTATTACTTAAATTATAATGCTTCTTTATCCTTTTTTAATGATTTATTATATATATATATACACACATATATGGGCTGTTTAAAATTTGTTTAGAAACCTCTATGCATTAGTAATAAGAAAAAATTATTCATTATTTAAGGAATAAAAATTATAGTTATTCAATTACATTGTAAGTGCAATAAATTTTGAAATTGATTCAGTACATAAACTAAAAGACATAATTTCTTACCTTCATATTGTAATGAAATATTCAATTCACAAATTGCATACACAGAAATATGAAAACTTTAAAAATATTAATGTTCTTTAAAATTTGTTTGTTCCTGATCCAGATACTGCAGAATCATCATCTGAGGGTAGCTCTTCAAACAGAGCAATAGCTTCATCCAAGCCTTTCCTAGGCATTATTGTGATAAAAATTAAGATATATACATTTAATTTAAGATTATTTAGAGAAATTAACTAAATTTAAAAGCTGTGGAAATAAAAATTTATTTTTAAAAATCACGATATAAGAGCAATAGAAAAAAAGCAGCCTCTTTCTATACTGTAAACAGAAATACTGAATAGCTTTTTTGTAAGAACCCTCCCACGCTTGTTTACATCTGTATTTACATTCTGCTATCCCTTACTGTTTATATTTATCACAGTTCACTAACCCGAAAAGACCCTCTTTGTTTATCTCAAAGGAAAAGAAATTGAGATTCTTTTCCCCAGCAGAACCTGTCTTATGGTATCTCCCCTGAGATATGTGCGCGGTGGCTAGAGGATCTATCCACCTAAAAGATGCTCCTAAAAATCAAACTAAAATTAATGATCTAAGATAATATGTAAATCTGTTGTATTTAAAAGGTGCATTACAGTATATTTACACTACCAAATACTTTTGAATAAAAAATAATTTTTCATAAAAATATATAAAAGAAACTTCAAAATTTTTCCCCGCAACTTGTTCATTTAAAAAAGTCATAGGCACATCCTGCTTAAAGTTACTGTAGTGCTGCCATCTCTATTCCAATTTTAGAAGTACGCATTAACTTTTCATAAAAGTGGATAGAAAAAGTAGCCACTGCACACCTAGAGAAAAATTTCTAAAGTAGGTGGATAGACCCTCTAGCCACCGCCCCTGAAAGGGTTAAAACCAAATTTTCAGTTTAAGGAGGTGAACTCTGTGACTGATGTGTAGCCAGAGATCTGGCAAATCATTCTAGATGTAGTCAATAGCCATTCAGCAGATGTAGCCAGAGATTAATCATTAATGCCCAAACAGCTGCTTATGGTAATAAAATGTAAAGGTAAGATGACAAAATACTGACTACATGTCATAGTCACAATAAACCATTTGAATTATAAAATTTTGACTTAAATGTACATTTTATTGGCCTTGTAAAGATTTCTGTATCTGGCTACTTTTAGATTGATCTGTCAGATCTCTGACGACATCAACCACAGAATTCTTCCTTACTCTAGACTCTAGCAGAGTCAAGGCACGGGATTTCTCTTCCATTTTAAGCTTCTTCTGACCCATTGTGTGGAGTGGGAATACTGATGTATGTTCTCAAACTTTTAACAGATGAACAAAATCATGGCCAGAGGGAGCGAAGAGCGTACAACCTTACTCTAAAAGTCCTGAGTGTTGGTAGGGTCAGGAAAGGTCATCTGTGTCCAACTAACACTGTGTGTCATCATTAGGCTTCGCTATATTTTCATGGCAGGAACAGCAAATGACATGTAAAGTTTTGTTTTGTTTTTTTCCTGCACAAGTGTAAAGATTTTTTTTTTTTTTTTTTTTTTTTTTTTTTTACTGCCGTTGTAACTTTTTGAATATCTTTTGCCATGTATAAGGCTTCATTTTCATATGTGGTTCTATGTTCATTAATTTTTGTCTTCCTTCCTGATGTTTGATCATTGTAATGATGAATTATCATTATACATACACACACATACACATACACATATATATAGAAATTTTAAAAAGTTATATCTGTAAACGAAAGCATTTTAATGTACAGCATGAAGAAAAAAAAAATGAAATACATTGCTGGATCTGTAAACTTTATTTGGACAAAACTTCAGATTTATCTATAATAGTTTAAATATGCAGTGATAGGATTACAATGCATTCATATCATAACAACATTCAAACCAGAATACATAGGCAATAAATAAAATTTAAATTATAATGAGGCACTTTACACATAATTAAATATAAAAACCTTTAAATGTACCTCTTGTTACGTCGTTAATATTTTCAACTGGGTGCCCAGATCTTTTCAAAAGATCTTCATCTGTGCCGGATCTCTTAGAGTTGTGGTCTTTTATAGATTCCATAAGTTGATTCCACATCCGGTTAGGAGGCATTGCGTGACTGTCATTGCACACATCCGTCGTCGTTGCGATTAGCCATAGAAATCGCAACAACTAAACTCTAATGAAATATTCATCAAAAACCTCCGCAATACGAATATCAATAACCATGACTCTTTAGTTAGCTTTGACGTGAAGGATCTTTACCCATCAATAGACATTCCAGAAATCACCAACTACATCAACCAAAAAATCACCGACATTTATGGGAATAATAAAATCAGCGAAACTCTTATCCGCACAAACAACTTTCTCCTTAGTGAATCATATTTCTCATTTGACCAAAACATCTATAAACAGACTCAGGGAGTGCCTATGGGCTCCCCAATTTCACGAGTAATCGCCGAAATAAAAATGCGACTATTTGAACTAAAAGCTGAAGAAATCATTAATAAGTGTAAATTCTGGAACCGCTACGTTGACGACATATTTACAGTCATCCCCGCTGACACTAATCCCAACCAACTTTTTGAAACTCTAAATAGTCTAGACAATAAAATAAAATTCACTATAGAAATCGAAACCAATAACACCCTCAATTTCCTTGATGTTAGCGTTATTAAAAATTTAAACAACTCTTTCGAAACTACCGTATATAGAAAACCTACAGCTAGCAATGAAATTATTAATGCAAAATGTAATGTTCTTATAAACATGCCGCACTTCATTCATACATAAATCGCGCCATTCTCATTTGTTCTAACAATACCCTTTTAAAAGAAGAAATTAAATTTATTAAAACCATCGCGAAAAAAGCCGGTTATAGTGGAAACCTCATCGACAAACTTTACAAAAAACGCCAAAAAACTCTAAATGCCATCAACAATGCTCAAAACTCAAAACCTAATTATACAACCTCTATCCCATATTGTAACGGTGCCGCGTTAAATATAAAAAATGAAGCTAAAAAACTCAACATCAATATTCCTATAAAACCAAATAAAAACATATTTCAAAGACTCCGTAACGAGAAAGATTTAATTAACCCTAAAAACTCCTCAGGCATTTACAAAATTGATTTTAAATTTGAAAATGAAAACAAAGGATGCTATATTGGAATGACTAAGAGATACATCAACGATCGTGAAAAAGAGCACTTCGCCGACATTAAATACAATAGATCCAATACTGCCCTCTCCATAGCCCATAAAAATAACCCCATTAATTTTAATACTGCTAAAACTTGTAAAATAGCTCCATATAATAACCACTACTATGCCCTTAAAAGAGAAGCCATAGAGATAATTACTAACCACTCTTCTATTAACGATCGCGAACATAGCATAATTCCCCCTATCTGGCAACAAGCAATTAAAAGAAACACCACTGCTGAAGTGAAGAGAACCGAAGATCCCAAGACGAAGAACGATGTAAACAGAGAGGATGAAACCACTAGAAAGCACTGATGATGAGCGCGAGTGCGCTCGAAATATATTTGAAATTTTAAAGTAAGTGCTACTATAAAAGGATAATTTGTTAGGTATAAAGTTAAAAAATTTAAAACTTCATTTACAAATTTGGTAACCTTCAAATTTGGGTGCTCTGAGCCTGTGACTCATATCTTAATCTAGTCTTGAGGGTTTTGTGTTTTATGGGGTATGAAGTTCTTTGGCAGCAACTGGCTACACTTAGGTTCAAGCCAGGCATAGAAATTTAGTGCTCTGAAAAGATGACCTAGGTTATGATTTAGTGATCGAAAAAATATAAAAGGTATACAAAGAATACATTACATACAAGTTCACCTTTTATGCTAATACAATCAATGTTTTCTTGTTAAAACAGCACAAACTCTCAAACCAAATTTGTAAATGAAGTTTTAAATTTTTTAACTTAACTTTATACTTAACAAATTATCCTTATTTAAAATTTCAAATATATTATAGATTTTATGCAAGATAAATACAAACTCTTTACGTTTCTTATTTATTAATACTTATTCCTGCAAATGTAGAAAAGTTCAATTTTATTTATTATTTGAAACTCAAATATTGTAAATTATACAAGGCAGGTTTTAAATAACTTAAACTTACAGTAAAATTGTGTCTAAGAATTGGCGTTGAAAGATTAAGAAAGTAAGCAATTGCTATCAACAGAAAACATGCATAATAATTGTTTCAGATTGAAATATATTATAATTACTTTATAATTATTAAAACATTTGTTTTATTATTATTATTTATGTTAATAAAAAAATAAAGAGGTTTATAATAAATACTTTAGGCAACATATTTGCTGTCTGTGGTCTTATTTTTAACATTTTTTGAAGATTTGCAACAGCTGAATTGTCACTTTGTTGCCATGCTGGAGTGAACCTTAAGCCACACAGTTTCTAAATGGGGTGTTAGGATATGGCTTTGTAGAGTAAGGATTGAGATAGTTATTACAGGAAATGACACTGTAATGTGTCAGCATAGAACAAAAGTTTTGTGAGGTTCTCTTTGAGCTGTTTAATGATGATCCTGCCTGTATTCCCAATCCCAATTCAGTCTTGCTCCAGTGACATTCCAACTGTTACAGCACAAGAAAAGTTTTCTGATCCAGTGTCAGTAATAATACACAGGCTAGGTTGTGACAGAATATCTGCTCTCAGATAAGATTTCTTGAACACTGGTACACAGGAACTGGCTTCGTGATCAGACATATGTTTTAATTTATGGTGAGAAGAAGATGAGAATGTTGTGTTCAAATGAGTAAACATTTCCAGCCAATTATGTTTTGTGTAATCCTTTACTTCTATTAAAAAGTTTAATTTCTGGAAGAACCAGTTTTATTTATTTATATTTTTTCAAACAATGCAGTTAAAAGAAGAAAATTAATAATTTATTTTTTGCTATACAAACCAATTATGCAATTTTATTAGTTATTATTGGAATCAACAGCCTAAGCTTTTTAACAGACTTTATTTTTCTCTTAGATTAAATTTGAAACACTCTAATTGATGCATAACAATTTAATTCTATTTACATCATTGAAAATATCTATTAACTATAAAGTTTATCAAGATATATACACAGAAAAAAATTAACTATATATGCATTATGGGTGGGGAAGCACCACATAAAATTTGTGCCCAGGGCTTCCAAAAGTCATAGTTGGGGGCCTTAAACCCAGAGCATGGGAGCAGCATAAACAGTTCTGTAGCAATAACCTACTGAAAGCAATGATGCCCCCCTGTGGCAGAATTTAGGTGACACGACGACATTGTTGCAGAAAAGAATTGTCACTTGCAGAAAGATTTGCTCATAAAAATTTAAAAGATTCCTAGATTATAGTATCAAATGGAAACTTGTGTCTTATATCTTAGAATTCTTTTACAATCTATTAACAATATTGTCATCTTTATAAATATATGTACATATTATGCGTAAAATAAAAAATATGCTATTATTAAATAACATGGTTTTGCAGAGAAGGTTTGCATAATTGAGCTTTGTTGCAGAAAGCACAAAAAGATTCTGTTACAGGTATGATGCCCAGAAACCAATGTATTGGCAGAACTTTTCTATAAAGTCAAGTAGAGTATTAGAGAGAAATTTATGTGAACGGCACTTTGGGATAGACTACCTACCCAAGAATGACATTCTTGCCTAAAGTACTGTTTTCACATCATGGATCATGCATTCCACTAAATGAAAAAATGTATTTGCTAGATAACATTTTGCCAGTAACAACAATGTACAGTATAGATGCCATAGCCTAATTATACTCTTGAGTGATAAATTTCTTTGATATAAAAGTTAAGTCTCTAAATGCCAAGAGTTTTCATTCTGATAGTTCATATTAAAAGAGTGCTATATTTATTTCAATAAATTTCACAAAGTATAATAGTTTTATATCTTCATACAGTCTTTAGGAAACTTACTTTTTTGATGAAACACATATAAGAAAATTAATTTGTCTATACATATACACACACATCTGTAGAAACAGAAACAAATGCCTTATATTTGCATTATGGATATTAAACAGTGAAATATTGAGAATATATGCCATAACAATTTTTGATAAGTTGAAAGCAATGTGCATACTGGGTATGAAAATGAATTACAGATTGGCTACTAAATACTGTTACAAATATTGAGTCATTTTATTTCACAGATATATAATAGAAAATGAAAATTCCACTACTAGGATAAAAAGCATAAATGACAGTCTACCTTGAAATGATTTTATTCAAATCAGCCATCATCCTTATTGATTATTAAAAGTTGCGCCACTGTCCTACTGTTGCACGAATCACTTTTAGAGGTAATTTGTCCCATTCTCGCATTATGGAAGCTTTAAGTGAGTCCAAACTCCTATGTTGTTTAGCAGTCACTTTGGCCTCTAAAATACCACAGATGCAATAATCTAATGGATTAAGATCTGCTGATGAAGGTGGCCAATCTTCTTGCTTGATAAATCTGGAACAGTTGACATGAAGCCAATCTTGTGTTGAATTTGCTCTGTATGAAGGTGCAGAGTCTTGTTAAAATATCCAGTTCTTTTTAGGATATAATCTGTCAGCATATGGCAACAAATGTGTTGCCAATATGTCCTGTTTGTAAAACTCAGCATTGATTTTGATCCCTTTATCAATGAATTTCAGAGACAATTTTCCATTGTTTGAGACTGCTTCCCAAATCCTAACAGAAACTTTTTGAAAACTTTTGAAAGAATTTGACTGTTCAAAGAGTTTCAGGTATATCCTCAAAAGTTGCTGAATATATGACATCATTTTTGGCATTATAAAATTGTTCAGTGCAAAATAGTTTCTCATCAGAAAATATTATTCTGTCAATGCTCTTTTTACCATGCCATCTAAGCAATTTCTTGCATCTTTGTAACCTTTTTATTCTTTGTGATTTAGTGAAACCTTGAACTTTTCTTTTGCGATAAGGACGAAATCCCAGGTCTTCATTTAGGTTAAACTTGCATAGTTCTATGACTCACATTCTCTTCTGTAGCCATTTTAGGATTTCTTCGTATCTTTCACAAATTCTTTTTATGTGCTCTTTTGTGCGATAAGAGCATGGACATACAGGTCAAGGTGTATTTTTACAGCTATTAGTCTCCAATAATCGATTTATTGGCCTATATATAAATACCCTATTAAAACCAAGACATTTTAATTGTTTAAAGATTTCACCTGCAGAAAATTCACGATCAAAAAGCTGTTTAACCATTATCCTTTTAGCCTCCATCTGTAAGAAATCTAAAACTTTTTCCTTTAAAAAAAAATCATCTGCGCTAAAAGAAGGTTGCTAATCATAGAAAAAATAGGATAAATTGTTTCAACAAATGATCAAAATTAAATCTGAATTTTTAAAGTGTTACAGTATTTAATAGCCACCTTGTAAATCTACATAATATAAATATGTAGTATGTACAACAACATATAGGGGGGGAAAAAATCATTAAAATATAAATGTCTTGCATTTATTCATTGAATAGAAATACACATAATTTATAATTGTTTGCTATAAAATTGAGAAAATGCATAACTCATTATATTAAAAAGAATTTGGTACCTTACATTACTTCGTTTCATGGCAAAAAAGCTTTTTTCGAAGGGGATCCCCCTCTTCAGCAGTGCCGTCTGCACTCCGTGGATGGCAGTCACTGTCACGTTGATCTTCTCTTTTATTGACGAGTAGGTGCCGCCAGATTTCATTTACCTCCGCCGATTCGTGGTCGTTAATGACGTCAGGGTTATGCGCTATCTCGATGCTCTCTCTTAGGTACGCATAGGTGGGATTATTGTAATTAGCTAGTTTTCTTACATTTTCAAATTCGATTAAAGAGAAGATCAACGTGACAGTGACTGCCATCCACGGAGTGCAGACGGCACTGCTGAAGAGGGGGATCCCCTTCGAAAAAAGCTTTTCTGCCATGAAACGAAGTAATGTAATTAACGACCACGAATCGGCGGAGGTAAATGAAATCTGGCGGCACCTACTCGTCAATAAAAGAGAAGATCAACGTGACAGTGACTGCCATCCACGGAGTGCAGACGGCACTGCTGAAGAGGGGGATCCCCTTCGAAAAAAGCTTTTCTGCCATGAAACGAAGTAATGTAAGGTACCAAATTCTTTTTAATATATTTAACTTCGTTAAAAGTATAAGTTATCATGCATAACTCATTGTTTTTCATAGTAAAACAAAACTCTATAAAATTATTCAATAGATTTATTCTAAGACTGCACAAAATAAAAGTTTTCACATAAATGCATATTATTTTGTGTAAATAAAAAACACTTATAAAATGAAAAAAAAAAAAAAGATAGAATTAAAAAGAAAAATACCTCAAGTTCATTTAACCTTTGCATACGAGGAGTGAATCTGAAATTGTCTACATCTACAGCGAATGGTGGTTGCCATTCCTGAAAAATATATTTTACATTAATTCATTTTATTTAAATCACTAATTGTTAATTTTTTGACAAATTGTAAAAACTTGAAAATGCAAAAATGTTTACAAATATTTGATACACCTGTACTTTACTGTTATATTAGAATCAGACTTGTTACCAAATGTTTTGCTTAATTTACCAAGAAGTTTACATAAGAAATTGCCATATTTCTTTACAGATTAACGTTCAGCAATTTAGTGATATATTTTAAGCTATTATTATGCTACATGTTTAACCATGCATACTGTAAGATGTAATGAAATATAGCCATGCATAATTTAGTAAAAAAAAAAAAAAAAAAAAAAAAATGGCAGAAAGAATAGATAGATTAACAAAGTTTTATTTAAATGTTATACAAGAAATAATTCCTTTGAATATTTTTAATTATTAAAGTGAGGGTAAAAAGTATTGTACTCAAGATAATCAACATAAAGAAATGGGCAATAGGTATATTTAGATAACAAATGTATAAAAATTGTTTGAAAACTCCATGGAAATAGTACTGTATATGCTGTACTAGTGACAAGAGATGGGAATGGTCCGAAAACAACCGGAAATTTTGGGGAAAAAAAGTTTTTTTTCTGAAGGGGTTTATTTCCGCCCGGAAAAATTGAAAATTTCGAAATTTCTAGCATAAAATAACGTATTCAGAAATTTATAATATTTATTTTCCAATGCTTTTTTTTCTTGAAATATCTTTTCATGTTCAGCATCGCACATGAAAACACTGATTCTGATAATGTTCGTATTTAAAAAATTAAGTTTTAACCATATAATCAAATGGTAATTCTGAAATATTTAAGTATTATAATGACCTCCCTCCCATCATATACATTTTAAATAACTGATTTTTTTCAAGTTCTTTTATACTTCAGTCTTTTATCTTGAATATATATCCCTAGACTTATCTAACTATAGTATTTAAATGTGTGGTATACATACACACATATATATATATATAAATTAGGGATGAAACGGATATCCGGTAACTATCCGGTATCCGGCTGAGTTTTAAATATCCGGCGGGGTACCGGATATCAGCGCACCGGATACGGATATCCGACAATTTCAAGCCGGATATCCGACGGTTATCCGAAAGAGAAAATTCAAGCTTAAACTCCCATCAGATGAAAATTTTGCGACAATTTTTTAATTTTTTTTAGATCAGTTGTAGCTTGTAAAGGATTTTTTTTTTTTTTTTTTTTTAAGTTGGCTTCTGCGAAAATCGATTTTGGACTCATTAGCAAACAAATTTAGCCAAAAGTAGCTTCAGGTCTAAGAAATATAGAAGCCCTATTTTAATTTTGTACAGAGTTAGCTAGGTTTTTTTTCCAGAGTGATCTATAACATTCCCCCTAATCTTCCCCATAACAATAAAAAGAGCTGTTCATTGTTGTTCATGAACAAATGATATTTATTCTCTGCAGTTGCAGTGTATATATAACTTTGTTTTCATGTCTTTTGCTAATATGTTGTTAGATTGTTTAGTAATTTTGTTAGTCTTGGATGTTAAAGTTGTTAGATTGTTTCGAGAATGAGTCAAATAATGTGCATTTATTGACTAGAACCTGTTTATTTACAATCCAGTTTTCCATACACAATAAAGCTGTTGTTTTTGTGACCATATATTTATACTAGCAGAAACCCGGCATTACTTGCGCCATCTATCTATTCGATTTGGATTTTTTAAAAAACCCTCCTATTTATATAAATTTGCATTTTTAATGGAATATCTTACTAAAGCACCTAAATTTAGAATTCCCCGTTGCATTGCATAGATATATCCCAAAAAATTTAAATTGCTTCAAATAAAAGTACATATTTAAATTTTCAGAAACTCTGTACTTTACTTTCATATTGTTCATAAGGAAAAAAAAAAAAAAAAAATCAGTTATTTAAAGTTTTTGATTTTGTGCTGCAGAAAAACTTCACTTACTTAAAGAATTTTTATAACTAATGCAAAATTTTCTTTATCTGTACAGAATATAAAAATATAAAATAAGTAAAAAGTATAAATTCATTTTGAATTATTACTTTCTTCTATATTAAATAGAAGGAAGTATTGGATTTGTGAAAATTTTCAACTTCCAGTTTTCGGTGGATTTATGCATTTTGAGGGAACCAAAACACAATATAACCCTTTTTGGAAAATGTCTGTCTGACAAAAATTTTGTGCAGTTCAAGAGTTAATGCACAGAATTTCATATAAATTTATATATAGTTGCATCTTACCAAAAAAAAAAAAAAAAGCCCATCAACTTTTGGTGCAAATCACTCAACAGATGGCACTGCTATACTGTGATTTCTCCCATTTAAAGGAAGACAATATCTCAGCTTATACTTTGTATAATTAAAAAAAGTAAACTAAGTGCGTCACAGGGAGGGCTATTATGAAACATGTTCATTCAATTTCTGTGCATAACGGCCAATAGGTGATGCTGCTATGCTGCAATTTTCCCGTGAATGGGGAAGTTATATCTCAGATTCATTCGTGTATAATTGCTAAAAATTTAGTATGGGAAAGGGTCATTTTTATAAAACATCATGTTGATTCAATTTTGGTGCATATTGGTCGATAGGTGGCTATATTATGTTGCAATTTACTCTGTGAATAGGAAGGCTAAATCTCAACATCTATAAAATTTAAGAGATAAACAAGATAAAAATAATATGAGAATAAAAGTTGGCTTAATTTGGGTGTATATCGACCAATAGGTGGTGCAGCTGTTCCTCACCTTCTGTAATTCTCCGCATGGCTACATCTGAAATTTTTTTGATTAAAATTGCACTAAACTCAATATCTAAAATCTTTATTGTAAGCAGCTATGATTATGTTTCTTCTGCATGTTAAACAGCATGTAGCGTTGTTATATAGAGAGATATAGAAGAAAGTTTTGTGATGGCCATAACATACTAGTTTGAAGCTTTTAGTTTATTTATTTATTTTTTCTTCTTTCTTTTATGTTTTCTTATAAATGTCTCAAAAGAAAGTATTGGATTTATAAAAATTTTCAACTTCTGGTTTTTGATGGATTTACACATTTTAAGAAGTCCAGAACCTGGTTTGACCAATTTTTTAAAAATGTCTGAGTGTGTGTGACAAAAATTCTGTTCAACTGTACCTCTACTGCGTACTACAATTACATATAAATTTATGTGTAGTTGCACCATGGCATAAATCAGTGCCTACTAACTTTTGATGCAAATGGCTCAACAGGTGGTGCTGCCATACGGCGATTTCTGCAACTTAGAGGAAGGCTATATCTCAGAAACTACTGCACAGAATTTCATATAAATATATATGTACATGTAACTTGGCATATATTAGTGCCTATCAAATTTTGGTGCCAATCGCTCTACAGGTGGTGCTGTTATACAGTGCTTTCTGCAATTTAGGGAAGGCTATATTTTAGGTTCTATTTCATGTAACTACACAAAACTTCATGTTGGAAAGGCATTATGAGAAATTATGCTGGTTCCGTTTGGGTGCATGTTGGCCAGTAGGTGGCTCTGCAATACAGAAATTTCCCCCCAAAAGGGGAAGACTATATCTCTTATTCTATTGTGTATAATTGCTTAGAACTTGGTATGTGAGAGAACCAGCCATTGTGAAACACTATTGCGATTTATTTTAGGTGTATATCGGCCAACAGGTGGCAATACTGCACTACAATTTACCCAACGAATAGGCTAAGTTAATCCCAACTTCTATGACAGATGTGCATGAAACTTAATATATAAGCCAACCATTATGAAAGCAAAAGTTGACCTTATTTATGTGTATATCAGCCGACAGGTGGAGCTTCTATTATGATTTTTCACAAGCGTATATCTCAGCATCTGTTGATTAAAATTGCATAAACTCCTTTTGTAAAATATTTATTGTGAGAAGCTATGGTTAAATTTTTATGCGATTTTAAACCGTAAGTGGCGCTGTTATATAGAATTATGTAGAAGGAAGTTTTGTGATGGCCACAACATATTAGTTTTCATGTGAAAATAACCCTTCAACTGTGATTATATTAGTAAAATATTTTATTTCATATTTTTAATAATAGTATTGTAAAAAATATGTAAATAATAAGTTTTAGTTTTATAATTCTGAACAAAACCTATCTTTTTGTGATAGTGCTTTTCACCAAAAATTGCAAGTGTAGGAATGAGTATGTTAGGCTTAAAATTTTATTCTTCATGGCAATATTGCACAAATAAATAGAATATTAAATAAATATGTTTAAATAAATTATATTTAAAATGTTTTTAAAAGAATAGTATATGAAATATGTTTATATTTTATTGTTTTAAAATAAAGAAAAAGAAAAGAATTATACAACACAACAAAAAACAAAACTATTGCCGGATATCCGTATCCAGCAGGCAGAAGAGCTCCGGATATCCGATATCCGGCAAAATCACTATCCGTTTCATCCCTAATATAAATGAACGTAACAGTAAAAAAAAAAAAAAAAAAAAACTGAGCAACTACTTTCTGTCAAAAAATTTATTTCACAATTTAAAAAAATTATATGTGCAAAAACCTACTTGATTTATGTCCTTTACATCTGAGTCAATAACTTTTATATTATAAAAAAATAATAAATCAATAATAAAATGTTTTAAATTTCTGAAGTTCAAATAACTTTAAATTTAACTTTTATTTTATCTTTGTGATTAAAATGAAGTTAGAGTCCCGCATCAGATCCGGCGAACCAATTTTACCCGAGCCTCACCTGCAATCAAGTTTGGGTCTGGTTAACTAAACTTTATCTCTTGCATGTGAGGTTTGGTTTGGTTCGATTCAGGTTATTGATTTATTTTTCTTATGGGTGAGGTTGACTGAATTTTTTTCTTGGATACTAGGTTGACTGATTTATTTTTCTTGTGGGTCGGGTTCTGATTGGCTTGACTGAATGTTTTCCTGTCGCCTAGGTTAAGTTTTCAACGAGTCGGGTCGACTTGAGAAAATCTTTAAAAATATTTTATCATAATAAACAGAAATTCGTTTGATATAATTATAAACATACTACAGTAGGGAACCAATTATCCAGAATGGTTTTTACAAGACTATTCCGGATAATTGTTTTTTTCGAAAAACTGGTTGCTCATTTAAAATAACTATTTTAAATCAAAAATTAATATTTTTTATCAATTAATCAAATTTAAATACTTAATTAACCTGATTTTCTTTTTGAAATAAAAGTATTAAATAATTTTTAATCAAGATAAATTATTAATCAAAATTTAAAATGTGAAAAAAAAAAATAATCTTTGATACTTGATTCTCCATAAAAATCAAAATCTGCCCAAAGCAAGTGTTTTTAAACATGATTAGCCAATGATTTTAAAACATTGAATATTACTAAAGATTAAAAATTATGACCTGTTTTTACACACTTTTCTTTTTATTTCTTAAGAAAATTCGTTTTTTTAATGTCCATGAAAGTACAAAATATTCCTGATATTTTAAAGGTAATTTGATATTAATTATCACCTCCCTTCCTTCCCCAATAAATAAATGAATAAATAAAATAATAATAAAATAAATAAAATTCAGTATAGGACTAATTATCCCCTATTTCACCCAATCCTTTCCAGAAAAATAAAATTGTAACCTTTATGATATTGTGTAGTGGCGACATCTATCCACATGATTTAAAACTAAAAGCTATCTTTTCAGTTTACATTATGACCTTTAACTTATATTCCCTGCCAAATATATAAATATTACTTTTAAATAAATATAACAAAATTAAATGGAATTTTTATTTATTATTATTTCTTTTACTTTTAACTGTTTCAGAATACAATGTTAAACAAATTATTATTTTATTTTTTAATGCATTGGAGTTAGTTTTTTGAAAATATAATTCTGGATAACTGGTTTTCTGGATAACTGGATTCCGGATAAATGGTTCCATACTGTACATATCCCCATGATTAAATATATATAAACACAAATTATTACATATGTAGCACAGAAAGGCAATAAACAAAGAAAAGTGAAATATATATTATACTAAACTTAAAAAGGGTTTATTTTTCAGATTTTTAAATTTTTAATTTAATTTATCAGTACTCCATTTGAATCGAAGTCAGAATTTCAAATTTCTGTTTAGTTTTCTTTTAATTAATAAAAATATGAAAATAATAAGCTAATAATAGAAAAAATTAGCCATTTAAATTTAATCCATAATTTAATTGTTGCCAAAAAAAAAAAAAAAAAAAAAAAAAAAAAACGAGTTTATTTTTTTTTTTTCAACAGGAAAATAAATACATTTATCTAAACATGAACAATACTACACACTACTGATCGCAGAGCTTCCAAATTTGGCATATAGGTACCTGGGACCCTGCAGATGTGCACCTCATCGAGGTTTTTTCGAATTTCAAATTTGAATTTTTTAAATTAATGTTTTTTCAATTTTAAACATTGGCTTTTATGTTTCATTTTTCATGAATTTATTCTTTGATTGTAATCGTCTGCGTATCTTAGCAACGGCTATATTATGCAATTTATTTTGTATTTAATACATTTATTTGAGGGCGAATCTTTTTTCTCTTTTTAATTTATTATATTTATTGAAAATAAAATGGTAATGCAGTAGAAAAAATTAAATATATTAAATTTAAAATTTAAAAACGTATTTATAACAGTTATGTTTATGTATAATTTTTGTAGTATAACAATTATTTTTCATTTGTTAATTTAATTTCTTTAAAAGTTTTTTTTTTTTTTTTTCTAATTTATAGTATTTGTCAGGAAATAATGGTAGTATATAGTAGAAAGGATTAAACTGATTGTAATTTATTTGTTTTTTATGTATTTAATTCCTTCTAAAAGAAAATCTACTTTTTATTTTATCTATATATATAAAAGAACACTTCCTGACTGACTGAGTGAGGGGGTGATCTATCAACGCCCAGACCAAACCCCTGGACCTAGAAGCATGAAATTTTGTGACACTGTTCTTTCTATGACGTAGGCATCCACTAAGAAGTGATTTTAAAAAATTCGCCCCCAAGGGGGGTGGGGAGGCAAAACGTGATTTCACAAAATCCTTCATATCTCAAACAAAAAAACAGATATCCGTAAAATTTTTGCTTTAAAATATAGCTAATACAAATGTCAAAAAACCAATTTCTGGAATTTTCCAAATTCGGTCCCAAAGGGGGGCGGGGGGCAAAACGTCATTTCACATGCGTAAAATGTGATTTCGCATAATCCTATATATCTCAAACAAAAAAAATATATGTGTGAAATTTTTGCTCTAAAATATTGCAAATGTCTAAAAACAAATTTCTGGAATTTTAGAAATTCAGCCCCCAGGTGGGGCAGCAGGGGGGGGGGGAGGGGGCTAAGGGGCAAAAACAAATAGAAATACAGTTAGGGCGTTCAAAATTGATACAGATAGGTTTTAGAGGCCTGCAAGTCGAATGAGGATATTTTCGATTGTGTAAAGTTATTAAGAGGGGCATGAAGGGGGGGAGGGGAGAGGGGGGGGGGCAAAACATAAAAATAGAGTTAGATCGCTCAAAATTGGTATATAGAGGTTTTCGATACCTACAAATCGATTGCGGATATTTTCGAAGTTGTAAAATTATTAGGAGGGGCGGGAAGGGGGGTGGGGCAGCAAGGGGGGGCTATGGAGCAAAAACAAATAGAAATACAGTTAGGCCGTTCAAAATTGGTACAGATAGGTTTTAGAGGCCTGCAAGTCGAATGGGGATATTTTCGAAAGTGTAAAGTTATTAGGAGGGCCGGGAAAGGGGGAGGGGCAAAAAAATAAAAATAGAGTTAGATCGTTCAAAATTGGTATATAGATGTTTTCAATACTTACAAATTGATTGCGCATATTTTCGAATTTTTAAAATTATTAGGTAGGGTGGGAAGGGGGGTGCTATGGTCAAAAACAAATAGAAATACAGTTAGGCCGTTCAAAATTGGTACAGATAGGTTTTAGAGGCCTGCAAGTCGAATGGGGATATTTTCGAAAGTGTAAAGTTATTAGGAGAGCCAGGAGGGGGGGCCAGAGGGGCAAAAAAAAAAAGAAAATAGAGTTAGATCATTCAAAATTGGTATATAGAGGTTTCCAATACCTACAAATCGATTGCGGATATTTTCGAATTTTTAAAATTATTGGGAGGGCGGGAAGGGGGGGAGTAGAGCGGCAAAAAAATAAAAATAGAGATATATCATTCAAAACTGGTGCATAGAGGTTTTTGATACTTACAAATCGATTGCGGATATTTTCAAATTTGTAAAGGGGGGGGGCAAAGTGGGAAAATAACAGAAATAAGAGTTAGAGCACTTTGGGAATTTTTTCCGAAGGCAGTGAGAACCCGGTGTGACATTTTTCCTACTCAGATTTTGTTTCTCTTTTTTTTCATGTGATAAAAATTAATGCAATTCTGAGAATTCATTATAGTGATTCATTTAAAAATAGGGACCAGCGAAGTGGGCGTTCCCTGCTAGTTTCATTACATTGGTCGGAATCAAATTGTAATACAGTGTAAATAGCATGAGCAATAAAATACTTGGTTCAAAAACTAAAATATTTAATAGTCGCTGAGATACAGTTATCTTTAAAATCGTAGTTCTTAAATAATGGCAGACCCACCTATCGTCAATAAATACCCATATTGAAATACATAGGAAAGAGATTTCTGCAGGCAGTGGGAACCTGCTCCAGATACAGTGCGGCCAGAGAAAGAGCTGCCGTAGTCAGCGAGTACCCAATGCGAGGTCTAAAGCGATTCCAATGTAATTATTTTAGTTTTTACCTATAATGTGATGTGAAAAATAAATAATGATCCAATTCTTTTGGAGATCCATTTAAATATAGTGGCCAGCGAAGCGGGCGTAGCCTGCTAGTGTGCATTAAATGAAGATTGCTTAATAATTTGTATTTCAAAAACACAATATATTATTTATAAAAGAAAG
This sequence comes from Salticus scenicus, assembly GCA_963930645.1. Taxonomy (NCBI): domain Eukaryota; kingdom Metazoa; phylum Arthropoda; class Arachnida; order Araneae; family Salticidae; genus Salticus; species Salticus scenicus. The sequence goes on from CAWVNO010002384.1 coordinate 1,352,424, forward strand.
CACCACAGAAAGTAATAAATACAAAACTCTGAACCAACACCATAAAATGCAATTACTTGCAACAATTGTTTTGGGTCGAAAGAAAACATGATTCTTTGTCAGACAAACAAAATAGACACGAATGCTGCAAACAAAGTGGTGTAATTTTGAGCAATATTATTGCTTAAAATCACATACATATTTAAGCTAAGTAACCATAATTAGTAGGGTACAGAGATCAAGACTCATGGTCACGTGGACCACTCACCACGTGGCGACTTAATTTGAAAAAGTGGCGATCAAACAAAATTGGTATGATCGCCATTTTTTCTGCGAATTCGCAAAAATATTTCTTCCGTTTTTAAAAAAATCTCGGATATTTTTCGTAAACAACAACAAAAAAAAAGAAATCCCATTAACGATCAGCGATTGTTTAATGGAATTTCGATGATGATCGCGTCTTCCGATTTCCAATCTTCTTCCATCCACAACATTAATGTCAATATTCATTTAAAACTTGCTTTATGAGATTCTAGAACCTAGAAAGAAATAGAATTGTTAAATATTTCTTGTTCATGTAATTATTTTTTGCCTCTCTCCCCTTTTTCTTATTTCCAACTACCGATTGCCGATCAAATGTTCTGCAGTTCTTTCTCAGTCTTTCTTCATCCATAACATAAATGGCAATATTCATTTTAAACATGCTTTATTAGATTCTAGAAGTAGAATTGAGAATTTAATATTTCTTATTCATGTAATTATTTTTTTAATCCCCCCTCCCCTTTCTCCATTTCTAGATAGTGGTAAATGATCAATTCTAGAAATAATAAAGCGATAGAAGTGCTCAATATTTTTCACATACGTAATTATTTTTAGACTTAACTTGATGAATATATTTATTTTTTCTCAATTAAATTATATATTTATATTTCATATCTATACCAAATGTGTAAACAGGGGGGTGGGGGATGAAAAATAGATTTTTAGGTACGAAATTTTTTTAAAACTTAGTTTAAGAAAATTAAGGCTCAGTTGATTTCATACATATTTAAAACTGATAATTAAGTACTATATATATATATATATATATATATATATATATATATATATATATATATATATATATATATTTTTTTTTTTTTTTTTTTTTTTTTTATGTACATACATAAAAATTTTATTCTATAAATGTTTGAAAAATTTGTTTTTCTGATGGTATGAAATTTTTATAAGGTTTTATGTGGATATAAAAGTAGCTGCAGTTATATTAAAGAATTTTTTTGTGTTAATAAAATAATCCTGAAAATGTTTAAAGTAGATAAAAGCTATATATAACTGTTTAGGTAGTCATTTTATTGAAAGTGATGCTAATAATGTCCAACCAATCATGTTTACATAAAATTTTCAGCAAATTTCTAATTTTAGTAATCACATGCCAATTAATAAAATTATACCTCGGATAATAGGCTAGTGCAGATTCTTTGCCTCCCCACCCCCTCCTCAGACTCAAAATAATTTCATTTTCCTCTAATTCTGATCATAATTATTTTCCATTTGCAGATGGAAGTGCCAGACTAGACAAAAATTATTAAATGAATCAAATTTTTATATTTCTTTTGCAATGGGAGATAAAATAAATATTCTTGTAAAACACAAATTGCGTACGAGAAATCCCATTGTCAGATGATATCATCATTATAGCCTGCTGTTTTCCCAAAGCAAAATGCATGTTTTAATATTTATCTATGAAAATCCATATATTTTCCCTCATTAGTAAAACTTTGAATTTTGAAGTCTTTCTAAGTACTATAGTTATTATTATTAATAACATTTTTAAAAAGCTGGATTACATGCTATTATAACTACATGCTTACAGAACTTACTCTTAAAACACTAACAAGAATAAAATCATAAGCATTCAGTAGAAGTTCAAACGAGGTCATATCTTCCCTCAAAAACCGAATCATTTTTCAATGATTCAATTACTGAATCTATTTTGTCTTCCTCCTACCTCCATTCATTTGAGATATAGAAAAATTTAAACTAGAAAAGTGCATATTTTTTTTTCTTTCTTTTTCAAATAATACCAATTTATTTAAATCATATTGGAGTGTAAAGGTTGATATTTTTATTTATTACCAACTATGTGAAAAATACCAGAGCCGGAAATCGAACCCGGGACCTCCGCTTAACGCACGGATGCTCTACCACTGAGCTACCCTGGCTAACAACCAGCTAGGCACTTCTCAGATAATATTCGTTGGCAAAGTCACTGAGTCTGCAAACTCAGATATATCAGGTGAGACAATAATAATCGTAGCACAACTCCATAGACCACAAAATTTCAATTCGATTCCCGGCTCTGGTATTTTTCACATAGTTGGTAATAAATAAAAATATCAACCTTTACACTCCAATTTGATTTAAATAAATATTCACGGTCGATGAATTCATGAATGTTGAAATTTCGTGGTCTATGGAGTTGTGCTACGATTATTATTGTCTCGCCTGATATATCTGTGTTTGCAGACTCGGTGACTTTGCCAACGAATATTATGTGAGAAGTGCCTAGCTGGTTGTCAGCCAGGGTAGCTCAGTGGTAGAGCATCCGTGCGTTAAGTGGAGGTGCCTGGGTTCAATTCCCGGCTCTGGTATTTTTCACATAGTTGGTATAATAAATAAAAATATCAACCTTTACACTCCAATTTGATTTAAATAAATATTCACGGTTGATGAATTCATGAATACAAAAATCTCTAATACTAATTTATTTTTATTTTATTTTCCTTTTTTTTATTGGCAGAAATACACATATATTATATATACATGTTTATTGTATTATTAAATGACTAATAATACAATAGTCATTTAATAATAGTGACTATTGTATTATTATTAAAATACAATAAAGAGCACTATTTCTGAATTTAATTTTCCGACCATATCATTTGTGTTTCTATGCGTTTATGCACACACACATATATATCATATATAAATATTTTGTGTATGAATCCGATTTATAACGACGACGACTCATGAGTGGCCACTGAGTTCATCATGTCCAGTGACCACTTCTAAAAATGTTACGTCTTGACCTCTAGTATCTATTAAGATGAGATTCTTCTCACTTCTATATGAAAAAATTAATTTACCATTTTTAGTTTAAATATTACCATGAAATAATATATATAAATATTACCGTATTAAAAAACACTTTAAAATTAATATTTTTCCACAAAGATGAATTCGTGTCTAGAGTTAAATTTATAAGAACTGAAACTGTTTATTAAAAATTCAAATATTATATCTTATTTATATATAATATGATATTATTACATCAGTCAACTTCAATGACCCCAGTAGCAGAATTTTTTGTATCATTCTGCAGCACCAGTTTCAGAAGCCAAAATTTTTCTGCGACTCTGAACGACGCGAGCCAAGCTTTACTTTCATGATAAATTACTTTCTTTTTAAAGCAAAATTTGCATTTTAAAATATATGACACATGCCTTTAATACATGCAGACAATAAATAAATATTTACACAGCTTAATATTGAAACAGCAAGCAAAAAAAAAAGTAACTTAAACACAAAAGCAAAAAAAGTAACTTAAACACAGTTCAATCTTTCAAAATTATTTTATATAACTAATGAAAACATGGTAAACAATCAGAGTTATTAATAACTCTGCTAACTACTTTTGAAGTAACAGCATGTTTAAAAGTAACATTTGTTGAGACATGCTTAAAATGATGAAAGTAGGACATGCCATATTTTTCAACTAATGCAGCTTTCAAAAAATTGCGTGTATGCTTAAATCCACTTTCAGGACCATTAAGCATAATAAAGACACTCATATCTGATGTGCCAATATCTTCTAATGAGCCATCATTTCATCTTGGTCTTTTTTCCATTACACTGCTTATTATTGACCCCCAACTCTCATATATTGCCTCTGAGACAGGGATTGACATACAAAATGAAAAAATTTTTACAATGAGGGGCAATTTATGCTTCAGCTGCACCACAGCTAACTTAAAAAGCTTGTGTAAATCACAAAGTGACCCTTCATCTCTGTTTTCAGATATTTTATTCATCATCCACGAACATAGCTCTTTATATTAAAAAAAAAAAAAATGTCCTTATCAATATTTGTAAGATTAAAGGGAAAGTCACTGATATACTCTGAGAATGTCTCAGAAGTGAACGTAGATGCCAAATGTGCTCCAGAAACATCCGATCATGGATAGATCAAATGATCATAGTTAAAAAGACATCCAGCTTTTTGTATAACGTTATCAATACCTTCATTTTTTCCTTTGGTATAATAATCAAATTTTTCTAAAATTTGTGTGATGAATTTCATAAAATCTTTTAGATCACTTTTATAATTTGAACTCAGCTGATTCTCTTTTTCATGATAATTAGCTGATGCAGATGATCTTAATACTTTTGAGCTTACAGGTTTATCTGGTAGTGGCACACCTTGGTAAGTACAAAATTTAAATAACTCTGTAGCTGTTTTTAAGTATTTGAAAAATGAGTCGAATTTTTTCCAAGAATTTCCACAAATCATCAACTGTTTTAAGGTCAGACATTATATTAATGTAATTGATAAATATTTTTAAATGTGAGTGAAAATTATTAACTGATCTAGCATAATCCCAAGGAAGAATTTCAACTGATTGAACACATTTAGAAATTTTAGCTAAAATGGCATATAAATCTGCTAACTTGCTGCGGATTACCGGGAAAATAATTTCTGTTCGATGTTGCTGATTTCCATTTTAAGTCTTCATTTGGATGCCGTTGAGTGTAATGCGGTTTTAGATTTTTTTTAATTACTGTTGTTTCACATAAACAACAAATAACTTTTTCATTAGATGACATGATTAAAAAAAAAAAAAAAAAAAAATGAAGCACGTGCACTATGAACATAAGGAATTAAAAAATGACCAAATGATCGAGTGTGACTAGCGCTTCTTTCCCAAGCTCTCTCCCTACGAAGAGGATCATTCCACTTCGATTGCAGGTGGGAGAGGCAGATTGCGAAGAGAAAACGCGGGAGGAATTTTTCTATTCAATATTCTTTGGTTCTTCAGCGTAGCGTGCGTGGTGAACGATCGTAGCGAAAACAAACTCAAGATTTTTTTCTGGTCGGATTTTTTCGTTTTCTTATGATTTTTTTTTGTTTTTTTTTTTTTTTTCGTTTTTGTAAATTGGTAAATAAATCTGCAAACTTCAAGATCATTCTGCAAGCTTCAAGATAATTCTGCAGCACTGCTGCCGTGCTGCACGATTTCTGCTACCGGGTCAATGACCATAGTTAGAGAGGGGGAATAGTCATGCATAAATATAAATATTTACAAAAATTAAAACAAATGATATTTAGTACATTATGGGAGAAAATTTATGAAAGTACTGTTAACAGAACAGGTGTGATTGTGACTCAAAGCCTGAAAATTAGAACCTCAGAAGAAGAAAAAAAAAAAAAAAAAAACCTAGTATGTTAGATGATAATCACATTACATAGACCAGAAGCCCTCAATCTTGTAGTATCATGTATCAACCAATTAATAAAAATATATAATCCATCCGAGTATCACTGGGATGACAAATGTGCAATCAATGAAAACAAAAGATAACTTCGTGAGAAATATGAAAATACAGAAATTAGATTAAAAACCCTGAAATCAGGGGTAGCCCCACAACATAATCACCCCTGCATTAAAAAATTCAAATTCTTTTAAACTAATTCTGGAAGCAAAAATCTTCTACAGATTTTTGGAAAAATATAAATACACAACTACATAAAATTTTGATTATATACCAATTATTTTAAAAGTTTTGAATTACAATTTATCTGACCTTAAACGAGGCTGAGCATCAAATATATCATATTAATAAATGTTTTATGAATGAAAATTTTAATTTAGAAAAGTTAACCCTGAAACTTTTAATAAAAAATTATATTCTTCTAAATTAGACATTTTTCATTTGACTCTTAATGGTAGTAAAACATATACTAAAAATATAATTATTTACAATAACATACATTATCAAAATTATTTTTAAATGAGCATTACAAATGCCCAATATGCTTATAAAAAAAGCCATTAATAATAATCAATTTAAAGGAAAAACTAGATAAATATATTTAAAAGTAAACTTTCTTTGTTGGGGGGGGGGGGGGAAGAAGAAGAAAAGGTTATTAATCCAGTTAAGCATACAATTACACTTATTGATACTTAGGTTTCTTAAGTAACTCCATTACTGTCATAAAGTTCCAGCCTCAGAGGCAGCCATTTTGAAATTTTTAATATAGTCACAATTTATTTGCTAATTCTCATATAAATTATATTAACATAAAAGTATAAAAAAGGTGGGTATTAATTTTTTTTCTAATTTATTTTGAAACATTAAATGCATCTTAATTAAAGCCATTTTTTTAAATATAAAATACTACTCTTGAATAAATCTTTTAACACATGTAAGTTATTATGCTAAAATATAAATTGAATAAAAGAGAAAGAAAGTTCAATATTATTAAATCTTAAGTAATGCCTCTACATAGGAGTAGAAAATATATTTAAAATATTTTTAATAAAGAATTCAATAAATCAGCAAATTAAAACATATTTTTTAAAGAGCACTTTGCACTCACCTACAACTTAAAAAATGGGTGCTATAGAGATGAAATTGCTTTCTATAATCTAAAAATTAATTGGTTAGACATGCGAGAAAAAAAAAAAAAAAAAAAAATTACATAAAATGTGTCTTGAAATCTCATGACATGACACATATGCATTTTTATTTCAAATTGTACAATTATTTAACATTAGAAAGTAGAGCACGGCATAATTATAAGGCACAAAATTATTTCTACCCATACAGAACTTTTTCCACTTTGGCTAATCACTTCCAGAACATGAAACCAACATGCATTAAAATAAAAGCTGATTAATTAATATGCTCTTAATTATCTATTAATAACAAGTCAATTAATGTATATATACTTACTGGAGGCGGTTTTATTTTACAAATTCCAGTTTTTTCTGCAATTGGCCTGATTTTAGCAATATATCCAAGTGGATCTTTAAATTCTTCTGTAGTTGGGTAAAAAACTGGAGCCTCGGGTGGAGGTGTAAAATCGTAATCAACAGCATTCATTTCACAGGTTTAAGAAATAAATTCAATAAAAACAAACAAGTCATCATACTTAAACTATTTAATGATGTTAACTATGCAGTGAAGTCAATCTCATAGCACAAGTCAAAGTTTACATAAAACAAGCTAAGCTATTCATATGGGTCTCCAAACAAGCCAAGAAAAATATATCTGGATCCTCGAATTATATTACCATAACATTGCCAGATGCAACAAAAGTGTTTGTTTGATTTCCGTCGGATAGATGGCACTGTAAACATCAATTTAATTGTAGCCACTTACTACTAACAGAGTAAAATAATGATATTAATTAAGGCATTAGACTTTCTCCTAAAGTACCTAAAGTAATTATTCTATAAATATTACTATAATTTTTATTGCTATTATTATTCTTTAATTTTACATATCTATGGGTGAGTCCAGCCTCTGGAACACTTCGACTGATCCAACTGGGCCCTGAGTCATTTGATCCACGACCGGTCGAAAGCAGAGGCTGGACGACGCCGATCCTTACATTGGATCAAAATCAGTGCTGCCATCTATAGGCTTAGTTTGAAATTAGCTATAGAATATTATAAAGTTAAAGTAATTAAAGAAAAGTTGAAATCATTATTTTAAAATGTAATTTAACAATGAATAATAAAAAAAAGATATATGCATAACATTTTTTTAAATTATTATTCTGCGTAGTTGGGTACATATACACTGAAATAAAATAATATTAATTATATAGTTCCTTTTTCAAAATTATTTAAATAAAAAAAATAATAACAATAAAATTTTAATTTTAGAAATTTTTCCAGCAAAAATTGTTTTAATTATTTTCCTCAATTATGCATTATTGTATTTTAATGATATACTGTAAACGATTTTAAATTTTATTTTGTGGATTTATTATCAAGCTAATTTTTGTTATATATTTTTAAGTTGGAATGCTGAAATTTAAAACAAATATTTAGCATTCAAATATTCGATGTAAATAAGAAATAGGTTCAAGTTTTATTATGATCTAAGGTAAGAAATATAAAACTATTGCACATTGCAAAAAATTATAAAATTTAAATTTAAATCAATTATTACAAAAAAAAAAAGATTTTTATAACAGTTTTTTAAATTATCATTCATTTGATTCAAATCTTCATTAAATTGGCTTGTTAAATTCAATTAATTCTGATTTCAATAAATAATATTTTAAATGTTTAATATATTTATGATTTTTTATTAATATTGTTACAAAATTGTAAATAATTGTATCTATTTTTGTATAAATTCTTTCAAAGAGGCGTAGTAAGTTGATAAAGTGCTAATTTTGTGCATTTCTAGTCGTTTTAGCGTTGAAATAGCCTTATTTTCCCTTAAAAACGCATTAAAAAGCCCCAATAAGGCAGGTAATGGATTTGGCGCCAAATTTGGCGACTTTTTCCCACCTTGGCGATTTTTTTTGGCGACCTTGGCGAGAAAATCCTTATTAGGGATATACCAAATATGGAAGCTCTAATCCCATTGGCTGATGAGATATGGAGATTTCTGGAACGTTCCACACTTTTCTACAGAGGTATATAAGGGCTGTTTTTTTCGCCAAGGCAGTCAGTTCAGTTCTCAGCCACCTTCGCTAATGCTTGCATTGTTTTGAGCCTCTTTGAAGGAGACTTGCTTTAAGTGTTATTGCTATCAGCGTTTGTAATGATCGATAGATGGTGCTTTTTCAGCTCTTGTTGTTAGTAAATATTACAGCCACGTGTATCTATTTTTGTTCTTTTTGTTATTCTACTTAATATTCGTACTATAATTTCTCCGCCATTACATCATGGAAAATTGATTGATTTTGAAAAAAAATATTTCAGTTTATTCAAAGTTCGATCGGAAGTAGATTTTTAACTGAAGCTGAACAAATATTAGTTTCAAATCATCTGATTAATTCTTTACTTCCATTAGCCGAAGCAACCGAAATTTTAAATTTGTCATTTGGAAATAAATGGAAACTTAATTCTGGATTTCTTGGTCCTTTGGAGTTACACTGGAGCACACAACAATATGTGTTATCTTTTTTGCCGGATTTATTCATTTTTATTCAATAAATATATGTGAAACTAAACATCGGCTAGCAATGGCGGCTTGATGGAATTCGAATTAAAGCATGTTTATTGTAATTTCCCCTTAGCCTACCAGAGGGAGAGCATTTCATTACAATCGCGGATACAGTTTGTACTGTGGATTTGCTATTGACAGCTGTTTTTTTAAGCTGTGTTTACTGGTTGAATTGAAGCTGATACTTAGTTTATAGACCTGTATTTTTCTGGAACTTTCTGTGAATAAATTACTGAATTTTTGTAAGTTTCGCCTTTCATTCTCGGACAACTCACGAACCCCCCAATTACGCAACATTTCTGTTGTCAGGAGTGGGGTTGTCTGTGAATGGTGATAACTAGAGCTATGGAGCAAGAGATGAAGAAACTTCTAGAAAGCTTAGCTACCCAGATGAATGAAATGAAAGAAGGACAAAGAGAGATGAAAGAAAGTATGGAGACATCGCAAAGAGAGTTGAAAGACACTATGGGTGAAGTTCAGGAAGAAATTAAATCTAATCAAGATGCGATGAAGAGAGAGCTTTCAACGGTGAAAGAATCAATCGAGGGTAAATTAATGGTGATGGAAAATAGAATGGAGGGAATAGAAGAGAAAGTTATAAAGATAGGAGAAAATTTTAATAGAAAGTTATCAAGATAGAAGAAAATTTTGAAGAGAAAGTTTTGAAACTAGAAGAAAGTTTTGAAGAGAAAGCTATGAAGATAGAAGAAAATGTTATGAAGGTTGAAGAGAGTGTTACGAGGATAGAACGGAGTTGCGAGGAGAAAGTTAAAGAAAATTTTGATCAGGAACTGAAAGGAAGGTTTTCAGAGATAGGAGGTAGACTGAAGAGAATAGAGGAAGATCTGGAGAGAAAAGTGGAAGAAAAGTTAGAATCCATGCCCCAGGAAACTAAAAAGAAAAAGAGAAGAATCCAGAATCAGGAATTTATTAAGCTATCTACCTACGATGGCAGTTCCTCCTGGCATGTATATAAGACGGAGTTTTCCATCGTAGCTGAAGCTAACGGCTGGGACTCTACCGCCAAGTCAGTCCACTTAGCAGCAGCATTACGGGGAGATGCAGCCGAGATACTGAGAAATGTTTCTAAAGAAGAAAGGAACGACTTCGAGGCCCTGACTAGAGCATTGGAGCTACGGTTCGGAGAGAAGTGTTCTAAGGACTATAGTCGCCTCCAGCTAAAATCTCGTTACCAGAAACGGGAAAGTTTGCAAGAGAGTTTGCGTTCAGAGACTCTCACACCTAGCATTCTCAGACTATCATGCTGACACTCGAAACGACTTAGCTCTTCAGTACTTTATCGATGCTGTTCGTGATCCAGAAATTCAAAAAGCGCTGAGACTCTCCAACATCAGAGACGTAGAACAAGGTGTTGCATAGAATCTGCTTTAGGCTATGCACTTAGGATAGAGGCAGCCCAAGAAGCCTCCCGTAAAGACCGCCATACCATAAGAGCAGTCTCGTTAAATGATACGCCTGCTGATGAAAACGAAATGAAGAGAAGTCTCGCAGAGATCTTAAAGAGATTGCGCAGCCTGGAAAATAATAAGGAAATAAAGGATCGGAAGATAAAGTGCTGGGGCTGTGGAGGGGATGGTCATGTAAAGAGGAACTGCCCTGTACGACCAACTAAAGGAAATCCCCCGGCTTCACCATCACTGCAGGGAAACTAGGAGGAGGCCATATCGCTGGGCGGAGGTTGCCTGAAATTAAAGAGCCCCAGTTTAGAGTATTTCATGTTTCATCGACGAGAGGTGCCGATAATGGACTTTACGTCTATGGCTATGTTAACAACACCACCTGCCGGATGATTCTGGACACGGGAGCCAACGTGACCATCATTAGAACGGATTTGGCTCAAGAACTAAAAGAGAAGATCATTTGGACGCCGCCCTGCGTTAAACTCCAGACTGCGACCGGAGACGAAATCAAAACATATGGAAAAATGAACTTGACCATCACTTTTGGAAATGCCAGTTACCATCATATGGCATATGTGGCTGATGTAAGAGATCCTCTAATCATTGGAATTGATTTCCTAAGAAAATTTAACTTCAAATTGGACTTCAAGAATAATGAACTGCATTCGAGTTCGGAAGACATCGCTGTGTTCAACACTGAAAATCAAGACATGCAGCCAATTTGCCAGATAACAGCGAAGTCTGAAATTTCCATCCCTCCACACACCGAGACAATAGTTTCAGGAACACCTCCTACAAAGCAATACTTCCGCTATGGACTGATTGAATACCCGAATACAGACAATAGCCCAAGAGGAGTTCTGGTAGCTTCATCTCTAGTTGATCTCTCAAAGAGTACTATGCCTGTGAGAGTCGCAAACATCAGCGATAAGGTCCGAACAGTAAAGAAGGATGAGGTGTTAGCAGCCTGCACTCCTGTAACATGCATAAACCGCCCCACGCAATCAACCGAATCCAAGTCTTCTGAGCAATTAACAACGGAACTACTCAAGAATGCAGAATTAGGAAGTGAACAGAGGTGTTCTGCGGAGAAGCTACTCCAAGAATTTAAAGACCTTTTTTCTCGAACACCTAAAGACGTCGGGAGAACGAACATCACCCAGTACAGAATTGATACAGGAAGTCATCTTCCAATCAAACGACATCCAAGAAGACTTCCATTTGCTAAACAGGAAGAGGTCACTGAACTTCTAAGTGAAATGCATCACAATGATGACATCGAGCCATCAACGAGTCCTTGGGCCTCTCCCATAGTACTGGTGCGAAAAAAGGATGGTTCAACAAGATTTTGCATAGATTATCGTCGTTTCAATGACATCACGAAGAAAGACAGTTACCCTCTTCCCAGAATTGACGACACATTAGACACACTTGCTGGCAATGAATGGTTCTCGACTTTGGATCTGAAGAGTGGTTACTGGCAAGTAGAATTACATCCTGATGATCGTGAGAAGACTGTATTCACCACGGGACAAGGACTGTGGCAATTTAAAGTTATGCCGTTCGGATATTGTAATGCACCTGCCACCTTCGAACGCCTGATGGAGACAGTGCTAAAAGGACTTTCCTATGAAGCCTGTCTGGTGTATTTGGATGATATTATCATTGTGGGGCGCACCTTTGAAGACCATCTACGAAACATCCGAAAGGGGCTGGAGAAACTCAGAATAGCTAACCTGAAATTGAATCCAGGCAAGTGTAACTTGTTCCGTCGTGAAGTGAGCTAGCTCGGCCATATCATCTCTGCCGAAGGTGTGAGAACTGATCCTGAGAAGATCTCTGCAGTCGATAACTGGAGTTGCCCTGAAAATATACACCAACTACGAAGTTTCCTGGGGTTGTGCACTTACTACAGGAAGTTTCTCAAATATTATCAGACCACTCCACAAGCTGACGGAAGCCAAACAGAAGTTCCTGTGGACAGATGAATGTGAAAATGCTTTCAAGCGACTTAAAGAGACTTTAACATCATCGCCTATCTTGACGTATCCGCAGCCCGACAGACAGTTCATACTTGATACAGATGCCAGCCATGAGAGTGTCGGTGCTGTTCTATCGCTGGAAATTGATGGTCAAGAACATGTTATTGCCTACTGGAGTAAATGCCTGTCTAAACCAGAGAGAAATTACTGTACCGCCAGGAAAGAACTACTCGCCATCGTAAAAGCCATAGAACATTTCCATCATTACCTCTATGGCAGAAGATTCCTGCTCCGGACTGACCATGCATCTTTAACGTGGTTGCTCCAGTTCAAGAACCCGGAAGGACAGATTGTCAGGTGGATACAACGCCTCCAGGAATATGACTTCGAACTACGTCATCGTAAAGGGACACTACATGGTAATGCAGATGCCTTGTCACGGAAGCCCTGCTCGGAAAGCTGCAAGTACTGCTCTAGAGCCGAACAGAAATACCTGCCGATAAATCCGGTTGCCTGCCAAGTTACTGTCTCAACACCATCAGAACAAGATCCCGATCCATGGAGTGACGAAGAACTTAGATATGCCCAGTTGGAAGATCCTGACATAAAGCCAATATTACAGATGAAGGAGACGATCAGCAACAGACCTACCTGGCTGGACATTTCCAGATTTAGTCCCATTACGAAAAGTTATTAGGCACTTTGGGACTCTCTTCATATCAGAAACGGTGTATTATACAGAAAATGGGAATCTGATGACCTGCGAATTTGGAAAATGCCCACTCCTCAGAACCTTGGCGAGAAAATTCTTGGCGCACAACATATTTTAAGGGAAAAATATGAAAATGTGGAAACTAATCATTGATTGAATCAAACCTGTCAGAATGAATCATGAATGAATGAATCATCGATTCACATCCACCGTACTTGCATTCGTATCATAGTATAAAACTAAAACATTTTGTTTAATAAAAAAAAAATAATTTTCTTCACATTTAATTGAATGAAAAGCGATTATTTTACAGAAGACATTTTTTTCTTTTTCTTTTATGTTTAAAATGTGCTAAATAAAAATACAAATTTATTACAGATAACTTTTTTTACCAATATGTAAACGTATCATAATTAATTTCTCCACTAATTTATTAATTTTATCATTCAATATTTTTTGTTATTCAATATAAATTATTTTTATTCAAATAAATTAATTTCTACTTTTACATATTTCTTCTGAAGTATTCTTTCTTTCTGTATTGTAACCCTTGGTAAAGTAATGATGTACTTAACACGTTCGCTGCCGGTTTCACGTGACTAAAATTTGAAATGACGTTTTTTTCCTTTAACCCGCCGAATGTGTTTGACGTGTTGCACAAGAGCGCTACATCGCCAGATGTTATAGGCTTTGTGTTTACCTTTGCTTGTTTGCGTCATGTGTTACGTCAATACGCTGTATTACGTCAAACGTGTAAAAATTCATCTGCTCGTTACAAGCAAACTCTGGAGTTAATGAGTAATAAGTTAAATTTCCATAGCAAATAGTTTCGTTTGTACTGAACAGATAAAATATCTCGCTGACGCCATCACTTCGGTTGCATATTGATGATACGTATTTTATTAGAGAGAAAGTATTCTATTTTGAAATACCCTTCCATGGAGGATCAAATTTTTGATCGCATGTTTCCGGACCACTTCTAGGGCTGAGTCCCCTACCGTTGCCAATCGCCCATTGCGCAGCACTAGTGTGACGTAAAACCCAACCAACCAACTATTTTGAAATATGAATATTTGTGATGTTTGCGTTAGTACTGTTTGGCTGTTTGAATAGAGTTGGAATTTAAGAGGTACTTTTGAATTTAAGAGGTTGGTTTGTTGATTGTGTTTTACGTTATACTAGTGCTGCGCAATGGACAATTGGCGATGGTCTGGGTCTCACCCCTAGAGTTGTCCAGGGACATGCCATCACAATTTTGATCCTCCACGGAAGGGATGACACTCTCGCTTCGTAGACACCCAGAGGTATAATTAATATGGGAACATGGAAAACATTGCGGGCACGACAGATTTTATGAGCACCAGCCACCATTAGTATACACAATGGTTTTTGGCAGGCTCGAGTACCGAACCCGCAATCTTCCAATTCCGAGCCCGGCGCTCTACCGACTGGGCAACCACGGTCCTGAATTTTAGAGGCATATTTTTGAATTTCATGCCAATACTGGTTGCTACAGTACAAAATTTTGTATACTTTTTAATTTCATGCATTTTGAGATAGGGGTATAATGAACAGATCAGAGTACCATCATAATAGAGAATCGTTAAAATTTGCTATCATTATCCAGTTGCGGATTTATTTTTTCATTCCTAATGAATGAGGACTATAAATGAAATATTAATGATAAATAATTTACTTTATACAACTTTTAAAAACTTTTAAATTTAAAATTCCTAAGTAAAAAAGTATACTTCATACTTTTTTGTTAAACAAATCCTTGTCGAATCCTGTTCTTAGTCAGTGTAAGAACATGATTTGATAAGGATTTATTTAACAAAACCTTATGAAGTGTACTTTTTTTACATAGGAATTTTTGCTAGTGTTCGGACACTTTTGTTACCGACTGTACTTATAGCTGTTAAATTATTGGAAATAAAAAAACTATCATCTAAACACTTATCATCAATTACTAAAGCAACACACTTTTCAGGGACATTTGGTGTGATTGTATAATCTAAGTTTTATTTTTGTATTTGTGATTAGTTATAAATTCGTAATTATTTTTTTTTCTTTCAACTCTATTTTATGAAAATTTTCCGTTTGTCCTATGTATTATTATTATTCGGATTTTTTTTTCAAGACGCGTTTTCTTTTTAGGTTAGATCGCCGAAAAGCTCGCTTTCGTATACCGCCGCTGTAAGGTTGCTATTCGGAACACGATGCGAAATGGCGCCGTCTTGGCGATTTTCGAAATTTCGCCAAGCGGCAGCCTAAAGTAAACTTGTACCTTTAAAGCAATACGTCACATCCCGCGCTAGCGCGGGATCGGCAGCGAACGTGTTAAGTAATTACAAACATAAGTAATTAAGTAAAATGTTTGTTAGACAATGTTAATTTTGATTAATGCAGATTTTTTTTTCTTTGCCTAACTCTGAAATTAAGTATAGCATGCACAGTTTTATTTATTAAGCTCAATTAATTTTTAAAATAGCAACACATTGATTTTCTTCTATTTACTTATTTAGATTAATAAATAAATAAGGCTCACTTTCTAAAAAATTGAACTAATTCAAATGTTTGTGCAGGTATAGATTGATTACATTGATAATATGATTAATTGCATGTATTATAATCTCTTCCTTTGAATGAAATTTCTAATTATTTTTATGTAAATGATTTTTAGCTCAATTTATTTCAGTAATAATCTTGCTTTAGTAAAAATGAACTATGTCCAAGCATTTAAAAGTATTTATATAATCTTCATATATATATATATATATATATATATATATATATGTGTGTGTATAAAACCTTTCATTTTTAAAATTTCATGTAAACAATTCTCCATTCAGAGGCCTTTTTTGTAGCCTTTTATATTGTTACAACTTGAATGGGGACAAAAAAAAAAATGATATTTGAAAATTAAATTTTTATTATTGAGAAATTTTTAGTTATGTTGATGCATTAGACTGTTCCAACTAGTCATATAATTTAGGATACTTTGATATAGTTAATATACAAGTGATTAAATAGTATCACAGCCATTTTCTCAGCACATATGGTGTCGTCATTACAAAGATTGGCACTAGAAGTTGGCATTACTCACTAGTTGCTCATCATTTTATGTGCATATTATTTCCCCCCTGATAATCGCATGATAATGATGAAATGAATATTTTTAATGAAAATGTTACAAAATAAAAGAAATATAAAAATATATTTAATTTATAAATATATGTTATTCATTAAAAGCTTACCCAAGTAGCACAGGAACGTTCTGTGAACGTCTAATAACGGTTTCAATAGTTCAAACACCGTGTTTCGTGTCAAAAGAACGTTCTAAAACACGTTCAGAAATAGTATTATTTAGAACGTTCTGAAAATGTTTGATTTGTACCATCTATAAAACGTACAATTCTAGTTCTATATAGAACGTTCAAGTGTGACACCGTCATAACACGTTCTGTAACAGTGTAATTATAACGAATATGACAAAATGACTTTTTAGTACTATTGGTTGGGAAAATAGGTTAATCATGAAAATTTTTGACTTCAGTTTTTGATTTTTTTACACGTTTTGTGGCGTGAGGAATCCGGAAGTCAAAAGGTTGGTATGGTATCTGTTAATGTGTATCGGCTTCGGCACCTATTAGTGTGATAGCCCGTTAGTTCATGTACACGATATCTCAAGAACAAATGATTGCAGAGAGATCGGACCAGTTTTAAAATATCACTTATGATATTGATAAGAATCTTATTGAGAGATTTGCAACATTCTAATTTAAAAACTTCGTAAGTTATTCGAAATTTATAATTTTTAGCAAGATAGAGAATAGAGCATTTTTTACATTTTCAGTTTAACGTTTTGTTAGCACGTCAGTAAAGAATGCTTCTCAATAATCAGTAGCGGTGAGGTGAAAAAAAATTACAAAATTTTAAACTCATGGAAAAATTTTGTCGATTTTGTATTTCAGGAATCAATGTATGGAATTCAACCAAACTTGTTA
Source organism: Salticus scenicus (assembly GCA_963930645.1). Classification (NCBI taxonomy): domain Eukaryota; kingdom Metazoa; phylum Arthropoda; class Arachnida; order Araneae; family Salticidae; genus Salticus; species Salticus scenicus. The sequence continues at coordinate 1,369,777 of CAWVNO010002384.1, forward strand.
CAATATTAGATCTTGCCCTAAATTGGAGTTTATTTGAATTTCATTTGGGATATATCGTCCGATAGATTGCGGTGCTATGCAATGAAACCCTCCATTTATGGGACGGCTATATCTCAGCTTCTATAGTGTACAAATGCATTAAACTTGATATATTGGCATGTATCATCATAACCTCTGCTAATACAATTTGGATGTATACATTGTCCAACAGCTGGCGTTGCTAATCTGCAATTTAATCATTTTAACGGAAAGGCAATATTTTAACTCTTGTGATTTAACAATAAATTTTGTGATACACTGAAGTTATAAGTGAAATCGATTTTATGTAAAGCTTTACTGGTCCATTTTGGATGCACATCGGCCAACAGGTGGTGTGGCTATGTTGCAATTTAATCTCATAACGGAAACGGAAAATCTCAACTTCTGTGATTTATAAATATTGTAAATTTGGTAAGTGAAATTAATATTACGTAAAACTCTACAGATTGCCTTTTGGTGCATATTGGACGACAGGTGGCACTGCCACGTTCCAAAATTTTCCATTCACAGAAAGGCTATCTATCAGCTTCTGTAATATATATACTAACCAAACCTTCTGCGTGACATACATTTGATATATATTATTGATTCAATTTGGATGTATAACGAGTAATAGTCAAACAGTTTTTTTTTATTATTATTATTCGTAGGACATTGTTTTTTCCCCTAGGAATAAGTATACATCATCCCTGGGGGATGGGGGAGGGGTGGATAAAAATTTTCACTATGATTATCTTTCAAAAGAATTCGATATCACCCTTAAAACGAATAATTGAAACATCGTTTTCTGATGATTTAAAACAAATTTACCGTTTTTTTTTTTTTTTTTTTTTTTTTTTTTCATTTGTAATAATAATAATAATAAACCCTTAGAAAAATACATTTTCTAAGATCTTCTATACAGCATAAAAATGATTGTCTTCTGTCATGAAAATCTATGCATTCCCCAGACCCAGAGTTTAGATACAAAAAGCTAATCACGGATGTTATTGAATAAGTAATATAGTGCTTTACGCGAGTTTCAAAGAAAATCACGGGAAAACTCCGAAAACCTAAGTCGACGAGCGTGACCAGGAATCGAAACCAACACTTCCCGTCTGTAAGGTTCGAGAGTAGAACCTCGCGGTCTCTAATACTCATCGGGAAGTTACAGAAATGAGTTTTTTTCGTCTTTTCTTTAAGTTATGGTTCTATTTAAGTTTAAATGTTACTGATAAATTATCAATATTGATCATGTTGTTAAATCATTACTCTGTTTGATTGGTCTTATTTTATTTTATTTATTTTCACTGAATATTTTGTTCAATACTGAAATATACACTAAAACAAGATATGCTTTTCCGTTTAATTCGAGATTTTAAAATGGAAAAATAAAGTGATCTCATAAATTTTTAAAATACTTTATAAAAATTTAAATAATTGTTTAACTCCACTAAATTTTCCTTAAAATATTGACTACAGCTATAAATGCTTAATAAATTTCTGTTTCAAATGTTGAACTTTGAAACATGATTATTGCGGATGCAAGTAGGAAGGGAGAGCAGATGATAACATCGACATCTGTGGATTGCATTTATTTAATTTTCGCTGACCGTGCAACTGCAAAGTCAAACGCCAGGCGCGGCGCCAGGTCTTGGGAAAGTCGTGTCGTTATGTGAGGCGGTAATTTTAAAACATGTAATCTGATTTGTTCAGTTTTAGCGTTATAAAGACTAGGATAAGCTTTAGAAAAGGTAAAAATGTAATATTTTTAACCTGTAATATTCTCTATGTTCTATTTATTAAAGTCTTATTTTAATATCAATTAAACAATCATTTTCATATCTGCGTATGTTCTTAAGCCTAACTTTTGATACTTGAAAGTTGAATCGCAGAAAAAACTGCTCCTGTTACAGACAACGGCTTAGAAATTATTGATTCATTATATTAATTTAGTCTTCTGAGATGGAATTTGTTAAAATAACTATTTTTGGTTATTATAATTCTGAATGAAGTATGAAGAAGTCACAAAGACTTTACAAGATAAAAGCTAATTTTAAGTGAATGCCCTTCCGACTGGTCATTGTGTATTTTAAAATGCTAGTTGGAAGGATGTTTTCTTGAAGAAAATTCTTATGAAAATTCAGAAGGTTCGTAATTCTTTTTTTCTTTCCTTTTTAAATTCTGAAGTATTTATTTAATGTTTATATGATAATATATATACAATCTAGGTTATGCAAATTGCACATTTTTAAAATAATATCCTAAGTTTCACCGACTTACAATTTTAAATATCTCTTTACTGTTATTTATTATATAAAATATATGAAATTGTTTAACTGCATAATAAAACGAAGATTCAATTCAATTTTATTCCGCATCTTTATAAAAAAAAAGATATTCTGCTTAAAAAAAAAAGGACGATTTACTATATTATTTATTAATACTAATAATATTTACATTTATCAATTATTTAATATGCCATATGATAGCATAATTACATCAAATGAGGTAAAAATTGCGTTGACTCAATTTAAAGAAATTTAAACATTTAAAGAATACCAATTACATTGCCATGTGGAATAAATTTAAATACCTGCAAACATCTTTTTTGTAAACTGCTGCTGTAAACTGAAAATATTTATACACACATGCACTGAAATTTAAAAATATGAAGTATGTTAAATATTTTAGAAAAATATTTTGATTAAAAATATATATATGTATTTAAGTATTTGGAAATTTTTAAAATTTCCTCCTTCTAACTAATTTTTAATTTTTTGTTTCAATTTCTTATTATTATAAATTAACAATATATTCTAAACTCAATTATATATTATTTTAGCGGTGGATTGGTACATTCATTTTTGAAATTATTTTTTATGTTGGAATATGAACTTCAGCATTCAAATATATTTATAAACTATCCATGGACTTACAAAGTAGTACCCAGAAATGTTTAGAATATACAGGGTGCAAAGTTGAGAGCAGGCCTTTATTTGCGCAACAATTGGTCTCAGACGTCCTCCAATAAGAAAATGTATTTAAAAAAAATGTAAGAATTCATTATATGACATGTTTAAATTAAAAAAATTAATTTATTAAAAATCACAAAAACTGATAATTTTTATACAATTTTCATGACACTAATAGTGAAAGTTGAGTTCCAACCTAAAAAAACCTATATAACACAAAAAGTTTCACTTTTGTGCACCCAAAATTGTCTGAGATAGTTAGTTTCAAAATTTAGGATTATTTCGCATTTTCTCAGGCTTTATTAAAAAGTCAATGAAAAATTCTTTAATAAGCCCAGGGAAAATGCAAACAAAGTCCAATTAGGATTTTTAAACCGATCCCTTATTGAAGGCCGAAATATGTTAGAAAATCTAAACTTTAAATATCTTGTTCCATTTTGGGAGAATATAAATGAAACTTCTTGTTCGGATGAGTGTCAATTTTTCTAAATATCACTATAGGGGACTGGGACTGTACAAAAATTTAGTTTTTGTAATTTTGAAAAAATAGTTATTTTAAATTTAAACATGTCATACCGCAAATGCTCATATTTTTTAAAACATTTTGTAACTGAAACTATATGTTTGCGACCAATAGTTGCGGAAATAAAGACATTCTCGTGACTATCTTTGCACGCTGTATTAAAAAAAAAATTAATATATATATGTATAAATGAATTTTTAATCGTAGTTAAAACCAGGCAACCGATATAAGATCTCTGAAACCACATAGAACAATGAGAAGGAAATTACAACAAATTTAAATAACCTGTGGAGACTGATTGTGATTTATTGAAACATTTATTTTTTGTTTAGTGATTTTTATTTTATTTAACTTCAATCTAATCATACATTTATTCCTAGATTATCCGTTGCAATTTTAATAATTTTGCCGGTGCGTAAAAACGACATGAAACTCAAATCAAAAGATACAAACAAGCAACGAGAAAAAAAAAAAAAAAAAAAACAGCATTTTTTTTTTTAAGGAAAAGCTCAGAACGGTGAAAAAGAAGAAAAAAAAAAGGAAAAAAAACTCGTCAGTGGTGACCTTTTTCACCATTGAGCACCAATGTACGATTTCGTTCGTTAGAAGCTAAAATAGCAAATCGCCAGCAGACACCAAATCGTACAAGAAATTAATTGAAGTTAAAAATGAAGAATAAAGTGGAATAAACCAGGGGTGCAGAATATGCCCGAACGAGGTTCGGGGGAAATTTTGAATATTTTTTTAAGAGAAAATAAAAATGTAAATCAAAAATAACAATTTGCTACTTTGAAGTGCTTATACACTAACAGCGATATTTTTATGTTACACTGTATATTTATTCTCTTAAAGATTTATTACATAGAACAAATGACTTTGTATAGCAAAGTAGATTTTTGCATTATTGAGGGAAATTTATATTGTGTTTGGGGGAAATTTCCGAGGTTTGAACATTTTCTGCATCCCTGGAATAAACTATTAATTCAAGAAATCAGAAAATCAAACAGAAAACAACTATAAAAAACAAACAATACTCACAAGATGATGCATTCGGAATCCCAAGGATTAAAACAAGCAAAATAATTCAAGAGTTTAGTTGTACATAGCAGATAAAGAATGATACAACACAGCAACAGGGATATGAATTACTTTTTTTTAAATTCAAATAATGTTTGTGAAATTTTAACATACTTAATTTCAACGTATGTGCATGAGAAACTCCATATTCTACGACAGTAATTCCCAAAAATTGTCATAACGTCTCTATATCCCTTAAAAAGTTCCTTAAATTTTTGCATTTAAAAAAAATTTCTTTTTTTCCCCTAATCTGAAGATAATGGCGTTATAGTATTAATTACGAAACTTTAATAAACACCATAAAAGGCAAGAACTCGCAGCTGCTACAAAAAAAAAAAAAAAAAAAAAAAAAAACCGGCAACGCATTCAACACACTCAACGTGCTTGTTTGCAGCTCTCGCGCTTACATTGTTCGCCTGATGAAGGGTTGTGTCTTCTTTTAACCCGAAACAATTGTTTCGAGTTCTTCCATTTTATGGTGTTTATTCAAAGTTTTGTAATTAATACTATAACTTCATTATCTTCAGATCAAAGTAAAAAAAGAAAAAATTTAAGAAATTTTTTAAGGGATAAAGAGACGTAATGGCACATTTTTCGGAAAACTGTCATAGAATATAGACTTTTTGATTCATATACGTTAAAATAAAGGAATAGTAAGTATGTTAAAATTTCTCAAACATTATTTGAATAATAAAAAAAAAAAAGTAGTTTATATTCCTGTTCCTGTGTTGCATCATTATTCGTCATCAGCTATATACTTTTTAATAAAAAAACACCACAAAACTAGCGTTGTAAAAATTATTACTTACAAACTTTGAATAAACACCATAAAATGCAATAAACTCGCAACAATTGTTTCGGGTCGAAAAAACACACGACCCTTCATCAGGCGAATAAAGTAAGCACGAGTGCTGCAGTCAAAGCGGCAACGCACCAATTGCGTTGCCGCTTTGACTGCAGCACTCGTGCTTACTTTATTCGCCTGATGAAGGGTCGTGTGTTTTTTCGACCCGAAACAATTGTTGCGAGTTTATTGCATTTTATGGTGTTTATTCAAAGTCTGTAAGTAATAATATGTACTTTTTACTTTTAAACGCCCGTACTGTGGTGGGTTTTTTTTATAATGACGTCACAGTTTTTTTTTTCTACACTATTTTAGAACGTTTAAAGTACGTTTTCTAGAGCGTTCTGAAAATGTGTATAACGTTTTGAAAACGTTCTAAAAACGTTTAGAACGTTCTGAGACCGTATACGTAGAACGTTCTCAGAACGTTTCTATAACACCGATGGTGATAGTTACACGTTCATTGAACGTTCTCTGAACCGTACTATTGTACGGCTTCAAGATGGACAAATAGACGTCTATAACACGTTCAAAGTGAACGTTCTTAGAACGTGTTTGTAGAACAATTTTTGAACGTTCAGAGAACGTTTCGGTGCTGCTTGGGTAATCATAATTCACTGTAAGAAAAACATTGATATCTGTGATAATTTAGATGGATTCCCCAAAATAACTTCTAAAGGCTACATTTTGCTATCTGAAAACATGAAATTAAGAAGTAAAATTTACAGTAATTAAGGATATCCACTTAATTTTCGAAGTATACAGTCGGTAACAAAAGTGTCCGAACACTAGCAAAAATTCTTATGTAAAAAAAGTACACTAAATGCAGTTTTGTTAAATAAATCCTTGTCGAATCCTGTTCTTAGTCAGTGTAAGAACATGATTCGACAAGGATTTATTGAGCAAAACAGTATTAACTCTACTATTTTTACATAGGAATTTTTGCAAGTGTTCGGACACTTTTGTTACCGACTGTATCTGATATACTGTAATGGTTGGTTAGTTGGTGTCGTGTCCATGGGGAGAACTATAGAAAACCATTAGTGTGCAAAACACAGCCGGCCAACTCCTTGATGTTATCAGAGTACAAACTCTCGATGTCAAAGGGGAAGAATTCCCCAAGCTGCCAGGGATCTTAAGATGGCTGGGTAGTCAAAAATATGTTTTGGTGTTAGATATACTCTAATAAAAATGTTGATATAAGTATTTGAGATGTATCCACCAAAATAACTTATTCTAACAATAAATAATCTATATATATAAAAGAGTAAACTCACTGATTACTGACTCAACACAGTCGTGGCGATTCTATGGGAGATACAGGTGCAAATTTTGGAGAGCACGTCGGTTTTAGGACCTTGATGACCACTGGGACGGGATTTTGCAAAATCAGAGAGCAAAAACATTTTTATAAACATAACTCTGCTCCAAATTGCTTCATGGTGAAAAAATTTCAGAGGGAGAGACTAGACTTGAGTACAAAAAAATAATAATAATAATAATAATAATAATAATAATTTCTGCAATTTTGGAATTCTAGATTTTTAAGGGGGTAAAAATGATTTTTGGAGGCAAATTTAGAAAATACGCATTTTTTAATTAAGCCTCGCTTTCCCAACATCAAGGCGTTACTGCAGAAAAATCGCTTTCAGGTGCTGCTTGGCATGTTTGGCGAAAATCACCAGCACAGCACCTTTTTGTACAATTTAGAAGTTGCAACATTCCACTGGTTATGTTTGCTATCTCTGACGAATTAGCGCACTTCTTGAATGAGGCGGGCTAACTAAATTTCACTTCAAAATGGGGTCAAAGTGATCCCATCTTGGGAAAGCGAGGGTTAAACCCTACCAATAATAGCACAAAGATATGGAAAACCACTAAGAGTCAACTTGAGGATATTTCCAAAAAATCATTATTGGTTTTCTGCAATTTTCGATTTTGGGGAGGAGTTACGAGGGGGCAAATTCAAGTCCCCCTTTTAGCACTAAATTTGTCCGGGGAAATATATAGAATCACAAATTTTAGTGTGTGGCTTATTTATGTGTGCCTGACACCTATTGTAACGGGATTTTGCGAAAGTTCCCTATTGGGATGGAGGGGGGCAATAAACCTGTTTCCAAGCATAAATTTGCTTCAAATTATCTCAGCAAGATTAATTTTATGTGTCGGTTGTTTATGCCTTCCCAACACGCACTGTAAAGGGATTTTTACGCAATTTCTTCCTCCCACCTTTGCAGGTGGATAGGGAGGCAAAAATATGTTTATAAGAGTAACTCCGCTCCAAATTATCTCAGGGTAGTAAATTTTTAAAAAGGCGATTGATTATGCGTTCTCAAGACATATACTACAAAGAGGTTTTGTAAAATTCCACATTATCCCCCTTGGGGGTTGGAGAGGAGAAAACATATTTCCAAGTGCAAATCTGCTCCGAACTATCTTAGGTAATTTTTTATGTGCGGACTGGTTATGAGTTTCCAACACACACTATGAAGGTATTTTGTGAAATTTCCCCTTTCCTCCCTTTAAGGGTGTTGAGTAGGGGGCAAAAGCACCTTTTAAAGTGTAACTGCTCCAAATTACATAGATACCAAGTCTACTGTTTTTGGCGGGGGACTTCAGACTGGAAAAATTTTATAGCTGATTTTAGTAATACTAATCGTCGAAAATATATATAACATATTCCATTTAAAAATACCAATGTGAATTTTGATTTAAAAGATTAAAAACAGCAACTATGAAATATCTCATGAAAGTGATTTTTTGATATGTCGATTGGTTATGTGTATTTAACACACACAAACTACAAAGAGATTATTTGAAATTCCGTGTCATCTCCCCTCTTGAGGGTTGGGGGGGGGGAGATTAAAAAACATGTTTGCATGAGTAACTCTGTTCCAAATAATCTTAGAATGGAAATTTTTGATGTGTGGACTGCTTATGCATATTCCACACACACTACAAAGTGATTTTGTGAAATTCCACACTACCGCCCCTTAAAGGTGGGGGTAAACTCTGCAGTAACTCATGCGTAACTCTGCAGTAAATTATCTTAAGAAGGAGATTTTCGATGTGTGGGTCAGTTATATTTATCGAACTCATAATATAAAATTATTTAGCAAAATTCCCTCCTCCTTCTTCTATTTAAGAGCGGGGAGGGGTAAAAACACGTTTTAAAATATAGTGCTGCTTCAAATAATCTCAGGATCCTGACTTTTAATGTGTTGGTTAGGTATGTGTATGCAACATGTACTATAAAGGGATTTTGTGAAGCGTGGCAAGTGGAAAAACCTTTACCGAAGGTAGCGAGAACTTTAACTTAGATTTTGACTGATTTCAATGATTTTTTAAAATTATTAATGGTATAGCGTTTTGAAAATTCATTTCAATATAATGACCAGTGAAGCAGGCAAAGCCTGCTAGTACATTATAAAAGAGCATCAAAGAACTGGCATTTAAAAGTAATAATTACAAAACTTTGAATAAACACCATAAAAGCAAGAACTTCCAACAGTTGTTTCGGGTCAAAAGAAAACCTAGTCCTTCGTCAAGTGAATAAAGTAGGCACGAGTACTGTAACAAAGCGGCAACACAGTGCAACCTGCAACAGTGTATTGTCGCTTCTTTTACAGCACTCGTGTGTACTTTTTTTGCCTGTTGAAGGTTTTTTTTTTTTTTTTTTTTTTTTACCTGAAACAATTGTTGCGAGTGTTTGCTTCTATGGTGTTTATTCAAAGTTTTGTACTTAGTAATAAATAATACATTTTCCTATTAAAAAAAAAATTAAAGAGTAAAATTTACTGTCATTCACTTAATTTTCAAAGTGCACCTGATCATTTTTTACTTCCATAGATTTGGAAAAATAGAAATTTTGGCCAATGACAGTCCTTCGTATGTTGTCATTCTTTCTATCAAGGCAGCCTAGTATAACTTACTTGTCAATATTGCAGCCATATTTATTTTAATAATTTAAACTTGAAAAAGAAAATCTTTATTAAATGACGAATTAATTGCCTTAACGATGTTACACGTACATACATTTTAATAAATTATCGCTATATTTTAATACAGTTGTACATATTTTTTATTAATACTTCCTTAATATGGAAGCCTATTTTTAAGATTAATAAAACAAATATTTAAAATTGAGCTATTTCACTATGCATAGAAATCTGTATAGTAGCGATCACTTCCAACATGTGAACTCACTTTGCAACCATTAAAACCAAAAGAGAAAAAAACATCACTGGATACAAGTTACACATTTTGCATGAAAATCTGTATAGCAGTGGTCACGGTACCATACATGTATGCTTGCTTAGCTAGCATTAAAAAAAAAAAAAGAATCTGACGTGGACACCACGACTTCCTTATACATCTATTGGAATATACATATGGTTATGGAAACATTGATATTTTTGTGTGAGGTAATTGATTTGTAAATAAACAGGCAGGTTCTAGTCCATGAACATTCCTGAAAACAAGAAAAAAAAAAAAAAAAAAAAAAAAAGCTACTCCAACCACAACAGTCCTGATGATAAGATTATATATACCACCAATTGTAAATTTTTCAGGAATTTTCTATGGCTTATTACAGAAAATACCATTGGCAAATACTCAGCTTAGACAGAACAAAAAAAAAAAAAAAAAAAAAAAAACTGGTGTACAATGAATATTTAAATTTAAAAATCTTTTTCATACACTATAAAATTATGAAAGCATTACCAGTTTCGAAAAGACATGACCTTTCTTCTTCAGGTACAAAAACCACCAGTCTTGCTTTTTTCTCCAAGGTAATAGCAAGTGCTTTGCATTGCACCTGAAGAAGAAAGACCATGTCCTTTTGAAACTGGTAGTGGTTTTATTAATTTTATGGTATGTGAACAAGTTTTTAAGTTTAAATATTAAACACAGCTTAGTGTTCAATGAAAATCATTTCAGTATAAATTGCCTACTTTTATTCTTGTAGGCAAAAATTAGTGGTGAGAAATGATACATTTTACCAAAACAAATAATTCTGTTAAAATTGAGAAAAGGTTTACAAATTCTGGCTCTCCTGAAGCAATATTTGTCACCAAATTCAATTACTAATCTCGTCAGGCTGCCAAGTTTGTAGCCGACGCAAATGTTGATCTTGGCATCAATTTTAGCGATTTGCTGAAATTTTTTGTAAAGAATAAAACCTTACATTACAGCTTTATGGAAGTCTGAATAGCTGCTTTTGTGAGGGGAGGGGGTTCCCTCCTTCATCAGCTTACTTCCTCGTGGTCCATGCCATCGGTAGTGGATGTTTTCTTCTGTCTCTTGCTTTCTCTTTTTACTTTCTTCTATATGTAATATAGAGAAAGTATTGGATTCGTAAAAATTTTCGACCTCGGGTTTTTGATGGATTTACACGTTTTGAGAGCTGTAGAATACGATTTGACTATTTTTAGAAAATGTCTGTCTGTCTGTCTGTCTGTGTGTGTGTGTGTGTGTGACAAAATTTTGTGGCAACTGTATCTCAGGAACTACTGCACAGAATTTCATACAAATTGGTATGTAGTTGCACCTTGACATAAATTAGTGCCTATCAACTTTTGGTAAAAATTGTCTTACAGGTTGCGTTGCCATCCCGCTTCTTTTAAATTTTTAACATGGTGATATAGGACAAAATTTTGTATAAATGTGCTTAAAGAGAATTATTTTTTAGTAATCATTATGAAATGTACAATAATTATTTATAATAGAGATAGTCAACTGGGAAAAAATTTTTGTACGTGTAGGAGCCTCGACACCCCCCCTGGGGGGGAAGTCCCCCCTCGAGGGGAGTAAATTTTCAAGATGGGTATCTTTCGAAAGGTCTCATTAATACCTTTAAAACGAATGGTTGAACTATAAATCTGTGATAATTTAAAACAAAGTTATCGATTTTTTTTACTTTTAACAAAAAAAAAAAAAAAAAAAAAAAAAAAAAACCTTAGAAAAAAAATCGTATTTTTTTTTTTTTTTTTTTTTTTTAATATTGTTACTGGTTGAATATGTATTACTTTTAACAAAAAAAAAAAAAATCGTATTTTTTTTTTTTTTTTTTTTTTTTTAAATATTGTTACTGATCGAATATGTATATAGGAAAATATAGAAGAAAGTCTTGTGGTGGCCACAACATACTAGTTTAGATCGTGTCACTGTCGGTAAGCACAAATGCTGATATCAAAGCGGCAGCGTGTGTTGCCACTTTGCTTGCAGCACTCGTGCTTCCTTGGTTCGCCTGATGAAGGGTCGTGTATTCTTTCGATCCAAAACAATTATTGTGAATTTATAGCATTTTATGGTGTTTATTCAAAGTTGTGTACTTATTACTTTAAAACGCCAGTTCTTTCTTATTTTCTCTTCTGTTTTCTTCCGTTTCATAATATTTGTGAAATATGCTAGCAGACCCATAGCTGCAGCCACAAATATTTCACTTTTTAAACATTTTAGGATGCTATGCTTTTTTTTCTTTCTCTCTTGGTGGTAATAATAAACTTATACTTAAATTGTAATTTTTAAATTTACGAGATGAGGCCAAGTCTTCAAAAACAATTTGTTAAAAATGAAGTATAACTTAAAAATTTTCATGAAATTTGTAAAATTTTGGGTGTGTGGTGATTAAATCTCCAAGTCTCTCATGATTAAGATCTCAGCAAAAGAATTAAAAATTATTTTGCATGGAGCATTTTTAAAAATTTTATCTTATTAAATTTATATGTAATATGTAAAATTCTGAGTCAGGGAAGGGAGTGTAAGCGAAAAAGTTGCCAATTAATGAAAAATGTGTTTTTTCTTTGGACTAAAGCTGAATTGTTGCTAATTGATCAAACTATGTTCGATTTGAATGAAACAATTGAATATTACCATAAAAATTAAGTAATAGCAAAATAAATAACACCATAAAATTAAAAAACATACAAAAGTTCAAATGGCGAACAATTCAAAAGCATGCAAGAAAATTAAATGATAAATGTTTATCTATTTTAAGAAAAGATTTATTTACTGCATGTCATGATGAACTTTCTTTCTTCAATAAGCTTTTTCTTCCATCTGACATCAGTGTTAATGAAATGAGCTAGCAAGCCCACATCTACAGGCACGAAAACAATTTTGAGCACTATAGATATGTCCCAGCTGGCGTAGGATACAAAGACTTCACAAATGGAGAACTTTCTGAGGAAAACTGCTCTTTCTTTTCTTCTTTAGTCTTTTTTAAACAGTAACTATACAAATACATACTTTAATATTTAAGGATAATGTGCAATTTTTTGTAACTATAAATTTATACACTGAAATTGCTTATTTCAAATTCATCAGATAAAGCTATAGGGTAGGTGCTCCAGTGATTGGCATGCTCCACTAATTGACATCTATCCCGAAATAATTAATAAATAAGAAAAATAATAAAATCATATTTTACGTATAAGAATTTTAACATTTTTTTGTCAAACACTGGAGCATAGGGTGCTAATAACTGATAAAATGAATAACTAGCAGTGTCAAACAATGAAACATAGGGGTCCAATTACTGATAAAATGAAAAACTGGCAGTGTCAATTACTGGTACATTGAGTGGGTGTCAAATAAAAATTCATAAAAAAAATAATTGTTATAAAATTTATATATTTTAACATATATGTGGTTCCGAATGTCTTTCATGCCATATGTACTAACTTAAGATTTCTGAAAATATTTTCTGATGACTAGAACATTAAAAACATCAGAAATTGCTCTAAAAGTGTCAATCACTGGTGCACTTACCCTATCTACAAATTAAAAATAATAATAATAATAAATAAATAAATAAAATAAATGAACTATAACAAAATTTTTATAAACAAACACCATAAAATTAAAAAACATACAAAAGTTCGAATGGCAAACAACTGAAAAGGATACAAGAAAATCAAATGTCAAATTTCAATGCTGATCTATTTTTAGATTTATTTACAGCATGTCACAAGGAACTGTGTCTTCAATAAGCTTATCCTCCTCTTTCTTCTTCTATCTGATGTCGACATTAATAAAAATTGCTAGCAAGCCCACGTCTACAGGCACAAAATCAATTTCGTGCACTGAAGCTATGGTCCAGCTGGCATAGGATAAACTTCATAACTAGAGAACTTTCCAAGAAACACTGTTCCTTCATTTCTCTTCGATCTTCTTTAAACTGTGATTATTTATAATTTTGAGCTTTTCAACTGTTTTTTTTTTTTTTTTTTTATGTATTTTGATGCAATTTCATTTTCTGCCATTTTGAGTATGGCATTCTTTGATAAACTTTCCTTTCCTAAAGGTTTGTAAATTCCAAGGATAATAGCAAAATTGTGCCAAATTATTGATTTATTAAAAACACGCTAAGCCATACCATAAACTGTATTATTATTCACAATTAACAAAAATTAATTCTTGTTTTTATAAATTCAAATTAACTTCACTCAGAATGTACAGTCGGCTGCAAAATTATTCGAGCACTAGCCAATAATTCCTATATTTTAAAAGTACACTTAAGACTGTTTTGCTGAGTAAATCCTTGTCGAATCATGTTCTTAGACTGATTAAGAACATGACTCGACAAGGATTTACTTAACAAAGCTGTATTAAGTGTACTTTTTTTTGGCAAGGATTATTGCTAGTGCTCGAATAATTTTGCAGCCGACTGTATGTATACTACTTAATCAGCAGTCTACATAATGCAATCTATTCCGTGTAAATATATCTCACTATAATATTCAAAATGTAGTGTGTAATAAATATATTCATCAATATTATCATTATAAAAATGATTGAACTGATAATTACATGTTATCATCAGTTCGACCAATTTCATTTCAAACGGTGATATTTAACAAAATAAACATCTAACTAATATACTAATTAAAAGGCGAATGATCGCAATTATATCATAATTTTAAGTCAAATTTGTTTTCAAATGTCTAAACAAATTACCTGATATAAGATGAGTCATCAGGATATAATATCAGATACTAATATTTCAATATGTTATAGCAATAATTTACAAAATATTATCTTTTAATTAAAAAAATAAAAGAAATGTTAATTCTAGGCACTTATACAACTTACAGACATTAAACTAATAACTATGAAACCATTGAATGTTGTGAACATGCCTTGCAATAAGTTCTTCACACACACACACAAAATAAACATTTGGATTCCAGCATTATTAATTACTAATTCACTTAAATGCATATGTGAAATAACAACTCATACATAGGCAAAATATAAAATAAATATACGTCAATCTCTTTTCAAGTTTATCTAGACATAATATAAACACGACAATTTGTTTACATGTAGGATGTTTCCAATTAGCTATGAACGTTTAGAAACTTATTTAGAAAATAAAAATAGCTATTCAATTACAAAATGAATGTTTTAAATCATACTTCAAAGTATCTAATTCAGGAGACAAAAGCACCTAAAATTTATTTAAAATTATTGAACAAATTTTATTGCTATTGCTAATACAAATTCTGACGTCCGCTTGTCATCAGACATGCGAGCAACCCTACCGTCTATCATCATGACTCGCGCTCGCCAAAGCCCGATTATGTTTTTTCGCCAAGGTTCTGAGGAGTCGGTATTTTTCCAAATTCGCGTCGGGAAAAGCTTCAGATGGCAGATTGTATTACCAAGATCAAAAATTCCAGATGTTTTAGAACAACTGCATAGTAGCTCTACCGGTAGCCATTTTGGGGTAATGAAGACTCTGCAGAAAGTTCGGGAACGCTTCTACTTGTGCAAGGCAAGGGAGGACGTAGAGAAATGGTGTAAATCCTGTGATGCTTGTGCGGAACTTAAAGGCCCGCAGAAACGAAGTCGAGAAAGACTGCAACGGTATAACGTGAGAGCACCATTTGAACGGATTGCATTCGACATCTTGGGTCCTTTGCCACGGACCTCCAGTGGAAATAAATACATCCTCGTCGTGATGGACTATTTCACCAAGTGGCCTGAGGCATATCCCATTCCCGATCAAGAGGCATGCACAGTCGCAGTGCAGCAATGGTTGTCAAGGTACGGCACGTCCCTACAACTTCATACCGACCAAGGTAGGAACTTTACCTCTGCTGTTTTCAAAGGACTGTGTCAACTACTCGACATAGAGAAACCCCAGACAACACCCTTACATCCCCAGTCGGACGGCATGGTCGAGAGGTTCAACCGTACCATCCTGAATAACGTTTCTCTTCTAGTATCAAGGAACCAGCAATATTGGGACTTGAAGTTGCCATTGTTCCTGCTGGCTTATCAAAGTGCTGTCCATAAGACCACCGGCTATACTCCAGCTCAGATGCTGTTTGGACGCGAACTTCGTCTCCCTTATGATCTCCTGTTTGGTTGTCCACCAGATGCACCTTCATCGCCCAAGGAGTACATCCAAGATCTCCAGGCACGATTTGAAGACGTACACAACTTTGCTCGGGAGCGGATTCACATGGCAACAGAGAAAATGAAGACGAGGTACGATCTAAAGGCTACACAACATGAGTTCCAGGAAGGAGACAAGGTCTGGTTGTAGAATCCTGTTCGATGCAAAGGACTCTCTCCCAAGTTACAGTGCAACTGGGACGGACCGTACACAGTCTTAAAAAGGCTGAATGATGTAGTGGTGCGGATCACTAAAACACCTTCATCAAAACCGAAGGTGGTGCACTATAACAGGCTAGCCAAGTACCACAATTTACGGTAATATTAAAATTTAAAATGTAAATACTGGTAAAATTTGCGCATGCGTAATGTAAATATTTGTATATAAATACTTGTACATATTTGTGAATTTTGTAAATATTTCTCACTTGATTTTTGTTTCTATTTTATGCAACTTAGTTTTTGTATTTTACATTGTGTAAATTTGTTTAGTTTCGCCTCTTGACCAAGGGTTGCACTGCCCGAGACGTGCAGTCCTTGGGAGGGGGGCAGTGTTACAAAATTGTAAATAATTGTGCTTATTTTTGTATAAATTCTTTCAAAGAGGCGTAGTAAGTTGATAAAGTGCTAATTTTGTGCATTTCTAGTCGTTTTAGCGTTGAAATAGCCTTATTTTCCCTTAAAAACGCATTAAAAAGCCCCAATAAGGCAGGTAATGGATTTGGTGCCAAATTTGGCGACTTTTTCCCACCTTGGCGATTTTTTGGCGACCTTGGCGAGAAAATCCTTATTAGGGATATACCAAATATGGAAGCTCTAATCCCATTGGCTGATGAGATATGGAGATTTCTGGAACTTTCCACACTTTTCTACAGAGTTATATAAGGGCTGTTTTTTTCGCCAAGGCAGTCAGTTCAGTACTAAGCCAGCTTCGCTAATGCTTGCATTGTTTTGAGCCTCTTTGAAGGAGACTTGCTTTAAGTGTTATTGCTATACAGTTTTTTACTGTGGATTTGCTATTGACAGCTGTTTTTTTAGGCTGTGTTTACTGGTTGAATTGAAGCTGATACTTGGTTTATAGACCTGTATTTTTCTGGAACATCCTGTGAATAAATTACTGAATTTTTGTAAGTTTCTCTTTTCATTCTCGGACAACTCACGAACCCCCAAGTACGCAACAATATTATTATTATCTATATATATAAAAGAGTACTTCCACTCACTCACTTACTCACTCACTGACTCATCAACGCACAGCAAAATCTACTGGGGCTACTGACTCAAAATTGGGTCAGATTTTAGAACATATAATGTAAGCACCTCTTAAGAAGCGATTTTGCGAAATTCGCCCCACAAGGGGGGTGGGGAGGGAAGACCTGATTTCACAGAAACCTTCATATCTCAAAGAAAAAACCAGATATCTGTAAAATTTTTGCATTAAAACATAGCTAACACAATTGCCTAAAAATCAATTTCTGGAATTTTGGAAATTCGGTCCACAAGAGGGGGTGCGTGGCAAAATGTGATTTCGCATGCGCAAAAAGTGATTTCTTCAAAAACATTCATATCTCAAAGAAAAAAACAGATATACTTGAGATTTTTGTTTCATAATATAGCTAACATAAATATCTAAAAACCAATTTCTGGAATTTTTGAAACTCGGCCCCTAATGGGGGGCAGGGGGCAAAACGTGATTTAACAAAAACCTTTATATCTCAAAGAAAAAAACAGATATCCGTAAAATTTTTGCTTTAAAATATAGGTAACACAAATACCTAAAAACCAATTTTTGGAAATTTAGAAATTCAGTCCCCAAAAGGAGGGGAAGGAAGGAAAACGTTATCTATATTATATCTTCTGTATATAATATAGATATGTCTTCTATAATAAAGTTTTAAAAATAATTATTTTAATTTTTAATTGTTGCCAAAAAAATTTTCGAGTTGATTTATTTTACGACATATAATTAAAAATATTTTCACGCGAATAGTAAAAGAAATATTAAGTAATAAATTTGCTTAGGCTATGACAAAATGACGTCATTATCAAAATTAAATTGTAATATTAAAAATCCAACATATTTCTTCAAATTTTGTGTCATAATCTTTTTTAACATACCTCAATTTTAGATTTCTTTTTAATAGAGTTTTTATTTATTTATTAATTGGCACGTATAATACGTTTGGTATGAAAGCTAATTCAGCATTATATTGAGATTTACTTATTCATAATGCAGGGTTTTTTTTTTTTTTTTTTTTTTTTTTTTTACGCTGAAGCAGATACGACATTTTTCGCCAAGGAGTCTACTTTCGTGATAGCCACTTTAAGCCAAGTAGCCCATAAAGCATATAAACATATAAATTATAAAATATTGAGGGGAATAAAATAGAAAGAAAGAAAGAAACAGAAACCATAATCTCATAAATTATGTTTTTTTTTTTTTTTTTTAATGGTGACAAAAATTCAAAAGTCACAAAGGGGAGCTATAATAAGCCTGTACCACGATAAGGTTAAATATTTATTTACTTTTCTATATACCAACCACTGTTAACTAACTACGAAATACATATAGCCACAAAAAGTTAGTTGTCTCACAGCATATTGTAATAGTACATTTGACGTGAAATTGCTGTCAATGTATGGTCGACCGGAAAATTCAAATAAATATAGGAAATTACGTAAAACTAAATATTATGTACAGTACGTACAGTGTGTTTCAAAAATAATTAAAATTAAGATACAAAAGGGCTACTTCAATTTTTTCGATACTGTCTGTTTCGAAATTGTCATTTGATAAGCACAAAAGTGGAAGCCCACTGGTATGACATTGAAGCATGCAATAGTGACACACACCGGAAGCGAGCTTTTGAGCAATTTCAATTAATTTTATTTTTATTTTTTATCTATAAAGCGATATAGAAAAGAATTTTGTTAAATATAGTGACCAGCCAAGTGGGTAAAATTTGTCCGAAGACATCCATAGGAGTTGAGGCCACAATTTTTAGTGTGTGGCTTATTTACGTCTATCCAACACCCATTGCAACGGGATTTTGAGATTTTCCCCATTTTCCCCCTTAAGGAAGGGAGATCAATAAAGACGTTTCCAAGCATAACTTTGCTTAAAATTGTCAAAGTAAGATTAATTTTTATGTGTGGTTTGGTTATGCGTTCTCAACTCGCACTATCAAGGAATTTCACGAAATTTCC
This sequence comes from Salticus scenicus, assembly GCA_963930645.1. Classification (NCBI taxonomy): domain Eukaryota; kingdom Metazoa; phylum Arthropoda; class Arachnida; order Araneae; family Salticidae; genus Salticus; species Salticus scenicus. The sequence continues at coordinate 1,388,825 of CAWVNO010002384.1, forward strand.
CTCTGCCTACCTCCTTTAAGGGCGGAGTGGGGGCAAAAACACATTTTTAAGAGTACCTCTGTTCCAAAATACCTCAGGAAAGCGATTTCTTGATATGTCGGTTGGTTACGCGTACTCAACACACACACTACAAAGAGGTTTTGTGAAATTCCACCTTACCGTTGGGAGGTGGAGACAAAAAACATGTATTCATGTGTGACTCTTCACTAAATTATCTTAGGAAGGAGATTTTTGATGTGTGGGTCGGTTATATGTATCTAACTCATAGTATAAAGAGATTTTGCAAAATTCTCTCCCCTGTTCCTTCTTTATGAGCTGGGGAGGGGTGGGGGTGTAAAAAACACATTTTAGAACATAATTTTGCTTCAAATAATCTCAGGATCTCGATTTTTTTCATGTCTGGTTAGGTATGTGTATGCAAGTTGCACTATAAAGGGATTTCGCGAAATTACCCCGCCTTCCTCTTCTGGGCTGGCGGGACAAAAAACACGTTTGCAAGCTTAAATATACTCCAGATTACCTTAGAATGATGAATTTTGATGACTGGGTGTTGATTAAGTGTACGGAATATGCACTTTGATGGGAGGAAATTTTGCAAAACTTTCCATATTATCCGTATGGGTAGGGGAGTAAAAAATAGGTAAGGTACTGCCAAAGGCATTGGGGTCGAGATTCGAAAAATGTGGGGAGCAGGAAAACCTCTACTGAAGGTAGCGGGAACTTTAACTTACATTGTGACTGATTTCTTTTCTTTTCTTTTTTTTTTTTTCTTTCTTTTCAGATTTTTATTATTATTATTATTATTAATGATATGAAATAGTGAGAATTCATTTTGATATAATGGCCAGCGAAGCGGGCAAATCCTGCTAGTTTAAATATAAATTAAATGTTGATTTTTAAATATTGTTAATTATTTTTATGTTTGAATGCTGAAATTTAATGCAAATATTTAGTATTCAAACATGAAAATGTTTCATAAAAATTAACTGATCGATAAATTCCCAAAGTAGCAGTTCACAAAAAAATTTAAAATATTTTGTTGAACTCAAAATTAAAAAAAAAAAAAAAAAAAAAAAAAAAAAATGTTAGCAGAGAGCATTTTAAAATTTTATTTTATTAAATTACAACTGAAATACTAATAAAAGTTTTAAATCACGGGTTTCTTTCAAAAAGGATTGTAGCCATTTGTAAAAATACTAAAAATGAAAATATTGTTTATAATTAATTAATTTTTTTTTTTTTGGGGGGGGGAATGGAAGGATGTAGAGAGGCCATGTGGTGATGAATGAGAGAGTAGTATCGTATAGTGGTTCAAGGCTGAATAATGATTCATTAAAAATAAACAGATTTACATTGCGTTGTATAGATAACGGCGGACTTCTTTTTATATGCGGCGATTTTTTCTTAGTGCCGTTTTATCGGCAGACGGCAGGAAATATACTCTCTTGCTGATTAATTATCTAAAAAAAGGCATGGTCATCAAAAAATATAAAAGACAAATATTGAAAGAGCTTACCTTCAACTCTGAAATATAAATCAACATGAAACTGATGTTAATACATAAATAAGAACACCATTATATTACTCAATCTTATTTAATTGATATTCTGTAAAATATGACAGAGGTACCTCCTACAAAATTTATTATTGATTTATATTATCATGATTAACATTATTATTTATTATTTCGGTATCATTTAAATCTTATTTCTTTTGTTGAAATGACGTTCATTATGAATCATTATTTCCTTTTATTATTCATATATTGAAGTTGTCATGATTTCTTATTATAATCACGACTATTCTCGTCAAGTCCACTTTTTGTATTGTTAAGTTTTTTACATCGTTCATTTTTGAGTATTAAAGTCACTTTTATTATTTATACGATGATTGATAGACGATCATAATCCTGTTTTTGTTTGAAAATTTGAATCCAATTAGTAGAGATCATAGGCGCCGACTTAACGGGGGCAGCGGGGGCGGTCGCCCCCGCTGTAATTTTTCACGGGGGCGAAAGTATCTTTTCGCCCCCGTGCTTCCAACGGGATTTTCAAACACGAAAAAAATTTTTTTATCACAAATTTGAATTTTAATGAACATTTTCACATTGCAAATTTATTGTTTTCTTCTCTCCTCCTTTCTTTACTGACGGATTAGCAAAAAACAGGATATACTTTATACAATTCTCTTTTTGCGCGACAGAAACTGACCGAGATTGAGAGAACAACTTTTCAAAGTCAGTCCCTGTCCCTCTATAGTCAAAAGGTAGGTTGACGCAGAAAGACTAATTTTCATGTTAATGTCCATGTCCATTTGAAGTCCGACAGTCCCAGTTCTCAAGAAAGTGTTCATATTGACAAGTATTAAATGCAAAAGCTTTTGTTCTGAACATTTGCTAATTCATAACACAAAAATTATAATGCTGTTAAAAACACAGAATTTTATGTTTCTATTTATTTTAAATTTATCGGTATTTGTGTATGTATCTTCTTCTTCTTCTTCTTCTTTTTTTTTTTTTTTTAAATCTTTGAATTTATCGATGTTGATTATTAACAATCTTGCACGAGACAGGGGAAGAGGAAGGTTAGTTGTTAAAATTAAGGTCGATTGACTACACTATATTCCTAGAGCTATAGGTGGAATGCCTTCCATGGAATTATTTTTAAATGGTCTTAGCCCGTATTTCAGCGAGTTTTTGGAGAAAACCATGAAAAACTCCGAACGACTTGATCGACGAAAGCAACCTGGGATCCAACATCGAACCCAGCAATTCCCGTCTACCAACTTTGAGTGCAGAAGTACTTGGCTACCGGTGGGGCCAGGAAAGAGGAAGAATTGTTAAAAATGATAATTGGTTAAAAAGTGTTGTCTTAGAAAACCGCATCTCATAATTAACATTTAGTGGACAAGTAAATACGGCAAATTTTTACAAAACGTCTTAGCTAATCAATTTAAGAATTTAATAAATATCCCTAACAGCACATCTCATCCACAAGACATCATCAGGATATCCTATGGATGAAAGTACGTCTAAGTGATATTCTCAAGGTGTACTAGGGATAAGTGTGCTGTTAGGGAAATGCGTGAATTGAAATATGTCATAAAAATTTATAATATCTAAGTTGATTTTAATTTTCTAAATATGTTGTTCACATATTAAGTTGTTCACATATAATTATGCATGTAAACAATTTGAATTTCAGATTCTCTGTTGTTCTTGCATATTTTCGATATAAATAACAGCAACGTCCGTTTAAAAAAAAAAAAAAAAAAAAAAAAACATTAATAAGAAATGGATGTGGAATTCTTTTCTTATTCATTATAAATTCGATAAATGAAATAAGAGAACACGGTACAACTTAAATAATTCATTTCTGGAAAAAAATAAATCTGAAAAAATTCTTTGAAAATTACCTTGAAGAAAGGGAATAACAAACAACATAACATTTAATTTAAGAGTAAAGTTTGAAATAGAAGACGTAATATATATAAGTAATTTTTTTTATCTTTAAAATTTTTTCTACACATACACATAAAAAGAAAGTATTCGATTTGTGGAAATTTTCGCCTTTTAGTTTTTGATGTATTTACTCGTTTTGGGATTTTCTAAATCTGAACCCGATTTTACCATTTTTCAAAAATGTCTGTGTGTTTCTCTTGTGTGTATGTATAAAAAATTTTGTAATTGGTCAGTGTATCTCTCGAACTAATGGACGAAATTTAACCAAATTTAATATTTATTTAGATCTTGACTTAAACTAGTGTTTTTAACTGAATTAAATTGAACTGAATTTAAACCTAATTCGGGAATCAATGATTTGGGAATTAATTGCTCAACAATTGATTACCTCATTTCTTTCTTTTTTTAGGACTGAGGACCTATTAGTCTCAATCTGCGTTGTCGATTTCGATAATTGTACATTTGTCGAAATCTAAAATTTATCGAAAATATAATTGAATAATTTGAAAGCGATGTTATAATTTGAAAAAAGGAAAAAAAAAAAAAAAAAAATCTAATAGTCCTTCGTCCTAAACTAAATTCTGCTTTTGCCAGAATTTCATCAAAATCTTTTTTATTATTATTATTATTATTGAAAGAAAAAGAAAAGAAAATTAATAATAATCAGTATCGTTACAAACGATATCGAAAAAGTTTTTTTTTTTAATAATTTTGAATTAGGAAATAAAAAGTGCCCGTGAAATAATATGAAATAAAAATAAGTAAAAAAATGAATTTAATGATTTTGTTTTTCGGGGGCTGCTCATGCATATAAAAAATGCGTATTACAACGAGTCAAAGAAGGAAGCCAAATAAGTATTGAGTTATATTACGATAAATACGATACGATATATTAGACCTATCGTTCAGGGTTAGTAGGCATTTTCGTTGAAAGAAATAGTTTGTTCGTTCGGTGCAACTTGCACATTAGTCCCTTGAGGTACAACTTTTTTTTTTTTTTTTTTTTTTTTTATCGAATTATAACATTGCTTTCATTTTTTTTTTTTTTTTTTTTTTTTTTTTTTTAATGGCAGTATAGGAAAAAGTTTCGAATAAATTAATTTAATGAAATTACTTTTTTAACTTTTCAATATAAAATTACATATATAATAGTAATAATTAACCAAAGAAAACATTTTTCTTTATGTGGGGTTATCGTCCCCGACATCCCTCGGGAGCATGAATTTTTAACATAGATACCTTTTTAAAGAACATTTCAATACATTTAAAACAATTGCTTAACCGTATATTGGTGATAATTAAAAAAAATATATTGGTTTAGGTTTTTAGATATCAGCACAAAACTGATTTCTTTTTTTATTTTGTGTTATACTTCTTTGAGATGAAAATCGTCTGCATTCATCATGGAAAATAAATTTAATAAATAACTTTTACTGTGTGAATTGGTATAGAAAATTTTGAGATGGCTACAATATTCTAGCAATTCTTTTTTCTTTTTAACTACAGATAAAGCAAAAGAATGGTAGTGAAATAAAGTTGCTTTAATGACAGATTTTATTGGGCCTCATATTCATTGAGAATTATAATTATTATTATTTTTAATGAACTTAGAAACAAAATTACAATTTAAAAACAAATTACAAAGATGCCTATAATACGAAATTTTATAAAGTCGATAAAAATTTTAACGGGATTTAATTTTATGATTAAAAAATTTTAAATTTTATACTGTCATGAAACAAGAAAATGTCTAGTGATTATATATTTTTCCCGCTTTCCGTTTACTCCACCCTTCTTTTGCTTGTTTCAGGATATTTTTAAGATGTATTTTCAATAGGGAAATGCAATATGTAACTGCTGTCTCATTCCTCTTAAAAGGTGCATGCATTGACCTTTTAGGAATGCACCTGTTAAAAATTTGAAAAGCAACGCTAACCTTCACATTTTATAAAGGGTGTATCTCTTCACAGACAGGATGAGTTGAGAATTTTTAAGCCTTTTTCAATTTTCAACCCTTGATCTCGCCGCAAAATAGAGCCGGCGACACCTTTTAAAAATGAGTGTGCTACAGTTTGTTCAAGTTAAACGTATAACAAAAGTAAACAATAACATATGTGATTTAATTCCCAGAAAAATATCTCCGATCGGCGACAGTTATTTTCAACTTTTGTTAAGGTTTTTGTACGTCTCCTTTTGTTAACTTTATGACTTTCTGTAACTATGGGTATATCATTTATCATGTATTTTTTAAGTACAAGTCCTTACTGTAAAGTGTAAACCATAAAACACACAAAGAAGGGGTGGGATCTGGGATAGTTTTCAATTTTCATATCTTTAACATAGGCTGGTGGGACTATAAGCTCTTTGCTCTTTAAGGATGGGGATTAACTAAAGTGTTAAACACAACACATCAAAGACCTTCGAAATCGAAATAAATTCTATAGATAAAAGAAGAGGACTACAATAGAATCGTCTGTATGTTTATCTCCCCCCCACCCCCACCACCACACACACATCCCAACGAAGTTTACTTGGATGGAAAGAATGAAAAGAAGAATTCAGTTGAGAAATTTTTAGACCTGAGCCTCCGTGTTTTATTTATTTATTTTTTAGCTTTTAGCTTATCCAAATTATTCGGTTATATCTAATGGAGACAAATTCGGGCAACGGTTCTTTTGAAATTATCTTCATTGTAAGTCTCAATCACTGAATCTTCATCCTACTTCTAAAACAAAAAGACTAACTGAAATTTAACTCTTCTTTCTAAGTAGTGGAAACTATTTTAAAATTTTATCTAATGAATTCAAAAATTTTTATATTCTTCGATTTATTTATTTACTACTGAACCAAAAGATAGAGTTGCGAGTGTCTTCCTACTGCATCGACAGTTAAAAGTGTATTCTAGGATCTTTTAAAGAAAAACCGGAGACTTGTAATAAAGTTGAAAAACAAGGTAAGCTTTTTCAATGTTTTTTTTTTTTTTTTTTTTTGAGGAATTCTAGACGCAAACGTAGGGGTTTGTGCATCCTTTAAATTTTTGAAAAAATCATTAACGCTTTTAAAGTTGTCAGAATTACAAAATGGATTTAGAAAAAAAAGTAGTGCATTATTATCAGCAGGTTAATTATTAAGGAAGTTTATAAATGATATTTTGAATTACTTATACACTTATTAATTATTAGTCATTATTATTGTTATTATTTTCAGGGGGAAAAAAATCAAGTATTTTGAAAATTTGGTTAAAGTATTTTGAAGCTTTTTGAGAATCAAAATTATAGAGTTAATCAATATAAACTGATTTATTTTCCCCTCACAAAATTTGAATTTTGTGGCTATAAATTTATTTTGAAAATATTTTAATAAATGAAAATTGTTGAGTTATCAATGTGAAATAAAATAAAGAAAATTCTGTTCCCAAAATTTAAAATTTTGCTGCTGTAGTAAGAAATTTATTTTCGAGATAACACAATAAGTTTGTCACATGTTTTATATTTATTTCCTTATGTTCCATTTTTTTTAAAAGATGACTTTTGGTGGAAAACTCAAAATACTGGAAAATTTTTAATTCAATTTAAATTTCAAAATCTGACATTTTTACATTTTTTTAAAGTTATTTTTAAGAACGGTAAATTGATAAATAAATTCAGTTTATTTGTTATTAATTTCCTGTACAGGAAATGTGTATTAAAATAAAAAATAAAAACAAAAATATAGAATAACTCATATGAGTTTTTTCTTTTTGAAATCTTATAAATCGTAAATTTTAAACTTCATTCTTCATTAGAACTTCATAACAAAAATAGAAAAATAAACTAAAAAAAATAATACATGATCTTCAAAATTGGACATGTCGCAAACTTGCAGATATGAAAAAATAGATCTATGATAGTAATAAATGAGTCAGTGGTAAAATAATGAGTGGATATAATATGTGCACAAGAAAATTTATTTTTCATTATTTTAAAATAATTTTTCATTATTCTAAATTATAAGTTTTATAATTTTTAAAAAGACACCAAAGAGAAAATTTTAGAAATAGCATTAAATTAGTATAATTAAAGAAAGCATTGTACATGTACGCTAACACCATGAATTACAAAAACAAGCAACTGTTGTTTCGAATCGAAATAATTAAATTTGACCCTTAATCAGGCTTCATTATGCAATAAACACAAGTTCTTTCGGGATATTTTTTTCCCCCCTCTGAATGGGCTGAACGCGATGTTCTAAAGGTAATGCTTTTCTGCTTTCATCCTGCCCTGTTTCTATATCTTTTCGCCTAATGAAAAGTTGTGCTCAGTTGTTTCGATTCGAAACGATTACAACGACTTATTGAAATTTTATTGTGATCGCAGAGATTTTATTCATTACCTTTCTGAACAGCATTTCGGTGCATTTTTCTACACTAATTTACGATTCTTTCTGGACATTTCAAGAATAAAAAATCAGTGAAAATATTAATTTTTCATTTTTTCGCTAAAAATTTACTTTCGCATCTCTAATATGATTGAGGAAAAATTTCAATTGAATTTTAAAATTTAAAAATTTATTTGATCTTTATAAAGATAGTAAAAACGCATTTAAAATTTTCAGTTGCGTTTTCTCAGTTTGCAATTTTCTGTATTCATGATCTTCAAAATGGTATAACTTCTACAGATATTTAAGAACAGATCTAATGCATATATTTGAATGATTAATAGGGTTAGGGATGAATTTTTTGTAACATTTTCACAAGAAAAATATTAATATATATATATATATATATATATATATATATATACTTAGTTTACTTTAAATTATGATATTCCTTGAAAGTATTAAAGCAATTGTAAAAGAATGAAATTTAATTAATTACTATATAATTAGCAGCATCAGTATCGTTATTAATTTCTAGTAATTGGATTTTTTAATTTATTCCGGTACTTTACCCCCCCCCCTCCTACACTATCTTCAGCCGCATGTAAGCAATAAATCTCGCCCCCGTAGTGAAAAACAAAAGTCGGCGCCTATGGTAGAGATGGTGGCACACATTCAATTTTAATTAATAGTGCATTTCCGTATTTTGTTGATGAAGGCCGGTGACTATTGCAAGCTCATAGAAGACACCATGGCATAATTGATCTTGCACAAGAGCCTCCTTAAGGAAAACATCTCTTGATGTATTTAGTAATTATATTTCCAGGAGACAAACAGGATCTGGCTGTGCATGATGACCGGAGATTAAAATTTTACATCCAGGAGCTTCTTGGCTGTTGTTTTTGTGAAGAGCTGTGGTCCGGAGCTTACTTAAATCCACGGAGTAATAAGACAGGAGAAGAAGGTAACGCTAAAATTTTGTGATGTTGTTTTCTAATGTTTACAGATGGCGCCAGTGTGCAATCCTTCCTTCTCTCCAGCTTCCGCAATGTTATTCAATGGGAAAATGTCTCGTTTTAATTATTTTTTTAAAAATAATATCAAGCTGAAAAAATTTCGATTGAAAGCAAATTTCATTAAATAGAGTATTCTAACCAACATGTTTTTTTTAAGAGCCATTTTATACTAATTTTACTTTGAAAGAAAGCTTTTAAAAAATGACGATTCTTATGAACCGAAGCTAGCTAAAACAGAAAATTGGGAGGAAGGAAATGGATGAAATATTGTAAAGAAAAAAAATAAACTTACTTTAGGTGCAGAAAACACGAACTCGGACTTCATTTTTCTCCTACGGCCTTTTTTTTTCTTTTCTTATCACTATCATAGCCTGTTTTACAACTAGGAACGAAGAATTTATTTGAAACATCTGAATTATGCAGTTTTAAGAACTTACAAAGAAATTAAATTGCTTAACATAAAAAAATTTAAATGTACTCCAGCAAAATTCCATTGAAAACAACAGTATATCCGCGCCGAGGTAGGGAGGAATGACAAGTGGCGCCCTCAATATTTACCAAAAATTTAGATCACAGTTTCGTAGCTTTCTCCCATTGGACCTTCAACTCCTATTAATATTACTCCGTGCTTAAATCAATGGATTTTGTTTAAATATTATACATCAAATAAAATAACGGCAGATTGAAATTAGGAAGAAGGGATATTACGATCCGAGCCGCACCCAGCGACTATTTCTAACGGCAAAAGCCGCTAGGCCGAGCTCGAGCCGCACGCCCTTACAGTACGATGTTTTTCGTCAGAATGTCTCGGCGTTCCTTCCCAAATCTCCCGCTTCAGACTGCCGACCTACCGACAAATTCATACGCGCTTTGTAATGACGCTATTTTTTGAAAATGCGCATGGATACTTCCGGAGTGCATTGAACTCAAGCAGGAATTCTTGTAATGTGTGACGTCATAGCGTCAGCTAAGAGAGGGAAGCGATGTATTTTTGAAAGTACACAATATCAGAAATATTTTTTAGAAATAAATGAAAGGAATCCAGAACATATTTAAATAAATTTTCATATGCTAATTCCCCAAATATCTTTTGATTTATTCTGGACTTTGGGAAATATTTATTAATTATTTTCTGGGTTTATTAAATAATTTTTCAGAGCATATTAACTGAAAAAATAGATTTTTCTGGATTTTAAATAAATTATTTCCAGAGTTCAAATAATTATTTCAGATTTCAATTTTTGAAATAAATCATCTCCGTTTTTATTAATTTTTATTAAAAATTCATGATATTTGAATTTTGGAAGGAAGTTTCAAAATGATGAATTTTGAATAAAATGTTAAAAGTTTTTATCTTTTAACACCATTAATTGCACAAATTTGGGAAAAAGATTAAAAAAATTCAGAATGGCTAAGCTGGGATTGTTCGAACTTTTCTTCAAAACTCGCTTAAATACAAACTAAGACAATTTAGATCCCCCCTCATCAGATTTTTTTTTTCCATATTTAAAAAAAAAAAAAACATAATTTATATTTTTTTTTCTTTATGTGCATTTTTTTTTTTTTTTAAATAAAATCAACCAATCAAAAGAAAGTTTATTTATTTATTTTATTTTTTTATTAAATCTTTATTCCTAAATGTTGTAAATAATTATAAATTAGTAATTTTATATCTAAATGCCTGAATTTATTGTGAAATAATTATAAGATAAAAAAATTTTTATAAACCATGTTTTCAAATTTTCTGTTGAATCATATAAACGCTACTGAAGGCAGCCGGAACCCCAGCAATTGGATAAAAGTATTAAAAAAATTCCTTTCTATCGTCTTTTGAGCTATTATAAAAGTTTCAAATGGCTATCTAGCCGGGAAGTTAGTTAAAAGTTGATTGCAAACTTTGTACTGGAAACGCTGCCGAAGGCCGCAGGGTCCCGAAGCAATTCGATAAAAATATTTTTAAAAAGCATTTTCACCGTATTCTGAACTATTCCGAAAGTTTCAAATGTCTAGCTACTCGGGAAGTTAGTTAAATAAATTTTATGTTGAATCATATGAACGCTGCCGAAGGTAGTAGGGACCTGAAACAGTAACCTACTAAAAGTATTAAATAAAATGTATTGCCAATGTGTTCTGAGCTATCCTGAAAGTTTCAAATATCTAGCTAGTCAGGAAGTTAGTGAAAAATCGATTGCAAGCTTTGTACTGGTAACGCTGCCGAAGGCAGCAGGAACCCGAAACAGTTGGCTAAAGGTATTTTAAAAAATGCATTGTTACCGTGTTCTGAACTATTCTGAAAGTTTCAAATGTCTAGCTAGTTGGGAAGTTAGTTAAATAAATGTTCTGTCGAATAATATAAGCGCTGCTGAAGGCAGCGGGACCTGAAATAGTTGACTAAAATTATTAGAAAAATGTACACCGTGTTGTGAGCTGTCCTGAAAATTTCAAATATCTAGCTAGTCCGGAAGTTAGTTAAAAATCGATTGCAAGATTTGTCCCTGACAAACACACAAACAAACAAACAAGAATCGAAGTTAATAAAAACATGGCAAAATAATACTTTCCCTGTCATTATATCGGTAAAAGATAGTAAAAAAAGTACAGAATTTTATAAAATCAATAAAAATTTCAGGGACGTTGATGATAAGAATTGGCACATTCAAATTTTTATATAACCTAAAAAAAGAAAAGTCCAGTGACTTAAATATACCCCATACACTAATAAGTTAACATATAAAATTGTAGCTTTGTACCATCAAATCACATAGGAGTAATAATAATAATAAAAAAAAATAATAATAAAAAAAAATTAAAAAAAAAAAAAAAAAAACTTGACCAATTTTATCTGTTTGAATATGTCCTAGTCCTGATTAGAATTCTTTTCACGGAGATCTAAAGAGATCTAAACATATATTCCCGCGAATTTCGAAGAAAACCACGGAAAACTCATAAAGATTGTGACGAAGAATTGTGACATTAGATAGCATTAGGGAATACACACACACACACACACACATATATATATATATACACTGCTCGACATTGAAAATGCAATACCAAGAAGGAATGATAATAACGGAATGAAATTTGTTGGACACATGCATTATAGTAGGAAGAACAATTGATTAAAATTTCAGGAAATTTGGAGTAATATGTACTGAGAAAACAGCACATAAAGCAGCGACCTCTGTGAGCAATAACAGCACATATCTGCCTAGGCATTGAATCGAACAGCGATTGGATGACATGTACGGGTAGAGCACTTCATGAAGTTTTAACTTGATGCCACAATTCATCGATCGAAGTTACTGGTGAGTGGTGGGGGGGCCAGTTGCTTTTCGACGATTAAACAGTCATTTTCATTGGTGCGAGATCAGGAGAACGCGCTAGCCAGAGCAACAGTCGAACGCATTCTGTATCAAAGAAAGTCCGGACAATACAAACAACTTTCGGTCGTGCATTACCTTGCTTAAATTTTGCGCTACGGTGGCCTAGAATACAGAGCAGAGGGGCGGGCCTTAACTCATCAGAAATTTAATGGCCGCTGTTCAGAGTGCCAGGAATACGAACATGAAGTAATCGAGACGTGTATCGAATGGGAACACATAACATAATTGCAAATGATGGACAGTATGATGATGTCGAATCCCAGCTGGCAATGTGAATTATTCATAATGCCGTTAAATAGGGATAAGGCAATCTTGATGCTGTAAACAGGATTGTGATTTGTCTGAAAAGTGACTTCACGCCATTCCTGCGTCCAGGTTCATCGTTGATCACACATTAATGGCGCCCATATCGGTGATGCAGTTTTGAGGGTAATCAGAATTTTGGTAGCCGCATACTGAGTCACCACCTGGATTCATGATATGCTGTACCATTGGATACACGTCCCGGTCACCTCTTGTTTTCGTTTCCACCACTCTGAATACCAGCCATTACATGTCTGACGAGTTAAGGCCCATAGCTCTGCCCTATGTTCAAGGCCTCCGACGCGCAACATTTAAGCAGGACAATGCACGACCACAAGTTGTCCATATTGTCTGGACCTTCATTGATGCCGGATGTGTTTGACTCTTCCTCTGGCCATCGCGTTCTCCTGATCTCGCACCAATGAAAATGACTGTTTAATCGTCGAAAAGCGACTGCCCCCCCACCACTCACCAGTAACTTCGATCGATGAATTGTGGCATCGTGTTAAAAATTCATGAAGTGCTCTACCCGTACGTGTCATCCAATCGCTGTTCGATTCAATGCCTAGGCAGATATGTGCTGTTATTGCTCACAGAGGTCGCTGCTTTATGTACTGTTTTCTCAGTACATATTACTCCAAATTTCCTGAAATTTTAATCAATTGTTCTTCCTACTATAATGTATGTGTCCAACAAATTTCATTCCGATATTATCATTCCTTCTTGGTATTGCATTTTCAATGTCGATCAGTGTATATACAGGGTGAGTTTGACATAATCTGCCAAACGAAAGGAGGTGATAGAACAGCCCATGGGGAGCATAAAACACCATAGACACTCTGTCCTACAGTCGGCTGCAAAATTATTCGAGCACTAGCAATAACCCTTGCCAAAAAAAAGTACACTTAATACAGCTTTGTTAAATAAATCCTTGTCGAGTCATGTTCTTAATCAGTCTAAGAACATGATTCGATAAGGATTTACTTAGCAAAACAGTCTTAAGTGTACTTTTTAAATATAGGAATTATTGGCTAGTGCTCGAATAATTTTGCAGCCGACTGTATCTCTAACCGTTTCCGAGTTATGGTAGATAGTGTCGCCAAATTCTTTAACCGGTAATTCTGCAAACACCGTTCAAGCTACAATCGGTCAAATTTACCAAAAACTTCTCCATTCCACAAGCTTTAGAATGAACCCACAATAAACCATATCGGTGCTCCGGTTCAGGAGAAATTTAGCCTTTTGTTTGCAATACATCACTGTAAACGGCGTTCGTTAAAATTCGACAAACGAAACGATGGTGAGTAAATGGAACGTATGCAAATTCGTGACAATCTGTATAGCGACTCAGTGATACACAGATGTATTCCAACCTTCCTGCGCGGGCATCCCACTCGCGGGTAGAAAAGGCGAGCCAATTTGTAACAGCTCATTAGCTCGTCAGCTTCTTTTATGTTTTATGCTGCTTCTTGCTTTAGCATTTACTAGACTTTGTCTGAGCTCAGCCGATTCTTTTCACGCTGCTGTCACATCTTCTTGCTCTCTCTTAGTTCATTCTTAGTATGTTTTCGTACATTGGTACGAATTAACCAAGTTGGTTCTTATTCCGTTGCACTTTTTTTCTTCTACATTTGTAAATTAATATATTGAAATTTTATCCCTTTTTGTTTACTCTTCTGACTTTTATTTTCAATTGAAGTCATCACAGGGATCAAATTGTCATACTTTCCAACCTGTAAACAGATATGCCTAGTTTTACAAATGAAGAGTACGCGGATATGCATTTTGTGTATGGATTTTGCGATGGTAACTCTCGGAGAGCCGAAAAAGAGTACTGTCTACGTTATCCACATCGTCATGCGCCCAACCGTTCTGTATTTGCCGCAATTCATCGAAGGATTATGGAGAGTGAGTCTTTCGGTAGGGTGTACGAAAGGGGCCATGGTCGCCGCTCCGCCGCCGCTGAGGAGTCCGTACTCGACCGAGTGGAGGAAAATCCAAATATGAGTTCACGCATACTTGTGAGAGAACGTGGAATCTCCCAAAGTAAAGTAATGAATGTTTTGGGCAAAAACCAGTATCATCTATACCACTTCGCACCAGTACAAGAATTACGCAGCTCAGATTTCCAAAAGTGGGAAACATCGTGCCGCTGGCTTTTAGAGCGAGATATGGAGGAACACCATTTCCTTGACAGATGAGTCACATTTCACTCGGGATGGCATGTTAAATTTACATAACTGGCATCATTACGCTCATTAAAATCCATTTGTAACACGAAACTCATCGTTCCAGACGCGATTCAGCTTAAATGTTTGGCTTGGAGTGGTTGGTGATCGCTTGATAGGTCCACATGTGCTCCAAGGTCATCTGACAAGCAATAAATATTTGGAGTTTCTGGAACATCATCTTCCAGGATTACTTGATATCATTCCTGTACCCCAACGAGCGGAAATCATTTTCCAACACGATGGGGCCCCTGACATTCTTCCAATGCCGTTCGGGACTTCTTGACTCAGCAGTATCCGCCATGGATTGGTCGTAATGGACCAATTTCTTGGCCACCTAGATCGCCAGATCTCACTCCATAGGACTTCTATATTTGGGGTTTCCTGAAGCAAGAAGTTTACCGCGCAGAAGTTGCCAGTTTGCAAGATTTAAGAAGCCGGCTCGATGATGCAATAATAAAACTGAGGGATGAGCTTTCGCTAAGCGCTACTGTGGTTTCCGTTCGTAAGCGGGCAAGGGCATGTATCAGGTGTGGGGGTGACCAATTTCAGCAGCGGCACTAAATTTTACACAGCCTTTCGAATGCATATGCGCTTTAATCATAAACGTGAGATACGTCTTTTTTTTCCGTATTCCTTTGTGAAAGACGTGAGAAACGTCATACTTCTTTTATTTTCATTCCATTGTGTTGGGGGTAGAGATGTAAAAAACCCGGGAATTTTGCTTCTGGGGAATAAACATGGGAATTTTCGGGTTTAAACCGGGAATTTTGGGAACTTTGGAAACTTTGATGGGAAGAAACTAATATTCAATGTTTAGATTTAATTTCACTTCTTTTAGGTATACCAAACAACTTTTTTCAATATCATTTTTATTCTATTTGCTTGAATAAAAGTGATATCAACAATTATGTGATTATTTTACAGAAAATTGTAAAAAAATAAACGTTTACGTTATTGACAATAATAAATGATGAAGTTTTGTCTGCCTATTTAATTAACTTTAATATATATATATTTATGAATAACTTATTAAAATCTGTATATATATATAAATTACGTGTCACGATGTTTGTCCGGGGTAAACTCCTAAACTAAGGAACCGATTTTAATGAAATTTTGCACACTGTGTGCAGTTTGGTCCAACTTGAGAGATAGGATAGTTTTTATCTCAATTTATTGTCACATTATAATTTATTGCAATTATTTGTTAATTATAGACATTTATTAAAGTTGCTCCAAAATATCTGTGAGTTCCATTAATTTAATTGTTGCCAAAATAATAATAATAATAATAATAATAATAATAGTTCATTTTCTTTCGACATAAAAATAAATACATTTAATCAAACGTGAACGTTAAAAAATTATAAAAACTTAAATTATGCATCTCAGGAAAATTGATGTCATAATCAATTTAAAGATTTTATAAACATTGATAAAGTGCTAATGTAGTTCTATCATAGATATAGTAATATATATAGATCTCTCATCCCCATGTTATCGCACAAAGATTTTTCATGCTGAAAAAAAAAAAAAAAAAAGCTTTGGAAACAGCCATTAAGTGGTATTGAAAAAAAAAAAAAGAAAAGAAAAGAAAAGAAAGAAAGAAATATGAATTTGAAACTGTATCTGGAGTCTTCCATTTCCTTTTAGCAAATAAATTATTCATAAATTTTATTTGTTAAAATATTAGTATGTATTCCCGTGTGTATTCACTCGGGGAAAGACGGCCATATTTTGGTAAAAACGTCGTCTTTTCCCAAATGAAAAGGAATAACTTTTTTCTCCCCAATGATCACTCTATTCTATATATGCTATACTATATCTATGAGTTCTATACGCAAGCGAAGTGTGACTCACTGACCGTCTGTGTAGCCAAGAAAAAAATTTCCTATGTTAATTGCCCACTGGATTTTTTGTAAGAAATTATTAAAAATCGAGGAAATTTATTTCCCGATTTTAATCCTTATATTTGGGTATAGATATGTATTAGTTATCGCGGGTGTTAGATTGAATTATTTTGCTGTCAAATTGACAAAATTTTAATTTTAAATTTCAAAACTCTGTCGCCCTTGGCTTTTTTTATTATTATTATTTGGCGATCAAAAGCGTAACACGAAAATATACATGCCAGATGTATGCATTGTACGAAATGTAATATGTATTATTCATTGTACGTATGTATGACATGTAATATGTATTGTACGAAATATTGTTTCATATTATTCATTACTCTTTTAATATAAGTTGTTAAAATAACCATGATTTTTGAAAGGAATTAAATATTTTCGCCAGATAATTTGGCGATATTCTTTTTTTTTTTTCGCCAAGGATGACAGAAATGAAATCTATTCCGCTGCAAAATATTAGTATCTTACATCAGATATTTTATTTAGACATTTGAAAACAAATTTGACTTCAAACTATGATAGAATATTTATCATTTTCCTTTTAATTAGTATATTATTAGTATATTAAATTTTAAAAGCATGGTATATAAAACGTTTTTTTTTTTTTTTTTTTTTAATCTTATAATTATTCTTATCTTAATCCTCAATGTTTCCCATCTTTATTAACTTGAATTTACTATTAAAATTTTACTCAAAAACTTCTCATCACTTCGTTAAAATACACTAAACTTTTCCAAAATCTTTTTCTATTTAAAATGATACATGTATTTACTTTAAATGTCCAATATTTCATAAGATTTCCAATTTTAAAGTTTTAAAATATTTATCAAATTTACTTATTTTTCTGGTTTAGCCTTATTTTTTTCCTTTTTATAACTACAGCTGTTGCCTTCTTTCAAATATTTAAAATGATGAGGTCATTTTATAGTAAAATTATCCATTATAGCATATATTATATTTCACTCCTCCATAAAGATTGATTTTAAAATCGTCTGTTTCTTTTATACTTTTATTTTAATAGAATTTTAATAGAATTTAATTTATATATTAGTCATTTTAGCAATTTTATCCAAAGTAGCATTAGAAATAATATATATCACTTCTCCATTAAAATTTATAATACCCTACAATAAAATTAATTTGTGCTTAATATCAACACTACGAAAATTTTAATCAATCGCTTCCAAATTTTGACCTAAGTTTCAAAGCTCAACCCTGTGGGTTTTTACATCGGCTACAACGTTTTCGTCTTTGTTCGTAAATAATAATTTGACTGTACTAAATAGTTTACAGCCGTATAATTCAGCGTATAACTTAGTCACAGCAACGCGTGGCCGGGTCTGCTAGTATGTTATAAAAAATAATACAATGAAATTAAATTATGGTAAGAATACTTTAAAATTATTAAATTTTATTATAATTCATCGAACAAAATTTCACGTTAGATGATGAAATTTTGTTATAATCACTCAAAGGCACGGGGAATAAAATCGAACATGAGTTCTTCGGTTATTAAGAATTCAAGCAATAATTTTTTAATGCATTAAATCAATACATAAAATATTCAATACCTAATAATTAATAATTTGGCTGTTATTTCTTTCTTCATTTATTTTTTGCATATTAATATTGTTGAAATTTTAATTGAAATAATATTTTCTAGTGTAATATTATTGATTGTTTTAGTAAATGCAGAATATTTTGAAACATTTTTGTTTTATTTTTGAAATAAAATATTAAAGATATACAACTAAAACAAGCGATTACGAAAAAAAAAAAAAAAAATTGTTATATTGAACTCAGTGTGCATACAGTCAGAACTAAAACATAAATATACGGCAATGACAGAGAATAAGTCTGTCAGTTAATGAAATTTGAAACTTGTACTTTTTAAATTTATAGACGTTAAAAGCACTATTTAAAAATTGAAAGATCATAAAAAACATCTGAATGTGAGATAACATTTTGAAATGCCTTAGAACAGCTCTAATCTAAGAAGAAGAAAAAAGATAAATTCGCAACTTCGAAAACTTTCAAAATTCCCTTGTTTTGGAAACTTTCAAAATTCCCTTCCCAAAAAACCGGGTTTATTCCCTGGTTTAAACCCGGGTTTTTTCCCCGCTCACATCTCTAGTTGGGGGTCACCGAAGCGGGAGAGCCAGCCCTTCCGTGGAGGATCAAAATTGTGATGGCATGTCTCCGGACCATCACTAGGGGTGTGTCCCAGACCGTCGCCAATTGCCCATCTGCGCAGCATTAATGCGACGTAAAACCCAACGACAACCACAACTCATTCCCCTGTGTTTGTAAACTTAATACAACTGCTACTTTTCTTGTTTGCTTTTAAAACTATCTTTTTTGCATCTGACAAAACAGCGTGCTGAAGCAACACCTCCTGTAATAATGCCTCCGAGCTGAGCTGTACGTCATGGAAGATCGGCCGATTTTATCCAACCAACACTTCCTATGATACATGTTGGATCGCGGGGATTGGATGTAATCGGCCGATTTTCTGTGACGTAGAGCTCAGCTCGGAGGCATTATTACAGGTGGTGCTGGCTGAAGACGGACATGAAATCAGGAAGGACCATGACACTCCGTGAGTGTCCTTCACGACGAATGTCGAGTTCAGTGATGAATGTTTTTCAAACAAAAGGCTAAATTTCTCTTGAACTAGAACACCGATATGGTTTATTGTGAGCTCATTCTAAAGCTTGTGGAATGGAGAAGTTTTTGGCAAATTTGACCGATTGTAGCTTGAATGGTGTTTGCAGAATTGCCGGTTAAAGAATTTGGCTACAACTCGACTTTAAACTTCGCCAATGTTTTAGCGCTTGTAGCTCGCCGTCAAATTAAGGTATCCTGATGTAAATGGTGTCACCCGATAGCATAGGCGCCGACTTAACGGGGGCAGCGGGGGCGGTCGCCCCCGCTGTAATTTTTCACGGGGGCGAAAGTATCTTTTCGCCCCCGTGCTTCCAACGGGATTTTCAAACACGAAAAAAATTTTTTTATCACAAATTTGAATTTTAATGAACATTTTCACATTGCAAATTTATTGTTTTCTTCTCTCCTCCTTTCTTTACTGACGGATTAGCAAAAAACAGGATATACTTTATACAATTCTCTTTTTGCGCGACAGAAACTGACCGAGATTGAGAGAACAACTTTTCAAAGTCAGTCCCTGTCCCTCTATAGTCAAAAGGTAGGTTGACGCAGAAAGACTAATTTTCATGTTAATGTCCATGTCCATTTGAAGTCCGACAGTCCCAGTTCTCAAGAAAGTGTTCATATTGACAAGTATTAAATGCAAAAGCTTTTGTTCTGAACATTTGCTAATTCATAACACAAAAATTATAATGCTGTTAAAAACACAGAATTTTATGTTTCTATTTATTTTAAATTTATCGGTATTTGTGTATGTATCTTCTTCTTCTTCTTCTTCTTTTTTTTTTTTTTTTAAATCTTTGAATTTATCGATGTTGATTATTAACAATCTTGCACGAGACAGGGGAAGAGGAAGGTTAGTTGTTAAAATTAAGGTCGATTGACTACACTATATTCCTAGAGCTATAGGTGGAATGCCTTCCATGGAATTATTTTTAAATGGTCTTAGCCCGTATTTCAGCGAGTTTTTGGAGAAAACCATGAAAAACTCCGAACGACTTGATCGACGAAAGCAACCTGGGATCCAACATCGAACCCAGCAATTCCCGTCTACCAACTTTGAGTGCAGAAGTACTTGGCTACCGGTGGGGCCAGGAAAGAGGAAGAATTGTTAAAAATGATAATTGGTTAAAAAGTGTTGTCTTAGAAAACCGCATCTCATAATTAACATTTAGTGGACAAGTAAATACGGCAAATTTTTACAAAACGTCTTAGCTAATCAATTTAAGAATTTAATAAATATCCCTAACAGCACATCTCATCCACAAGACATCATCAGGATATCCTATGGATGAAAGTACGTCTAAGTGATATTCTCAAGGTGTACTAGGGATAAGTGTGCTGTTAGGGAAATGCGTGAATTGAAATATGTCATAAAAATTTATAATATCTAAGTTGAT
This sequence comes from Salticus scenicus, assembly GCA_963930645.1. Taxonomy (NCBI): domain Eukaryota; kingdom Metazoa; phylum Arthropoda; class Arachnida; order Araneae; family Salticidae; genus Salticus; species Salticus scenicus. The sequence goes on from CAWVNO010002384.1 coordinate 1,409,554, forward strand.
TTTAATTTTCTAAATATGTTGTTCACATATTAAGTTGTTCACATATAATTATGCATGTAAACAATTTGAATTTCAGATTCTCTGTTGTTCTTGCATATTTTCGATATAAATAACAGCAACGTCCGTTTAAAAAAAAAAAAAAAAAAAAAAAAACATTAATAAGAAATGGATGTGGAATTCTTTTCTTATTCATTATAAATTCGATAAATGAAATAAGAGAACACGGTACAACTTAAATAATTCATTTCTGGAAAAAAATAAATCTGAAAAAATTCTTTGAAAATTACCTTGAAGAAAGGGAATAACAAACAACATAACATTTAATTTAAGAGTAAAGTTTGAAATAGAAGACGTAATATATATAAGTAATTTTTTTTATCTTTAAAATTTTTTCTACACATACACATAAAAAGAAAGTATTCGATTTGTGGAAATTTTCGCCTTTTAGTTTTTGATGTATTTACTCGTTTTGGGATTTTCTAAATCTGAACCCGATTTTACCATTTTTCAAAAATGTCTGTGTGTTTCTCTTGTGTGTATGTATAAAAAATTTTGTAATTGGTCAGTGTATCTCTCGAACTAATGGACGAAATTTAACCAAATTTAATATTTATTTAGATCTTGACTTAAACTAGTGTTTTTAACTGAATTAAATTGAACTGAATTTAAACCTAATTCGGGAATCAATGATTTGGGAATTAATTGCTCAACAATTGATTACCTCATTTCTTTCTTTTTTTAGGACTGAGGACCTATTAGTCTCAATCTGCGTTGTCGATTTCGATAATTGTACATTTGTCGAAATCTAAAATTTATCGAAAATATAATTGAATAATTTGAAAGCGATGTTATAATTTGAAAAAAGGAAAAAAAAAAAAAAAAAAATCTAATAGTCCTTCGTCCTAAACTAAATTCTGCTTTTGCCAGAATTTCATCAAAATCTTTTTTATTATTATTATTATTATTGAAAGAAAAAGAAAAGAAAATTAATAATAATCAGTATCGTTACAAACGATATCGAAAAAGTTTTTTTTTTTAATAATTTTGAATTAGGAAATAAAAAGTGCCCGTGAAATAATATGAAATAAAAATAAGTAAAAAAATGAATTTAATGATTTTGTTTTTCGGGGGCTGCTCATGCATATAAAAAATGCGTATTACAACGAGTCAAAGAAGGAAGCCAAATAAGTATTGAGTTATATTACGATAAATACGATACGATATATTAGACCTATCGTTCAGGGTTAGTAGGCATTTTCGTTGAAAGAAATAGTTTGTTCGTTCGGTGCAACTTGCACATTAGTCCCTTGAGGTACAACTTTTTTTTTTTTTTTTTTTTTTTTTTATCGAATTATAACATTGCTTTCATTTTTTTTTTTTTTTTTTTTTTTTTTTTTTTAATGGCAGTATAGGAAAAAGTTTCGAATAAATTAATTTAATGAAATTACTTTTTTAACTTTTCAATATAAAATTACATATATAATAGTAATAATTAACCAAAGAAAACATTTTTCTTTATGTGGGGTTATCGTCCCCGACATCCCTCGGGAGCATGAATTTTTAACATAGATACCTTTTTAAAGAACATTTCAATACATTTAAAACAATTGCTTAACCGTATATTGGTGATAATTAAAAAAAATATATTGGTTTAGGTTTTTAGATATCAGCACAAAACTGATTTCTTTTTTTATTTTGTGTTATACTTCTTTGAGATGAAAATCGTCTGCATTCATCATGGAAAATAAATTTAATAAATAACTTTTACTGTGTGAATTGGTATAGAAAATTTTGAGATGGCTACAATATTCTAGCAATTCTTTTTTCTTTTTAACTACAGATAAAGCAAAAGAATGGTAGTGAAATAAAGTTGCTTTAATGACAGATTTTATTGGGCCTCATATTCATTGAGAATTATAATTATTATTATTTTTAATGAACTTAGAAACAAAATTACAATTTAAAAACAAATTACAAAGATGCCTATAATACGAAATTTTATAAAGTCGATAAAAATTTTAACGGGATTTAATTTTATGATTAAAAAATTTTAAATTTTATACTGTCATGAAACAAGAAAATGTCTAGTGATTATATATTTTTCCCGCTTTCCGTTTACTCCACCCTTCTTTTGCTTGTTTCAGGATATTTTTAAGATGTATTTTCAATAGGGAAATGCAATATGTAACTGCTGTCTCATTCCTCTTAAAAGGTGCATGCATTGACCTTTTAGGAATGCACCTGTTAAAAATTTGAAAAGCAACGCTAACCTTCACATTTTATAAAGGGTGTATCTCTTCACAGACAGGATGAGTTGAGAATTTTTAAGCCTTTTTCAATTTTCAACCCTTGATCTCGCCGCAAAATAGAGCCGGCGACACCTTTTAAAAATGAGTGTGCTACAGTTTGTTCAAGTTAAACGTATAACAAAAGTAAACAATAACATATGTGATTTAATTCCCAGAAAAATATCTCCGATCGGCGACAGTTATTTTCAACTTTTGTTAAGGTTTTTGTACGTCTCCTTTTGTTAACTTTATGACTTTCTGTAACTATGGGTATATCATTTATCATGTATTTTTTAAGTACAAGTCCTTACTGTAAAGTGTAAACCATAAAACACACAAAGAAGGGGTGGGATCTGGGATAGTTTTCAATTTTCATATCTTTAACATAGGCTGGTGGGACTATAAGCTCTTTGCTCTTTAAGGATGGGGATTAACTAAAGTGTTAAACACAACACATCAAAGACCTTCGAAATCGAAATAAATTCTATAGATAAAAGAAGAGGACTACAATAGAATCGTCTGTATGTTTATCTCCCCCCCACCCCCACCACCACACACACATCCCAACGAAGTTTACTTGGATGGAAAGAATGAAAAGAAGAATTCAGTTGAGAAATTTTTAGACCTGAGCCTCCGTGTTTTATTTATTTATTTTTTAGCTTTTAGCTTATCCAAATTATTCGGTTATATCTAATGGAGACAAATTCGGGCAACGGTTCTTTTGAAATTATCTTCATTGTAAGTCTCAATCACTGAATCTTCATCCTACTTCTAAAACAAAAAGACTAACTGAAATTTAACTCTTCTTTCTAAGTAGTGGAAACTATTTTAAAATTTTATCTAATGAATTCAAAAATTTTTATATTCTTCGATTTATTTATTTACTACTGAACCAAAAGATAGAGTTGCGAGTGTCTTCCTACTGCATCGACAGTTAAAAGTGTATTCTAGGATCTTTTAAAGAAAAACCGGAGACTTGTAATAAAGTTGAAAAACAAGGTAAGCTTTTTCAATGTTTTTTTTTTTTTTTTTTTTTGAGGAATTCTAGACGCAAACGTAGGGGTTTGTGCATCCTTTAAATTTTTGAAAAAATCATTAACGCTTTTAAAGTTGTCAGAATTACAAAATGGATTTAGAAAAAAAAGTAGTGCATTATTATCAGCAGGTTAATTATTAAGGAAGTTTATAAATGATATTTTGAATTACTTATACACTTATTAATTATTAGTCATTATTATTGTTATTATTTTCAGGGGGAAAAAAATCAAGTATTTTGAAAATTTGGTTAAAGTATTTTGAAGCTTTTTGAGAATCAAAATTATAGAGTTAATCAATATAAACTGATTTATTTTCCCCTCACAAAATTTGAATTTTGTGGCTATAAATTTATTTTGAAAATATTTTAATAAATGAAAATTGTTGAGTTATCAATGTGAAATAAAATAAAGAAAATTCTGTTCCCAAAATTTAAAATTTTGCTGCTGTAGTAAGAAATTTATTTTCGAGATAACACAATAAGTTTGTCACATGTTTTATATTTATTTCCTTATGTTCCATTTTTTTTAAAAGATGACTTTTGGTGGAAAACTCAAAATACTGGAAAATTTTTAATTCAATTTAAATTTCAAAATCTGACATTTTTACATTTTTTTAAAGTTATTTTTAAGAACGGTAAATTGATAAATAAATTCAGTTTATTTGTTATTAATTTCCTGTACAGGAAATGTGTATTAAAATAAAAAATAAAAACAAAAATATAGAATAACTCATATGAGTTTTTTCTTTTTGAAATCTTATAAATCGTAAATTTTAAACTTCATTCTTCATTAGAACTTCATAACAAAAATAGAAAAATAAACTAAAAAAAATAATACATGATCTTCAAAATTGGACATGTCGCAAACTTGCAGATATGAAAAAATAGATCTATGATAGTAATAAATGAGTCAGTGGTAAAATAATGAGTGGATATAATATGTGCACAAGAAAATTTATTTTTCATTATTTTAAAATAATTTTTCATTATTCTAAATTATAAGTTTTATAATTTTTAAAAAGACACCAAAGAGAAAATTTTAGAAATAGCATTAAATTAGTATAATTAAAGAAAGCATTGTACATGTACGCTAACACCATGAATTACAAAAACAAGCAACTGTTGTTTCGAATCGAAATAATTAAATTTGACCCTTAATCAGGCTTCATTATGCAATAAACACAAGTTCTTTCGGGATATTTTTTTCCCCCCTCTGAATGGGCTGAACGCGATGTTCTAAAGGTAATGCTTTTCTGCTTTCATCCTGCCCTGTTTCTATATCTTTTCGCCTAATGAAAAGTTGTGCTCAGTTGTTTCGATTCGAAACGATTACAACGACTTATTGAAATTTTATTGTGATCGCAGAGATTTTATTCATTACCTTTCTGAACAGCATTTCGGTGCATTTTTCTACACTAATTTACGATTCTTTCTGGACATTTCAAGAATAAAAAATCAGTGAAAATATTAATTTTTCATTTTTTCGCTAAAAATTTACTTTCGCATCTCTAATATGATTGAGGAAAAATTTCAATTGAATTTTAAAATTTAAAAATTTATTTGATCTTTATAAAGATAGTAAAAACGCATTTAAAATTTTCAGTTGCGTTTTCTCAGTTTGCAATTTTCTGTATTCATGATCTTCAAAATGGTATAACTTCTACAGATATTTAAGAACAGATCTAATGCATATATTTGAATGATTAATAGGGTTAGGGATGAATTTTTTGTAACATTTTCACAAGAAAAATATTAATATATATATATATATATATATATATATATATATACTTAGTTTACTTTAAATTATGATATTCCTTGAAAGTATTAAAGCAATTGTAAAAGAATGAAATTTAATTAATTACTATATAATTAGCAGCATCAGTATCGTTATTAATTTCTAGTAATTGGATTTTTTAATTTATTCCGGTACTTTACCCCCCCCCCTCCTACACTATCTTCAGCCGCATGTAAGCAATAAATCTCGCCCCCGTAGTGAAAAACAAAAGTCGGCGCCTATGCCCGATAGGATTTTTTCTGCTCTTTCCAAATATGCGCTTATTTTGCGTGTAAGTCTTTCAGGATGTTCACAAATTTGTGTTTTTTTTTCAGACGGGATGGAAAAAAACAGATTTTTCTTCTATCTACCATAACTCGAAAACGGTTAGAGATAAGGCAGGGTTTCTATGGTGTTTTATGCTCCCCATGGGCTGTTCTATCACCTCTTTTCGTTTGGCAAACTCCCCCTGTATATATATATATATATATATATATATATATATATATATATATATATATATATATATATAATGACGTATTGTAAATCGCGAAATTTATAACCAATTTTGACAAAAATTAATTTCTTTCTTTTTTTTTTTTTTTTTTTTTTTTTTTAATAGCGATTCTGAGTTCACTCAGAAAAGTGCTATTAAGTTGATATTTTAAGGGTTTAAAATCGATTGACTGCGCTAGAATCCTATCGCCTGGTTATAATGCTTTTTATTTGTGTTTATATAAATAGATCAGAGCATCTATTCATGCGAGTTTCGGAGGAAACCACGGGAAACTCAAAATAACTAAAATGACGGATTGCGACATTGAATCGCACTAGTAAAAATATAAATAAATTGTGGTATATTGTAAATCGGAAATTTAAGAATTTTTATAAAATATATAATTTATTTAAAGATAGAGATTTAATTGAGCCTAAAAAAATCGTTACATTAGGTTGATTTACTGCGTTAGGATCCTAGGCCTGGGTGGAATGCCTCCTGTAGGTGGATTTTCTAATGAAATCTTATTCGTATTTACGCGAGTTTCGCAGAAAAACACGGAAAACTCACAACGGCTAAGACGAATAGCTGTGACATTGGAGTATTGTGATATAGAAAAAAAATATATATAAATAAGTTGTTACATATTGTAAATCGCGAATTTACAACGAATTTTGGCAAAAATTAAAATTTTGTTGTAAATAGTGATTTTGAATTGAGTCTAAAAATAGCTAAATTTGGTTAATGATTTGTGGGGGGTGCGGTCGATAAACTACATAAAGATCCTAGGCCAGAGTGAAATGCCCTCTGTCGGTGAATTTTCTAAAGAAATCTAGTTCGTATTTACACGAGTTTTGGAGAAAACTACGGAAGACTCAGATCGGCTTAGAGGAGGAGTTGTGACATTGGGTAGAAAAAAAATGTATGTAATGATAAATTTTGAGATAGCCTAAATTGTGAATTTAAAGCCAATTTTACGAAAATATATATATATATATATTTATAAATTATGAATTTAGAGTCTAAATTAGGTCGATAGCTTTTTTTGGGGGGGTGGGGTGGGGGTGGGGGGGGAGGGGGGATATAATTAAGATTCTCGGCCAGATTTAAATATCTTTCATGGATATTTTTCTAAGGTGATCGAAGCATGTATTCACGCGAGTTTCGAAGAAAACCATAGAAAATTCAGAATAGGTAAGACGACAAATTGTGATATTGGATCGCACTAGAAATTAAGAAAATAAAAATAATAAATTGTAACACACTATAATTCGCGAAATTACAACCAATTCTGAGAAAAGTTAAAATTTCATTAAAAACAGCGATTATAGGTTTAGTCTAAAAATCGCTAAATTAGGCTGATGCTTTTAAAAATTACGGCCGATTAACTTGTTATTATCCCAATTTTTAGAAAAACACCCTTACATCGGTGTTTTTCTAAGGATATCTAAATATGTATTCACTCGAATTTCGGAGAAAACCCCGGAAAACTGATAAAGGCTAAGACGATGAATTGTGACATTAGATCGCATTAGGGGAAAAAAAAGAAAAAAGAAAGATATATATATATTTGTAATGTATTATAAATCGCGAAATTTATAACCAATTTTGACAAAAATTAAATTTTTAGCTATTATGAGTTCAGTCAAAAAACCGCTATTAAGTTGATGTTTTAATGGTTTAAGGTCCATTGACTGCGCTAGGATCCTAGGCCTGGTTATAATGCTTTTCATGGGCATTTTTTTAAAGGAGATCCAAGCATGTATTCACGCGCGATTTTCGGAGAAAACCACGGAAAACTCAAAACTGCAAAGGCGACGAGCTGTGACATTGGAGTATTGTGATATAGAAAAAATATATAAAAATGTATCAATAAGTTGTTAGATATTGTAAATCACGAATTTATAACGAATTTTGACAAAAATAAAATTTTGTTAAAAATAAAGATTTTCCCCCACATTCAGATGTCCGCTGTTAAGGATCCTTAACTAAAGATCTTTAAAAAGATGCATTTTCATTGGTCAATCAAAATGTAAACAATCTTTATTTCCGACTTTCCTTAAAATAGAAATTCAGATGTCCGTTTAAAGATCTTTAACTTTAAGGATCCTTAAATTCTTAAGGATAGCTCTACACCTCTCCTTAAACTTAAAGATCGGCAGCCATCTTGTTTTTCTGTGTGTGATGATTTTGCATTATTTTTATCATTATTATTTTTTTTTTTCGAATAAAGTAAGTAATAAAGTATTTTTCTCAAGTCCTTACTTATACTGTCCTTCTGTATGAGATATTATAGATGCATTTGTACTGCCTTAATAAAACAATTTTGATTTTTTTCGTATGCACTGCGAACGCGATAGAAAAACACGGAAAACGCGATAGAAAAACACGGAAGTTTCGCAGAAAAACACGGAAAACTCACAACGGCTAAGACGAATAGCTGTGACATTGGAGTATTGTGATATAGAAAAAAAATATATATAAATAAGTTGTTACATATTGTAAATCGCGAATTTACAACGAATTTTGGCAAAAATTAAAATTTTGTTGTAAATAGTGATTTTGAATTGAGTCTAAAAATAGCTAAATTTGGTTAATGATTTGTGGGGGGTGCGGTCGATAAACTACATAAAGATCCTAGGCCAGAGTGAAATGCCCTCTGTCGGTTCATTTTCTAAAGAAATCTAGTTCGTATTTACACGAGTTTTGGAGAAAACTACGGAAGACTCAGATCGGCTTAGAGGAGGAGTTGTGACATTGGGTAGAAAAAAAATGTATGTAATGATAAATTTTGAGATAGCCTAAATTGTGAATTTAAAGCCAATTTTACGAAAATATATATATATATATATTTATAAATTATGAATTTAGAGTCTAAATTAGGTCGATAGCTTTTTTTGGGGGGGTGGGGTGGGGGTGGGGTGGGGGTGGGGGGGGATATAATTAAGATTCTCGGCCAGATTTAAATATCTTTCATGGATATTTTTCTAAGGTGATCGAAGCATGTATTCACGCGAGTTTCGAAGAAAACCATAGAAAATTCAGAATAGGTAAGACGACAAATTGTGATATTGGATCGCACTAGAAATTAAGAAAATAAAAATAATAAATTGTAACACACTATAATTCGCGAAATTACAACCAATTCTGAGAAAAGTTAAAATTTCATTAAAAACAGCGATTATAGGTTTAGTCTAAAAATCGCTAAATTAGGCTGATGCTTTTAAAAATTACGGCCGATTAACTTGTTATTATCCCAATTTTTAGAAAAACACCCTTACATCGGTGTTTTTCTAAGGATATCTAAATATGTATTCACTCGAATTTCGGAGAAAACCCCGGAAAACTGATAAAGGCTAAGACGATGAATTGTGACATTAGATCGCATTAGGGGAAAAAAAAGAAAAAAGAAAGATATATATATATTTGTAATGTATTATAAATCGCGAAATTTATAACCAATTTTGACAAAAATTAAATTTTTAGCTATTATGAGTTCAGTCAAAAAACCGCTATTAAGTTGATGTTTTAATGGTTTAAGGTCCATTGACTGCACTAGGATCCTAGGCCTGGTTATAATGCTTTTCATGGGCATTTTTTTAAAGGAGATCCAAGCATGTATTCACGCGCGATTTTCGGAGAAAACCACGGAAAACTCAAAACTGCAAAGGCGACGAGCTGTGACATTGGAGTATTGTGATATAGAAAAAATATATAAAAATGTATCAATAAGTTGTTAGATATTGTAAATCACGAATTTATAACGAATTTTGACAAAAATAAAATTTTGTTAAAAATAAAGATTTTCCCCCACATTCAGATGTCCGCTGTTAAGGATCCTTAACTAAAGATCTTTAAAAAGATGCATTTTCATTGGTCAATCAAAATGTAAACAATCTTTATTTCCGACTTTCCTTAAAATAGAAATTCAGATGTCCGTTTAAAGATCTTTAACTTTAAGGATCCTTAAATTCTTAAGGATAGCTCTACACCTCTCCTTAAACTTAAAGATCGGCAGCCATCTTGTTTTTCTGTGTGTGATGATTTTGCATTATTTTTATCATTTTTTTTTTTTTTTTTTTTCGAATAAAGTAAGTAATAAAGTATTTTTCTCAAGTCCTTACTTATACTGTCCTTCTGTATGAGATATTATAGATGCATTTGTACTGCCTTAATAAAACAATTTTGATTTTTTTCGTATGCACTGCGAACGCGAACAAGGCTTATCTCGCATGGCTTATCTATAGTTAAAAGTAAATAGTTGTCATTCCGTTCAAAAACGATTTCATTTTTCATTTCTTTCAATAGGCTACCGGTACCGTATAATAGGATGAAACCGTATGGTTATTTAAATAGTCAATTTCATAATAACAGGCTCATTATTATAAGATATCGCTTCAGTTAAGATACTGATGCAATAACATTATTGTTTACGTTTAATCGGTTTCATGAAAGTTTAAAATATAGAAAGTATTCATTTGACTGTAGGTACCGTTTACTTATTATTATTAAGGAGCATTGTTATTTAAATAGTCATTTCCATAATAACATGCTCATTATTATAAGATATTGCTTCAGTTAAGATCCTGATGCAAAAAGATTATTATAGTTTACGTTTAATCTGTTTCATGGAAGTATGAAATATAGAAAGTATTCATTTGACTGTAGCTACTGTTTACTTATTATTAAATAGCATGGTTATTTAAATAGTCAATTTCATAATATGCTCATTATTATAAGGTATTGCTTCAGTTAAGATCCTATGATACAATAATATTATTATTGTTTACGTTTAATCTTCCATCTTTTGTAATGTATAAATTTAACGTGTGACGGATTTTATTGAGTGATATTTCTGCAGTGAATAACCACATGAACAGGTTTGTTTTTTTTTTTTTTTTTTTGAGAAAAGATAAAAAGACCTGAAAACATTTCAATTTTTAACTATCATGATAATGGTAGTAAGTTTATATTTGTTAAAAGAAGTATACTTTCCCCACACCATGCAGATTTTCACTTAAAATTTTTGAATTTATATATATAAATATTCAAAATTTTGTTATGTTCATATTGAACATGAATGTAAATAAATGCTATTTTCATCTGTTTGATATGTAAGATTTATTATAAATTTGTAAGATATACGTGAATATATTTTTATGTAGTTATCTATGAAAAATATTTTGATTACCTATACTATGAATTTCATGACTGTAAAAATTATTAAGCATAATTTAATTTGTATAGTTAATAATAAAAATTTATGCTAACACTCATTTAAGACATTCTCAGAAGAAATAAATAGAATTTTTAAAAATAATATTCATTAAATCACATATGACGGTATGGAAAAGAAACTGATTATTAGAATAGAAGAAGATGCTACCTGAGCCAGAGGAAGTCGAGAATATCATCAGTCACGCTAGCTGGTAGAATTTTGCAAGGTATTAAATTTTATTTCTTTATGCCTTGCAAGATGACTACTTGCTGGCTTTAAAATGAAGAATGTGCTGTCCTTAAAACAGAGATGGTAATCAAGAGCTAATTAAGGTATGTACTCCATTCGGCATTTTTAAAATATGTAATTAATTATATAAGTTTCATCACATAAGTTGTGCTTTTTATTTTTAGTATTCATAGATTTATTTAGGGACCTGTGTGCATACTTAAAGTCTCTTTATTACCTAGTATACTTTCTATTTTAAATTTTGTAATTACTGTGTATGTATGAATATCTGAATAACTTTCATACGTGGAGGAAGCGTTATTCAACTTGGACATTCATGCTAGCTAGTATAATTTTGGAAGGCATGTAATGTTTTACTACCATGCCATCCAATATGACTACTTGCTGGCATTTAAAAGAAGAATGTTTAGAATTCGATGTTGATGAAAATCAAAATAAATAAAGGTATGTATTCTGCATTTTTATATAATTATAAATGGCTCACATGTTCTGAATTATTCTTTTTATTTTTGCTTTGCATATTTAAAATATAACTTACTCTGTGTATTAGTTATTTTAATTTAAAATTCATGTGTGTATATATACTATATATATTTAACAGGTGTGTTATGTATTGCAATTACATAAGAATATAATTGTCAAAGGAAAAAAAAAAAAAAATATATATATATATTTATTCATGATTTTGTTTTGTTGTCGATTGTGAAGAATTTCTTCTCAGTACAAACCTAATGCTACATCCAAACAAAAATACTAAATAAAAGATAAAGATTTTAAAATATTCGGTAAAACCTTTAATAAAGAAATATATATATATATATATACGCATATGTATGTACTACATTATTATTATTATTTCTAAAGCTATTTTTCATAAAAGGTTAAAAGTGAGTATTTTAACATATTTTTACTTTCTCTTACCCATAGGGTCGAGAAAGTATTGTTTTAGGGTCAAATTTTCAAACGTGAGTTTTTGTTATATTTACATGTTCTGAGGTGCCCTGAATACGAAAATCATGTTTTTAGCGAATGGTTTGTGTGTCTGTTATCAGCATTTCTCAAGAAAAAATAGTAGCAGAAATTCCAAACTCGGTATTCTAAATGTGCATCATATAGGGATGCTGCAGTAAGCTTTTTGTTGAGATGAAGCAAATGGTTCATGTACAGGGGCACTCAAAAGTATTCAAATACATTATGTCTATGGGGGAAATTGCAGATAAGTAGAGTTTAACATCTATAGACTGCACTAAACCAAATGAAACCAATACATATTTTTTGTTATTAAGATATTCAACTGGGAAAATTTTTTTGTGTATGTACAGTCGGTAACAAAAGTGTCCGAACACTAGCAAAATTTCCTATGTAAAAAAAGCACACTTCACACCGTTTTGTTAAATGAATCCTTATCGAATCATGTTCTTACACTGACTTAGAAAATGATTCGACAAGGATTTATTTAACAAAACATTATTAACTCTACTTTTTTAACACAGGAATTTTTGCTAGTGTTCGGACACTTTTGTTACCGACTGTAGGAGCGGGGAGAAGCCCCCCCCCCCTTGAGGGGAGTAAATTTTCATGATGGGTATCTTTCAAAAGAGCTCGCCAATACCTTTAAAACGAATGGTTGCACCATCGATCTGCGATAATCTATAATAATAAAAGGAAAGGTTTGTCTGTCTGTCTGTTCTTCTATACGTTCAGCCCCTATTGAACACATAAGTACAAGAATTGACATACGGATGCTGTGGAGCCTTTCCAAGGTCCTCCTGAAAACAGAATTTAAAAACTTTAATTGGTTGTGGAGATATTAATTAAAATGTCGACTCATGTCTAATCAAAAGAAAAAGTGGGAAATAAATTAGAAATATTAGTCTGATCGTTAAAAATTTAGTATCAAATGAAAGGGGCAAGTTTTCTGAATCTTAGAGTGCAAGCGGCTTATCGGTACAACAATTAGATTTTTTAAAATTAACTAAAGTATGAATTTTTTGTGGCAACATCATTTCAAATGTTAGACTAGTGTCTGAGAGGAAAAAGGAAATGATTGTAACCAATTAAGATGTCATGTGTTTTATAGTGGGGGGGGGGGGGGGGATTGCAATTTTCAAATTTTTATTCACGCTACATTTGAAATAATATTCGACCTAGACAGCGTATTATAAAGCTACTGTTCAGTTTTCTTGAAAATGTGTGAATAAACAAAAAAATTACATTTTTATTGGGAAATATATTTATCACGACTCATGTGACCAAAACACAATGTAAGATTAAGTTTTATTTTAAATTTTCAGTATTTTAAATTGAGATATACCGTTGAAATTTCATAATATTTAATTTTAACGCCCGATAATTCAATTGTGAATATTTTCGGAAGTATAGAATTATTAGGAAGGGCTTGAGAAGGGGAAGGAGCAAACAAAGAAAAATGAGTTACAGCGTTTGAAATTGGTATTATTAGGTTTTAAGGCAAGATAAATCGATTGCGGATATTTTCAAGTGTAAAATTATTAGAAGGGACGGAAAGGGGGGGGGAGGCAAAAATTTATAAACATGAGTTTAACTCGTTCTGATCCGGAACAAAATTCGAGTTTCTGTTGTTTGGCTGGTGCTGCCATCTTTCACCAGCTTATGGAGCTAGAAGTCGTACTTCCTCCCTATGAGGCTCTCCTAATAACGGAAGACGAAACCCTCATGCCTTAAAATAAGTCCGGTAGTTCCACTACCGGTGCTCGGAATTTCCGAGTGGCACACGACAACAACAACAGGAACGGTTGTTTCAGAGAAAATGACGGAAAATCCAGAATGCTTTTATTCTTTTATATTTTGCAGAGTTTCGAATTCTGATACTCCGTTCACATTTTATACAACGGATTTTTAACAGTATTTAGCCCAGAATTACGTAAGTTTTGAAGAAAACCACGAAAAAGCCAGACATAAATCGTTTTATCATTTTTGTATCTCAGCTTCTAATTCGCATAATTTCAAAAGTAATATGTCATTTAAAAACTTGTTTGAATTGAATTTCAAGAGTAGACGCCACAAATCTCTGTCGCCTTAAATTAATCGACTACCATATGTAATGGAATTTGAGATTTCACATGATTTACATGTTTTAAGGTGTCCTGATTAGGTTTTCCTTTGTATCTCAGCTACTAATTAAAATAATTTCATAAGTAATACATCATTTGAAAGCTTTGTTTATTTGGAATCGAACAGTAGATTACAAAAATTTCTACCACCAGATGGCGCTGTAATATTTTAAAATTTCAATATTTCAGATTCTAATTATGATTACATTTTTTTTTAATACATCATTCAAAAGATATTTTAAAGTACATTTATATTATCGAAAGTGGAATTCGAGATTTCACCTCATTTACACGTTTTGAGGTTTCCTGATTAGGTTTTATTTTGCATCTCAGCTAATTGAGTTACACCGTTCAAAATTGGTATATGTATGTTAATTAGGAGGGGCTGAAAGTGTGGGGAAGAAATAGGCATGCACCATGCGCATATCCCCTAACTTGTGCGCGCTCAGCACGCATGGGTCTGCGCTGCCAAAGGCAGTGGGGAACCCGGTGTGAGTTTTTTTTTTTTTTTTTTTTTTTTTTTTTTTTTTTTTTAGGGGAACGAAGGGTCAGGGAAGGAATACATGCAAGCAGCACGTGTATTCCTTAACTTGTGCACGGGACTGCGCTGCCGAAGGCAGTGGGGACCGGGAGCGACTTTTTACCCAATCAGAAATGATTTTTTTTAAATTTCTTTTCTTAACACTAAAAGTTACTGTTAGTGATTCATTACTTTTAGTGATTCATTTGAAAATACTGACCCGCTAGTACACAATAACCAATAAATGCACCTAAATCATGGTTCATGATTTAAAAAATCTTACATATAATACGAAGTGCAGAAAATGCCTGAAAAATCTATACTGTAGCAATGACTATCATGTCTCCCTTTCCCGTCTTTTTAATATAATTAAAAAACATAAAATACACTGAAAAAATTAAGTTTTAAACCTTAAAAAAACATTTAAAACACTAAAATCTTATTTACAGATACTATGATGATGGTTTCAAAAAAGAAACAGAAGCGAAAATAAAAGCCACCTGAAACAATTAATTATCCTCAGCCAAATGGCAGATTTTTGATTAATTTAATTAAAAATTGCCTCTGTTACGAAAGCAAAACCAATAAGCTCCCGCTAAGCGGCTAAACTAATGAGATGGAAGTGCCGAAAGGGTTACGCAAGGAGAAGGAAGGAGAACAAATTCTCGCAACCGCCCGATAGGTTTGCCAGGTACAGTGCGTTACCGCCAGTTTGGGGGCACTGGATTCTGGGATGAAACCAAAAAGACATTATTGATGATTTTGTTTGTTTTCAACATATTTAGTTAATTTTTTTGGTTTGCCAAAAAAGGATAATATCTTATATATGCAGTAAAAGAGACTCCAGATATAAATAACACAGAATTTTGCCATTGTGGCGAGTTTTTGAAAATATGAACAAAACAACAATGAACTAGATTTTTTCCAGAGCTTTTAAAATGTTTAATAACAGGTATTTGTGTGGTATTTATATCCAATGCTTAAAATATTTTTGTTAATATCTATGGAATTTCATGATTTTTGAAGAAAACTATTTTTTAAAATTGTCTTTTGTGTTGAATTTGTCCTTTAAGCAAACCGGAAAAGTCCTATCCCACACCATGTTAAATTCATTAACTTTATATACCTTTCTCTAAGAATTAGTGAAAAATAGTCATAAATTTTTCATGGCAGTCAGAATAGCATGTTTTAGATACTTTAATAATAGACCATTCTTTTTCTTGTGAAACTAAAAAATTATTAATAATTACTTATTGAAAATCACTTTTGAATTAACATTTTTGGTAAAATTTCACTGCCTAAAATAAATAATTCTTAAGAAATCATCAAACCCCTGGTTAAGATACAATATAACCTAATATAAGTGTCAGTAAAAATCTGTTCTAAAGTTTCATAGATATTTAAAAAATAGGAACATGAAGCTGAAAAATCCTGTGTTTGATAAAAACTCATTTAATGATTTAATTGACAATAGTAAGTTATGAAGTGTACTTAGAAAAAAAAAAATTAACATTCATTTTATATACATAAACATGTGTGATACATCATTGGAAAGATAATAAGTTTAAACTATTAAATGATATAAAAACAAATATATATATATCTCTTCCCCTTTGAATTGTTTTGGGTACGGGTTTGTTTTGTTTGTTGGAAAAGATAAAACCATGTTTTAGAAACATTTTTTTGTTTTAAGAAGAAAAACGCAGACGCATATAAACAATTTGCATAATAAACTATCATACATCAGTTCTCGCTACTAAGTATATTTTTAGAGTCTTTTCTCCAATATATTTTCAATAATATGCAAATGCATATTTTATCCCCAAAATATCCTACATTTATAATTAAAACAAAACATATATAAAATAGTTTATTAAAGTATTATTTAACGATGTTGTTTTAAAATCAAGGTAATCTGAATATATTATAAATTATCTATAATTTCAGATAAATAGATGTTTGTAACAAAATGTATCAACAGAAAAAATATTAAAATTTTTCTTCTGAAATCTAAATTTACGATCTGTAAATTGTAAATAATAACAACAAACTTATTCAAATTCGAGATTTATTCGTATTATTCGATATGTGTATGATGCGATTCTGTATTCTGATTGGCTTATCAGTCGTATAATTGATATTAGAGCCCGAAGATTGCCGAAGATAAAATCGGAAGAAAAGAAAGCCGAGATAGCCCGAAATCGTGACGTAGCCGTTAAGGATCTTTATTCTCGACCGGTCTGAATTGCATTTTAAGGAAAAATCTTTAACTTTGAGTTAAAGATCTTTAGTTAAGGATCCTTAACAACGGGCATCTGAATGTGGGGGTTTGAGTTTTTTGCAAATATAGTCGTCAGCAAAAGTAACAGAGCACTAGCTAAAATTCCTATGTAAAAAATGTACACTTAATGCAGATTTGTTAAATAAATCCTTGTCGAATCCTGTTCTTAGTCAGTCTAAGAACAGGATTCGACAAGGATTTGTTTAACAGTGTGAATTTTTGCTAGGGCTCGGATAAATTTGCTGCCGACTGCAGTCATACATTTGGAACGCCTGCTTTGCAACTGAAAGTGTTTCATTTGTATGTACCCTAGCTTCTGATGTTGCGGAACATGTAAGTTATTTAACTGTGATTGTGAAAAAATCATGCAAACGTGCTAAAATTCGGAAGATTGTTTTCAAACAATTTTATTTATAATCGAAGGAGTATTTATTCAAGTAAGTTATTATTGTTACTCAGTATTAAACTATACCTTGCTTTTTTTTTTCGTGCTTGTAATTAGACTACTGACCTAACACTTATTGTTCTTTTGAGTTTATATCATCTAGCATTGTTGTCATAGCTCTCTGAACATATGTCATTGTGACTGATATTTAGCAGTTGATTGCATGTGTATAAGTGTATATTTAATTTGAATCAATATTAACCTTTCTGCTTTTAGTTATCAGTGTGTGCGCGTAAGTTTGCTCAACTGTATTTATTTTATTATGATGAGTGTGTTTTGTGAAATTAATTTTTATAATGTCAACTTGTAGATTTATTCCAGATATGCTTTTTTATTAAAATTAATTTTGTAGCATTAAAAAGATGAGTCGATTTTTCGCCACCGGTTCTGAATCCGAAAGTGAATCATCTTCATCGGAAGAAGAACAGATCCCAACTAAAGCACCGGGCATTACATCGTATGTATTAATCAAATTTAATGTTTCTAAATATGTTCTACTTTTTCCATGTTTTTGCTGTGAATTTTCAGAAAAATAAGTTTGGGTTTGTTTCGTTCATTTTCATAGTTTTATGTTTAAAAATTGCACTTTGTTATTTTCTAAAGTATTTTGTTAAAAATTTATAATCCAGTGTGATAGCATTTGCTTGGATATTCTTCTTAAAGTAAAATTAGCTACCTCACCGGGAACAGATTTAGTATGCATCCCCTTAGCAATATTTGTAGTTGAAGTAGTGCAAATATTTCTCGCCAAAGTCTTTACTTATGCAACTGTGATAGCAGCTTTAATTCATTGCCGAAATGGGACAAAAATTTAAGTCATAAAATGATACTATACTAAAGCTGTACTCTGCAATTAATTTTAAAGTTAAGCCAATATTTTATTGAGACTTATTTTAACTTAATATAACTAAAAGTAGTGGAGCATATCAAGGAATGTCATGTGATGATAGGAGCTCTGAAAAACTTTATAACCTTTAATCAAAAACAAAACATAAGAACACTGACATAATAACAATAATTGGTGTTGCTGTGCAATTTAAAACAAAAATGAATGACTATTTCAACACTTTCCCTTATTTAGTTTTTATCTTAGAGTTCTATATTAGTCCCATATTTTTACACAGATTCAAAAGTCTAGGGCTGTAAAGGGTTTTCGTTAGAAGGGCTGCCAACTGAAAATCTGTTGGTACATGTTTTACAAAAATTTCTTCATTTACTGTCATTTCTCCAACAGAGAAATGTCTGATGCATATATATTTGATTCGCTTATGATATTCTCTTTGGTTTTGAGAAAGTCTGATTACCACAGAGTGAGAATTAACTGGAGGGGAAACTGTGATGGGTGAAATCTTGAAAAGGGCAATATACTTTTAGTTAATAAAAAGGGTGCCACTCGTCTGTAGATGCCCTATTATCTTTTTTCTGGAATGCTTTTCAATTATAAAAATGTTCATAAAAAATAAAAAAATAATAATGAAAAGAATGATATTTGAGAAAGTCCACGAAAAATGAATTTGATTACACAAAGTTTTCTTCACAATATATATTTTTTACAAGAAGTGCGCAATGCTCGTTATTAAAAAAAAAAAAAAAAAAAAAAAAACAATTTTGTATAAGCTATCATCAAAAGAAAAAATGAATTAAAGGGACATTTTCTCCTATTCCCCATCTTCTCTAAAATAAATAAATCCTTCAAAAGCACTGTAATGCTCATTTTATAGTATTCCAAAGCAGTGGGACTAGTTCCACTGGTATCAGTGCAAAACAAAGGATCACACTTCCAAAAAGCATATACATAGATGTATACCTGGGACAGTTAACGCATTGGCTTAGCAAGACGGATATATATATGCCTGGGGCAGTTAAGGGGTTAAAAATAGACAACTATTTTTGCTGCTATAATCGACAAAATTTGTGCTATTTCTGGAAGTTGGTACCACAAATATTAAATACATTCAGAGCGCGAAATTTCAGCTCGCCATTGGCGAGTGGAAATTTTATTGTGGCGATTAAAATTTTGATCTAAATGTAGATATAATTCTTACAGTATACGGTGCTACAAAATAATAATAATAATAATAATCGATTTGAAAATGTAAAATCATGCTAATCTTAGGTAATGTGACCAGACATTCTCTTTTTAAGAGGACAGTCTTTTTTTTTTTTTTCAATGCTCTGCCCTCTTAAACGAAAAGAACATTACAGAACTGAAAAGTCATCTTTTTTATGCTTTTTGTCCTATGTCCTCTTTTTCAAATGAAAAGGATTTAGTCCTTAATTTCAAAAATTTCGAAAAACTGGGAAGCTCAGTAGGATGTTGGCTGTATCGAACGGTGAACGATAACTTTTTTCTCCGTTAGGTTCG
Source organism: Salticus scenicus (assembly GCA_963930645.1). NCBI lineage: Eukaryota > Metazoa > Arthropoda > Arachnida > Araneae > Salticidae > Salticus > Salticus scenicus. The sequence goes on from CAWVNO010002384.1 coordinate 1,429,321, forward strand.
CAAAAGAACAACTTTCTAATAAACTTGCCAAAGCATATTATGGTTTATGTCTATTCAGATTCTTCGAATCACAAAGAAATAAAAGTATTCCCTATATTTGTACGGTTCTTTGATCCAGAACACGGAATCACTATTGAAATTGTCATGAAATCATTAAGAAGGTGATGCTCCGGTTGATACGCGGTGGGTTGACGTGTGTTCTCACTTTTTCCCTGATAAAAATAGGCCCATCAGTGACCGAGATGTTCTGTCCTCGAAGCTGATATACGTGAGGCGCTGGGTTTGACACCCGGTCGCGCTCGTTGGCTTATTCGTTAGGAGTTTTTCGTGGTTTTCTCCGAAACTAGCGTAAATATGGGCTTAGGAAGACCCTACGGAGGACTCTCCTACTCAAGCTTAGAGCGCTAGTGCAGACAATTGACCTTAATGATAACACTACCACCACCTCACAAAAATATGCAAAAGTTAGTTGAATTCATTTTATATCCTCCTGGCAAAAACGCTCCCACAAAGCGACTGTTTTCTTCAATGAACAAAATGTAGACATGTGAAAAAAATCCCCTTCATATACCTACTTTAAGAACTTATTATCTACTAAGACTAATTTAGGTTAAACGTGTGATAACGTTTATAAAATGTTGATAAAGAATGACTGTTCGTTAAAACAAATTGTTTCACCTGCCGAATATTATTTTCTCTTTTATGATTTATGATTTTAATAAAAAAAAGGTCTACCAACTTTTTTTAACTGCATAAAAATACCACAAAAAAAAAAAAAAAAAAGAAGAAGAAAAAAGTTATTATCTATAGCAAAAATTAATAATAATAATCTATATTGTCCAGTGACACCTATAAAAATTAGGGATTTTTCCTCTCGTATCCGTATATTATTAATTTAAATTAAGGTGTACTGATCCAAATTCATCGTTTGAGATAAAAATGTTTCCACCATTTGTGTAAAGTAGCTTTTGAATCGGTTTTCGTAATCATTTTCATTCAATTTTGTGTCCTCTAAAATGACCTCTTTTTCAAAATTGAATGTCTTCTATTTTCTTATAAAATAAAAGACATTGCGTAGTTTCTCCTCTTTTTCCAATAAAAAAATTCTGGTCACTAAAGGGCAAAACTGGGAAAATTCATTAGTGGCCAGTGGCCGGTACTGTCAGTTTCATTAGTAGCCACTTTTTTAAGTTAGTGGCCACTTTTCACATAAGACTATTTCTTTCAGACTGCAAAAAGCATTGTCACCATTTTGCAGTATAATTACCACGAGAAAAATATGAAAATAAGAAATACATATAATAATAAAATTAACACAGGGACACTGAATTTGTAATTACTCTTTTTAAAAATCCTAAATTGCACATCCTAAATTAAAATCTGCTTAGGGCTTAATAATAACAGCAAAAGTTATTATCTTTCAGATAATTCAGTAGTACTTTTTTTTTCAATTTATTTAAATGAAATAGCTGTTATCATTCACAGTTCACATTGATATTTTCTAGTAAATGAATCAGCTGATTCATCATCATCACAACATTTTACATGGCCATGTGTAAATACAGTTAGCAATTTTATTATTTTTTCTTATTTCTAAAGACACACTTTTTTAAATGATTTTATTTCAATAGAGTTAAAATACTTCCTCTTAAAAAGTATAGATATGGAAACTTAGCTGCTTCATTAAAAATAGTTTACTTAGCTGCCAAATTTGTGCTTTAAAAATAAAGAAATTTCTACTTTAAAATGGGAAGGGAAAAGGAAGATTTCTACACAAAAGAAAGCAAATACAAAAATTTTTGAAAAATACACATTTAAGTCAAATCAAATTTTGATACACACATTTGTCAACTATCTTAAATGGGTTAAATATACACTAAATACTATGGAGATATTAATGGAAAAAGATTGTGCTTTGCAGGACATTTGATCATTAACTGCTTGTGGAAATGGAGCTCACATGTGTGTGTGGGGGGGGGGGGAGGGTACATCTATATTCTTCTTTATAGGTTCTAGAATCTAATCAAGAAAGTTTAAAATGAATATTTACATTTATGTTATGGATAGAGAAAGATTGTAAACCACAAGGCTTCAGTGGAGCATGTGATTGCCAATCGTTGGAGGAGGGGGGGGGGATTACAAGAATTATGAGTAAGAGATATTAAACAATTCTACTTCTTTACAGATTCTAGAATCTAATAAAGTAAGTTCAAAATATATATTTATATTTTTGCAGCAAATGGAGAATGATTAGAAATTATAAAGATTTCTATAAGCTGTGTGATCACAGATCGTTAGGGGGAGGGAAAGGGAGGGGGGGGGGGGGTCCAAAAAATTATATGAGTGAGACATATTAAACAATTCTACTTCTTTATAGGTTGTAGAATATAATAAAGCAAGTTTAAAATGAACATTGACATTTATGCCATGGATGGAAAAAGATTGGAAATCACAAGGCTTCGATTGCCTATCGTCGCTCGATTTTTAGATTATTTTAATGATCATAAAAAGTGGCGACTTTAGTGGCGATCGATGCATAATTTTTAATCGCCACCTTTTTTTATTTAGTCGCCACGTGGCCGGTGGCGACCGTTAATTTTGCCCTTTACTGGTCACGTCACCTTATGCATAAAAATAGAGTAAGTTAATCATATTTTGTGGCAAGTAACTTTTTTTTTCAGCGAGTGAAATCTAAGTTGAAATTTCGGGCCCTGCATACATTTAGCTTTCCTTTTTACCAAAAATCCAGGTACCTATTCTTTTCTTTATATGTTTCCTGAAATATGCACAATTATTGCATCTGATTACAAGATATGCATAATTTTCTCGTCCAAATATTTTGAAAGGACTTCTTTAAAAATTGCCTATTTTTGTCAGAGATGTGTTTTATGTTAACTGATTTCTTTTTAAGTAAGTTAGTGTTAGCATCCTTTTATGATATTTAATATATATTGTCAATCTATTCAGTCATTCTTGTCTTTGAGTAGATGGACAAAAGGAGAAAACTAGTTCTCACTATGTGAAAATTTCTATGAAAGATAAGAAATCCCTAATACTTTAGCAGTACAGAAAACTGCAGGACATGCTGTCGATGTATAGCATGATTTGGATCCAGGGTTAGAAATTAGAATGGGAAAGTCTCAGGCGTCAATGGTACCTAATCATTTTTTCTTAGTTGCCAGAATTTTCTCCTCAGGCATGAAATTTTAAATTTTTATTGGGATCATAACAAGATAAATCTTTAATTTTTTTTTTTTTTAATTAAATAATAAATTACAAACACAAAAATTAAATGTATATTTATATACTTAAAAACATTTAAAACCTTTAAAATTACCGTTCCACAAGCGCTTTCAACTGCTCATTCCGCAGCCTTCTTCAGGTGTGCTTTGGCGAACACTATCGTAGGGCGTATCCTTCCACCTCTCCTCTCTAGCATAGGGCGCCACCCGGAGTCAATTTCCATTGGTTCATTGTTGCATGAGTCGCTATGTGCAAGACTTTCGACGTTTTCTCTTTTTGTAGCGTAGTAATAATTATTATAATGAGCCATTTTTCTGTAGTTTTTTAAATCAATTTTTATAATTTCTTTTTGGTTTACTTTTGTTAGAGCTGTTGTTATTTTACCGTATTTTATATCATTTTCGTGTTCTTTTATTCGCGTTTTTATTTTCCATTTCGTCATGCCTATATAGCATCCTGTTTCATTTATTTTCGTTGGTGTAGCTAATTTTGTAAATTCCTGCAGTTTTTGAAAAGTGAATTTGGTCTTTGTCATTTCTGATTCTCTGGAATATATTACTATTAGGTTTTATTGGTATGTTTATGTCTAATTTCGCGGCTTTGTTTTTTATTTTATTACCTATGCCTTTCTTATATGGGATTGGGGGGATGTATTTTTGTTTGGGTTTTTGTGTGTTGTTTATATTATCAAGTTTTTTCAATCTATTTTTATATAACTTATTTATTGTATGCCTTTTATAACCTGCGTTTTGACAAATTTCCATAATTTTTTGGAGTTCCTGTTTTAATAAGGTTTCGTTGGAGCATATATTTATTGCGCGATTTATGTAATATTCTATGGCTGCAATTTTATATCTGTAAGGAGTTTTGCATTTAGCGTTTATAATAAATATTATATTTTATATATTTATATTTTTAAAAAATTAAAAATTTACTTAAAACAGAACAGAAAGCTAAATTATATATAAAAAAAATTATAATTCTTTTTTTTTTTTTTGTCTGGTCAAAAGTTAGGCATCAAAAATGATGACTGGGTGTGATTTTATGGTTGCCAAATTTAGATTTCCATGTGCAAAATACAACTACCTAGCGACTGCTAATTTTTAACCCTGCTTGGATCTTTTAAACAATGAATATCCCCTTATGTGGGAAAATTAGCGCAATGAATTTTTCCTCACACAACAAAAATTCCTTTTCCAAGGGTAGGCTTTAAAAAAGAAACATGCCTTATAGAGTAACTGGTGTAGAAATGCCGTTTTTCCAAGGATTATTTTATGTAACAGAAGACTTTTTAGTGCTGACTCTATAATAAAAGGGCCACCGGTGGGAATTCAATGATAGGGCAACCTATTTTAAAAAAGGGCATAATTTACGGCCTTCTATGTTGTGATTTCTGTACATGACAAAAGTAAATTACTAATTTTACGTGTATATATATAGGCAATATGCACTTGTTCTTCCAGGAATGCTGTAAAACTATTGCAAGAAAGTTGAAAAGTCAGAAAGAAAAGTTTCTAAAGGCCTCTGAACATTTCAAAAGTTAGAAAAGGCTTCTTGGTGCCAAAATGTTTTTAAAAGGCCAGCAGGGTGCTAAAATGGGTTCAGAAAGGGCAGCAGGGAGCTAAAATGGGTTTGAAAGGGCAGCAGGGTGGAGCACCCTACCAAATTAGCCTAGAGTCAGCACTACTTTTTTTTTTTCTTTCAGAATAGTTTTCATAAATTAAATGACGGCTAATGGATGAATGGAAGCAAGTGATTAACAAAATCAGCTGTTGTATTATTATTTTTCCTTTCTTTTTAAAATCAAAATGTATTTGAAGTTTAAGTAATTTTTAGCAAAGTATGCCTAGCATGCCTAGCATACCCAGAGAATCTGCCACTGGTATCATTATACTATAAATGTATGAGATGATGAACACTTTCTGAAAATGCTAATGTTTTCTGTTTTTATGAATATTTTGGGTTTTTATGTATGTTTTCTGCTTATGAAGAAGGGGGGGGGATATTGAAATTCATAATCCAAAGTAAAATTTAATAGACAATTGTTTAGTAATATTATTATTGTTTTCATGTAAATTTTATTTTTATTTTTTAGTGCCTTTACATTTAGTGATGAAGAAGAAGAAACTAAGCGAGTTGTACGAAGTGCTCGAGAGAAAAGGTATTGTATTTTTTCTTTTAATTATCTTTAGATATCAAATTGTAAGTAGCATTTTGAGTTTATTCAGCTGTTTTATTCGTGATGTCTTTGTGAAAGATTTTTTTTTTTTTCTTTGTGGTTTTTTAATCCCCATTAAAATAATAATGCTAAGTTATTTGAAGCATTACTAACTAAACTTAATTGAAAACTTTACTTTTCAGCTTCATTTTGAATGCTTGTGCTTTGTAGAAGCTTTCAATGCCCTTTAAAGACCATAAAGATCCATCTAAAATTCACTCCGTAGTCAGCAAACGCAAAGGTCCTGTGTATTTGTTAGAAAAATATATGGCTAAAATTTATCTTAGTTTAAATCCCTCTCTCCCTCCTCAGACCATAGTTTAAACTTAACCAATGATTTCATAAAAAGGTTAGGAAATATTGAAATTAGTTAGTACCATCATTCTATCAGTTTTGTCGTCACAAACTTATACCCATCTATTGATATTGATGAAATAACTGAAATCATCAACAGTACCATTAAAAATAGTTTTAACGATCAAATAGCCCATACCCTTATAATCTTATCCTTCACAAAGGCTTTTTCAAATACAACAGTAAAACCTACAAACAAAACAAAGGAGTCCCTATGAGATCCCCCATGTCAAGATTTATTGCCAAGTTTAAATTAAGACTATTTGTGAAAACAATTTTTTAAAACCCTCTAGGAAAAAATTAATTTTTTATTCATGTAGACGGATGTTTTTACTGTTATTTTTAATGGCCAAAATGTTAAGTCTGTACATCAGTCAAATTCTCTCTTTCTTCCCATGTTATCCTATGGGATTTTTGTTGATTCATTTCCTGAAGATATCTCATTCAAAAATAAGTTTTTTTAAATTCTGTGTTTTAACAGAATACAGAAAGTTTTATTTTTGAATGACATATTCTTATAAAACCAAGCAATAAAAATCCCATCGGATAACATGGGAAGAAAGAAAGAGGTAATCTGATGTACAGCCTTAAGCAAATTTTGTAAAAATACCAATATTAAATTCACCTGCAAAATCAAAAACAATAATATAATCTATTACCTCAATGTCAAAATTAAACATAACAGAAAATAAAATCAATATTACCGTTTATAGAAAACCTACCAGCAGCCAAAAAATTATTAGTAATTGTGGCAAAATTCTCTATACGTACAAAATCAGTGCTATACAGGCTTATATTAATCGCACAATTTTGATTTGTTTATAATCCATTGATCTTAGAAATGAGCTTAACCACATTAAAGAAATAAATAAGGCAGAATACCCTAAAAACATTGTTAATAAAATGTATCAGAAAAAAAATCCACCTTTTAAACCATATCCTAGACCATCAGAAAATCACCTAAAAATTTACCTATTCTGTACCATTTGACAGCAGTGCATTTTTAAAATTAAAAATGAAGGAGCAAAATACAATGTCAATATTCCCATAAAGCCAGACATGAATAACACCAATTAATTAATACGAAATGATAAAGATCCGATTTCCCCTCTTGAAACTGCAGGTATTTACAAAATGGACTCTTCCCAGTTTCGTCTGCTCAGTCATGTGATAGAGGAAAATGAATAATCGAATTCAATTAAATATTGTTCTTAAGAACAAAAATGTTAATATTTAATATAAAATAAAATAAAAGTAATATTGTGCATTTGTAAACAGTAGAATAGTTGTATTTGTAAATTTAAGAATTTTTAAAAACACTTTATGTGTTTATTTATTTTCAACTGTAAGAATCGATTTTTGAATGTTTTAGTGTAACTGTTACATTAGCTGATCTAGCAATAAATAATAGCTTGTTCTTGTGGAATATTTATCTTATGGATTATAATTTGAAATTTTTAAATGTTTTCATTTAATTTAATTGCATAAAGGTGTTTCAAGTTAATTAACTTAGTTACTGGTCTAAATGGATTTACGCAGTACGATATTGCACTGTCACTGATTTAAGTACCAAAAATCAGAGTATTTAACATGTTCTTCATGATCATCAATAACAAATATAAACTTAATGATGATTGCAAATGTATACAGCAAACAAAAGATGATGAATAATGATATAAAATGGATTAAAAATGATGATGTATAAAAAATAACACATTAAATACGATTGATCAAAAATAAGAATTGAAAATATGTTATTTCAGCAATCGCTATAGATAAACAAGACTTGGTCTGCTATTTATTTTTCCTCTATCACGTGACCTCTGACATCAGGTTGGAAGAGCCCATTCCCTTTCTCAATAATGACAACAGCAAAGGGTGCTATAATGGCATGTCTAAAAGAAAAATTAATCACAACTAGAATAAAAGAACATAGTAATGATATTAAATATGATAAAAACTACTATGTCCTTGTCAAAAGTGTACCAAAATGAAAATGTTAAAATCGAGTTCAGTAGAACAGGTAGAGTAGCAAATTATAATAATCCCTACTACACTTACAATCACGAAACTATTGAAATTATTATTCATTTTAATTTGTGTAATGGCAATAAACCAACATCCAGTCTTAACTGCTTGTGGTACCACCTTCTAGAGGAGAAATCCTAAAGAAAAAATCATCACTCTATATACAGTTTGCTGACTACCAAGGACATTACTGACGATGGTAGGGAACCCCATGTGAAAACTGCTACAAAGCACTAACATCCAAAATGGAGCTGAAAAGTAAGGTTTTTTAATAAAATTTCATGTTTAATCCGCTCCTCTTCATCTTTTCGTTTGTATCAATTTATCTTGTCTTGCTGAACCTAGGAATTTGCAAGAATCAGTTCAGGTGAAAATTAGGGTCACTTAATTGCCCCTTCACTATATTCAGGTTTATAAAAACGACCTTTTTACAAAATTTATTTTTATAAGAACAATTATTTTATTTATAAAAGATTTTCATGCTTAAACTATGTTTTCAGTTATCTCATCAAATTATTGCATATACTTCATTCAAAAAAACATTATTAGATTGAATGTTTCGCATGTTTTCCTTGCAAAAATAAATTCAAATCCACACCCCTTCAAAAAAAAAAAAAAAAAAAAAGTGGTGTGGCCCCTGATTTATTACTTTCTTAGTGGCTAATAATTTATGTGAGCTGCTGCTGCTTTTTTTTTTTTTTTTTTTTTTGTCTGCTTTTGATATTATGAATTATTATAAAAGTTAAATCAGTTATTTTATTGCAATATGTGAAAGAATACAATTCTGTATTGATATTATAAATTTGTAAATATTGTATGCAATTCTTTTTTTTTTAGATATGAAGAACTCATTGAAATAATAAAGCTCATTAAAAATCACAAGAAAATCAAAGACATGAGCAAATTATTGTCGAGTAAGAATAATTTTTCTATATAATTTCGTGAAATAGTTGTTAGAGATATTATTTAGATATAAAGGTATTATACTAGATTATAAAGATATTATACTAGGATAATCCTAGGTCTAGGCCTAATGATCTCAAATCTGCAAAAAATATTATAGAGTGGCTATACCAAAACCAAACCAGAAATTGAACCTGAGTCTTGTTAAAATAAATTCTGTTAATTTGCTTGTTTTAAAATAAATTAATTTAACCTCTCTGTTATAAATGTATAATATACAGGCTAGCTATAAAATAACTCTCCCTCTTTGGAGGCATCTGTACTGTAGCTAGAACTAATGAAAAGAATGAAACCATATTTCATATACAGACTGTGGAAAACATGGAGAAATGATTTCCACAACATTTACAATGAATACACGTAAAATGGATTATGGAAAGTTTCATCAGTATTCAAATAAAAATGCATAGTATATAGAAATAAATGATGTACAGTATTAAACACAAATAAAATATTCTTTTACTAATTAATATTAGCTAACCCATGCCAAATTTTTGTACCTTATTTCTTAATTTTTTACTTTCTGAACACTATAGTGAGGAAAGTATTGTAATCATGTCAAAAATCCGAATTCGAGATTTTGATGTTTCTATACGTTTTGAGTGAGTTTATATCACTATTTTTACGATGATATATGTATGTGTGTGTGTGTATGTCTGTGAGTGAACACGCTAGCGTCTAAACGCTTTGTTCGATTAACCTGAAAGTTGGTACGCATATTGTAAGTCACCATAGTATGAACCCTATAGATTTTGGTGAATATAGCACTTATAGTTTTTTTACAGGGACACAAAGAAAAATGCTTTATCATTATGGCCTATGGGAGCAAAATCTTAAAAGTGTGATAGCATCTAAACGCCTTATTCAATTGAGCAAAAATTTTATACACACATTATAGATCACAAATACTCAATCTGTATAGATTTTGGAGAATCTAGTACTTATAGTTTTTTTACAGGGACACAAAGAAAAATTCTTTATCATTATGCCTATGGGGCCAAATTTTTAAAAATGTGATAGCGTCTAAACGCCTTATTAATCCGAGCAAAAAATTTGTACACATGTTATAGATCACAGTTGAACTAACTGTATAGATTTTGGTGAATCTAGCACTTAGTTTTTTTTACAGGGACACAAAGAAAAATTCTTTATCATTATGGCCTATGGGACTAAATTTTTAAAAGTACGATAGCATCTAAACGCCTTATTGAATTCAGCTGAAAATTTATATGAGTATTATAAATCACTGTTGCACTAACTATAAGCATTTTGGTGAATCTAGCATTTATAGGTTTTTACAGGGACACAACGAAAATTTCTTTATCATTATGATCTATGGGCTCAAAGTTCAGTAGCGTTAAATAAAACGTGTAATAGATGGAGAAAAATACTCAAACACTCTATTATGGTTTTCTCTCTTTTGTTTGTTTGACAACTACTCTTTCTTTACTTTATCTACAAAACTGTTAATTACTCAATGTTCGGAAAGTCGAGTGGAGTCACTCCAGATTTTTTTTTTTTTTACCTTTTAAAATTTGGAACTCACATCTTAAACCAATTTCCCTACCCAGAGTAAATTTTAACCCTTTGCACTCAAGAGGTGACTCTCGATCACCACTTGATTTGATGTGGTAATGTTTAATATGTTTAACAAACGCCCTTCTTTGAAGTATAAAGTTACATAAAATGGTTAAGGCTGTACATCAGTCAGATAGCTTCCTTTCTCCCTTCCCATGTTTTCCAATGGGATTTTCGTTGCTTCATTTTATAAAAGTATCTCATTCAAAAATAAGCTTTATCGAATTCTGTTATTTGAATGTTACACTTTGAACAGGTTGTCTTTTAGCTTAGTGAGCAATTTTTTGAAAAAATAAATTTAAATATTTTACTTAGAGATCCAAACTTTGAGTTCATAATTTACTTATTGAATAAAATATTTAAATTAATTTTTTCGAAAAATACTCACTGAGTTAAAAGGCGTCCTCTTCAAAGAGTAATATTCAAAAAACAGAATTTGAAAAAAATTCATTTTTGAATGAGATATTTTTATAAAATGAAGCAACGAAAATCCCATTGGATAACATGGGAAGGGAGAAAGGGAGCTATCTGACTGATATACAGCCTTAAATAAAAAGTTTTAAGAATTAAATTGTGTGTGAAATCATTTATGTTAGTGATAAGTCATTCAGTATATAAGAGAAAAATTGCCTTGTGCTACTGGTTTACCAGAGCGAAGGTCTCGAGTGCAAAGGGTTAATTCATTAGAAACCAAATTATTATCAGTACCAAATCAATATTGTGAGATGAAATGCTAATGATTAAACCAAAATCATTCAGATAAAGGTTTCAAAAATAAAATTTATGTTTGATGTTCCAGTTTTCATACTTTCAAGTCAATTTATGGCAATAATTCCTATTCTGTTTATAATTAAAAAATATTCCTAGGTTGTTTAAAATGACACTTGCAAAGATGGTAAAGATGCAATTTTTAAAAATGCATTTATCAATAAAATGATTTAAATAAGCAAATGATATGTGAACTGAGTTGGCATTTGCCCATGTATAAATATTAGGGATGAAACGGATATCCGGTAAATATCTGGAGTCTGGCCTAGCCGGTTGAACTTTAAATATCCGACGAGGTACCGAATATCAGCACTCCAGATACAGATATCCGTCAGTTTTAAGCCAGATATCCAGAGGGGAGAAATTTAGTGCTTAAACTTCTCTCAGAAGATTTATTATGACAAGAAATATCTTTTTATCGGATCAGTTTAGCATGTAAATTTTAAAAAAGTTGACTTAGAGCAAGCTGAACTTGGCCACTGTAGCAGACAAATTTGGCCAAAAGTAATAGCGTTAGTGTTAAGAAATGTGGAAGCCCTATCTCAATTTAGTATGAAGTTAGCTAGGATTTTGTAGAATGATTTATAAAATTTCTCGTAGTTTTTTCCCTGACTGTAAAAAGAGCCATTGGCTGCTGTTCCTGAACAAATGATGTTAATGCTCTGCAGTCCATATAACTCTGTTTTCATAACTTTTATATTATGAATAGAAATTTTATTAGGTTGTTTCAAAAATATGAGTCAAATAATGCACATTCATTGCCTAGAACTTACCTGTTTATTTACAGTCCACTTTTCCATACACAAGAAAGTTGTTTTTGTGACCATATGTTTATACTAACAGGCCGTCTGGTATTGCCTGCACCACCTACCAACTCAGGGCTGTCACTGGTGACTAAAAAGGCAACTATGGTGACTATTTTAGCCAAAATATAGGCAAAAGCAACTATTTTGATATCAATTAAAAAATGTAGGCAACTATTTTAAACTTTTTAGCAACTAAAAAGAGCAACATCTGAGGTTATATTAAAAAAAAAAAAAAAAAAAAAAATCCTCGTCCAAAGTTAAACCTTCACAAAATTTTATCTTAAAAACAAATCAACTCTTTGTGTGTTGTTTGAAAGAGAACAAAGGATAAAATTTAATATCAAGCTAAACCAATTCTAGCTTGTAAGAGCAACCAGGTAACATCTGTCTGGTGTTATATAATACATTGCTAATATTTTTTAAAAAAATAATCTGAAAAACTCAGAATTCTTTTTTTTTTAAATATTATCTGGTTTTATAAAGCATCTGTAAAAATGACTGCTTACTTATTCTGATTATTTTAGACAGTATAGGATCCATTATCTGAAATCATTTTAGATTTTTTTTTTTTTTTTTTTTTTATGATTTTAAAAATATTTCTTATCTAAAACCAGAATTTTATTTATTTAAACAAAAATTACACTGAAATGAACTATCAAGCCTTTTTTTAGAAATTGTAAAATCGGAAATTAAAACAATTCATTTTTCTCAGTGATCAGGGGTGTTTGTGATCTGAGACATCCATGGAATTCATGTCCAACCATATGAAAAATTCTGGATTTTATTCAATGATTGATTTCCAGGGATTTTTAATTTCTTGATAAGACAGTTTTGTTCAATATAATTAAAAAAGAAAAAAAAAGGGGGGGGGGGGGAGGAATGGAAATTTTAAAAGAAAAATAATTTAGCATTTTGTCCTTATAATCAAGTTGTCATTCACGTTTAGTAGAAACAATAACGGGCAACTACGATGCTGAAGATGAGCGACATCAACAGTAAATGTGCATGTGTACAAGTTTATGTGTTATAGTTATTTTTTTTCTATTATGTTCGATAGAAGAAAAAGTATTAAATTCTTAAATATTTTTGATTGATTTGCTCATTTAGAGAGTTCTAGTAAATGATTTGAGTATTTTTAGAAAATGCCTATCGGAGTGTAACTAATATTTTGTGGCAGCTCTAGCTGAAGAAATAAAGCACGAAATTTCATAAAAATTTACACATAGTTACACCTAGATGTAAGTAATTGCCAATCAGTTATTGCGTTGTTTTATAATTCAGAGAAATAAATAATGGCAAAAGATCCAAAATCCAGAAAATTCTGAAATCCAGAATGCTTTTGGTTCCGTGGGTTCCAGATAATGGGTCTTACTAGAAAGCACCACAGAGCTGGCATTTAAAAATAAGTACAAAACAATGAATAAACACCATAAAAGGTAAGAATTCACAACAGTTGTTTTGGGTTGAAGGAAAACACAACCTTTTGTCAGGGGATGAAGTAAGCATAACAGAGTGGCGTCAGAAATACAGAAATCCCCTGATTTTTCAATGATTTCTCAGACTAATTTTCAGATTTCCATGATTTTCATTACCTATTACATACATTCCATAATTTTAGTGTATTGCACCCTTGTGTAACATACTAGCGTGCTCACAAACCATTGCAATTCAAAAAAGTATACTGATGAAGAAAATAAATATCTCAATATTTTTTCTTTGTTGACATACACAGAAAGAAAAATGAAATGAAAACTAAAAGTTCAAAAGTTTCACAACAAATGAACATCAGAACATAAAATTATTCCTCATGTTGTTGCATTAAGAATATTTAATAGGGGAAAAAAAAAAAAAAAAAAAAATCTGATTTTAATGTTAACTAGTTGAGATTCAACTAAAATAAAAAAGCAGCCCTCACTGTGCTAAGATATCGCCCATTTTGTGATCCTTCAGTCATGTTTGTAAGGCAAAAAAGAAAATTTTCATGATTTTTGAGTATTTTCTATGAAATTCCCAGATTTTTCCAGATTGATAAAGTTCTCTAATTTTTCCATGATTTCTTTGTTTTCCCTGATTGTCGACACCCTGCACGAGTGCTGCAAAGCAAAGTGGCTTTGTTTGCATTGCAGTACTTGTACCTACTTTGATCGCCTGACAAAGGGTCATGTTGTCTTTCGACCCAAAACAATTGTTAAGAGTTCTTGCATTTTATGGTGTTTATTTAAAGTTTTGTACATATTAATGGGTTCTATACTGTATAATCATAACATTAATATTAGGTAAAAGGGGGGAGGGGGAAAGGAAAAGGAAGCTATTTTCTGCTTTCAGGAGACTTATTTAGGAGACTATTTTTCATATGTAATGCAACTAAAGCGACTATTTTTGGAGTCTTTATTGAGTGGCAGCCCTGCCAACTTGATTCTGCTCAAAATTAAAGCCTATAGAATTTTGCACTTTAATGTTTGTTTGCAGTTATTCAAAATTTTTGGTTATGTACATTACAAAACTTTATACTTACTTTTAATTAAAGAATTTTAATACATACAGTTCTTTTTCTTATCTGTACAGAAAGGTATAAAATAAGTAAAAATATGCAAAAAAGAAAAAATATATATGTGAGTTTTCAATTATCTCTTTCTTCTGTATTAAATTGAAGAAACTATTGAATTGGTAAAAATTTCCAACTTCTGGTTTTTGATAAATGTCCTTGTTTTGAGGATTCCAGAACACAATTTAACTGTTTTTAAAAAATGGTCTACCTGTCCCCTGTGGCAAATTTTTTTTAGCAGCTCTAGCCTAAGAACTAATGTACAGAATTGCATATACAGCTAGTCAAAAAAGTATTCGGGTAAAACAATGTTTCAAGCATCTTTTTGAGAAAAAAAAAAAAAAAATTGTTTAAATTTCACAAAGTTTTTTTCTATATCATACCAGACCATTAAATAAAAAAAATAATAATAACTTAAAATGATTTTAAAATAATTATAAAATTGTGCACTTCTTGTGTACAATGCAAAAGTAGTGCTCAAAAAAGTATTGGGGCATGGGAGAAATAAGTGCAATAAATAGCCAATTCTGTTAGTGTAACTGAATAAAAAGATTTGTAATCCTCATGTGAAGTCTGAAGTTTGATGTTTAAGGGGCCGCTTCACTGACCGTCGCCGGAAGCTCAAGCCAATGTTTTCCTATGGAGAATTTGTTTAATTATAGCTCATTAATAAATTCATAATTTTAAATTCTGTTTTCACATTCAGAAAATTCACAATTGTTAAATTGGCCACCGTTTTATGAAAACAGATTTTTTTAATATTTTATTTTTATGCAGTAACATGCAAAATTTCACATATTAAAAATTCGTATTTTACAGCTTTAAAATAAAACATTTAAAATTTTAAAAATCCATTTTTAGAAAACGGCGGCCAATTTAACAACTGAATTTTCTGAATGTGGAAGCATAATAAAAAAATATGAATTAGTTAATGAGTTATAACTGAACAAAATTCTCTATAGAATAACATTGGCATGGGTTTACGGAGACGGTCAGTGAAGCGGCCCCTTAAGTTGAAATTTGTTGTTTGCCCACTGCTAAACGCACTGCTAAAATGGGTTGAAAAACCTTTGAAATATCTGTTAATATTAGAAAACTTATAATTTATCATTGGAATCGTGGAAAAATTGAGAGGAAAATAGCTAAAATATTAAATATATGTAAATCTGCAGTTCATAATATCAGGCATGAAAGTTTTCCGCACTTTCATGGAAAGTTCACTTTTTTGAAGGCTGTAATGACTGTTTCTGAGATCAATGCAAATCTATTGAGAAATCATGACCAAAAATTGTAGGTGGGAGGGGATATCAAAGGTAGAAGTCTGCACGGGCCGGGCTGAAATTTTCAATTTGCTCTTGGGCCGGGCCGCGCTCGGGCTCAATATTTTTGTGTGTACCCGGGCCGGGTAAATGTAACTGTCGTAACTGGTCCACGTTCGAGAAATGTTTATATAAATTGGGATGACCAGGACCATATGCAACATGTACAATTTTATACAATTGTGGTAGATTATGCAAATTTAATAATAAGTACAGGAGAGTAGTGTCAAAATCTCCCTTATCAGTGACTTGAATATATATATATATATATTTTTTCTGGAAATAATCTCCTAATATCTTTTACAGTCTATATATAAAAATCTGTTTCATTCCTTTGATTTAGTTTGTAGGTAGTTCCAAACAGAGACAGTTATCTTATGACCACCCTGTACACATGGTTAAATTTATACTCCAAATTTTAATTTTATTTATTAATGAACATAATATACAGTTTCTGAATTGTATGTATGGTGTTTAATTCTTCTGATTTTTGTATTATATCTTGCCTATGGATAAATTGTAGAAATGTTTAGTACATTTTTAATACTTAGTAGCCCAGTGACAGAAAATTTTGTAACTGTCTGTGACAAGTTTTTAAAATTTCCTAATCTGTCTGCGAAATTTACATGTAGTCAGGGGTGAAAATGGCTTACACTCAAAAAGCCTGAAAGCTGATAGTGGCTTAACAACAGTGGTGATCTTGTGCAACAATACACAATACAATTTTACTACAGAACAATATAGTATAAACAGTTATAAAATATAAGTTTAACTCATTCAATTAAATATTTTATAGCAATGTTTGGCACAACACATTATAAATAATAAAAGTATTAGTTTTAGTTTTGATATAGAAATTTTTATAAGTGAATTTTGAAGTGGAGGAGAAGTTTTGGAGCAGTTTTAAATGAAATTAGCACTTTTCTTTAGTTCCTGTAGAATCTCAGTAACAGGAGAAAAGAAACATGCATAACGCTGCCTATCAAGGGAGATCTAGGCTCCTAGGTCGCCCTTGTTAGGCATTGTTTTGTATGTTCCTACCAAGGCACCTATAGGGGGCTCTAGCGTCTAAGACGTCATACATTGGTAGCACATTATCGTGGGCGAAAAATGTCCATAAATTGCAGACAAAAACTGTCTGAGAGTTGCAGACTAATTTTTTTTATTAGTGCAGACAAAAACTGTCTGCAAGCCGTTTTTCTGTGTCCACAACTATGTCGCCGTTTCGGGGCATTTCTGTCACTGGGCTTTGTAGTATATTTTTAATACCTAGTTATATACTTAGCATAAGGAATATTTCAATGAATCTGTATTTTATATTTAAAAAGTATCTATTTTTTATTTTATTTATTTATTTATTTATTTATTTATTTATTTATTTTTTTTTTTTTTTGCTGTGTGTATCATTTTTAAGATAATACTCATAATTTTAAAATTTAAGGTTTTGAAAATTTGACCAGAGCATTTACAAAAGCGAAGCCTGTGATTGATAAGGAAGAAAATGGGAACATTCCTAAATTCTACATTAGATGTTTAGTTGAATTAGAAGATTTTATCATGGATGTAAATATATATTTTTAATTGTACTTTGCTATGTAACTTTTTATAGCAGTCCAAGTTGTGCCACTATTACTCACTTTCAATTATTTTAAAAATGGTTCTATCTCAGTATCTATTGGTTGAAATTGCATTAAACTTTATATGTGAAATATTTGTTTTGTCAAAAGTTAATGCTGACTATTTTTTTTTTTTTTTTTTTTTTTTTAAACTAGTACATGTTTCTTTGAAATCAGAATAACATCATAGTATACAAAAATTTTGTAATTGCCACTGCCACAGTATATTAGTTCTGATGTACTGATTTTCTACTCTTTTCACATAAATGTAAAAATTTTTACTTTTTTTTTTAAATTTACTCTATAAAATATTTCAGTAAAATGTTGTTTTATAATCAATGTTTTTAGCAGTAGTATTGAAAACATTTAATATAAACAACCATACTTTTTATGGGAAAGTGCACTAAAAAACTGGTATTAAATATGAAAAAAATAAAATAAATAAATAGTATATACACCATAAATTGTAAAAACATGCAACTGATGTTTTTAATAGAAGTAATTAAGTGCGACCTTGCATTAGACAAAAAATGTGAGCAAAAGTGCAGTATAATACTTTTTATAACACTTTTTTTTTTTTTTTTTTAATTTAATTTGTTATCTGTTAGTGTCAAACCTTGCAAATGAATTTTATCCCACTTCCTATCATTCAATTGAATTAACATTTTGCACACAGTTATAATTCCTATGGCAATATACAGACTTACAAGGTAACAGACTTACAAGGGAAGTATGAATAAATAAAATTTTTGGTGACACCAAACGAAGCTGAACTTAGAAAGTGTGATCAGAAACATAGGATAGCGTGCAAATTTTGTGTAACAATCCCCACTTCTTTCCCCTTGGAGGAAAATGTGACCTTAGAAGTTTTAAGCACTTATCAGACACAGCAATTTTTGAAACAACCAATTTTTGAGCTGACTTTAGCACCAATTTTTCCTCAACGGAAACACTGTAAAGGTTACAATGGACGGGTGAAAGGTCTGATAAAAGAAAGCTAACTTTTGATGCTTATCACTTTTCTTGGAACTAATAAAATGTGCAGTGTTTAGTGTTAAATTTCACCTTCGTTTGTGTAAAATATCGCACTATTATTTCTACATCGTTCTTTGTTATAACTATTGTCATATCTCCATATGGGGAAAAAAAATAAAAAATAAATAAATAAGATTAATTCAAAATTTTTATCATTAAACGGTAAAATAAATGTGCTTAACGATAATATTTTTTGTTTGAATGTTCACTTCAAATGATTTCAGTGTTCCGTCATCTTGGAAATATGATATATCAAAATAGTGTATCCCAGTTGGATGAATCTGAGAAGAAGTTGAATATAGAGACAACTGCACGAAATTTGCACAGTACCCTATGCTTTCGACCATGTTCTTTTGTGAAATTTGGTCTAAATAGGAATTTTACTGATTCGTAATTTACTTGCTTAGGATTTGGTGGGGGAGGGAAACTAAAGGTTTTAGGCCCTTATTTCTTGTTCGAAATTTGTTATTAGTATATTTTGGAATAAATGCATGTTTTTAAAATTTTGTAAATTTATATAACATTATTTTCTCGATGAATTGTTGTGCGTTACTATTTCAACCTCAAACAATTGTATGATATTTCAGTTTGTAGTATTTGATTACAAGTTTCTAATGCTTCGTATTATTATTTTTATTTTTTTAATATATATAGTGTTGGGAAGATAAAGAAGGTAGAAAAAATATGTCAAAAAACAATTCAAAATCTCTCGCTACGCTTCGTCAAAAGCTTAGAAAATACAATAAAGACTTTGAGACTGATATTTTAAATTACAGAGCCAACCCTGAGGCTGAAGATGAAGAAAAAGAAGAGGAAGAAGAACCTGGTAAATAATTTATCTTTAAAGGTGCCTTTTTAAAAAGACATTTATTTACCAGAATTTTTCAGCTTATACTTTCTGGGCCTATTTTATAATCGGTAAACTTAATAAAATTAAATCCATGACCCTTAATTCATTTTCTTCATTTAAAAAGTTAACTGTCTGTGTATGTGCATGCACACACAGACACTTGTTATTATTATTATTTTCTATTTTATTTTCTATTTTATTTTATATTGTAAGTGAAAAATGTGTTGGTTTATATATATTTTAAATGCAAGTTAAGTGCTATTAGCTGCTTTCCATTTAACTTTCACTTAGCTAGGTAGCTCTTATTAAAGCACTGTAAATAGAGGAGCATGGTGCAGGCCTTTGGCAGTGTTAAATGTGAAAATCGACAAGTACTTTCAATCCATTGGGGGAAAAAAAAAAAAAAAAAGAATATTTTTTAGTTCCCCATCATACTATAGGTATGGGGAATTTAGGTAATCGTGAAAATTTTCGACCTTGTTTTTTTTTTTTTTACTTTTTTACACGTTTTCAGGTATGGGGAATCCATCTGTAGGGTGTCTGTTAATGTTTTAGTCCATTAGTGTGTTAGTCTGTGTACACCATATCTCAAGAACAAATAGTCGCAGAGAAGTCAGATTAGTTTTAAAATATTGCTTTCGGCACTGGCAAGAACCCTATTCATTTGCAACATTTGAATTAAAAAACTTCGTAAGTTATTAGAAATTTACGATTTTCTTAACATTGGAAAATAGGGCAAAATTTCACTTAAACGTGCATTAAATGGAAAATTTTTACTGTAAAATTGTCAGACCAGTTTTAAAATAACAGTTTTGATGCCGGAATGAACATCATTAATGATAAACATGCTACTTTGAAATTTTCGCAAGTTATTGGGAAATTGCGAATTTCTTAGCATGGCAGAATAGGGCAAAATTTCACATAAACGTCAATTTTTAGGGATATTTTCATTGTAAAGATGTCAGACCACTTTTCAAATATTATTTAGGATACTGGCATGAATATTATTGACTATGAATTTTCCAATATAAAAATTTCATAAGTTATTACAAATTTACCAATTTCTTAAAATGGCAGAATAGGGTAAAAAAATTCCACATAAACGTCAATTTTGAGGGATATTTTCATAGTAAAGATGTCAAACCACTTTTTAATTGGCTTCAAAAAAGGAGGAAGTTCTCAATTCAAACCGTATGTATTTTTTTTGTTTGTTAGCTCATAACTTCTGAACGGATGCTCCGATTTTGATTTTGTTTTGTTGAAAAGGTCTTGGTCCGAAATAAGTCCCATTGTAATATCTTTCCGATCTAAAGAAAATACAGGGTGCCCAAAAAAGTCAGTCCCAACTCTTTTAACTGTTAAATAGCTGCAGCTATAATGATAATAAAATCTTTGTGTAAAAAAATAGAACTGACTTCAAAAAGGCCTACTATTTAAAAGAAAAGAAAATTTGCATAAATTGGAACTGTAAATTGCACCTAAAAGTATAAAATAATTTTCTTCGCCAAACAACCTAAATACTACAATAAAACATATCTTTTGAAGTCAGCACAGAATTAAATAAAATTTAATTCGTTTTTAAAGATTTGTTTTTTGACCGGTAGCAACAAATGCTGTTGTCTCGCGAAGCAGGTCGTTTCGACGCGGGGGCAGTTCGACGCCACATTTTTTTCCGCATTTTTGTTTATTTTTAGAATAAATATGCGATATACCTGATATAATATATATATTTTATATATTATATATATGACGCATGATTCAAATAAATAAGTAATATAACTGATTTTTATTTATTGAATTAGCGATTGTTTGCATGCATATTTGAAATAAACATATGCATATATGTGTAAAAGTTTTCTAGATTTTTTTTTTTTTTTTTTTGCGTGTGTGTGTGTCCCAGATTAATAAGAAGCCTCCACGCCAACTTCAAGGCCCCGGGACATGAGGAAGGTTTTTTATTTATTTTTTATTTTTTTATTTCACAAAACAGCATCAAAAAGGCAAAATACAGAAATGGTAAATAAACATATGGTTACAAAGAAGTTATATTGCAGACAAATATAATTACAGATAAATAAGATTACACATAAATAAGATTAAAGTTAAATAAGGTTACACATAAATAAGATTACAACACAGAACTGTTATTATACTAATCCATTGCAAAATTATGAGCCACACCTGTCAGGTATTCCGTTATTTCTTGATTTTCAAAATCTTCAACTATTACTTTATTTCTCATATCAACTAACAGATACTTATTCCGCTTGTGCGGCGGTTCATCTCCACGTACAAATTGTTCATAACATTAATTGTTTTTTGAACACGTCTGAGACCATCTATGAACTTCCATAATGTGGGGTGTGAAACACCAAATTCGGCCTGCAGACGCCTGTGCGCTGCTTCCGCGAAATTATTGGTGCGTCCTTCGTTATTTAAGGTTCTAGCATAACATGACCACATTTCTGGTTTAAAAGTAGGAGAACGGTGACGATTATTTCTCTGAATCCTTCCAACGTAATAATCTTCAAAGTAATCAAAAATTGGGGTTAACTGATTAGGCAAATCCTCAGTCAAAACTTCTAAAGCATTTTCAAGTTCTTCGATAGGCACAAAACTTAACGCAGGAATCATACGTGCATAGAGAGCAAAATCAGCATCAGTATTTTAATCACGCTTCATATATATAACATATAAAATATATATATTATATCAGGCATATCGCATTTATTTGAATGATGATGCAAACTTATTCTAAAAATAAATAAAAATACGAAAAAAAAAGTATGGCATCGAACTGACCCCGCGTTGAAACGTTGGCGTCGAACTGACCTGTACAGCTGTCTCGAATGATCCATTTTCATATTTCCTTTATTATTTTATCATAGTATACAATTGCACCATTAGTAACATCTACATAGAACAGTGAACATTTTTCGCAATTCAGTACTTACGTTTTAACGAAGTTACTAGAATTATCTTTGCAAACATGGTGTAACTTTGATAACTATCATCCTTGGCGGTTTTTAGATTTCGTGATCAAAACAGAACGCAAAAATATACACGCAAGATGTATATTTTTATAATACATATTGTACGAAGTATTGTTCTATATTCTTGATTGTTTTCTTAATATACCTTCATACTTGCCAACTCTCCCGATTTCGGCGGAAGACTTCCGAATTTTCGATCTATCTCCCGATTTTCCGATCGGAAATTAAAAATTTCCGATTTATCATAAAAGAGGGAAAATTACAAAATAGCTCGTAATAGAGCAAAATTAAACAATGTTTATTACAAAAAATATCAGGCATGTAATTTTTTCGCGAATTCGCGGAAATCCGCAGTTTTTTTTTTTTTTTTTTTTTTCATATTTATTTCATTCAATTCCACGAATTAATTTCTGCCGCGTTTAAAAAAAATCGCGGATATCGTTCGTTTATAAAAAAGAAACTTCATTAATGAGCGACAATCAAATGCTCTACAAAAACCTCCCGATTTTTAATCTTTTTTCATCCACAACATAAATGTCAATATTTATTTTAGAGTTGCTTTATGAGATTCTAGAACCTTTAAAGAAATAGAAATGTTAAATATTTCTAACACATCTAATTATTTTTTGCCCCCCACCCTCCCCCCTTTTCCACATCTCCAAGTAGCGATCGGCAGTCAAGTGTTCTGCAGAAGCTTTTTGTTTCCCAATCTTTCTCTATCCACAACATAAATGACAATATTCTTTTTAAACTTGTTTTGGCAGATTCTAGAAATAGAATTGAAAAAGTTATTGAAAATTTTTTCTGCTAATTTCTAATTTTATCCATAGTTAAGTTTCCAAAAATTAAGTATGGAAATATGTGTACTTCGAAAAAAAAGAAGAAAAGAAAATCTCCCTAATTTTGAACATGAATCTTCCTATTTCTCATTTTTTAAGGTTGGCAAGTATGTACCTTATTAAAATAACCATGATTTCTCAAAGGAATTAAATATGTTTACCAATATAATTTGGCGATTTTTTTTTTTTTTTCACCAAGGATGCCAGACACCAGCAACTCCGCCAACTTTTGCTGTTTACGAAATCTTATTTGTTTATTTGAATCAAAGTAGTTTTCGGCTGTGTTTTGCAGATGCTAAAGTGAGATGTATATTTTGAAAAGAATTTGATTTTTGTATTGAATAAAGGTATCAATTTTTATTTAATTTTGCACCGACTTCAAAAGATATGTTTAATTGTAGTGTTTGGGTTGTTTGGTGAAGGAAATTATTTTATATTTTTAGGCAGTTCCAATTTATGTAAATTTTCTTTTACTTTTAGTTTGAATAGTAGACCTTTTTGGAGTTGGTTCTATTTTTTTACAAAACTAGGGGGCTCTGCCCCCTGCTCGCTCCGCGCACCAACCCCCGAGGAAGGCTTCGCCTCCCCCCGACTCGCTTCGCTCATTAATCCCTGCGGGATTCTACCCGACTATTCGCAACTTTGCCTTTCATTGAATTGGAATATTAATAATACATAACACAAGAGAGTTGAACAATATTATAGAAATCCACCATATTTGGTATCGCATTGAAATACACAATATTTAATATTATATCGTTTATAATATGTCAAAATTCTGTTATAATGTTTGACAATTTAATAACAATTTGCCATTATTTTGAGAGAGAACATAAAATACACAACCATAGCACTAATTATTTAGAACAGAGAGAAATTCTTGACATCTAAATCATTTAGCGTTACAACTTTAGTATATGATCGACTTGTCAAATTTTTGTCACTGTTTGACGATAAATTTTTTGGGTGTTATTGCTTGATTAAAGAAATTATGAACTTATTTCTTCTAATGCCTATATATTTTTTTTTTACTATTGAATTTTTTTTAGTTAATTTAGGACAATATGTAATACTCTGCATTTATTTCCAGCGTACAGCAAGGTTTAAAATGGTGCTTCCAACACTAAAGATGCGACTTTTTAAAGTGCATTTTTTCTAGAATATGATTTAGTCAGGTTGAAGATGAATATCTTATGCGATTATTGCAATTATTTTAAAAATTTCATTAGTAGTAGTAGTACGACAGGACAATTTCTTTCAGATAGCGATTTCGCATTTTCGCCACTTATTGTATTACACCATGAATTTGCCAAGATGTCTGTCAATATCTGATTTTACCATTTAATTTCTTAAACTGTATTAAATACTAAGGAACAACTTTAGTATATCCCCACAACGATATTTGGCGAATTTTTGTTGGCGATTATGGCTAAATCATAAATGATACAATCATAATCTAAATCATAAATTATAAAACATAAAATCATAAATCCAAAATAAACAACATATAGGCTGCCATATTATATCGCAAACAGTCCAGAACGACATCGTTATCATTCAAAACGATGCCAAAGAAAAATCGCCAAATTCAGCTGTAGGGATATACTAAAGGAATATCAATACTAAGTTAAATCGGAAAAAAAAAAATCACATTTTTCGAATTCTACTGATAAGTGAAAAATTCATTCTCGATTGTATTGTAAAAACGAATTTCCAGTTTGAAGTATTCGAGATAGACCATCACCATTCACCGGCTTTTGAATATTTGTTGACAATATTTTCTGAATAAGTGTTGATGATGGCTCCTGAATACTTGTTGATGATATCTGCTGAATAATTATTATTGTTGGCGATATCTACTGGATATATATTGATCATGACATCTTAATAGTTGTTAGGGATATCTCCTGAACTTGTGTTGATTTTGGTCTGAATATTTGTTGGCTACATCTTCTGGATATGTACTGATTACACCTTGATTTTTTTTACATATATATTATGTAATATTAAATTTAGAAAATAAAAAATGAGCGTGAAGAAGGAAATTTAATGATATTGGATAATTTAATTTAATTTATAAAGACATCAATGGTACAGGAAAAACTACTTCAGCCATTTTCTTTCTAATAATAAACAGAACGAAAAACGGATATTTTACCTGGAGATATTTTGCATATTTAGACCAAATAAAAAATTTTCTTCTTTTTTTTTCCCTCTTGAATTAAGTTGAAATATATTTAAAGTAAAATTGTAAAAAGTCGTTCTAAAACAGTGGTACAGTTTAACCTCTTGGCGAAATTTTAAATTTGGCACCGAAGTAGCTTAGACGTTTCTCGCGAAAATCTTGACATGCATAATTGCTATAGATAATTTAAGTCATCGTCAAAAAAAATGATAAATTTAAAATCAGCCAATGAGGTCCTGTATTAGCTGTAACTACAATATTTTAGCAATGCAGTTACTACATTCCTTTATACAGAAAAAAAAAAAAATGTCCTGTTATATTAAATTCTGTTTTCTGCAAAGTTTTATATCAATGCTTAAAAAACAAAAATAGGTTGCGGATTTTATTATTATTATCATTATTATTGCACCGTTTTATAATTTATCTGTATAGGAAGGCATGGCTAGAGTTAAAATGGCTATTGTGGTTGCGTAAATGAATTCCTTGGCGAAAAAAGTACGAGATTCATTTCTAAATTTTAAAAATCGCTAAATTGGTCATAGTAAAGATCTATCCTATTAAATATGTTTTGAGTTAAAAAACTAAATCTTTATATAAACTAATATAAATTTTTATCTCATAAATTCCATTTTAAAAATGTCTGCACTTAATCTCTAACTCTATACCAATAATTGTTTAACATAATCATGGTATTCATAACTAAATCTTTTTCGCCTAACGTTAAAATGAAGAAACTTCAGTATATCCCCACAACGATATTTGGCGATTATGGTTAAATTATAAATCTAAAAATCATAAAATCATAATCTAAATTATAAAATCATAATCTAAATCATAAATCATAAATGATGAAATCGTAATCTAAATCATAAAACATAAAATCACAAATCCAAAATAAACAACATATAGGCTGCCATATTATATCACAAACAGTCCAGAACGACATCGTTATCGTTCAAAACGGCGCCAAAGAAAAATCGCTAAATTCATCTGTGGGGATATACTGAAGTTATACCATAATATAAAATAAAATAAAAATATAAACTAATTTTCGTTTCATCTTTATTAAAATTTGCATAATATTTTTAAAATATCGGTTATTTTTAAATGTTTTGCTATTCTAAATATTTTTTTCTTCTCTCGAACATCTCAAAGATGCCAATTATTCAATTTTTCTTATTTACACCATTGATCACATTTTAATTTTCCTGAGGAAAGTGACGTCAGAGACACAGAAAAAAACGTCATAAGAGAAACTTTTTCCTCCGGTGGCAAATGGAGTACCTTTATAAATCTGCGTTTTTACTTAATAACTTCGTTAATTAAAATGATAGAAATTTGTAAGCAGCTGAAATGCCTTCCTTGTAGCAGTCGGAATACACTGATATATCACATGACGCGGAGAACCCTGCCCTCCACGAGAAGTCAATCACGTCTCATCGTAAAGATGTCAAACCACTTTCGAAATATTATATAGGATACTGGCATGAATATCATAGACTATGAATTTTCCAATTTAAAAAATTCGTAAGTTATTTGGAATTTACGATTTACTCAACATGGCAGAATGGACCAAAATTGAGCATAAATGTCCATTTTGAGATAATAAATATATCAGACAACTTCAAAATAATATTTTTGATACTTGTTTGAACATGATTGAATACAAATATTCAAAAAGGAAAATTTCGTAAGTTTTTTGTAATTTAAGATTTTGCCAACATAGCAAAATTGAAAATTTTCCATATAAATGGGAATTTTGAGGGTTGTTGCATTGGAAATAGTAGCATGAAAACTAAACTACGAAATTGATGGGGGGGGGGGCATTCTTTTAACTTTTGAAATTTTTAAATTATGCAAAAAGTAATAATCATAAAAAAAAAAAAAAAAAAAAAAAAACTGTACAATGTTGACTGAAAAATTTCAACCATTCTTCTAAAAAGTAGAAAAATATCAAAAAGCTCCATATGTTTAACTCTCCATTGATTTAGTACAAAAGGGATATTTAGGAGCTTTTTTTTTTTTTTTTTTTTTTAATAACAATTTAAAAGTTAAAAAAATAATAAAATAAACATCATTAGAAAGGTGATTTAAAACAAAACATTATAATAAAAAATATCTGTTGATAAACCCTGAATTGCAGCCATTTCAAAATAAAATGGGGGAAAAAAATTTCCCCAGTCTTTCTTCTTTTTTTTTTTTTTTTTTTTTTTTTTGATTTTTTGTTTCATTTTCTAATAACAGAAAATTCAACAAAGATTATATACATTTTAAAACTTTCCATAGCCATAAAACTTTCCATTTTAAAATTTACAGTTTTTTGACATTTTTTACGCCTAGATCGCGATTTTTACTCTTTTTCTAATATTTCAACATTTTTCTACCGATTTTTTTTTTTTTTTTTTCGTTTATTTGTTTAAGTATTCTATTAAATTGAATAAAAAAAAAGTTAAAAACTCATCTTAAAAAAAAAAAAGTATCTAAAAAATCCCTTTTCGGCAAGCTTAAAGGCAAAGGTAGATTCCTTTACGTAAATGTTACAATTGTAAAGAAATTTTACATATGCATTAATACTTAGCCAATGGCTTTGTTGCCACACATTGTATATTTTACGTCGCTATTCTGTTTTCAAGAAATTTAATTTTCAACTACAAAAGGGTTTTATTCATTCTACTTAAAATTTTAGGCTAGATTTATTGGTTTGTAAATGTTTCAGTTTTTTAAAATTCAAGTTCATAATCATCCAACAAATAAAAGCCTTAACGATATACAATCCCAGCAATGGTGAATCCCGGAGGGGGCTATTGGGCTCCCCCCCCCCCCCCAAGCTAAATCAAAATTATAATTTTTATTTAAAATCCATATAACTGTTGTTCAATATCTTTCTTTTAAAAGAAACAATAATAGAAACATGAAAATGCACTTGTGATCTTACTATAGTGAAGCTCTGGTGAGCCTGGCGTTGCTATGGTCAAGTCAAATACAGATAAGTGGTAGTGGGTTTTGGATAGTTATTTCGTTGTAATTTTTATTGAATTATTGAAAGATTTGTATTGTGTTTTTGTGATTTTTATTGTCAGATGAGTAAAAATTGTAAAGTGAAACTGTTTTGGTTCACATAAGCTGGAACATTAACATTGACATTAGTTAACCTTGGATCATTTGGCACCGCTGAATTTCAATGTTAATTGTTATGAATTTAGTAAATTGTATGATTTGGCGAGATTTTGGTGACAAAACTTGCGACCATTGCAATAGGTAGATCTCCTATAAGGAATCTACTTAAAAGTACTATTTTTGTTGCTAACACGGATGCTAAATACTTAGTAAACAAGATTTGATCGATCGATCGATTGATTCTGAGTTGATGCTTCTACAATTATCGTTGGCCCCCATTTATTGGTTGAAGCACTCTCTGTTTCAATGTCATCGCTTTAGAGGTGTGGCCTGTTTTTTCACTCCTCACCAGACATGCTCAGTTCACCTCAACCCTTGCTCCTCTTGTAGAAACGGAAGCACGGGGATGATGTTTGTTTTGTTATTATGTTTGCTTACAATTATCGCGCATTTTTGAAAATTTTGATGATGGCTGAAAAGAAATCTTATTATCAACTGTTTAAAGATAGCTATACAACTGAATTTCGATGTATAAGAGCATCTAGGCCTGTATTCTAATCAAACACTTACCGCTCGCATCTCAATTTCTATCGCAATGTTTTGGGAGGAGAGGAATCTCCCTAGTCAAGACCACTGAGCTAAAATAATAACTGGAGCAAATGAGTGGTTCTTGTGTGCCATTTTGAAAATTTATTTTTTCTCCCGAGCTTTTTTTTCCAAGGGGGTACGGCAGAAAGCTTTCGATACTCATATATTACAATATAAAATGGCGTAGTCCAATGCATTCGTATCAGCTTTAGTATTTGTGAATTTTGTTGGTAAAATATGAAGGAAATAATTGCATTTATCTTTTTACATAACTTTAAAAAAGAATCCTTTTAAGAAAAATTATATTATCTTTGGTGTAGTGCATGAGCAATAAGTAATTCTTTCTTGCCTAGTGTTTTTTTTTTTATCTCCCCTCCTTATTAATCGATATTATTAGTTTTAACCGGACCAATTTTTATGAAAAATAATAATTTTGTGAAACTACGTAAGTACTTCGTACATACTTTTTTTGTCAATAATTGATTAAATATCTCATTTTCTGTAACCAAATGGTAGGATTTGCATTGTTCATACTTTCTTCTATATGAAATAGAAGTATGTATTGTATTCGTAAAAGTTTACGACTTTAGATTTTCGATAGATTTACACTTTTTGGAGGTTTCCTGAATATGATTTGGACAGAGTTCGTACTTATTTTTTCCCTGAGTTTTATACCAGAAATTTTTTAGAACGATTTTCATTATAAAATAAGTCATTCTGTTTAAGATGAATTTTATTGATTCAGAATACTAGTGTGAGACTCAGGGAAAAAGTAAGGCCCGTACGAACCCTGTTGGCTATTTAAAAAAAATGTCTATCCTTTTGCCTGAATGTGTGCGATATAAATTTTGTGGCAGTTCTAGATCAAAAATAATTGAACAGAAATTCATTAAAAGTTATATTTAGTTGCACCTTAACATAAATTGGTGTCCATCAACGTTTCCTGCATATCGCCTAAAAGGTGGTTCTGTTGTCTCGTTTTATGATAATCTTTAATATGGTATAAATGTATCCAATGAGGATTATTGTTAACAAAATATTGGAAAAATTTGTTTATAATAGAAATTGTTAACCAGAATAAAATTTTGTAGAAGAAATTTTTGTAGGAGAAACTTTCCCTACTTGGGAGAGTAATTTTTTAATATAATATTTTTCAAAATAACTCCACAATTAAAGTACTGTACAACATATTAACACTATCATATTTTTTTTTCAATTTGACAATGATTTATTAAAATTATCCTCATTGTGTACATTCATTCATTTTTTTTTCCCTTTGCGGCCATGTTAAAGATTATAATAAAATGGGAAAACAGTGCCACCTGTTGGCAGATATGCAGAAAAAGTTGATAGACAACAATTTCTGTCAAGGTGCAGCAAAATATAACTTTCATGAAATTCTGTTTAATAGTTCTAGATCTAGAGCTATTAGAAAGTTTATGTCACCCACATCCAAACACATGGATAGGCATACATTTTTTATAAATGGTCTAATTGTATTCAGGGTGTCTCAAAATATATAAATCCATCAAAAACCTGAAGTCGAAAATTTTTATGTACAATAAGCAATTACAAAATTAACTAAACAAATAACCTAAATAATCAAATGCAATTATTTACATTCATATTTCATCAATAAAATTTATAAATATTTTTCATATAAAGGTGATACGAATGCATTAGACTACACCTTTTTATACTATTTAATAAATGTGTATCGAATACTTTCTGCCGTATCCACTTGGAATACGAAACTAGGAAGAAATGAACACTCTTCGAAATCGCACGGAAAAACCACTCGTTTGGTCCAGTTATTATTTTAGCTCAATGGACTTGACTAGGCAGATTCATTTCCTTCTAAAACTTTGCGATAGAAATTTAAATGCGAGTCACAAGTGTTTGACTGGAATACAGACCCTAGTCAGGATAGAATGTTTGCGTATTGTGCTTATTGTCAATCCGGTTTTACAATTTCTCATGGTGGCAAATATGATATAACCAAACACATTGGAAATGATAGCTAAATTTTGCATTATATTACTTTCTATCAAATGTTAATGTATTTAAAAAGTAAATTAGTGTAAAATTTATATTAATTTATTTATTTATGTTTCTAAATCTTATATGCAAAAACAGGGGAAAAAAAAAAAAAAAATGCATTTTTTTTTTTTTTTTTTTTTTTTTTTTTGGGGGGGGGGGGGGGGGAGGGGGGGTCTTGAAAATTTTTTGGTTCACGCTGTTTTCCTCTTTGAAATTTTTCATAGATTGGCAGGTATGACTTTCACAGGGGTGTTTGTGTTCAGGGTTTTTACTCTAACCCTTCTGTATTTTCATATTTCCTATAAAGTTATTTTTTGCTTTCATTGGTTGTTCATTTGTTGTCCAGGTGATATGTGAATGAAATGTAAAAGGATTGAGGGCTTCTGGCCTAAATATTTTGAGTATTATTTGATATTTTGGGTCTTTTCTAATTTGAAGTTCTAATTTTCAGGGTTTTTACCGTTGAATCACAATCACCCCTGCTTTCATATACCAAATATTTCAGTGTATAAGCCGAGAATTTTTGGAAATTTTTCGGAAGCTGTATTATAATGGTCGGCTTATATACGGATCTACATTTCTAGCAAAAAACGTACTTCAGAAACAATGATTGAATACATATATTTTAAGCTTAAAAAGTATATATAAAGTAAAATAGTTATATTAAACCTTATTTTTAAATAATTATCACATATAAAACTCTTAAATTAGCAATTTTAAATTTATTTCACAAAACGTTCGATGTAGTCACGTTTGTTTACATTTCTTTTTGACCTGCCGGTAACTGGAGTCATCGGCAGAGTGCACGAACGGAGTAAATTCTCTGTCTGATTCAGAAATAGTATAAGAGAAACTTGAAAAAAACAGGACTCCCGATCATATTTTTAATTTATACAATTAAATTTCAATCATCTCTGTTTAAAATGTTTCTAGGCTTACACTAGCAAAAGCGGCAAAGCTAGCTTCGTTTTTTTTTATAGAAGTATTTTTATTTTGTTGAAGATTGTCTTGAAGCACTGATAAAAATACTGAAAAGTAGAAATATACAAAATAATTTAGATACGTCATTAAAAAAAAATCGATGCAATCAGACTTTACACGGCTTATTTATGTAAACTTCCAGCGGCGGCATTGCTTCATCAACGTTAGGGTTAGGTCTCCCGGCCCGGTATTACGGTAGCCATCGTTTTCAGCTGCCGGGACTTGCGTTCGCGTCCGTGTTTGCCTCCCTTCTGATAGGGTTGCCAGAGTTAAAACTATTGCCGTTGCCGAACACACTGCGAACGTTTTACATTATGGCTAAGCAAGGTAAGGAATTCTATTGGATAAGCACGCATTTCGCGCAATTTCATTGGACAGATTATCCTGAAGCTTGTATAGATTGGCAATATTTTCTCCATTTTGGCGATATACTTAAACTTTAAAAAGAGTATTTTTTCAATTCGGCTTATACACGGGTTTGCAATTTTGGGCAAATTTCTGCAGGGAAAAATGTACTCTCGGCTTATATACGGATCGGCTTATATTCGGAAATATACGGTAGTAAGTTTTATAGATATGTTGCTCCAGCATTAGAAGTTATCCACAGGAAATGTAAGCTGAATATGAATTGACTTGCTTAATAAATCTATGCTAAATATTACTCTCATCATGTAAAAGCTCTCTAACTAAATCCGCGAGCCCAGAGGGGTGCCGCTCGGAGAATTGCCAACCATCGACGTGGTTTCGGGACAGATGACGCTCAGGATGTCTAACTTCAGGCCAAGACTGTATCTTGAATGTAATAAAGGATTATTAGTTAATCTGGTGGACTCCTCATCCTTCCTAAGATGCTCACATCACAGGAATACCAACTCTCTTAATGATAAGACCCATGTTACATTACATATATATAAATATATATAATAAAGATGATCTATTAAGCATAGTAGAAGCCAAGCAACAAATACAAGATCACTGAAACACCAATGACTAATAAGATTTAAAAAAAAAAAATTATCAGTGGATGAAATACACTAATGTAAAGAAACTAGATCTATTAATTAACAGCCTGCAAAACAAACGAATCAATAAAGTAAAACAACAAATCTTAACTTAAAAACCATAAACTTATCAAAATTAATGAAAAAACAACCCAAGAAACACAAGATAGGAAGAAGGAGGCAGGCGGCAAGACTTGTGACTTGCCTGTCGGGTTACACTAGTTTCACGCCGACAACACTCCCCCAGCCTGTCACGACCAGAACAGGAACCATATGGATTTAAAAAAGCAAAGTTTCAAAGCAGATGAACAACAATGAAACAATGAAATTCACCGATTGATCACATTGTGTTTAACAGTATAATTAGAACATTGAATACAGTTGACAACTCAAAAAGGAAGAATCTGAAATTTTATTGGAAAAAGAAAGTTTGCATAGTAATACAAAGCAAATGCAACAAGCCTTCTACTTTTTTTTTTTTTTTAATTTCACAAACCCACCCAACCATCCAGCCTTACAACAACACCCCACCTCCGTAATCAAACATCTGCCCACCCAACTGCCACCTTTTTTATTGTCTTTTATTATTTTATAATTTTTTTGTTGATATACACAAAAGTGTACACAGCTTTTTTTTTTTTTTGTACTGACAGAAACATGGTTAAGGATATAAAATAGAAAATACAAAGTTTTTAGGAAAACCCATTTTAGCAGTGGCTGTGATCAGTTTATTAATATTCTTCTTTTTAAACTTTGCAGAGCATAAAGTATTAATTCGAGATAAATAGTTAATGATGATGTTTCTAAATACCGAAAGATGCAGACATGAATTAAAATGTGTAAATAAGTTTACATTAAAACTAAAATCTTGCCGTTTGTCATAGATATCTGTGTAAAGTTTATTACCATCGATGATTATTTTGAGATCTAAAAAGTTAATTGATTGATTAGTTAGCGTATTTTGAGTTAGCTTTAAATTAGGTGGATAATTGAAGGAAAAGCCATTTTGTGAGTTCTTGTTGAGATAAAATACAATAATATCATTAATGAAACAATAAAATCGAACATCATCATTGCAAATTTGCTTTTCATAATAATAAAGATAGAGATCTGCCAAAATACTGGAGCTACAACCTCCTTGTGTGATGCCTATTTGTTGCAAATAGATATCGTTGTTGTGGAAGATATAATTATTATGGATAACAAAGTTAAGAAGTGTTTTAAATTTTTCTGCTTTAAAATTGTGAGGAAGATTAATTTGAGCTTTATATTCTTGAAAAAGACTGTAAATGATATTACTAAGATCTGATAACTCAATATTATTGAAAAGATCTTGAAAGTCAAAAGTCATAATATTGTCAATTGTATCGAGCGATTTTATGTATTGAATTAATTGAAAGCTATTTTTAAGACAGTGTAAATAGAAATTATCAACTTTGCAAGTACATTTATAAATTTGTTTTAGAATATCCAGTAGAGCTTTATTAGCATTGTTGTTATTACACCCAACAGTGACAGTGCGAAATTTAATTGGAGATTTGTGAAACTTAGGTATGAGAACTATATAAAAATAATTAAAGTTATTGAAGGGAAATTGAAGTAGTTTATAGTAATTATGTATTTTTCGGTTATTAATAATAAGGTTATTATTAGTTAAACTGAAGATGTTACTATTAGTGACTGAAGAGTTTAAAATAGAGAGATAGTAGGATTTACAAATAATGGCATAATTAT
Organism: Salticus scenicus; assembly: GCA_963930645.1. NCBI lineage: Eukaryota > Metazoa > Arthropoda > Arachnida > Araneae > Salticidae > Salticus > Salticus scenicus. The sequence continues at coordinate 1,464,122 of CAWVNO010002384.1, forward strand.
TAAGTGATTTGTCAACATAAGTGATCACAAAGTCATCCTGTAGTGATTTGATTGAGTTAAGAAGTACAGATTTTTTAAATAACACCAGATTTGAAGAATTGATAAATAATGCATTTTTGATTTTTTGTAACACTAAAACTTTCCATTGAGTGAAGTAGGCAATAGGTTTATTATGAGTAATAGATATTTTATAAATAAATAAATCTAGGTCATAAGAAAACTGTTGAAAGATTTGTGGAATGCTAGTTTTAACTGAAAGTCTAAATTTGGTGCCAAATTTCATGAATTTTTTACTTTCTCTTACCCATAAGGTAGAGAAAGTATTGTTTTTGGCTCAAATTTTCGAATGTGAGATTTTGTTATATTTACACGTTTTGAGGTCCCCTGAATACGAAAATCATGTTTTTAGCAAATGGTCTGTGTGTCTGTCTGTTATCAGCATATCTCAAAAACAAATTATGGCAGAAAGTTCAAACTTGGTATTCTAAATGTGTATCATATAGGGATGCTACAGTAAGCTTTTCGTTAAGATCAAGCAAATGGTTCGTGTACAGGGACAATCAAGAGAATTCTAATACATTACGTCTATGGGGGAAATTGCAGGAAAATAGAGTTTAACGTCTATAGACTGCACTAAACCAAATGAAACAAATATATATTTTTTGTAATAGAGACAGTTAACTGGGAAAATTTTTTTGTGTATGTAGGAGCCTCGCCTCCCCCCCCCCCCAGGGGGGGAAGTCCCCCCTCGAGGGGAGTAAATTTTCATGGTGGGTATCTTTCAAAAGAGCTCGAAAATACCTTTAAAACGAATGGTTGAACCATCGATCTGCGATAATTTAAAACAAAGTTATCGATTTTTTTTACTTTTAACGAAATAAAAAAAACTTAGGAAAAAAATCGTACTCTTTTTTTTTTTCTAATATTGAGAATAAAATGGACTTTTTTTGGATATTTGGTGTTCAACTACTTCTCTAATATGGAAATCGTCTGCCTTATCATAAAAGATAATTTTTTTAAAATAATAATTTTAATAAATTATTTTTTAAAAAGAGAAATATTTTTTAATAACCGAATTAAATTCTATATAAATGTAGGTGCATTAATGAAACAGGGTGTTGAGGGGGGACGGTAGCCCCCCTCACACAGAACTAATTATCATATAAAACTCTTCAGAAGCCTAATATGAATTGTTTAACATAGGTTTACATAACAGTACTCGTTATCTTACCTCTTAATCTCTAACCTGTATTTATAGTATTAAATTTCAGGGTAAGAGAAAGTCGTGAGAGTGACACACCAGATTATTTAATTGATAATTATCAATAATATTGAGATTACCAGTGATAATGTGTCCATGGTCTCTGTCAATAAATTTTGAGAAAGAAGGATCATTGCATTTACAGGTTACAGTGTTAGTAAAAGAGGTAGACTTAGATACAGAATTATAATTGAATATCTTTCTGCCAAGAGGAAGAGGATATTTGAAGGTACGAGATAGATTTAAATCTTTAGTCGGAAACAAACATTCTTTGTCATTAATGATAGACGTAATGTTAATACTGTTCAGTATTTGATTTGTAAAAGTCACAATTAATTGAGTATTTGTTTAAAATTTGTTGGGCTTTTTATTAATTTTTAAATTAAATTGTTTGATTTTGTACATTATAATATCATAAAAAATGTCTGAAAAATGTTTATTATAGGATTGGCTTTGAAAGACATTCAGAAAGTTTACTAAGTATTTCTTTTTAATTAAATTGCAAAAATAAATTTTTGAATAATGAACCAGTTATAGTTAGATAAGTAATTAGTCTGTAGATCTGAAATGAGTTTAAAATTGGCACTTTTAGAAAAGATTAAATCTGTTTTTTCACTTCCTCGTTTAGTTCTAGAAGTTTTATTGTTAATTTTGTGATTGAGTCCTGCATAAATAGTCGAATAATCATGTAGAGGGTTGATGTTAGAATATGCTTTAATAGTTTTATTAAAGTATTCAGAATTTAGGCCATATGGATAAATTGTATTGTAATATTGCATAAATTTTGATTCAAGAAATAGATGCTCACTTTTATTTTTCTGAATTTTGACTTTCTCTATGGTACATGAATTAAAATTATGTGATTTAAAGTGTTGTAATTCTATAGTTGATTTAGAAGGTGCAGCTGAAGATGAAAGGTTTAATAATAAATTGACATGTTAGACTTTTTTATTCTCTATTTGTGTTGTTTTTTATTGATATATGTGTGAACTGTTTTTAAGGTGAAAGAAACTTATAGTAATTTAATGTCTTCTAATTTTTAGAGTCAGATGAGGAGGATGAAAAAGGAGTTGAATTTTTCAAAAAACCCTCCAAACCAGAAAAAGAAGAACCGAAATCTAAACTTATGAAAGGTTCTGATGATGATGTAAGCTAAATTTTGCTTTTACACTTAGGTTTTTAAAAACCTTTCTGTTCTTTTAATTATATATTATATGCTCACACACATACTGAAAAAGAGTAGTGTAGAAGAGGGAAAGATAACTTGAGCTATTTAGACAAAATCCGCAAAATCATAGGTGTTATACAATTCAGGCCGTGAAGAAGAAAACCAATAATTTGTAGTAATCAAACTTTATTGAATCATCTGGGCATGGGAATGAATTAATTAAATTAATAGTATCTTGAAAAAACAATTTACAACAGTCTTAAAGACATTCAGAGGGTTAGATGAGACAGAGAGAGCTTTGCGATGACGTGTTTATTCAAGTAGTAGTTTGGAGCGAAATCTCTAGTTCTCAATCTCGCAATCACGATCCAACTGCTGAATCATGTCAAGTTTCCCGAAATAGTGCCAAATTTTACAGCAGGGTGGCTAGCAGTCAGGGAAAAGTCAGGGAATTTAGAAAATCTGGAAAAGTCAGGGAATAGTCAGGGAATTTCCTTTAAAGTCAGGGAATTAAAAAAAAAAAAAAAAAAATTGTGAAAATAAGCTATATTAATCATTAAATTATTAATGATATTTTAAATCACTAAATTTTTTGCTAGTGTAATGAAATTTTCATCGAAAATAAATGTGAGAGTCGGGGAAAAATGGAGGAAAATCTCGAAAAATAGTCAGGGAATTTGAAAAGATTTAAATGCTAGCCACCCTGTACAGCCAAACAGAATCCATTGTCTCTTGATTAAATTAATATAAATATTTTGAATTTAGAAAGTCCGTTAAAGAATTAACACCAAACACCTATGCCATGTTTTATTGCTAGAATATTGTCTGGGAAAGGGAGACACAAAGACTCAATAATTGCACATCCTGTCATTTAGAAATATAAATTACCCCTTTAATGATGTTACAATGGAAATTTATTGCTTAATTTAGTTCTAATAAATCAACTTGATGCAGTTTAAAAGAAAAAATGCAATATTTATATATACAATGGTTACTAGATGAAAATAATATTCTTTATATTTTATTTTATTAAATGATTTAGGAGAGAACAGAATTCTTTACTAGATGAAAATAATATTCTCTATATTTTATTTTATTAAATGATTTAGGAGCGATTAGAATTCTGAGAGACGTCATTTAAAAAGATGACTAGCAGAAATAAATTATTAATTTTAAAGAATATGTTTTTGTTCTCAGCATATTTATATAATAGATTAACAGATAAAATATTATTAGAATTAAGATAATTTAGAATTTCGTTAGATATTTTAATAGACATTTAATTTATTGAAAATATAGTAATTAATTATTAAATTTATTTCAGAATGCAATTAAAATTAATACTAGCAGGCTTTGCCCGCTTCGCTGGGCACTGATATTTAAATGATTTCTTTGTAACTGAATATATTTCGATTGACGACTATTTTCGTCACAGCTTTAGTATGGGACCTACTTGGCAATATCAAACATTTTTTGAACTTCTCGAATCTGTACAACAAAATTATTATTAAAACAAATATTTTCGAAAACAGTCCAATAGCAAGTGTTAATTCTTCAAATATTCTTGAAACAGTTGAAGCTGTTTCTCGTACAGTATAAGTCATTATTCGATGAATGCTTTGGGACAGTCACTTGTTCCACAGGAGTAAAGCAAATAACATCAAATACTCCAGAGCAAAAATTTTCGCTCACTCACGAAAAATGTCTAGTCGCTTAGAGCTCAATCCCTAAAGTGCAATCACTCAGAATAGGTCTTTCTGAGTAGTGAATAACTCTGAATCGCAGTGACTACATACTTTTTCGCAAAAATCAACTCACCCCTATTTATAACTTTTGGCGATAGGGCTTGGTGATGACTCCATCGAGAATCCATTGGTAAGCTCAAGGTCTGTGTTACCGTGTGTCGGAGAGCTTCGAAACTTTGGGAACTCTAAACTACCATTTTTCACCAAGTTTGTCGCCAAGACTATGCTTCTCATTAAACATATCTTTATTTAGTTATTTAAATATTAATTTGAATTAATCAAATATTTCTGCCCAACAGCGTGCAAGTGCAGTCACACACAGCAGCTCATTTATTTGTATGTTAAATTAGCGTAGTGATTGATATACAAAAAAATAAATAAATAACTAAACATTATCGTGCTACACTGTTGGGTCAATTATAAGCCCAACGATATTTTAAATGAGCAGAGTGCTGAACTAGAGGAAGCTATCTTAAAACTTGTCCATGGAGAAGAGAAAAACTAATATGTGCATGTGTAAACAATAAGAATGACTAAAGTTTTACATTTTAAACTTAACATTTATTGACTGTGTATATAACAATAACAAACATAAACAGCAAACTTAACAAAATAAATAAATAAATTTAATGTATATATATATCGAAATTTAAATATTAATTAAATTAATTACTTTAGAATTATTAACTCACGTTTAAATAAACCATGCTCAAGTCGTCAAAAAAACAAACTCTTAAACATATCATACTGGCCATTGAAAAACCACTGATAACACAGCAAACATGATGTCAAAACTTATTTCCAAAAACACATAGCTGTAGTATAATTTAACTATTGATAACACTATTCAGAGAAAAATAAAACATCGCCCGCGATGTAACGGACAGCAGCAGCCGACCTGGCTGACAAAAAATAACAGGCAGAAGGAAGCAACAAGAAGCAACCTCTTCAGCTAGGAAACTGTATTTATATCACTCGCGAAATGAACGACGAGCTAACGCCCACTAGCACAACCAATCAGAGAACGGCACATGTCGCGATTGCACAACGTTGACGGAAGAAGCGTCATATGACGTCACCGGAAGTACGGTGCGCCGCCTGATGGTGAAAAACGAAGTTAGGTCAGTTGCAGACTTAGCTGCCCTATGAGAAGGTTGTAAAAATAAAGGATGAACAAAAACTAAATAAACAAAAGATCGTTTTATATTAATTTAAGTGAGTAGAGGTATTTAATTATTTTTATACTTTCAATTATAGTAGAAAAAACTAACATTACATAGAGAACTAATTTTTATATTATATTTAAAAAGTTAATTTTAATTTAAGTTGGGAAAAATATTAAATATTGACTTGGCTAAAAAAATGCCATGAAATTCTATAAATAGTACTTGTACCTAACATACACAACTTTATTATATCTCTTCCTTGGCGGCTTTTGAATTTTTGTTGCCATATTAGCGATTTTTTTTTTAAATAATTTTTTGCATAAAAATAGAAAGTGTTTTATAGGACACCTTTTTGTTAATATATAAGAACCCTTCATATTCTGTTTATTTTATTAATGGTTTTTAGGTTTAAAATAGTGCTTGCTAAAATAAAAATAAATTTTCTATTTTTAAAACTGCACTTTTTTTTTTCTATAAAATTATCTACTCTGATAAAAAATAGATCATTTATGTGAATACTATTTCAGTTTATTTTTTTCGTTTTGTAATATTTTATAAATTTTTGTTGCGCTACCTAGATTAAAATCGCTGTTGCTAAATTAAATCTCTTGGCGGAAAATGTTCGGTGTACTTCAACGCAACAATTTAAAAAATCACCCAGGAGGATCTATAAATAAAATTGATTTTAGTACAACATGTATTGGCATCGTAAACTATATTAGCACTTTATCAATGTGTAAAAGAATTTTTAAATTAAAAGTGACGTCAATTTTTGTGAGATGCATAATTTTTTTTTTTTTTTTTTTTTTTTTAATTGTTCACGTTTATTTTCCTGTTGGGAAAAAAAAATAAATAAACTCGTATTTTTTTTGGCAACAATTAAATTATGGATAAAATTTAAATGGCTAATTTTTTGCTATTATTAGCTTATTTTCATATTTTTATTAATTAAAAGAAAACTAAACAAAAATTCGAAAATGTGACTTCAATATGTACAAATGACCCTTCGGGGGCACCTTTGTGTTAAATCTCGTGACTGTCCGATCTACCGTTTTCGAGAACAGTGAAACATACATATATATATATACAAATATTGCTCACTTAATAGTATAAGATATGTGAAGATACTCCTTCACATATTTCTCCTCAGCGGTGAGGAAAAAAAAATTATAAAATAAAACGTGAAAAAGGACAAAAATTAGAGAAATATAAAAGCTCTCTCTCACCTATACAACAGTATAATACAGTTTCAAAATTTTGCATAACCTTGCTCAAAAAGGCAAAAATATAATCTTTCATTAAACAAACAAACAAACAAAAATATGTGGTATATAACAATAAATTAAAAAAAAAAAAAAAATCAATAATTATGATAGTTATAGAACATATTACAAGTCATACAAAATCTTTGCTATAACATGTATTGAACATGACAAATGTTGTATAATTAGTAAGGTGTATCAAAGGGATACAATAATATAAACTGTGTAAAATATCAGAAATTCTTATTCATAAATGTGTATATATGCTTGAGAAAAAAAAAAGAAAAGAAAATCAGTAGCTATAAATATACAATCAATTAATTTTGTAACATTCCAACAAAGTGAGCCAGAGAGTGTAGAACAGAACAGTAGCTATGACAGATATTATGGTTTTGTGATGTCAAACTGAACATAGCGTAATGAACCATATGTGAAGCAGGCTTCATGTTGTGTAAAAGATGACAATGAACGTTCTGCAAAGCGACATAATGAAATGTCTTGTGTATGTGTAAAAATGTGTAAAAAAAAAAATTAGCCCTATGTTAGAATAAAGAGCGCACATGTACGAGTTTTAGAAAAATTTTAAAGAAAAATTTAATTATTTTATTTTTTAATTCTATTTTATTTTATGCATTCTAATTTATTTTCCTTGCATAAATTTATGAACCAACTTTATTTCAATGCATTGTGTTGAGAAAAGGTTTATAACATCAAAACTAGCCATTATTTAATTTGAATTAATGTGAAGATCTTTTATTTTATCCATGAAATTTTCTGTGGAAATTAGACTGTTTCTGAGGGTGGAAGAATTTTGCGGTAAATGCTCTTCATATAAATGTTTGTGGTATAAATTGGCCCTTCTCTTTTGTTGACATTGGGTCCAAATTTAATAGTTTTCTTATTTTAAAAAACATATGTAATAAGATCATTTCTTTTCTCTTCTTTTTTAAGGATTCCGATGAAGATTCAATTGATTGGGGATCTGATTCTGAAGAAGAAAGTTCATTGTCATCAGATGATGAGAAATATGGTGGTAATCTTGCTACAAAATTTTTAAAACGGTAATAATATGTCAATTGTTTAAATTAATATTTAAATAAAATTCCTACAAAGTGCTAGTATGCTATATCTGTCACAAAACTTTCTTTTATATGAGTCTATCAGGGTTTTTGATATCAAAAGTAACCATTTTTTGCATTAAGATAAAAAAACAGTTAATTTCAATATCAAAAATCCATTGATTAATAGATATTGAAGAAATAATACATATAATAAAAAAAATGCTTTATTGAAATGGCAAATGAAATTTTAAAGAGAAGTAACTAATAATTTGCTTCTGTAAAACTTTATAATAAACTATTTATAATGCAATTATTTTCCTTTAGGCCTGGTGAAAAAGATGAGCAAAAAGAAGGTACAAAACGAGAGAAAAAGAGGGATAAAGAAAGAAAGGAAAAAAAGAAAGATGAAGATGATGAAGGGTGGGAAGAAGTAAAAGGAGGGGCACCAATCATTATGGTAAGTAGGGCTGTGGAGTCAGAGAGTTAAAATGACCAACTACTTTATATATATGTACTTACATGTTACACAAGTTACAGCTTATTTCTTTAAGATACAGAAAAAGGGTTATCGAATAGGCATCTTAATGACAGATTGTTTATATAGAAAAGGGAAACAAGCTCAAAAATCCAATGTTCTCAAAATGAATTTATGTAAATGACAACTAATTCTTCCAAATGTATAAGAAAAGCTATGAACATATGTTCTAAACTAGGTGTACAATATGATACATATCAATTTCATGGTTAGCAATGTTGATATAAATGTACCATGAATTCAAGTTAGACAAGAACAATATTTAAGTGTTTCTTTTTTTTTTCTCTTTTAATTATACCTCATAAAGCTCTTGAAAACTGGTTGAAATATTTTCTGGGCGGATCCGCCCTTTCATCAGCAACTGTCAGTGTAGTCCGCTATCGTCTAAACTGTTTTTGGATTCTTTCTCTGCTGCTTCTTTAGAAAATGGCGCCATCTTCTAAAGAAGCAACATAGAAAGAATCCAAAAACAGTTTCGACGATAGTGGACTACACTGACAGTTGCTGATGAAAGGGTAGATCCGCCCAGAAAATATTTCAACCAGTTTTCAAGAGCTTTATGAGGTATAATTTTAAATAAATAATTAAAAATGCTCTTGTGAAATTAAAATTTTTAAATATTTAAGTGTTTTAGTTCCCCATCATACTATAGGTATGGGGAACTTAGGTAATCGTGAAAATTTTCAACCTCGGTTTTTTGACTTTTTTACAAGTTTTCAGGTGTGAGGAATCCGAAAATGACAAAATTTGTATGGTGTCTGTCTGTAGGGTGTCTGTTAGTGTGTCAGTCCGTTAGTTTGTTAGTCTGTTTACACGATATCTCAAGAACAAATGATCGCAGAGAGGTCAGATCAGTTTTAAAATATTACTTTCGATACTGGCAAGAACCGTATTCATTTGCAACATTCGAATTAAAAAACTTCGTAAGTTATTAAAAATTTACGATTTTCTTAACATGGGAGAATAGGACAAAAATTCACTTAAATGTTCATTAAATGGAAACTTTTTACTGTAAAAATGTCAGACCAGTTTTAAAATATCAGTTTTGATGCCGGAATGAACATTAGTAACTATAAATATGCTACTTTAAAAATTTCGCAAGTTATTGGAAATTTACAAATTTCTTAACATGGCAGTATAAGGCAAAATTTCACATAAACGTCAATTTTTAGAGATATTTTCATCGTAAAGATGTCGGACTACTTTTGAAATATTATTTAGGACACTGGCATGAATATTAAAGACTATGAATTTCCCAATATAAAAATTTTGTAAGTTATTGGAAACTTACGAATTTCTTAACATGGCAGAATAGAGCAAAATTTCACATAAACATCAATCTTGAGGGATATTTTCATCATAAAGATGTCAAACCACTTTCGAAATATTATTTAGGATACTGACATGAATATCATGGACTATGATTTTTCAAATTTAAAAAATTCGTAAGTTATTTGGAATTTACGATTTACTTAACCTGTCAGAATAAGGCAAAATTGAGCATAAACTTCCATTTTGAGGATCATAAATACATTAGAACAACTTCAGAATTACATTTATGATATTTGTTTGAACATGATTGAATACAAATATTCTAATAGGAAAAATTCATAAATTATTAGTAATTTACGATTTTATCAACATAGCGAAATTGTAAATTATGCATATAAATATGAATTTTGAGGATTATTGCATTGGAAATAGTAGCCTGAAAACTAAACAACGAAATTGACCCTGACAAAATAAATTAATAAATTAGAATAAGATAAATATATCGAAGTGAACGGTGGATAGCCTGTTAGGCGGGGATTTCATTCTGTCACTTTATCAAGCTTTAGTCAAATTCATTTCTTTTAACATGATAATATGTCTCGCACTAGAAATTTGAGAACATAAATATGATGGGGAACTGAGCAGAGTCCACCTATGCCAACTAGTTTTGTTTTAATATCAAAAGACTTTAGACAAACGATATTAGCTTACAACTTAATGTTTGGTTGTGATAATTTGCAAGGAAATAAAACCTCACCAATATTAATTATTTCAGTCCTTAGTAAAGGATAGGCAAATACTTTACAATGCGAGACATTACTCCATTATGGCAATCACCAGTCTGGTAGGAGCATTCAGAAACGAAAAATAATCTTCATATATTTTCTTTTTTCTTTTATTTGAATGGAAAAAAAAAAGTGTGATAATTTTCATTAAGATTTTATCTTTGAACAAATAAAATGAATAAATAAAAGTAAAAAATTCTATGAAGAAATGTATAGTTGCTTTGATGAAAGTATTGAGTCAGTCACACTAAGGTGGACAAAAATATTTTTCAGGTTGAATATTGCCGTCCTATTCTTATCTCCCTTCTAGCTGCAGCCTTCAATCAATTCAATCATTTAATAAAGTATAGCAAATATCACATCTGTTCTCCTTCTCTTTATTCATTGAATAATATGTCAATAAATTCTAAAATAACTAGGTATTTATTAATTTATGTAGTAAAATAAAATCAGTTTTTTATGAATTTAAAATAAAACATAATTTGTTTTGTTCCTCTTCAAACTGTCTAACAAAAGCTGGAGTTTGCAATATTGCATGTAATGATGAACTTGATTTAAATTTTTGTTTGTTGGTGTAAAATAATTGGTTTACTTAAAAATGTTTGTTTTTATCTATTTCTTTTCAGGAAAAACCAAAAATGTTTGCTAAAGATGCAGAAATAAATCATCAAGTTGTCTTGAAAAAATTTAATGAGATCTTAGCTGCTAGGGGAAAGAAAGGAACTGATCGTAGTGAACAAATTGATCTTCTCATTGAACTTCTCAATGTCTGTGAAGCTCACAATTTAGGATCAGGAATTTTACTGAAAATCATGTTTGCTATTATAGCTGCTATATATGATTACAATCCAAATATAGCTACTTGCATGAAAGGAGATATGTGGCAGAAGTAAGTTAATTTTTTATTTTTGCCAAAATTTGTTGTAAAATGAAATCTTTTTTTTTTTCAAACTTCATTAATTAATTTTATTGAATCAGGACGAAAGAAATTTTATTTTTAAATTTTGCTCTAAGACTCCTCTTTGTATGTGAAAAAAAAAAAAAAAAAAAAAAAGTCAAATAGATTGCTAATAAACTTTTAACCCCCCCCCCCCCATCCCCCACACACACATGCTAAAACTTAAATAAAGGATTTTTTAATAGATTCAAGTTTGAATAACCCACTGAGTGGCTTGGAAAGAAGCAAAATTGGAATGTTGTTTTCACTGCATATTGTATAGAGTGTACTAAAATAAGTTATTTCATCTTGAAATTAAAAATATGACTATTCATTTAAAGATAAACCTCATGACGATTATAAGTAATCTTCCTACTTAAAAAAAATAATAATAATAAATAAAAAAATAAAAGAATATATAGTTGTGCACTTTTGTATTAAAAATGTATTAGGAAGAAAACAACTGCTCATAAAACAGGGAAATCCGTATCAGTTGCTTAGAGTGCTAATAATATAATTTTTTTTTTTTTTTTTAAGGTAAGGTCATTTATATTGATTTTTAATTTATGCTTAATGCTGTTTTGCTAAAAATAAAAGAAGGTATTTTTCTATGCATTGAGTTAATTTGGATGAATTTTGAACACTTTTATAAAAAACTTATTCAAAATCAAAATATAATATATGTTACTCTTTTAAACATTTGTGAAGTTTTAAATTTCAGAAACATAATTTTTCATCCCAAAAGTCTCCTATACTCAACTTTTTATCAATGTCGTTAGAGTACTTTTCTAGAAAACCAGGTTTTTGGTATAATTTGCCTCAGGCAGAACGTTTTTTTCTGAAGATGGCGATAAGTCAGATTAATTGTCTCAAGAAACTGTTAATCCTAAATTTTTATCAAATCATTACAGACATTTCCACAAAACCCTGGATATATAAGATTAACAAGATGTTACTATTTAATTTGAATTTCCAAGATATTTATTATATTAAATAACAAAGCAGATCAATTCCCTGTCATAGTAATATTTATTTCTCGAGTCCAGAAAATCAATAGAATAAGCAGAAAAATAAAATTATTTGCAGAAGGCAATAATTCTACCTCAAAAAACTGTATTAATTTATTATTTTTAAAATATCGAATTATTGCATTTCTTAGCAAAATTCATCAGCAGCTTCAGAAAAATTTTCTCTATCCAACTGTATCATAGGATTTTATATATAAATATTTGATAAGCTAGTTTACGTATGCCCTTTTCTTTAAATGCAAAGATATAATGTTTCCTTTTGCGTTTTAGTTAAATACATGTGTATGTATTGCATTTAACAAAATAGTAGTGTATTTTGATAGCATTTCAACAAATGTTTCATATATTTTATTTTTAAAACTACATTTTGTTGTGTTAATAAATCTGTGATATATCATTTTAGGTGTTTAGATTACATCAATATGTTACTTGATATACTTATTGAAAATCCTAACATTGTTGTTGGTGATAATATTTCTGAAGAATCTGAACAATTAGTTACACCTCCTTATCGTGTTAAAGGTTGTTGCCTAACTGTTGTTGAACGCATGGATGAGGAATTCACCAAAATGCTTCAGGTATATGCTTATATTAATATAGCCATATTTAATTATGATTACTATAAAACAAGATGTCTAAAAGTCTGGGAAAATCAATAAAAAATCTAGAAAAAGTCAGGGAATTTAGAAAATCTGGAAAAGTCGGGAAATTTCATTTAAAGTCAAGGAATTTTGACTTTTTTTTTTTTTTTTTTTTTTTTTTTTAAATAAGCTATATTAATCATTAAATTATTAATGGTATTTTAAATCAATAAATTTTCTGATAATCTTGTGAAATTTTGATGAGAAATAAACAGTAAGAGTCAGGGAAATTTTTGAAAAATAGGCAGAGAATTTAGAAAAGTTTAAATGCTAGCCACCCTGTAAACGTTTTTTTTTTTTTTTTTTTTTTTTTTTTTTCCCACTACTTTTTCTGATATGTCTTCAATCTTGTCAATATCAATTTTCTTCTTCAGATTAAACAAGACAGGTGCTAGCTTTAAAGTTTAGGTGTTAACAATTTTTCATTTAATATTCATTTGAGGGATTGTAAGAGAATTTTTATAGAACAAAAGCTTGTCAACATTTTCTTCTTCCTTTTTTTTTTTTTTTTTTTTTTTTATTTGAAAAGATTTAAAATTTATTTTTATTTTAATGTTTTCAATTAATTTGGATTCCCCCATCCAGAAGGGTTGGTATTTTTCATGGGTAAAAAGAAATCTTCTGTTTGATTTTATTGTTGTTTTTTAAATTTTTACCAGCATGCTTTATGTATACATTTTTTATTATAAATTTATAACTGTTAAAAACAATTTATGTTCATTTTCATCTGTGTTTGAAGTTTTACATTTCATTTCAATGAGAACATAAATTAATTTTTTAGGGATGTGATGCCCATTCGCCAGAGTATGTTGAAAGGTTAAAAGATGAAACTGTAGTTTGTGCCATTATTGAGAGGCTTCAGAATTATTTAGAAGATAGAGGAACACCATCTGAATTATGTAGAATCTATCTCAGACGTATTGAACATCTCTATTATAAGGTGAAATAATTTATCTGTATTTAAAGATTTCTTTTTATATTTCTCTTTTGTAAAGAAATAAAGTGTATTTAGATTGATAGTTTTTTTTTTTTTTTTTTTTTTAACAACATATCTTATGTATTGTATTAAATCTAATGCTTTTTGAAGCATCTAATCGGATGCATTAAGTGATAGATTGAAAATGGCCATAGTTGTTAATAGGAATATTTTAAGAAATAAATGGTTAAAACATGTGTTCTTTTAAATAACTGAATTAGCAATGTCGTTTACATGCTATAGTGCGTAAATTATGCAAAAAATTTATTGCGGCAAGACCCAGGGGACATGTAATTTTCATTATTAAAGAAAACAAATTCAAACTGCAAGGAAGAGAGAGAAAAAAAAAAAAAAAAAAGCAAATTTAAAAATATATTTCTTGTTTAAAACTGATATTTTCCTTATATTTTTAAAGCATTCAGCTCTGAAGAAGAAGAAAAAAATCCTTTAAAACTTCCTCTTAGAAAAAATAAATAAAAATCATATATGATAAACACATTCGAGCGGCCGTCACAGTGTGAAATCGAAAACGAAGTTCCGACTTCGAAACGAGGTTCCATTGCAAAAAGATTATCAGTGAAAAGTGTATGATACACCAAATCACATTGCCGCGTAACAGATCAATGGGTGCCCGCTACCAAAGCTTAGCCGAAAAGTAGTCACAAAACCATTCTTAAAAAAAAAAAAAAAAAAAACTTCCAATACAATATACCTGCCAAATTTGATGAACATACACGAGTAGCCGACGCAAAAACAAAGTTTTGAAACGCAAAAACCAAGTTCTGATACAAAAGAGTTACCAGTTAAAAGTGCTGATACATTGAATCACATCACACTGTTGCAGTCTAAGTTCATTTAAACAAAGCCAAAAACAAATGAAATGAATGAATAAATGAATTAATGTGATTACAAGAACATGATGTGTCTGTATTAAGATTCAAGAAACTTTATTATTAAGAAAAACCTAAGTATTAAATAATAATAATATATTTGCGGCGTTAAGCAAAAAATAATTTGCTAGTGTGAGAATGTTATCATAGTAATTTCTTTTATAGATAAGTAAATACACTTTTTTTACTTTTCTCTTTAATGCCTTATTTAAGTTATCAGTATAGTTTATTGGTAAGTTATTTTGTGGTTGAAGGAGGGTGGGGCACTGGGGATAGCTTTTGCAGACATGATGTTTCTGTTTTTGACAGAGGTTGATATTCGAAAATCTAATAACTGGAATCAGGTCGGTCCCGCGATTGCTGGATAATGGATATTGTACTGTATTTGGAGTAGAATGTTTAACTAAATTTTGTAATCAATCTGCTTATCTCATAACTCTTTTCTCAAAAGAAAAAAAAAAAAAAAAAATCTTTTTTCTCATTTTGTTCTTTTTAATGCTGATAATTTCAAGGGCTTTTAAAAAATGTTTTTAGTTTTAAATAATAATATGTAGTTAGCTATTATACTGTATTTTCTCTTATTCATTTTTTTTTTTTTTTTTTTTTTCTGTTGCAGAGCACACTGAGCTAAATGTTTTCAGTTGTTTCTTAACATTAGCCACTTCCTACATAATATTAGTTTTAAGACAATCTCAAAAAAAGCTAGTTAAAAATTCATAAACTTTTTTTCATGTACATTAAAGATAAAATCTTAATTTATATCTTTAATATATAAAATCATTTATGTGGGGACCCAACTTTTTGAAAAAAGGACCCATATTTTTAGAACTTATGGGTCCCAGAATTTTGAAAGGCTAGTGGCATCACTGCTGAATGTTAACACTAAACCTACCACGAAGGGTCAAATGACCCATTTGAAACTTTTTGTCAGAATTTCTTGCAAATAACATTATCACATTGTCCATGTTTCATATATCAAATTGTGTAAAATAATATATTTTTGCTATACATAGTAATATATGTAACATTTTAAAGACGGGTCACTTGACCCGCTGTGGTAAGAATAGGTATACATGAAGTATCGTTAGGCTTAGTGTTAATTTTGTTTTAAAATTCCCCGGTTTTTCTTTTCTTTTCTTTTCTTTTTTTTTTTTTTTTTTTTGTGGTGTTTAATACTGGAATTTTCAAAAATTTATTGCTGTATCATTTTCTCTCGTTTTTTTTTTTTTTTTAATTAATAAATAAAGATGGACTTAACAATATATGATTTACAAATTTGTAATATATATGTATATTTTATTGTATATGGATTTGGTTATTTATTATTATAATAAGCTTTATTATATGTGTTTTTCTTTCTTTCTTTTTTTTTTTTTTTTAATTTTAGTTTGATTCCAAAGTATTTAAGAAAAAAGAATTAACTGGAATAAGTACCTTTTATGGAGGAACCAAAAATGTTATCAATGAAGAAAATCTTACTGAAGAAGAAAAGAAAATTTTACATGAAGAAACAAGTGCTGACATTATCACAAAACTTTGTAAATTTATTTGTGCTAAGGACACTACTGACCGAATTCGTACTCAGGCAACACTTTTTAGAATCTATCATCTAGCTCTTCATGATGAATGGTTCCAGGCTAGGGATTTAATACTTATGTCTCATTTGCAAAATACAATAGAACATTCTGATGTTTCAACGATGGTAAGATTTGGGTTTTCTATACATATTTTATATTTCTATAAGTAGACCTCAAATAATGAAAGATATGTCATTGTTTATATGTAATTGCGTTCTAAACAATAAATTTTTGAAAAAAGAGTAGAGGTGTTTCTAACTAATACATTAAAAAAAAAATAATAATGTCATGCAGTTAATTAGAAAAATATTTCAACAGGTACAAACAAAAGTAAAACATTTTTCCTGTTATTATTATTTATTTATTTTTCCAAAAAATAGTTTTAATATTTGCTGCTTTTTTATACAAATAATAATTAAAAAAAAGTTAAACAAGTTTAATTTTTAAATTTAAAAGTCCTTGTGAATCATGGATTACATTTTTTGTGTAAATCATGGATTGCCGATATCGCACTGCCTTGTGATACGGTGTAATGTTCAAGGTATCAGTGATTTGCTGGCATAAGAAAAAACTACAATCAATGTGTATTCTTCTGTTCAATTTGTATAACAGTGAGTGATCATATTATTAGATATATACTGTATTTTCTTGCGGGATTATCTGTTAAAAACTTTAAATTTTTTAAATGCGAATTTTCTGTTGTAATTTTTTTAAGCGACTGTCCAGCAGATATTGATGTCAACAAGATGTAAACAAATAACTTCAGATTGTGTATCTACTTGGCCGATCACAGCGCTGATAGTGATTGGTTTGTGTATGACATATTTGTGCTTGTAGGAGTAGCTCCCGTTTTCAAGACGTAGTTTTCTGACCTAATGGCAACTTGCTTCTGTTTATGTTTATCTATTTTATTAAAATACAAAACAATTTCTTTAAGATCAAAATCGTATGATCTGGGCATGCACGAGAAAATTTTGTATCAATTTGGAACAGGAATATTCCTTTCTCTTTATGCAGTGCAATACAACATCGATAATAGAGTTCGAGCAGAAGCCATTGATATTTCATATTGTTACGGAATTGTAAATAATTGTATTTATTTTTGTATAAATTCTTTCAAAGAGGCTTAGTAAGTTGATAAAATGCAAATTTTGTGTATTTCTAGTCGTTTTAGCATTAAAATAACCTAATTCTCCCTTAAAAACATATTAAAAAGCTCCAATAAGGCAGGTAATGGATTTGGCGCCAGATTTGGCAAGGTTTTCCCTCTGGCAACTTTTTTGGCAACCTTGGTGAGAAAATCCTTATTAACAATATACCAAATATGGAAGCTGAACTCTCATTGGTTGACCACTTTCTGGATTTTTCTCGAAAAATCCAGGTTCAATAGAGGAGAAAAGGAGCGTTTTTTCGTCAAGGCAGTTGTCTCAGATTTGACTCAGTGAGTTCCGTCAAATGCTTGTATTGCTTTGAGCCTCTTTGAATGAGACTTGCTTTATGTGTTATTATATAAAATCTTATCTGACATAGAGATATCATAAACACACGTGTCATTGTACAAAAAAATGGCTTTGTCCTGATAATGATGGTCAAGGCGAAAGGCCTTGACAAGTTGTAATTTTAATTGATAATTTTTCTTAAATGTAGTATTTTATGCGTGTTGTAAAGGGAATTTTTTTTATAAAGTTTATGTGTTATTGCTATACAGTTTGTACTGTGGTATTGCTGTTAATGGCTGTTATTTAAGCAGTGTTTGCTGGTGAATTGAAGCTGATACTTGATTTATAGACCTGTATTTTTCTGAAACTTTCTGTGAATAAATTATTGAATTTTTGCAAGTTTCACCTCTCATTCTCGGACAACTTACGAACCCCCAAGTACCCAACATTTCTGGTGTCAGAAGTGGGATTGTCTGTGAATGATGATAACTAGAGCTATGCAGCAAGAAATGAAGAAACTTCTAGAAAGCTTAGTTACCCAGATGAATGAAATGCAAGAAGAACAGATGAAAGGAAGTATGGAAATGAGACAAAAGAAGTTGAAAGATAGCTTGACTGAAGAAATCAAATCTAATCAAGAGGAGATGAAGAAAGATCTATCATCAGTAAGAGATGACTTAGTAAACATGAAAAAGTGATAGAAAGTAAATTATCAGTTGTAGAAAATAGAACGGATGAAATTGAAGAGAAAGTTATGAAGATAGAAGAGAATTTTTAAGGGAAATTTATGAAGCTAGAAGGGAATTTTGAAGAAAGATTTATGAAGATAGAAGAGAAGTTTGAGGATAAAGTTAAAGAAAACTTTGATCAAGAGCTGAAAGGAAGGATTTCAGAGATAGAAAGCAAGTTTAAGAGAATGGAGGAAGATCTTGAGGGAAAAATGAAAGAAGAGTGTAATAGGGTATGAGTTGCTGAACAAGATTCAGAGTCTTGAAGAAAAGTTAGAATCCATGCCCCAGGAAACTAAAAAGAGAGATAAAAGAATCCATCAGAGCAGTCTCATTAGGTGATACACTAGCTGATGTAAACAAAGTGAAGTGAAATCTCTCAGACGTCATGAGGAGATTGTGCAGCCTTGAAAATAATAAAGAAGTAAAGGATTGGAAGATAAAGTGCTTGGGCTGTGGAAGAGATAGCCATGTAAGGAAAAACCGCCCTATATGACCAACAAAAGAAAATAACCCTGCTTCACCATCACTGCAGGGAAACTAAGAGAAGGCCATCTCGTGGGGCAGAGGCTGCCAGAAATTACAGAGCCCCACTTTGCAGTATTCTATGTTTCATCGATGAGTGGTGGCGATAATGGACTTTGTTTATGGCCAAGTTAACAACACCTGCCGTGTTATTCTGGATACTGGAGCCAACGTAACCATCATTAGAATGGATTTAGCTCAAGAACTTAAAGTGAAAATCATCTGGATGCCACCCTGCGTTAAACTCCAGACTGACGAAATCAAAATATATGGAAAAATGAACTTAACCATCACATTTGGAAATGCCAGTTACCATCATATGGCATATGTGGCTGATATAAGAGATCCTTTAATCCTTGGATTGATTTCCTGAGAAAATTTAACTTTAAATTGGACTTCAAGAATAATGAACTGCATTCAAGTTCGGAAGACATAGCTGTGTTCAACACTGAAAATCCAGACATTCAGCCAATTTGTCAGATAACAGCCAAGTCTGAAATTTCCATCCCTCCACATACAGAGATAATAGTTTCTGGAACACTGCCCAAACAGCAACATTTCCAGTATGGACTGATTGAATACCCAAATACAGACAATAGCCCAAGGAGAATTCTGGTGGCTTCATCTCTGATTGATCTTTCAAAGAGCACTATTCCTGTGAGAGTCGCAAACACCAGCGATAAGGTCAGGATTAGGGCTGGATTATTTATCAATATATCCCCAAGTATCGATATTTTATTAATATCCTGCTAACGATATTTAAGATCTAGCTCTGCGGATATATCCTTTAACGATATTACCTAGTGCGCATTGCGCGATCAATCGATATGCCGATATGTAACGTTGAACGCCAACCACGAATTAATAGAATTATGCTTCCATGCTAGCACGCATCACAAACGAAACCCAAATGAAACCCGAGTGAACGAACCCTGATCAGCGAACGAAACCCGAACAAAAAAACCGCCGAATATCTTATTCTAATACCCATTCTCTTCTTTCGTCTTATTACTCACTGATAAAGTCGAAAAATATAACCCCAGTCACAATCGATCTCTCTCACAATGCATATACTTCCTCTTGCTTTATTCCTGCGAAACCTCAAATCTAAAATATCACTGCTTTAAAAAGTCACCGTATAGTAAAAAAATAAACCAGTATTTATTGAAAGCCATCTGCTTTGATTATCGCGCGAATAAGCGGAAATACATTCCTTTAATTACCAAAATGTTTCATTCTACTCCTCTAGAAAAAAACACCGTCTTCTTCAACCTCAGATCAACTTCATCAACCAATGATATCGCGATCCCCATCCCTTCACTATACATATCATCTACAAGCAGCAGCTGTGTTTATTAGGAAAGACATTTGATGTTAGTCGAAACGATATATCCTTATCCGAGATATCTACTATGGGTTCTGAAATATTGACCGGATCAACTTTGATCGCGAAAGCTCGTTTGCCTGATATTCACTCATCGATATCGATATGTTTGCGGTTTACACAATCGCAATAGAATGATTTCGAATATTGAATGTAAAATTAATGTTTGCATTCGCTTTGATTGTTCAAAATAATATTAAGTGGTAATAAAAAAAAAAAAAAAAAAAAATACAAATAAAAAAATATTTAGGATGTCTTGGAGATGAAAATAGTAAAATATCTAAATATATAGTTCGATCAGTAATTTGTGTTTGTGCACGGTATTATAGAATGTAAATTTGTGCATATACATGTTTACTTCTATTATTATTATTAAATATTTAATAAACTTAGTTCATTATTTAGTAGTAAAATAAATCTTTATCTTCAGAAATTTTATAGTGACAGTTTTTCGATTGAACAATGATATAATACTGAGCATTTTATTATTTTATTTATTCATTTTTATTTTTTGTGCAGCATTTTATTATTATTTTAGCTGTTCTTATTAATATAAAAGATTTATAAGAAAAGTAAAAAGAAAGAAATTAATGCTGCTTACATTCTATTTAAACATGATTTAATTTAGTACGACTGGACTTATTTTACCTTATTCTTCCATTAAAGCATACACTGTGTTTCATTCACTAGCATCGATTACTATATTCATTTCTTAAAATGTCTTTCGTATAACTTTAGCAAAGGAGCCCCTTTGTGGTTTTTAAATTTTTGTTGTCAATTTGTTGATAAATTAAAGTGGCTATCGAAAATTTTGGAAAGAAGCATCCGGATTACTTCGGTACCAAATTTAAGTTTTGTCAAGGGGTTCTATGCTGAAGCGGTTCCATTTCTTTAGCACTTTTTTTCTCAAATTTATTTATTTTTTAAGTTTGTACATTTACATATTATTTTCGACTTAAAAGTAAATATATTTAGTTACATATTCATATTCATTTATTTATTTTTAGATATTTACTTATTTATTCATGTTTGGTTTTTATCGATTTGACTTAATATTTTAAAACAACTTCTGATTAAATGGTAAAATTGTCGTACTAAAATAAATAAATAAATAAATAAAATACTAATGCTTTAAATGCAAAATGAGTTACTTTAAATAACAAAGTAAAACTTCAGCGTAAAAAGTTTATTATTATTATTTTTTTTAACATATCATTTACTTACTGACAGTATATATTTCTACTATCTCCGTAAGTAACGTTTAACATGTGGATTGCTTAAATTACTTATTCCTTGTTTAATTTTGGTTTGTGTTATTGATTCATTTAATTTCCTTCTTTATTTTAATTCAATTTTCTTTTTTCCTTTGTTGCAAGATAGAGACTTGAGCTGTATATTTGCTGGAATTAGCTATACAGTTTTACGTAATCTTGCATATGCTGATAGAAATGCAAGTTTCCTGATGAGTACATTTCTATTTTTCAGCTTTTAAAATTCCAATTTTCAATTCATGAATTCCATTTTTTTTTTCCTTTTAACGGAACTCTTTGGTGATTTTATCTTTTCTCTTTTCTCTCAAATGTTGACTGTTACTAATAATTCATAGTTTTTGCAAATTCTTTCATCGTTAGGCTTATGTGTTATGTTAGTGTCATTTCTTTTCTGCGTAAGCACTTTAACTTGTTTTTACTAATCATTGGTACTCAATTTAATACAGTGACTAATTTTAATCGAAATAAATCTCAATTAAAACTTATTTTATGTTGGTATCATTATCTATCTTTTGTCTGCTGAGTGTTACAATGGTACTAAATAATTCAAATTATTTATATATATATGTATAATAAAATTTCGAATTGTTATAAAACTGTTATCAAATGTGAATTCAATATATATATTTAAATATATATATATAATTGTATGGTAAGTAAATGCAAAAATAAAAACGGCAGGTAACTGACCTTTAGAATACTTATGAGTTTTCAGAATTTCAAATTAAAAATATTACTCTACAACCGAGAAAGATTATTCTATGGCAATACTGAAGAAAGTTTACAAACAACATTTCTATATATATACACTGTGCATTTCTTATTCACTGAAATTATTTTAATTATAGCCATCAATGACTGTCATGACTACTAGTAAATAAGCTTTCTTTATACTTAGGGGTGGAAATTCGGTGCAGAATGCATACTAATATTTATTTTTTAAAAAACTCTGCATTTAAGTGAATCATTGATATTGATTTATATATATTATAGAGATGATTTCTGCGAAAAATTTTATTAATCATCTACATTCTAAGACAGTTTCATTTTTATTAAGCTTTTATCTTTATTATAATTATGAATTTTTATGATATAATGTGTAAATAAAACCCATATCACATATTAACTCCGTTAAAATGTTATTTTAAAATAATTAAAGCTGAAAATCGGAAGAATGGAAGATGAATTATACACAAGTACACTGCGAAAAAATTCTGTAACTGACATCTAGAGTCTAAATTGTGGCTAAAGAAAAAATAGTTTCATGTCATTCTTTAAATTCTAGTCCCCTTGGAAAGCGAGTTCTAGAAGCCCCTATTAGAGTTCTAGAGCATTTCCCTATATTATCGAGGGCAAAGTTATTTAAAAATCTCTGTAAATAGTTGAGACTACAAGAGGCGGGTTTCAGCAACTATAACCTTGGTTTATGACCCAATTCTAGAAAATAAGCGAGAATTTCTCGCAATACAAAAGATTCAGAATAATCAGAATATTGTTTCACCATCTAGAAATGTGTAAACTAGAAATTCTCGATCATTTTGCCTATACAGTTTATTGGCATGCCTTATGCGCATAGCTCGGTAATCCATATTTCTAGTTAAAGGAATTAAAAAATGGCCACTTATTCATTCTAGAGGAAGGTGGTATATTCTTTTTCTTAGTGTATATTTGAAAGCAATGATATATATTAAAATAAACACAAAACATTGATTCACTCTTTATGAAGTTTTTTTTGTTTTAATTATTATTATTATTATTATTGTTATTTTTTATGAAAAAGTTATGGAAGTAATATACCAGAAAATATATAGAAAACAGTCCACGCTTGTATACATTAAAATTGGTGTTCATTTGTCTTTTAAAAAGTAGCAAATGTCTATTTTCCTTTTCTTGAAAGAAATATCGCAATATATCACTAATATCGATATTAACTTGGTGATATATCGCAATATTTAATTTCTGATATCGTCCAGCTCTAGTTAGGATAGTGAAGAAGGATGAGGTGTTAGCAACCTGTACTCCTGTTACATGCATCAACCAGCCCACGCAATCAACAGAGACCAAGTCTTCTGAGTTATTAACAATGGAATTACTCAAAAATGCAGAATTAGGAAATGAACAGAGATGTGCTGCAGAGAAGCTACTAAATGAATTTAAAGACCTTTTTCCTCGAACACCTGAAGACGTCGGGAGAACGAACATCACCAAGCACAGAAGTGATACAGGAAATCCATCCTCCAATCAAACAACATCCAAGAAGGCTTCCGTTTGCTAAACAGGAAGAGGTCACTGAACTTCTAGATGAAATGCAGCATAATGACATCATCGAACCATCAACGAGTCCTTGGGCCTCTCCCATAGTACTAGTGCGAAAAAAGGATGGTTCAACAAGATTTTGCATGGATTATCATTGTATGAGTGACATCATGAAGAAAGGCAGTTACCCTCTTCCCAGAATTGACGACACATTAGACACACTTGATGGCAATAAATGGTTCTTTACTTTGGATTTGAAGAGTGGTTACTGGCAAGTAGAACTACATCCTGATGATCGTGAGAAGACTGCATTAACCACGGGACAAGGACTATGGCAGTTTAAAGTTATGTCGTTTGGATTATGTAATGCACCTGCAACATTTCAGCACCTGATGGAAACAGTGCTAAAAGGATTTTCCTATGAAGCCGGTCTGATGTATTTGGATGATATTATCATTGTGGTGCGCACCTTTGAAAATCATCTAAAAAATATCCGTAAGGTGCTCTAAAAACTCAGAATGGCTAACCTGAAATTGAATCCTCGCAAGTGCAACTTTTTCCGTCGTGAAGTGAGTTATCTCGGCCATATCATCTGTGCTGAAGGTGTGAGAATTGATCCTGAGAAGATCTATTTTTTATATGATTCTTGAGTGCATACCTCAAAATACCTTCCACCAAAATTTTATTCAGTTACTGTGAACGGTATGGTAGCTATGGTCTCATATATTGGGGTAGTTTTTTTTTTATAATCACCTTGTATATAAAACAGTGAAATGAAATGTCAAAATGTAAAAGTTTTTTTTTCTCCTCTAATATTAATCTTTTGTTTTTTTAAGAGAACAAAATTCTTTTTAAAATAATAATAAATAAATGTGTGTATACATTTATTTATTTATTTTATTGCTTTTTCTAATTTTTAGCATCACTTCTTGATTTAATTTCAGATTATATATAATAGAGCTCTGGTCCAATTAGGTTTATGTGCTTTTCGCCATGGTTTTATAAAAGATGCTCATGCTGCTTTACTTGACATCCAGAGTGGTGGAAGAGCAAAGGAACTTTTAGCTCAGGTAATGGAATTCAATATTTCCTGTTCTGTTAAATTTTGAATATAAAAGTTGATATTTCTTAATGGTGTGTAATTTGAGTTTAGCTTTTTTTTATATTGTGGTGTTATGTTTTGTATTAGAGATTTCCATAACTTGTTCAGCTCAAGAACCATAAGTATAACTATGTTTAATGAAACTTAGATTTTTAATCTATAATTAAAATTTAAACATTTTATTATTCCCAGGGAAAAATGTTATTTTCACATTATTCTGTTTCTTTCTTTTTTTTTTTTTTTTTTTTTTTTTAATCCCGGGGGGGGGGGGGGGGGGGGAGGGGGGGAATTCTATTACAATGACAAAACAGATTCTAATTAAGTAATTTTGCTTGAAATTTCCATTGAAATATATGCTCATTTTATGGAAAATGTTTTTAGCAATAAAAAAATATATTTTTAAACATTAATTTTTAGTCAAATTGAAATATTTTTATTTGTTTCTGAGTTATGTGTAAAATTTCAGTGAAATTTGAATGAACCCACCTTTTTTTTATTTGTATAATTATTTATTAAAACTCAATAAAAATGTTTTGTATCATTATCTGTTTCAAAATTTATTAAAAATTCATTGCTTTGATGAGATGCTTTTTTGTAATGTAGGGACTTCTTCCACAACGTCAGCATGAAAGAACACCAGATCAAGAAAAGATTGAAAAGCGGAGGCAAATTCCTTTTCATAAGCATATCAATTTAGAATTGTTAGAATGTGCTTATTTAGTAGCTGCTATGCTACTTGAAATTCCTTATATGGCTGGTAATTGATTTTTTTTTTTTTTTTTTTTTTTTTTTTAACACTCTAATAGTACTGCATTATCTTTTTTATTGAAGTAAAAAATTTAATAGGTTTGTGTATATATACATACAGTTGAACCTCGTTAATGTGAATCTCAAGGGAACAAAAAAATTGTTCATGTTATCAGTACTTCAGGCTATCAGTAACTAATATTCATATAACTACTCTAATCTTCATTTTGAGGGGATTGTGAAAACAGTTCATGTTAAAAGTAATTCACGTTAGGCGTGTTAACGTTAGCGAGGTTCGGCTGTATATATCTGTTTAAAAAATAATAATAAATAAAAATTCTTCTTTGACTAAATTACAGTTAGTGCAAAGAATATCTCACTATTAATTTAATAATATGATGAGAATATTTTTGCTTATTAAAATCTTTATCCTATTTCAATTATGTTCAAAATGAAATTTTTAAAAGTAAATAAAGATTTGTGAATGATTTTATTTTTGATTCCATTTTTTATATAAATATAAAAAAAGAAAAAATCAGTAATAAGTTATTCAGATAAATAATTATGATATGTTTTTTTCACCAGTACAAGGGTGAACAAAAAAAAAAGTAGGTGGACAAAGAATAAAATTTAAGTCAGTGAGAATCAAATTGCTTTTAATGCATAAAGTAGGTTAAATAAACATGGCATTATCTATCTCCATTTCTCTTTTCATTTCTTATAGTGTGAATCAAATAATCATTTTGTTTGATAAATGTCATCCAGTATATTAATTTATTAATAATTTTGTAAACGAATGGACTAGTTTTGTTTTATTTCATTTTAATGATACGAATGACTACACTAGCAGAGTTAGAAATAAAACTCGGGATTGAAAGAGTAGCATCATAAACTTAAGAAATCCAGCATTAAAAGAAAAAAAAAAAGCATTACTCTAATTTTTATTTTGTTGCTAAATAAAATATAAAGTAAAGACACCAGTGTTCGTCACATTTAAGATTTGTACCAGTGTTTGTCACCCTCACAAAAGACACGTTAAAATGGCCATTATTTAACATCTATGAATTTGAATCCGCTCCAGCGAGCTTCTCTGGTTCTAAGAAATCAAATGCAAGTGGATTCAAATTCATAGATGTTAATTAAAGTTTATTTTAACATGTCTTTTGTGATGATGACAATCACTGGTGCAAATCTTAGAGATGCACCAGTGAGACACACTGGTGTCTTTACCTTACATATCTTCATATTATCTTAACAAATCTTCTAAATCTTCTTTATAGGTATGTTTCACTGTATTTTAGAATTTTCACCCTGTGATGTTATTTTTATGGGGAGAACAATATCAAATAATTATTGATTTCTGTTTTCTTTGATGAAGAATTGTGTAAAATAGGGCTATGTGATTATGCCACAATAAATCAACTTCAGTTTCACTACTTATCTATTACAAATTTAGCAGGATGCTATAAAATGAATTGCAACACAAGTTTATATTATTTTTTTAATTGTAGCTTATTTTTGATTGTATCTGAGAATTTGGGGAATTTCGATAACTTAGAAAGACTGAAGCAGTCAAAATATCTTCTTTGGCCATTAACTTTACATTGAAAATTCCATGCCTCATCATTGTAGTATAAAGTCTGTGTTTGCAAAGCACCCCTGTAATGTGCATTTGTTTTTCCTTGCTGCAGTGGGAAATAAACATATTCTATTCATTTTGATTTTAAAGAATGTAAACATTAAATTTAAATAAAATAAAAATATTATATAAATAAAAAATATCAGTGCATTTTATTTTTTTTTTTTTTGCAGCTCATGAACTTGAAGGTCGCCGGAGAATGATCAGTAAATCTTTCCATCATCAACTAAGAAATAGTGAACGGCAAGCTTTAGTTGGTAATTTTTTTTTTTTTTTCCCTAGAAGTTATCAAAATGAATTACATTTAGGTTTTTGATTATTATCTGTTTTTAACATGATTTTAAGCAGTGGCAGTTATGTATTTAGATTTTTATTTATTTTTATGTACATTAAAAGACTCAAAATTTGTAGGGAATATTGTAGCTAATTGTAGATTACCTTCTTTTTAGTTACATTTTCTTTCCAAAAAAGTTCAAACTATTAAAATTAAATTGTTTTACATAAAATAAGCAAAGTGGAAGAAAGTGAACGCTACTAAGCATTCTTAATTTGATTTAGTGTCTAGTCAGATTACTGGCATCCACTCATTTAGGCATGGGATTAAAATTCCGAAATGCATTGTAAATTTTCTAAAAAGAATTACTGACAATTATAGAAGTTAAAAAACATTTGGATTGTTATTTTTTTTCTTAAATTATTGTTGAGTGCTTTGCTATTTCTTTCTAATAATATTCAGGAGTGAAAGTTTTCTGGAACTACAACTGAATTCAGAGTTTCTTAAAATTTTACTGCCTCTGAATTTCATGTTAAATTATTATTACATTATTATTTTAAATCTTAAAATTTTTAATGTATTAAGAATGTTAAAAAATATTTTAATATTCTTAAATAATGTTCTTAATGAGAATTTAATTAATGTATGATTAATTTAATGTATTAAATTATTTAATGTATTCCTTTATAATGTATTAAGAACTCTTTAAATATCATGTAATATAGGTAAAAATAAATACTTTTAATATTGGCCATATGATCTATCATTAATAAGTCTCTGTTCTCCGTTCACTCTGCATGCAAAGCAGGGTTTGAAAAAAAATTATTATTTATTTTTTTTTTTTTTTTTAAGACATGCCCTTCTGGGCCCACTATCTAAAACCCGGGTTTTATCGGGTGTTTGATGAAAAACCCAGGTATTATTGGGCTTTTTCAGGAAACTTTTAAATATTGATTTCATTTTAAATGTTCTATCTAAATTGGTCAGTTTTAAATGTGATCACAGGAAAAAACTTAAACCTAATTTAAAAGTCCAGTGATTCATAGCTATTTTATTACTAGTATTATTTCACATACTAAAACAATGCAACTGCAATTAGATTTCTTTCAAATTATTAAAAAAGCTATCATACTTAATTATTACATACACATGCATTATTAAATATAATTTGTCAATATATACATTTTTGTTTGAAAAATTAAAAACTTCTTATAAGCATAATTTCATGTATTTTATTAGGTAAAACATAAAAAATATCAGATATTGTTGAATGAAAACTGATTTTCTCACTTTAGCACTAACAGAATAGGAACACAGAAAAAAATATTATTTTATTGAATGAAAAATTTAGTCAGTCTGGACTTCATTGAGGGAAGTGCATAGTTTGATTTTGATTATAAATGACGATATACTTTTACGAGTTTTGCTGCTTTGTCAACACCTAAACAATTGCATAGCTTACTCCAAACTAATCCAAAAGTTGAGAAAAATCTCTTGATTGATGCAGATGAAGCCAGTGCTGAATGCAAAGAGAAACAAAAGTGACCAAATCCAGGTGGGAATTTTGAATTTTTTGAAAAAACCCACTTTATAAAATAATGGGGTTTTCGAGCTGGGCCCACTTGGGCAAACCCTGTATGCAAGTAGCAGTTTTCATGCGTTATGTTAGTTAATTTCACACCTGAATATTGCGGCTATAATAATTAAGTGATTAAAGCAAGAATTAAATGAATTCCAGTTCTGATTTAATGAAATTTATCCATAAATGCTTTAATAATAGAAAATTGTTCAGTTTAGAAATTTTTTATAGAAACTGTGCTGATGATTGAGCATGCTCACAGGTGTCGATTCAGGTAAAAATTGGGACCCATTTGCTGCCCCTTCACAAAATTCAAATCCATAAAATCCCTTTACAAAATTCAAATCCATAAAATGGGTACCTTTATAAAATCCAAATCCATAACAACAGCCCTTTCACAAGATTTATTTAAAAAAAAAAAAAAAAGATTTTGTAAAAATATATAAGTAACAGTATGTTATTTTTAATGAGTGTCTATACTTGGTTCAATAATATGCTGTTAACTTGATATTAAACATTAGAGTAACTGCTAAAGTGAAAGGTTTCCTGTGATAATTCTTTTTATCGCAAAAAGAAATTTTCACAAAATCATTTTGTTTTTCACAAAAATGGGCCCCAAAAATTAAAACCTGGATCAACCCTTTGCTCAATATATATGCCTTATGATAAGAATTATCTGTGATTCTTTTCATGTTTTTTATTTTGAAAATATAATGTAAATTAATATGTTAGAAAGCAGCTGTAAATTATTTTATTAAAATTGCTTTTACAGAAGTTTATTTCAAATTGCTTATTTATTTATATCAATTCTTATTTGACACATTGTATTTACATTTCATTATTTATTTCTGCTAATTTATTTTACTTCGTATTAAAATGAGATAGAAATAAATTTTAAATTTAGCTCTCTGTTTATTACTTTATTTATTTATTTATTTATTTTTCATGATTTCCCCCCCCCCCCATTAACTTGAATAGTAGATAATCAATGAATACTTTTATTTTTGCCATCAGAGTTGGTAATTTGACATCAAAAAGATAATTAACAGAAATTGCCATATTTTTAATGTTACATTTTTATTATATTGCTGTATGTTATTAACTGCTACTGAGTCTAGTAGTAAATAAATACTTTTTTGTTTTTAGCTCTCAGAAATCTATAATCAATACATTTAATATATTTTATTCAAAATTGTTTAAACATTAATAAATTTCCAAAATTAAAAAAAAAAAATTTAACTTACCTGGTATAACAGAAAATAATATAAACAAGCAGCAGGAATATTGGACTTGGGGGGGGGGGGGGAGATCTGAGAAGGTTTTATACATATTTAAAAAAAAAAAAAAAAAAAAAAAAAAACCTCACCATGGCCATAAGCCAAATGTTACTTTAAAATAGAAATGTCATAAGCAGTAAATTTTGTGTTTCATTTTGTGCATTTACTGTAAATGAATAATAAAATCATCCTTTACTAAGCCATTCTGTGTGCTTTCTGGAAAAAGTTTTATTTAAATTTATTTAAGAATAGACTCAAAGCATGTTCTTCTTGTTTTACTAAAATTTAATAATGTTTTTTATCCTCTTACAACACAGCATCAGGCCTACGACCGTTATGTAGTCAATGGGCCTTAATCCCAAATACTAATACAATATTCTTACTGCACATAAATCAAAAATTTCTGTTGAAAAGCGGGTGGCTGTCTCAGAACAAATAGCTATCTTTAATTTTAAAAAATATTAAATTCCCCTGCAGATTACTTTCTACAGAAAAATAAGTTGTTATATTTGGTTTAAATCATGGAAATGTTATTTATCATTTATTTGTTACTTTAATTTCATAAGGAAAATATGCTATTTATATTGTGCATTATTTTGCTACAGGTCCTCCTGAAAGCATGAGAGAACATGTTGTGGCTGCTTCCAAAGCTATGAGAATTGGAAATTGGCGAGCATGTAAAGATTACATTATAAATGAAAAAATGAATTCAAAGGTAAATTATAAAAATTTTGGAAATATAAGTTTAATTTTCAAAATGGAAATATAACACTATATAAATTCAGTGTAATCTTCAAATTAAAAAAATTATTTGCCTTTAAGGAGATTTAATAGCACTTTTCTGCCAGCCAGAACAGCCTCCGTCTGCTTCTAGCATCCATAATTATTTTTAGAATTTCTTCAAAGGGATTTATGTTATTCAAGTCCATTCCATTATAGCCTGTTCCCTAATTAAAATAGTATAAATAGTACAACTAGTATGTGTGCAGGGACATCCAAAGGAATGATAATGCATTGTGTATTATGAAAGATATTTTAATAAATCATATTTAAATAACTTTCTACGGCTAAAATCATTATGAAATTGACATTTATTGTTATTATGCTAAAAAAAAAAATATTTTGTATATAATATGGTATGTTTAGCGTTTAAAGAGCTACGCTAAAAAATTCAGATGCATTAAGAGTTACAATTCAAAATTGCTAAAATTGCATTTCCATTTGTGTTAAATGTTTTTTAATTCTTTCCAACAATGTTTAAAAGATATGAATTCAACTTGTCCATCAACCTTTTTGTTGTGTGATGATGAATGTTGATGGTTAAGCAATGTAATGAGTAAGTATAGTGACAAGTGTTAGCAAATGTGAACTGCTTTTTAACTTTTTACTAAACATTTTTATACTTAAATCATAAAATATATTTTTTGTGATGACAATCATCAGTCCCATGATTTCAAAATGATTCATTGATATCTTTATCAGAAAGCCCCCCCCCCCCCCCCAAAAAAAAAAAAAAAAAAAAAAAAGCATAAATCATTAATATATCTATATATTGATATGTCATGATTGACTTCATTTTTGTCTTTTCAGTGATCCTTTGTTAAATTTTTAATTAAGTACTTTTTATTCAAAACATAGTATATGCTTTTTATAATGAAAATTATCATCCCCATGATTTTAAAATGATTTAATATCTTTGTCTGAAAAAAGCATTATTGTTAACATATTGTTTTCTTTGTCAGAGATTTAAAAAAAAAAAAAAAAAATGTTTTACTGCTTGCATCCCTAATAGCACAAAATGTTTTAGAAGTGTAGCAATTAGATAACAGCAAAACATTGTCATGAAAGAAGAAACATTTCAAAATATTTAGTTTGCTCTCAGATAACTTTCAGAAATGTAGAAATATTTACAGTCGTAAAGGATTTTGCAGTGTAATTGAAATGTTTTCTATTTTGAGGACTATAAATGAAATTATTTTATTTGAATTGAACTAACTTGTAATTTTAAATAAAGAAAAAGGATACAGTTATAAGAACTGAAATTAAACTAATTTTAACATAAACTGAATACTAAGAATTCATTAATGATAAATAACTTCAAAACTAAATTAAATTTGCTATAATACAGTATTTCTTACCTGCTTTTCTTCAGATTATTTTTTCTTTAAAATTTTTGTCACAATTTTTCAGTATGTCAATTTTTAATATAATTAAAGTCAAAAATTGTTTTTTTAATGTGTTTGAAATTTTCTGCCTCTCAAAAATTGCACAAAGGTGTTTTTTTTTTTTTTTTTTTCTTTTTTGTGATGACAATGATCTGCCCTATGACATTAAAATGATTTAAAGAAAAGAAAGAAAAGTATTTGTTTTTGTGTGTTTTTTGTACAGTATAAATAAAATAATTTTATTAATGTAATTCATTAATTTACTTACATAGTATTCAGTTTTGGTAATATAATTTACTGCATGTTATAATTACTACATTAATCAGAGATGTAATTCCTCAAACTTTTTATTTATTTATATATATATATATATATATATATTTTTTTTTTTTTTTTTTTTTTTGCTTTTTTAAATACTTTTATTTTTCAAAACCAAGAAAAAAAAAAAAAAAAGAAAAAAAAAAAGAAAGAAAAAAAAATATCCAATTATGAAGCCTACTAACATTAAAAAAAAAAAACTTAAAATAGCCTTATTTAAGACTACATCCTAAGTTACTTTCTTCGGTGGCCCCCAGCATTATCAAATACGACCTTCTGTGGTAACATTGCAAGTGAGCTTATGCTGTTGTTGTTGGCTCTTGCTGGCTGATCCTCCATTAGGTATACACTATATAGGTCCCATTAGGTCCACACTATAAAATTAATGCTAT
The DNA here is from genome assembly GCA_963930645.1 of Salticus scenicus. Lineage (NCBI taxonomy): Eukaryota > Metazoa > Arthropoda > Arachnida > Araneae > Salticidae > Salticus > Salticus scenicus. The sequence continues at coordinate 1,497,522 of CAWVNO010002384.1, forward strand.
TCAATCTCATATTCTAGTTTGTTCAACCCCCCAAATTTTACAAGAAGAATTAAATTTTATCTAACAAATAGCAGGATAAAGCAAGGTAACCTAAAAATATTGTCCAGAAATTGTACCAAAAACACATTAAAAAACTCAACCACATCTCTAACCATCAAAAAAATCCCTCTCAAATTCACCTACAGTATACAATATGATCGCGGAGTATCTGTAAAAATAAATAAATGAAGCAGCAAAGCATAGTTGCATAGTTATAAAATACCAATAAACCCAACTGCAGTATTTATCGACTCATCTGTAGTGATAATGACCCTATCAATCCCTTCGAAACCGCCGAAATTTACAATATCCCTTTTTCTAGACTGAACTCTAACAGTGACTGTCACAATTGCCTATCATGAAAACCCAACGTATGCCTTTTTTTTCCCGAGAAACTATTAGAATTTTAAGTAATTCTAAATCCTGCAATGGCAACAAGCCTCGTACTGACATAGACTAAACCTGGTGACACCTACTAGAGGATCAGCCAGCAAGAGCCAACAACAACAACACAAGCTCACTTGGAACGCTACCACAGAAGGTCGACTTTAATAATACTGGGGAGTTCCAGTGAAAGTTACTTAGGATGAGACGTGTAAGGTTATTTTAGTAGTTTTTAAAACTTTTATTTTTGTTTATTTTTCTTTCTTCTGACATGTTCTTGCACAATTTACTTTCATATATTCTCTATTTTCATACCTATATTTAATATAAATAACTAGTATCTCATTTTAATTGTGAATATTAAATTAGTTGTGTTTAATTGCATATAGTTATTTCATTGTATCTGTTAATCATTTTAGTCAACAGTTTATCAGCAAACTACATTTAAAATCTTACTTTGTATGGAATTTTTATTATTATTATTACTGTTATTATTTACTAAATATTTTTATATTCAAAACATTCTTTTTGATGACAAAGAACAGCTTTATAATTAAAAAATGATTAATATCATATTAATATCAAAAATGAAAAAAAAAAAAAAAAATCGAGCATTTATTGATAATTTTTTGTAGACTTCATTTTATCTTTACAGAGATTCTTCATTAATTTTTTATTAAGTACTTTTTAGTGAAAATATAGGATATGCTTTTTGTGATGACAATGATCAGCCCCATGATTTAAAATGATTTAACATCTTTGTCTGAAAAAGCATTATTTTTAACATAATATGTTGACAAAAATGTTGATAAATCATTTATTGGTGAGTTATGGTAGACTTCAATTTGTCTTTTCAGAGATTCTTCATTAATTTTTCATTAAATACTTTTTAATAAGACATAGTATATGCTTTTTGTGATATCAATGATCAGCCCCATGATTTTAAAACGATTTAATATCTTTTTTTGATAAAAAAAATAAGTTAACATAAAAATATGTTAAGGAAATAGAAATATCTACGATCTTAAGATGTGAGTGACATTGTTTTATTTACTATTTGGGCAAAACTAAAATAAATATAAATAAGATTATTTATTAATGTAATTCATTAATTCACTTATATAGTATTCAGTTTTGGTAATTTAATTTACTGCATCTGTTATAATTACTACATTAATCAGAGATGTAATTCCTCAAACTTTTTATTTTTTTGCTTTTTTAAATACTTTTATTTTTCAAAAAATATCCTATTATGAAGCCTACTAACATTTAAAAGAAAAAAAAAAAAAAAAAAAAAAAAAAAACTTAAAATAACCTTACTTAAGGCTTCATCCTAAGTTACTTTCTTCGGGGGCACCCAGCAATATCAAAGACGACATTCTGTGGTAACATTCCAAGTGAGCTTATGCTATTGTTGTTGGCTCTTGCCAGCTGATCCTGCATTAGGTATACACTATATAGGTCCCATTAAGTCTGCACTATAAAATTAAGGCTATTCAATCTCATATTAACTGTGCTATTCTAGTTTGTTCAACCCCCCAAATTTTACAAGAAGAATTAAATTTTATCCAACAAATAGCAGGATAAAGCAAGGTAATCTAAAAATATTGTCCAGAAATTGTACCAAAAACACATTAAAAACATACCTGCCAACTCTCCGTTATTTCAACGGAGACTCCGTTATTTTGGGACTGTCTTCCACTCTCCATTATTCTCAAGCATTTCTCCGTTATTCTGAAGATTTTAAAAATTATACCTATAATTTATTCAAAACTTCAACTAACCTTCATTTTTTTAAGCAAGATTTTGCTTTTGCTAAAAAAAATTCTCATGAATCTCTATATATATGAAAGGATAAAGAGAGGTAAGTTTTTAAATTATTATTTTATTATTTTAAATTAATAGTGAGCAATAATTTAAAGAAAATCCCATTAGAAAGTCTTAACTTAAAATTAATTCTAAAGTTTCCCCTGTAAAGTAAGTTTTAGTACAATGCGTGAGCATAACGCAAAAGTCATAAAAGAGAACCAACTTTAAGTCAAGAAAGTGATGAATAAGTGCAACTTGCAGCTTTTTGTGGTTTGGAGCTGCATAGTAATTAATCCCAGTTATCTGGACCTCAGCTAAGCTGTCAATCATTAAGTTAATATCCAATAAGCATAGGAAGGAGTGGTGTGAGTTCCCGCCAAAAATGCCAGTATTTAAGGGAAAACACGTGTAGAGGAGCTCTCTCTTCTGGTGTGCTCTTGCTTAGTAAACTTACGTCAAATAACTGCCCGAGAGGGGTCACGTGATCACATTCGGCTGCACTGCACTGCATCCATTTGCTCAACTCACAATCATGGACTGTACCTTATATGTTCCAGATGGATAAATAAAAACATGTGCTGCAAATTTGGAGTGATTACTGAGTGCCAGCCTCTTTCCTTCATAGCTATTATGTGACTCAAGTACGGGAATTCGTCACATTAAAATAAGTCGACAGGCATGGAACACCTGCTATTAAGTAAATAATGGTACTCAAGTTATGGCTGCAAGAAAATTAATTATGTTTGATTCTGACCCCTCTCGGGGAAACATTAAATTAAATCTATATCAATAAAAGCAAACCTTTTCAATAGAAAGAAAACAATAAACTAAATCCCAGAAGGAAAGAAAATAATAAATTAAAGCTATATGAATAAAGGCAGCCTTTTTTAAAAGAAAAATATCATTCCTTATCTCTAATACCTAATGGAGAAAAGAAAATAAAGGATAATATATTCATTCAATCAGGCAAAAGTATCTTTCATTCAACAAAGACTAAATTGCATCTCAAATAAAGTGGGTCAAATGTGGAATCAAGGTCAAGTGCTTTGTCTACTAACTTCCTTATCAATTGTGTTATTTCATCAAGGTCATTGGCCTCATTCAATAGATGGAGAATGATTAAAACCAGATGTGTAAATCAGAAGTGTTAAAGTCATTTCATTTTGTGTTGCTGACAGAAAAGTAAAAAATTTTTTATTTTTATTCTTATTATGACATTCAGAGAAGAAAAGTGAGTAAATTATTTATTTATTTTAAAATAAAGAGGAACTTTAATCAAAAAAAAAAAAAAAAAAAAAAAAAAAAAGTAATAATACAATAAGTATTTTTTAATGTGTGTTAATTACTATATTAAAAATGAGTATTTTTGCAGTCCTTCCATATTTAATAATGAATTTTCATTATATTTAAGGAGTATATAAATTATTTTTGATTGTTCATTTTCTGCATAAGTATTAAAAAAAAAAAAAAAATTGATATTTTCAAAGTTAAAGTGTATTATTTTCTGAATTTTTATTTTTATTTGAAATTTAAATACTATAATATTTGAGGGTTTTGGTTTTTAATGTTCTGCCTAATTATTTAAAAAAAAAAAAAAAAAAAAAAAAAAAATTGATTTTTTTTCATAAAGTTGGTATTATTTTTTGAATTTTTATTTGAAATTTGAATATTTAAGGGTTATCTAAATTAGTTTTTGTTCTTAATGTTCTGCATAATTAATTTAAAAATTGATATTTTCACAAAGTTGTATTATTTTCTAAATTTTTATTTTTATTTGAAACTTGAATATATTTCATAAAGGTTGAATTTCTTTGAAAAAAAAAAAAAAAAATTTTGAATTTTCTAAATTTGAAGTTAAAAAATAGAAGTTAAGATGGCCAAGGACCCACCCGAAGATCCAGTGGTCCCTGAGAATACAGGTGGAGATAATTTAGGTGCCATTTCAGAGACGGAGCAGGGTAAATTAAGTGAATTAAATAACTCTTCCTCTTCTACAAACACACCGTTAAAAGAAATAACTCTTCCTCTTCTACAAACACACCGTTAAAAGAGGAAAATGTGCTTATTGAATTTTGCCCTGAAAATGGAATGTTATGGACGGCGTGGTTACCGTATTTTGACGCGTGGTGTCAGGAAAATGGAAAAGACGCAATTTGGAAGGTTAGGAACATACAAAGGTTTTTAAAAGGGAGAGCCCTAACAGTTTATGTTAATAATAGCTTAAATATGATGCACTGGGAAGAGGTAGTAGAAATTTTTAATGAGCAATTTACTACACCTGGAGAGACCTCTTTAAATGATTTTTCAAGTATTGTATTCAAACAGGGTGACAATGTTATAGATTACTACCACAAGAAACTTCAAGTGGGACGAGCTTTAGGTCTAGAACCTAAATTCCTGTTGGACGGATTAACAGACGGATTGCCATTAACATTAAAACAACTTGTGGTGGTTAATTCCCCGAAAAGCCTAAATGAATGGAGGGATTTGGTTCATCGCTTAGATAAATTGCAACTATCAGGAAAATCAGCTGACCCCCTCCCACCTAAGTCGCCTGATCAGTATCCAAAATATAACTATTCGCAAGTCTTCAATAGGGCCCCTGTGCAATACAATCCCCGTCCACAACCTTGGAGTTATCGATTTCCTAATGTAAATAGACCCCATATGGGATACTCTAATCAAAATCAACCCACTAGGACTCATGATAACCGACCCAATTTACGAGGGCCTAGACCCCAGCAGTCAAACGCAAATGCACGACTACATTTTCAAGGACCTTTACCTCCTTTTCCATGTAAACATTGTACTAAAATTAATATCCCTAACGCGTTTCATTGGCATAGAGAATGCCCTTTCAAGCAGGAACAACCGACTCATGCCACAGAAGAGTCCACAGTAGGAAACAGTACGACAGAAGGTGTAAATAACACATATTGACAGTTTGCCGCGACCGGTCGCATAATTCAAAAGAAGGGTACCCAAAGAAAGAATCAGCAAACAAGTCAAAGTGTTAAAAAACCAAATTCGTACTATAATCCTATTCCTTTAATTTTCGACACAGGCAGCAGTTTAAGTATTCTTCCTCAACATTTTGTTCAGAAATATGGACTTCCCACAAAAAATATCTCGCCAATAAATGTTGTACAAACACAAGGGATGTTGAAGATTACCAAAAAATGTTCCCTGTTATTACAAATAGGTAATATTACAAAAAATATTGATATGTTTATTTTGAATAATAACTTACCATATGCTCTCCTTAGCTTAGATCATTGTGGACTATTTGAATTAACTTTTGATTGTGCTAAAAAATGTGTAACACAAAATAACAATATTCTACCATTGTTAAAAAATATACCAAGTTGCTCTCAAACCTTACATTTAATTCCTGAAAGTGAAAATACAATTAGAAGTGAAAATGTTAATGTTCAATCAAATAATAGGGTAGAGAAGATAAAGTACACTCCTGCCACTGAAGAAAATCACGTAACTCCTCAGTCTGCTAGAGAAGGAAAACTTCCTACTTTATTATCAAAATATGTCAAAATTTTTGCTAAATCAAAATATGACGTTGGAAGAATTCGTATGGAACCCCAGAGAATTTATTTAACTTCTGATTTACCTATTTCACTCAGAGCATATAGAACTTCCCCTAAGGAAGAAGAAGAAATTAAAACCCAAATTCAAAATTTATTACAGGCAGGTATAATAAAAGAAAGTTGTTCCCCTTATTCGGCACCTGTAACCCTGGTGTATAAGAAGGAAGAAGGAAAAAAGAGTCGATTATGTGTTGACTTCCGTAAACTTAATTCGATAACAAAAACCGATGCTGAACCACTTCCCCGAATAGATACTTTGTTAGATAAATTAGCTAAAGCAAAATTCTTTTCCACCCTCGACTTGGCAAGTGGATATTGGCACATTCCTATCCACCCAAGAGATACTGAAAAATTGGCCTTTGCTACAACTTTTGGATTATATGAATGGAAATACCTGCCCTTTGGCCTCAAGAATGCCCCCGCTATCTTCAATCGAACAATTAGAAGAATCTTAAATAAATACAAAATAGATTTTGCATGCAATTATTTTGATGATATTATTGTATTTTCACAGTCAGAAGAAGAACATTTCAAGCACTTAGAGCAACTTTTTGAAATCTGTGTTAAAGAAAACTTAAAATTAAAATTATCAAAATGTAATTTTGTCAAAACAAATATTAATTTTCTAGGATACGAAATTACTAATGGACTTATTACGCCTGATAATCCCAATATTGAGGTCATAAAAAATTTGAAACCGCCAAAAAATGTCAAGGAATTACAGAGAGTTTTGGGATCCGTAAATGTTTATGCTAGATTTATTCCACAATATGCAAAAACTAGAGCTCCATTAAATAATTTGCTAAAGAAAAATGTCCCCTATGTTTGGGACCAAAAATGCGAAAATTCCTTCCAAAAATTAAAAAATGCTCTAATAAGTAAACCCATTTTAAGACTCTATGATCCCAAAAGTCCCTGTCATTTATTTGTTGATGCCTCGAGTCATGGTGTGGGATGTGTTGTTAAGCAGGCAGATGAGAATGGCAATTTACATCCAGTAGCATATCATTCTAGAAACTTACGTAATTATGAAAAAAATTATGCCATTACTGAATTAGAATGTTTAGCAATCATTGATGCTTTAGATAAATTTTATCATTATTTGCACGGTCAAAAATTTGTCATACATACAGATCATGCGGCTCTCACTTGGCTAAAAAATGTTAAAAATTTAAGAGGAAGATTATTCCGCTGGTCCCTTAAACTTAGTATGTTTGACTATCAAATTCAATATCAAAAAGGTTCAACTAATATTGAAGCTGATATGTTATCCCGATTGCCTGTTGTAGAAAATGTGTCACACCATGTACACCTCCTTGACTTAAATGAAATTAAAGACAATCAGAAAAAAGAAAATATAATTATTAATGGTAAGAAAATTATTGAAATTGATGATGTAAATGTAATTAAAAAGAAAGGTTTGTATAAGATAATAGTCCCTATGTCATTAAGATTATCCCTACTAGAGAAAACCCACACTCAATTTGGACATCCTGGAATTTATAAAATGGTAAATTTAATTACACCCCAGTATTATTGGCCTAATATTAATAAAGACATTGAAAGTTTTGTGAAACATTGTCATATTTGTCAATTAAACAAAAAATGTAAACAAAAAAGATTTGGCTCGTTACAAGAAGTACCACCAACAGATAAACCTTTTGAATGTTTGTCTTTGGACACTGTTGGTGGACTTAATTATTATAATTCTACAAAAAAGTATTTGCATTTGGTCGTGGACCATGCAACCCGTTATGTGTGGGGATTTCCATCAAAAAGCGTTACCACTGAAACTTATACAAACTTTTTAAAACAATTATTTCAAATTCAAGTGCCTAAAAAATTGTTAACTGACAGAAATGCAGCATTCACTTCATCCCGTTTTAAAAAATTTCTTCGAAATTATTATGTTAAACACCTATTAACAAGTAGCCATCATCCCGAGTGCAACGGGAAAGTCGAGCGGCTCAATCAGACTATTGTTACGCGTTTAAAGTGTAAAGTTAATTCTTCTTCAAACAAAATTCCCTGGACTAAATTACTTGAAGAAGTTTTAAATCAATATAACTCAACACCTCATTCAGTAACTCAGTTTCCACCTAAATATTTATTATTAGGAGAATTACCATATGACCCCTTATTGGCAAATAATAATTACTACCCTTCAGTTGATGAAGCTAGAAAAATAGCAAAAGAAAAAACAATACAATATCATAATAAAAACAAAGTCAGATACGATGCTCGATTTCTCCCTGTGGAATTTAAAGTTGGAGATGAAGTGATTTATGAGGAATTTCAATATCCAAACACGCGTAAATTGAGTTCACCTTATTCAGGCCCATATAAAATCTTAAGACAATTATCTAACGTTAATTTTGAGATAGACAAACCCAGTCCTCATTTTAAGAGAAATTCAGAAATTGTCCATTCATCTAAGTTAAGATACTATAATAATCCTAAAAATTTCAAATTAAGCCATGAATAAATTAGTTAGGTATCAGCTTCCAGTCCCAAGTTTTTTTATTTTTGCTTTCCTATTTCCCCATACACGTTGGATGAGGATCCTGGCTGAGTTAAAGAAATCGGAGGGATGTCGGGAGACATATCTTCCTTTCTTTGACTCAGTGGCACTAGCGTGCCCTTAACGTTTCTTTTTTACAAATATACCTTTTCGGTTTATTTAATTTTTTTTTCTTAAATATCATGTAGATAGTTTCGTGAAATGAGGATCCTCCGCTCCTAAGCCCCTTTTCTATAAGCAGTCTGTTTTCTCATGGTCTCCTGATCTTCACCATTGTGATGTGTTCGGAGAACACGGGAAAACTGATTTGTTTTCCCTCTCTGTAGAAGCTAGCCAGTTTCCACCTTTATCCCAAACTACTTTTTTGAAAGGGCTTGACATTCTCAGAGTTTCAAGGGTTAATGTAACCACCATATAATTTTTTTTGGATTGCCAAACTTGAAGTTTATAGCAGTCTGTAATACTTTGAAAACAAATAGTTACTCAGACAAAGTAATTAACTTGGTTTTAGGTGTAAATAATTTGTAAAAATTTTTGCTATTATTAATATTATTATTGTTTGTATCTTTAGTAAGTATTTTTATATAATTGTTTGAAAATGTATTTATGGTGCCATTTTTTTCAAATATATGGACAGTAGAGAAAACTGCAAGTTCCGTATATTTCTTTTAAAAAATAGATTCCTTGCAGATGTGTAATATCTTGTTCAACGTCATTATATTTTTATGTAATGTTAAAGACTCTGTGCAAAACCAAAAAGACTTTTGTGCCAAAGAAATGAACTATTTTTCTTACTGAGCAATTAAAAAACATATTTACAGGACCTTGTTATCATAGTTCATTACAAATGAACAAAAAACAATAAGACTATAAGCTTTACCAACTAGTTGGGAACAAGAAATTTCTGCTTTAAGATAATATTGTATAAGAGTGCTACATTATGTTTTATTTTATATTTTTATATTACTCCTATGAAAATATTGTATGTATAGGGTTGAGCACGTGGAACGTGCAGTTCTACAGAAAGAAAAAAAAAAAAAAAAATTCAATAAACGGGACTAAATTATTAATTAAAGGAAAAATATACACACTTCTCCTTCTACACAATAAGACAGACCATCTTTTCCTGGACTATCTGCCACCTCGGAATGAGTTCCCATGGACTTGCAGGCAAGCCCAGAGGAACGTTGTCTTGGAGGGGGGGGATATGAAAGGATAAAGAGAGGTAAGTTTTTAAATTATTATTTTATTATTTTAAATTAATAGTGAGCAATAATTTAAAGAAAATCCCATTAGAAAGTCTTAACTTAAAATTAATTCTAAAGTTTCCCCTGTAAAGTAAGTTTTAGTACAATGCGTGAGCATAACGCAAAAGTCATAAAAGAGAACCAACTTTAAGTCAAGAAAGTGATGAATAAGTGCAACTTGCAGCTTTTTGTGGTTTGGAGCTGCATAGTAATTAATCCCAGTTATCTGGACCTCAGCTAAGCTGTCAATCATTAAGTTAATATCCAATAAGCATAGGAAGGAGTAGTGTGAGTTCCCGCCAAAAATGCCAGTATTTAAGGGAAAACACGTGTAGAGGAGCTCTCTCTTCTGGTGTGCTCTTGCTTAGTAAACTTACGTCAAATAACTGCCCGAGAGGGGTCACGTGATCACATTCGGCTGCACTGCACTGCATCCATTTGCTCAACTCACAATCATGGACTGTACCTTATATGTTCCAGATGGATAAATAAAAACATGTGCTGCAAATTTGGAGTGATTACTGAGTGCCAGCCTCTTTCCTTCATAGCTATTATGTGACTCAAGTACGGGAATTCGTCACATATATATTACTGTTTTTAATTAATAATTACTTAATTTTTATTTGATTATTAAATTTAAGTTTCTCATGACTTTTCGATAATTTAAGCAATGGATTAAACTATTAAAATACTGTCATATGTCAAAAACACATCAATGTTTTTTAGGCCTAAAAATGTTGCTTGTAAAATCTCTGTTATTTTGATTCTTCAATGTTGGCAGGTATGTAAAAAACTTAACCACATCTCTTACCGTCAAAAAAATGCCTCTCAAATTCACCTACAGTATATACAGTATGATCGCAGAGTATCTGTAAAAATAAATAAACGAAGCAGCAAAGCATAGTTATAAAATACCAATTAAACCCAACTGCAGTATTTATCAACTCATCTGTAGTGATAAAGACCCTATCAATCCCTTCGAAACTGCCGGAATTTACAATATCTCTTTTTCTAGACTGAACTCTAACAGTGACTGTCACAATTGCCTATTATGAAAACCCAACGTATGCCTTTTTTTTTTTCGAGAAACTATTGGAATTTTAAGTAATTCTAAATCCTGCAATGGCAACAAGCCTCGTGCTGACATAGACCAAACCTGGTGCCACCTACTAGAAGATCAGCCAGCAAGAGCCAACAATAACAACATAAGCTCACTTGGAATGCTACCACAGAAGATCGCCTTTAATAATACCGGGGAGTCCCAGTGAAAGTTACTTAGGATGAGACATGTAAGGTTATTTCAGTAGTTTTTAAAACTTACTTTTGTTTATTTTTCTTTCTTCTGACATATTCTTGAACAATTTACTTTCATATATTCTCTATTTTCATACCTATATTTAATATAAATAACTAGTATCTCATTTTAATTGTGAATATTAAATTAGTTGTGTTTAATTGCATATAGTTATTTCATTGTATGTGTTAATCATTTTAGTCAACAGTTTATCAGCAAACTACAGTTAAAATCTTTGTCTTTGTATGGAATTTTTATTATTATTATTACTGTTATTATTTACTAAATATTTTTATATTCAAAACATTCTTTGTGATGACAGAGAACAGCCTTATAATTGAAAAATTATTAATATTATATTAATATCAAAAATGGAAAAAAAAAAAAAAATCGAGCATTTATTGATAATTTTTTTTAGACTTCATTTTATCTTTACAGAGATACTTCATTTATTTTTTATTAAGTACTTTTTAGTGAAAATATAGGATATGCTTTTTGTGATGACAATGATCAGCCCCATGATTTAAAATGATTTAACATCTTTGTCTGAAAAAGCAATTTTTTTAAACATAATATGTTAACAAAAATGTTAATAAATCATTTATTGGTGAGTTATGGTAGACTTCATTTTGTCTTTTCAGAGATTCTTCAGTAATTTTTCATTAAATACTTTTTAATAAGACATAGTATATGCTTTTTGTGATGTCAATGATCAGCCCCATGATTTTAAAACGATTTAATATCTTTTTTTTGATAAAACATAAATTAACATAAAAATATGTTAAGGAAATAGAAATATCTGCGATCTTAAGGTTTGGGCGACATTGTTTTATTTACTATTTGGGCAAAACAATGTAATAGTCACCCAATCTATTCAAATATTTTAATACCTTAGCGCATAATTATGCTGTAAGTTTGCTTTACATCATCACTTCTCTGATTTTTCTCGCTTGGTTCTTCTTTTTCGGCGCTCCCTCTCTGTACTTGCATGCAGTGGCTGTGACGTCCTTTCTTACGTCATAGCTCTCTGTCCATGTGCATTCGTTCCGATTGGTTGCTCTGTGCAGTGACATTTCAGTCGTTTGCCGGTTATGCAGAGCACATGATTTTCCGTATCAGAATCTCAGCATATCTCTAGGTGATTGGCGACATGTAGCAGCGTTCATGCTGCGCCCCATCATATGGCCCATGTGATGGGCACGCTTTATCGCCAATCTTAATTTAATGGTAATTGTAAGTTTTCAAGTTAATGTTCAGGTATTCAAGTTCAATACATAATAATTTATTGAGGATTCAATAGTATGTTTAAAAATCATTTGTTATGAGTCGAATGTTTTAGGATTATCATCTTATTTTGTTTCAAGCAATTGAAGACAGGTACCTAAGAATCGACGCCATTATCTCAAACTTCAAAAGCATTAATTGGTGATCCAGTGGTGATCTCGTGCAACAATACACAAATACAATTTTACTACAAAACAATATAGTATAAACAGTTGTATTCATTCAATTCATCTCTTTCAATTAAATATTTTATAGCAATGTTTGACACAACACAATATAAATAATTATAAATAATAAAAGTATTAGTCTTAGTTTTGATACAGAAATTTTTGTTAGTGAATTCTTATCCAAAAGTTATGGACAAATTTTTGTTCTCTCAGTGCAGACAAAAACTGTCCGCAAGCCGTTTTTCTGTGTCTATGACTACGTCGCCGTGTCGCGGTGTTTCTGTCACTGGGTTGTATATATTGTATATAAAGCTTACAAATTGATATTTTTGGGACAAATGTTATGTATTTATTAAATATTAAACTGAAAATTGAAAATTTCTTTAGAAACTCGATTCTAGAGGAAATTTTGTGTAACATTGCTCAGTAATAACATAAAAATACCATTTTTGTCAATAAGTAATAAAAAAGTACAAATTTCATCAACTGATTATCTAAAAAATTGTCTTTTCTGGCATCTATCTAGTAAAGATTCAGGTTGTGAAAACTGATTTTTCACAAAAATCAGTGCTTTTATAATGAACCATTCATAAAATCAGCAAAATCAAAAGTAAATATTTTATTTTAAAAATGCTAAATTGAAAACAACTATTTTATAAAAATCCAATCAATTTTTAAAAGGTTTCTTAAAATAAAATGAGCAAATTATTTATTGTGATAATTAGTCAAAAAATTTACAAAAAAATTGGTGAGTAAATTTAAAGAATCTGTGGCTGTTAGAAAGTAACTTAAATTTTCAATTTTCAGGTCTATGTGTCATTATATGTTCATTTTTCATCCTTTATTTATCTACATTCTTCTAATTACAAAATTTTTGACTTTCAAATGTTGATGGATTAAAGAGGTTTGAGAGATCCAGAATACAATTTGGCCATTTTTAGAAAATGTCTGTGTCACAAGCATTTTGTGGCAACCATATCTCAGGAACTACTGCATGTTCTTATTTATTAAGTATGCATTGTGACATAAATTAATGCCTATCAGCTTTTAGTGCAAATCGCTCAACAGGTAGTATTGCTGCTGTTGCATATTTAAGGTTCGTGAATTGTCTATGAAGGAAAAACAAATCTTGCAGAGGTTTAAAAGTTTATTTACAGAATATTACAGTTCTAATTACTAAGTTTCAAGTTCGTTTCACCAGAAAACACAGCTTAAATTATAGCTGACAACATAAAAATCACAGCAAAAACTGTACCATAGCATTAACACACAGCAATAAGAGCTGTAATTGATAGCAGAGGCTTAGTCAAGCAGGATTCTTTATTCCCCAATGATATGGTGAATTAGCCTCTTATAAATCCAGAATTTTACAATATCTTGCCGAATAATCAAGTTAGAACTTAGATAATCGATATATCAATAATACGGGCTTTCTCGCCAATGTCGCCAGAAAATCACCAAGGACCAATAAAGTCACCAAATTCATCGCCAAGGTCATTATCTGCCTTGGTGAAGCTTTTTAACAGGTTTTTAAAGGAAAATGATCTATTTTAATGCCAAATTAAGCTATAAATGCAGATAATGAACATTTTATAACCTAACTGAGCTTCTTCAAATGAAATTATATAGAAATAACTGCTGTTATTTACAAATTTATAACACTATACTGAGATTTCTTTCAATTAAGGGAAAGCTATATCTCAGGTTCTATTGTGTATAATGGAGCAAAATTTTATATGTGAGAGGACCATTATGAAATATTATGTTCATTCAGTTTTGGCACATATTAGCCAATAGATGGTGCTGCTATTCTACAATTTTCTTCACCGCTGGGAATGCTATATTTCAGATTCTGCTGCATATAATTGGGCAAAACTTGGTATATGAAAAGGTCATTATGAAACATTATGCCAGTTTAATTTGGGTGCATATCAGCTGACATGTAGCGCTGCTGTGCTGCAGTTTGAATTGGAAGACTAAATCTCAACTTCTATGGCATATAAATGCACCAAATTTGATATGATAAATAACCATTATGATGACGAATGATGATTTAATTTGGTTGTATATTGTAGCCGACAGTTGGTACTGCTATTGCTTTCTGTGATTCACATGGCTACATCTTAGCACCTGTTTACTTAAATTGCACCAAATTCCATATGTAAAATCTTTATTGTGAAAAGCTTTAGGTAAACTTTTGTGTATGTTAAACAGCAAGTGGCACTGTTTTATAGAATATGTAGAAAAAAGTTTTGTGATGACCACAACATATTAATTTTTTTTTCTCTTTTTCTGTCTAGGTTTGGGATTTATTTCATCAAGCAGAGAAAGTTAGAGAAATGATATCCCAGAAAATTCAAGAGGAGGCACTTCGTACTTATCTCTTTACTTATAGCAGTTATTATGATTCTTTGTCTGTAGCTAGATTAGCTGAAATGTTTGAACTTGAACAATCAGTTGTACATAGTATTCTTTGTAAAATGATCATTAATGAAGAATTAATGGTAAGTACTAGGGAATATTTAAATTGACATACAGTTAAAACAAAGTGTTATTTATTATTTTTTTTTTTTTTTTCATAAATTACTTATAAGTGTATGTAACTGCAAAATTATAATTCTCTAATAAGGGTGGCTATGCTTTTCTGGGCATTCCAACCAGCAAGAATTTTTCAAATATTATTACTCTCTATCAATTTTAATATAACTCTAACAGGTTTCCCACGGTCTTTAAAAGTCCTAAGAAGTACTTGAATTTCATTTCCTTTTTCAAGGGCCCTTGAAAGTACTTGAATTTTGTGCAAAGTCCTTGAAAATCCTTGAATTTTCCACTCCAATAGACGGGCTTAGCGCGAATTCTGTCAAGGCTAAACTGTCTCCATCTCCACATGCACACGCCATTGTCTAACATAATGATTTTGTCATAAAATTCTTATTTCATTGTCTTGCTTTTGCATATAGTTTCAACTTATTTGGGTTTTTTTTTTTTTTTTGCCAGTCTCATACCTGTTAATGGACTGGTCATTAATTTTGAGCAGAAAGTGACTAAACCTATACTCAAACCTAAAAACTTTGGGATAATCATAATGATTCCAAATCTTGAACTAATCGTTTTTTGACTCTTGTAAAAGTTAATTTGGTCAATCCATCAAAAATGTATTGTGAAAACAGGCAAAGATATTCTAATTATGAAAAAAAAATATTACTAATGAAAGTAGTTACTAAAGTTTTGTGTATATGCCTGGCGTTCTGCGATTTTCCCCTAGTCCTTGAAAAATTTCAAATAGGCCTTGAAAAGTCCTTGAATTTTTTTCTTTTTTAAGAGTGCGAACCCTGTCTGATCTGGGTTTGAAAGGGAAAAAAAAAATGCTTTGCTAAATTTAAGATTTTTGAATGCACACTTTATCATGAAGTATGTTTCTAATTTCTCCTATTAATAATGAACAACATGAATATGAAAAAATCTGAACTACCACCATTTTTACTTTCTTCTATATGTAATATAGAGAAAGTATTGGATTCGCGAAAATTTTCGACCTCCGTTTTTTGACGGATCTACACGTTTTGGGATGTCCTGAACACAAATTGATAGTTTTTAAAATATGTCTGTCTGTCTGCGTATGTGTCTGTGGTTTCTTGTTTTCACCGTATCTCATGAACCAATGAATGAAATTCAACCAAACTTGGTATATAGTTGGACTCTGGCGGGGCATTGTGCTGATTAGATTTGGAGATCAATCGCCCAGCAGGTGGCGCTGTGATCGCATTTTATGTAAACTTTTAACATGGCAGTATAGGACAAAATTTCGTGTTTTTCACCGTATATCACGAACCAATGAATGAAATTCAACCAAACTTGGTATATAGTTGGAACCTGACGGGGCATGGTGCTGATTAAATTAGGGGATCAATCCTTCAGCAGGTGGTGCTGTGATCGCAAAATTTCGTATTTTTCCCCATATCTCACGAACCAATGAATGAAATTGAACCAAACTTGTTATATTGTTGGACCCTGACATGGAATGGTGCTGATTAGATTTTGGTATCAATAGCTCAACAGGTGGCGCTGTGATCGCATTTTTTCTAAATTTTTAACATGGCAGTATAGGACAAAATTTCGTATAAATGTACATAATGAGCGTTATTTTAAACTTGTGATTGTAAAATTAATATGAATTATTGATAATAGTAGTAGTTAACTAGGAAAAAAAATTTGTGCATGTGGGGGCATTGCTTCCCCCCCCCCCCCCAGGGGGGGGGGGTAAATTTTCAAGATGTATATTTCGAAAGATCTCGTCAATACCTTTAAAACGAATGGTTGAACTTTTTTTTTAAACTTTTAACCAAAAAAAAAAAAAAAAAATCGTATTTATTTATTTATTTATTTTTTTGAATGAAATTTAACCAAACTTGGTATTTAGTTGGTCCCCGACATAAACTGGTGCTGATTACATTTGGGGATCAATAGCTCAACAGGTGGCGCTGTGATCGCATTTTTTCTAATTTTTTAACATGGCAGTATAGGACAAAATTTCGTATCAATGTACATAATGAGAGTTATTTTTAACTTGTGATTGTAAAATTAATATGAGTTTGAGTTATTGATAATAGTAATAGTTAACTAGGAAAAAATTTCTGTGCATGTGAGGGCATCGCTTCCCCCCCGGGGGGGGGATTTTCAAGATGGGTATCTTTCGAAAGATCTTGTCAATACCTCTAAAACGAATGGTTGAAATATAAATCTGTGATAATTTATAGCGCAATAATACTGTGATAATTTATAGCGCAATTATAGAGCAATAATTCTGAATTATTGCTCTGTCCTGCTGCGAAGTCAAAAATCGAGCAGAATATAGTAGATCGTTGTTTATACATTTATCATTTCTTCTTTTATTTTATATCTGTACAATTTTTTAGCTTCGACTCCCAAAACATTTCTATGTTTTTTTTTTTTCTTTTTTCTTCTATATTCAATAAAAGAAGGTATTGGATTCATTAAAATTTTTGACTTTCGATGGGTTTACATGTTTTGAGAGGATCAGAACAGGATTTGACCATTTTTTTAGTTTTAGTTTCTTTCATACATTTCTTTGCTATTTTTAAACTTAGTCTTATTTTAAAATATTTGAATGGTACTACTGAATTAAAAAATATTTTTTCAGTATTTGCTAAATGTTAAATTTACCAAAATATGTACAATCAGACGTGTATCATAGAAATGTTTAATTTTCAATGTATTATATAGTTATAAAAAGTTGGCTAATTGTTCAGATGTATATGTATCTCAGATTAAAGTTTTTTTTTTTTTTTTTTTTTTTTGCATTTTTCAATTTATTTTAGGCATCTTTAGATGAACCCACTCAGTCTGTTATTTTACATCGTACAGAACCATCAAGAATACAAGCTATGTCACTACAACTAGCTGATAAAATTTCTGGCATTGTTGAACAAACTGAAAGGTTATTAGACTTAAAACAAGGATCTTACTTCAGCAGAAATATGGGTAAGCATTTGAATATATTTTCTACTGTAGGTATTGCTTAATGTTCATATATTTGTTTATAAAATGTGTTTATATCATCAACCTTGCTAAATCTCAAGTTTTTTCTCTATAAGTATTTCTAAGTAGTAATTTATCCTTAACTTTTTAACTTGACTACTTTTCTAGCAAAAAATTTAGACAAAAACTACTACTTAGTGGCAAGAAATGATCCAGAGATTTGACGTATGATGTATATCATTATGATGATTAAGCATGTCTTTGCAGTTATAAGTACAAAACTTTGAATAAATGCCATAAAATGCAATAAACTCGCAACAATTGTTTTGGGTCAAAAGAACGCATCAGGTGAACAAAGTAGGCACGAGTTCTGCTGTCAAAGCAGCAAAGTACAAAACCGTTTCAAGTGAAAAGCAAAAATATATGAAGACGAATGTAAATACTGGTGTGATCAGAATTATGAAAATAAAGAAGAAAATAAATAAATATGGTTGAAAAATGTAACAAAGTCTAAAAATCTAAAAAGTATTGAAATTAAATGAAAATCGAAGTTATGTGAGTAATTTCCAAGCATCAGACAAGAAGTGATATTGTTAATAACATTTCCTCCACTCCATTCTTGTCTGATGCTTAGAAATTATTCCCATAACTTTTGTTTAATTTCGATATTTTTTAGATTTTAGTCTTTGTTACATTTTTAAATCATATTTATTTATTTTCTTCTTTCTTTTCATAATTCTGATCGCACCAGTATTTATATTTACATTCGTCTCTATATATTTTTGCTCTTCACTTGAAACGGTTTTGGAAAACTCTAATTTTTCAAACTTGACATTTCTTTATTTGTTATTTTCACTTTTATTCATAGCTGCCAACTTTTCCGTTTTTGGTGGAAGTTTTCCGATTTTTAAATTAATCTTCCTTCTTCCGATATGAAATTGGTTTTTTTTTTTTTTTTTTTTTTTGAAAAGTCGTGAATATCTTTCATTACTTCAAAAAAAAAAAAAAAAAAAAAAAAAAATAACTATTACGAAACAATTGCTTCACAGAAGCTTTCTGATTCTTAATTTTTTTCCATCCACAACATAAAAGTTAATATTCATTTTAAACTTACTTTGTGAGATTCTAGAATGTATAAAGAAATATAATTATTCAATATTATTCACTCATATAATTATTTTTAATCCTCCCTCCCCTCAACTTTTCTTATTTCCAACTAGCGATTAGCAATGAAATGATCTGCAGAAGTCATTTATTACCCAATCTTTCTCCCATTACAAAATAAATGTCAGTATTCATTTTAAACTTGCTTTATTAGACTTCAGACTATAAAGAAGCAAAATTATTTCTCAATCCTGTATTTTTTTTTACCCATTTCCCTCTTTCATTGATTTCTGAAATCTCCTGATTTTGGTGGGAAGATTCACAAAATTTAGCCTGTCTCTCACTCAGGGGTGCAGAAAATGTTCAAACCTCGGAAATTTCCCCCAAACACAGTATAAATTTCCCTCAATAATGCAAAAATCTACTTTGCTATACAAAGTCATTTGTTCTATGTAATAAATCTTTAAGAGAATAAGTATACAGTGTAACATAAAAATATCGCTGGTAGTGTACATTATAAGCACTTCAAAGTAGTGTATATTAAGTTAGTGTATATTATAAGCACTTCACTTTCTTCATTCACAGAATAAATATCAATATTCATTTTAAATTTACTTTATTAGATTTTAGAAGCTATAAAAAGGTGGAATTGTTCTATATTTGTCACTCAATTAATTTTTTGGGACTTCCCCCTGCTAATGATCGAACACCTTTTTTTTTTGCCTATAGCTTTGTACATTTATACATTTAATGTTGATTTAAGTCTTTTCATGAATTAAACAGGTAAAGTATATTAACCTTAAAGTTTTCTTTAAAAGTATAATAGTACAACTAGTTTCTCAAAAATAAACACATTTCATGAAAAGATGTGTCTTGAGGAGGGGGAAGGGGCTTTTTTAACCGTTGAATATATATCATATAAACAAATGTGATTTTCGATTATGTTTTTAAAAGCAAATCAAATTACTTATAAAGATATATTGAGTATAGGAATTTTTCAAAGATTCAAACAATCCAAAAAATAGCTACATTTCTTTTGTCTGAGTTTCATACCTGAACCTGATATATTGAAAGATAGAAAAAAGTATACAGACACTTCTTTGCAATTATTTCAAGCCTCATCGATGAAATGTAAATTAAAGTTCTTTGTACTTATTAATCTTCATACTTTTAAATATATTACAGTGAAACCTCTCAAGTTGGACACCCCTCTAAGTTGGACACTTTTTCTCGGAACGGAATGTATCCATTAACATTATGTCTAACCCCTATAAGTCGGACACCTCTCTAAGTTGGACACTTTTTCTTGGAACTGCAGGTGTCCAACTTAGAGAGGTTTTACTGTAATATACATATATTGAATTACAGTATAAAACCACTAATTATCGCATTTTCATAATTCATTCAGTGTTTAACTTGAAGTTATCAGATACAGTAAAGTAAATATATATCAAAGTAAAAAACACCAAAATTAAAGACAAAATTCTCAGATTGCAGTTTCAGCAGTATTAAGCATACCACATCAGTGCAGAACAGATTCAATTTTAAATTTCCTAACAAATTTCTGTGGAGGATAGGGGATAAAAGATCCTTCTAATTTTAGCAGAAAATATAGTTGCTAAATAACCGAAAGATTAAATTATGATGTTAAAAAAAGAAAAGAAAATAATAAAGGAAAATTCTTCAAAGAAAAATTAAGGAGAGTTGTCCCTTAAAATTTTTGCTAAATGTGTCTAATCTTGCAATTTTTTAAATTTTTTAAATAGGCCTTAAAGGGATACATGGTTTTCGAAGATTAAAAGTAGAGATGGGCGTTATTTCATGTAATATAATAAATAATACTGTTATTGCATAAGAATCCATTCACATCATAATATATTATTGAAAAGTTCATATTAAATAAATAACACTTTAATTTTATTTCTCTGCACTCAAAAAATGAGAAAGAGAGTCATATCTCTGGCAATGTGCCAATAAAACAGACAGAAATTAGATTATTTGTTGGAGTGAAAGTTATTCGTTAACAGAAAATAAAGGAAGCAGTGAAATATTTTAAACAGCTTTCATGTAAAGAGTTAAATAAATAATTATTTCGTTGGTTCCATATTAGTCAAAAAGTTTTTTGAAATAAGTAATTGTTTTGATTATTTAACATCTTTCTAATATTTTGTTGTAAGTATTATTCTAAACTGATTGTTATTGTGTATTGATTTAGTTTAAATATCAGTGTAATGTGCCAGTGAAATTCAACTTCGTAGATTACATATTAGTCAAATATTCTTTTGAAATAGGTGATAGCTTTGATTATTTTACATGTTTCTAATATTTTATTTAAAAGTATTGTTCTAGACTGAATATTATAGTATATTAGTTTAATTTAAATATTAGTATAGGCTATGCCCATGATATGTAATGTTGAAAACACTTAATACTACCATTTAACGAAATAATATTTTCATGAACCTAATTTTGAGATAGGTTAGAGGTGATTAATCAATGTTAATTATTGTATCATGAGGATGGGGAATGGGAAGGGAATCAGAATACACGCACTAGGTTTATGTATGTATTGAAGATGCTAGTAGCTTTGGGAAGAAGATGGAAGGCGTTTAAAAAGGATGTGTGGAGTGGGAGAGGGGAAGAATAAAGAGTGTTTGTTTATATTTAAAATCCCCTGTAGCAGCTGGAATTGAAAAGAGCAGTTATTTATTGTGGTTTTCTCAAGAATATTGTTTGAGTTCATTCAAGAATAATTTGATAAGAAAATTGAATATTTATTTATTTTTATCTTATCTTTTTTAATCTGTTTTTTTCTTGTGACTATTTTTAATGGTTTAAAATTAATAAATTAGTTGTGGTATTAAGGATAGTTAATTATGATTGTATGTTAAAATTAAGTGTGTGAAAAAATAAATAGTTTTATTCAATCAGTTTTTGTAAGCAAAATTTATATTTTTAAAGAAGTGTTTCTAATTTTAGAAAACATATTCAAAGTGACTGTTTTCTAAGTATGATTGAAAAATATTAATTTCCTTGTCAGTCTGGAATGTTCAAGTTCTTCCGAAAATCGAAAGAGACAATTACTCCGTAGTTTAACATTTGGGATGGTTTAAAGATTTATTATTATTATTTAATTATTTCTTAATTATATGGCTTATAATATGAGGATTCTTTTTAGTTCCCCATCATACTATAGGTATGGGGAACTTAGGTAATCATGAAAAATTTCGACCTCGGTTTTTTGACTTTTTTACACGTTTTCAGGTGTGAGGAATCCGAAAATGACAAAATTTGTATGGTGTCTGTCTGTAGGGTGTCTGTTAGTGTGTCAGTCCGTTAGTGTGTCAGTCCGTTAGTGTGTCAGTCCGTTAGTGTGTTAGTCCGTTAGTTTGTTAGTCTGTTAACACGATATCTCACGAACAAATGATCGCAGAGAGGTCAGATCAGTTTCAAAATATTACTTTCGATACTGGCAAGAACCCTATTCATTTGCAACATTCGAACTAAAAAATTTCGTAAGTTATGAGAAATTTACGATTTTCTTAACATGGGAGAATAGGACAAAAATTCACTTAACGGCCCTCTTCACTTACCGTCGCCGGAAGCCCGAGCCAATGTTATTCTATGGGGAAATTTTCTTTACAAATAACTTATTAACTAATACATATTTTTAAATACTCTTTTCACATTCAGAAAATTCCCAACTGTTAAATTAACGGACCTTTTTAAAAAATGTATTTTTTTAATTTTTTATACTTTATTTTGAAATTGCAAAATGAAAAAAAATCACATATTGAAAATTCGTATTCTGCAGCTTCAAAATAAAACATAAAAAATTTAAAAAATAATTTTTTTAAAAAGGTCCGTCAATTTAACAGCTGAGAATTTTCAGAATGTGAAAACAGAATTTAAAAATATGAATTACTTAATAAGTTATTTGTAAAGAAAAATTTCCCATAGAATAGCATTAGCTTCGGCTTCCAACGACGGTGAGTGAAGAGGGCCCTTAAACGTGCATTAAATGGAAATTTTTTACTGTGAAAATGTCAAACCAGTTTTAAAATATCGGTTTTGATGCCGGAATGAACATCAGTAACTATAAATAAGCTACTTTGAAAATTTCGCAAGTTATTGGAAATTTACGAATTTCTTAATATGGCAGTATAGGGCAAAATTTCCCATAAACGTCAATTTTGAGAGATATTTTCATCGTAAAGATGTCAGATTACTTTTGAAATATTATTTAGGACACTGGCATGAATATTAATGACTATGAACTTTCGAATATTAAAATTTCGTAAGTTATTGGAAATTTACGAATTTCTTAACATGGCAGAATAGAGAAAAATCTCACATAAACGTCAATCTTGAGGGATATTTTCATCGTAAAGATGTCAAACCACTTTCGAAATATTATTTAGGATACTGGTATGAATATCATAGACTATGATTTTTTCGATTTTAAAAAATTCGTAAGTTATTTGGAATTTGCGCTTTACTTAACATGTCAGAATATGGCAAAATTGAGCATAAACTTCCATTTTGCGGATCATAAATACATTAGACAACTTCAAAATTACATTTATGATATTTGTTTGAACGTGATTGAATACAAATATTCTAATAGGAAATTTTCGCAAATTATTCGTAATTTACGATTTTATCAACATATCGAAATTGTAAATTTTTCATATAAATATGAATTTTGGGGATTGTTGCATTGGAAACAGTACATGAAAACTAAACAACGGAATTGACCCTGATAAAATAAATTCATAGATTAGAATGAGGTAAATATATCGAAGTGAGCGGTGGATAGCCTATTAGGCGGGGATTTCATTCTGTCACTGTACCAAGCTTTGGTCATATTCATTTCTTTTAGCATGATTATAATATGTCTCGCACTAGAAATTTATGAGAACATAAATATGATGGGGAACTGAGCAGAGTCCACCTATGCCAACTAGTTTATAGAAAACGGCACTCGTGCACGTGTTACTTGATATTATTTGAAATATTCTGTTTTCGTGTTTAAATGAATTGATTTAACAGAATCTGATGCTTACACGATTGGAACAAGTGTTTGTGTAAAACTTTGACTCTACCACTATTTCATATCATTGTTTTTTTTTTTTTTTTTTCATTCTTTCCTTTCTTTAAAATTTCTGCAATTTTTTTTTTTTTTTTTTTTTTTTTTTATGTTAAATAAAGTGAAGATTACTCTGTAACAGCATTGGAACTCAAAAACATGAATCGCATCCACTATGCAGGACACATGCATATATTGTATATCCCGAAAGGATTAGAAAGACACTAGCCGTATATAAACTAAAGAGTAATATGTTATAAAAATATGTTACAAGAACCTATTATTAAAGGTAGTAGTATGGAACGGTGTAACCTATTACTGAAGAGTAATTGTTTATCCAATCTCTAACTAAAAGGCGCTGGTCACATAAATGATTGAGACAGTGCGAAGGTATAACAGACATCTCAAAAACAAAGGATGTAATGAAAATATAATCATCAAAAGTGAGAAATTTATGTAAGGGTAGTAACCAATGAAAATACAAAGTTTAAAAACGGTAATAAATGATGTGCACAGAACTTTCGTGAATAACATTCACATAATTACTTTTGGATTTCAAAACAGAAACTAAAACAAAAATTGGCAAATATAAAAGGTAGAAATTAAATTGGAAAGGTTTGGAATAAAATTGATTGACAAATATTTGTTGAATTTTAAAAGACAGAAATCTCTAGAAAATATTATACAATTAAATATTGAAAAATTTAGTAATTATTTTTATTTAAAGTGAGAACAAAAATTGCAAAATAGATTAAATTATGTCCTTTCAGGGGAATTTATATATATACATCTATTAAGCTGAAAGAAAAAGAATTAAAATGTTTTTCCTCACCTTTTGTTTGTTTTTTTATTTTTTAGAAACTAGAGTTTATTATTAGATGATAATTTTTGTTTAGAAAATATGTCAGGCGAAATATCTTATTTTCCATGACAACATTAATTAAATCAATATTTCTCGATTAATCGGTACATCTCCCAGTTCTACTTCCAATGTTATCAGAAATTAGGTAATTGGAATATACAACCTCTGACAATAAAGTTCGGTGAATAGTCCTGTAACATTAACGTAGATGAAATATTAACGAAAGTTACTTTACTGTCCTTCAAAATAGTCACCTCCCATAACTATCCACCGCTGAGATCTGCTATACATGTCCTTTGCAAGAAGTCTTTATTTGGGATGGTGTTCAAAAGCCTCGTCACGTGTCGTTGGATGTCAGGAATATCGTCAAATCTCTTTCCTTTCAAAGCAAATTTGAGTCGTTGGAATAGGAAGAAGTCTGGAGGATTGAAATCTGGCAAATATGGTGGATGTTCAATTTGCACCACCCTCTAAACATGCCTGCTTCTGATCGTCAGTCAAGGGATGTGGCACAAAACGAAACTGATTTTTTCATTTCTCTGTTCTCAGTTAAGAACCAACGCACTAAACAAGCACTTTGTAAAACAAGTCTTACACGGAACACAAACGACGCTCAACTGAACAACGGTGGGGGCAGATGGTCAACACCTGCCACTACACAGGTACCACGTTTTGTTTCGCCAGTGTTGCCAGATCGGCCGTTCTGACTTCATTCACCGAACTTTATTGTCAGAGGTTGTATATAATATATAGCTAACAACAATGTATAGAAATTATATGAATGATAAAATGATATAAATGATATATATAGCATCATCAGTATCATTGTAAATGGAAATAACACTAACATTAAAAAAAAAAGGAGGTGGAGTGATACTAGTTTAAATAGTTATTCCACAAGTTATTGATTTTAAAACCTAGTTAAAGTTACTTTTTAATTTTTATTTTTAGGACAACAAACTGGTACTAGAGATTCTAATTTTCAAAAAAGTGGATATGGGCAACAAGATAGAAATTGGAGTAAGTTGATGTGTTTATTATAAATTCATTGTCAGTAGATAATTTTCTGCTATTAGATTTGTTTATTTTATTTTATTTTATTTTCAGATCGAAGAACGAACCAGCGGAATTATTAGAAGTATAATTTATGAGCTGAAATTGTTTAATGTCTTCAGTGTATTGCATTACAAATATGAAAATAACAAATATTTTGAAAAAAAAAAAAGAAGAATTTCCGGTTTCTTTAAATTTATTCTTATTGAAATATTTAATTTAAATGAAAAAGTACTTCGCTGGAAGCACACTGTACTATAAATTATTTAAGCTGTGACTCTATTAGAAAACTTTTAAAAAACTAAGTATACATTTTAATCTCATACATTTTGAACATATTGTAAACATTGAAATTTATTTTGTTTTTCTCTGTTTGTTATAGACATCAATATCAGAATTTAAGTAAATTTTTCTCTATACATAAACAACAGCTGGGCAATTTTTTTTTTTTTTTTTTCCTGATATATTATAATTTTATAAATAGCTTTTGTTTTTAATAAAATGTATCCTAAACTGTTTATATAGTTTATTTATTAAAGTTTGCATTGTCTTGCTTTATACAAGCTAAACCAGATCAATAAAATATAAATCCTGATTGAGACATTATTTAAAGATTAAAAATACTAGTTTGTCTTTGTATCGAGTACTGTAAGAAATGCACATGGAATAGACTAGACTATCTTTATAAAGGCTTATTGTTTAGTAATTAATATTTTAAATTTCAATTTACATATTTTGACAAGCTTTAATATCATAAAACCACCAAATCTTGTAGTTTCTTTATCTTTCTAAAATGGAGATTATAGTGGTGTCTGAAATTACTTTGCTTTTCAATTCATATCATCTTTAATGATTTTCTTATTACGAAAAAGAATTACTACCCATTGAATTTCTTGTAATAAAACATTTTTATTACAGTCACTAAAATTTTTTGTATTATCTCATCACATATTTTTATTTTTCTTAACCTTTAGAGGGGGGAGGGAAAGTTACTATTTTTCTCACTATTTATAATTTATCTGAGTAACTTATATAGATTTCTTATTTGTCTGTCTAATATATAACAATATTATACAGTTATATGACATGCTTTGTATAATGTAAAAGAAAAATATCAATTTTCTAAATTCTTTCAAATGATATTCTTCACTTATATATTAAACATAAAACTTTTAAATAAGCAGGGCTGCCAACAACTACACAATTGGTGTAGTAACTACACTTTAGCCTGCTTCTACTACACTCTACACATCGTAAACTTAAAGCTACACTTTTCCTTTCCCCACCATCATCTTGTTTACAATGAGCGAACTAAGATTTCACACCGTATTTCCAAATTGCTGTTATGAATGAAGTAGCTTGAAAACTCCGGATGTTGATAGGTTGTTTCATTTTCTCCTCATAAACTGTGAGGATAGCGTGACTGTGTACGCATGGTGATTGGATGTTTGGAGAATTCCTTTTCTATCGCTAGAGCTAGTCTAATCTATTTACTTTCGATTTTCGGTGTTGTGCGTTTGTTGTTGGCTAGACTTGCTTTTCTGCATTTATTTATTCTTATTTTTTGCTTAAGAGTGTACAAATTTATTTAGTTTTTTATTTAATAGTATTTTAAGTTAAAATGTGCGATGATGATGATAATACAAAGAAGAAAAAAAATTTCCTGATCAAAAATCTCTATCGGAGTATTCTGCTACAATCTGTAGATTGCAAATTCTGTAGATTCTGTGGCTGTGTTTGCAATCTGTAGATTCATCCCATGATTATTCACCCTATGAGGCATATTGTGCAATATGTAATAGCAATTTTCGCGTAAATCATGGACTTTATGATTGTTCGCGTCATATTGCAACAAGCTGACACAAGCGTTTAAGTAAAATAAAAGCAACGATAAAGCCTTTGCCATCCAGTTTTTATGTGAAAAGTGATGCAGCATCAAAGACTACCAAAACAGAAATGCTCTTTACATCATTTCTAAGTGACATAATGTTCCAATTTCTACAGCAAATCATGCTGGAAATTTATTTAGAGCTATGTTCCCGGATTCAAAAATCGCCAGACAGTGTCCTAGCGGTAGAACAAAGACAGCGGCCCTATTGAAATGCATGGCAAAAATAACCTGTTCTGATATCGTTGGCGATTTGAAACATTTGCCGTTTTCGATGGCAACTGATGAAAGCACTGATCAAAATGCAGTTAAACTGTATCTAATTGTTGTTAGGTATTTCGATAATTGCCAGAAAAAATTTTGTGTGCAATGTTATTTTTAAAAGAATGCAGTGATATTTTGTATGTTTGATTGTTATCAATAAATCAATAAATTTCAGAAAGTAAGTCCTAATGTAAACAAAAGATTTTATGCTTATTTATTTTAAGCATTTTCTTATTTTTTAGCGGCTACACTTTGTACCTTAAAACTACACTTTTTCTTGTTTGTTAACTACACTTTAGCGCTCCCAGAGGTTGGCAGCCCTGAATAAGGTAAATACATATTCACCAGTCTTGCAAATTGTTAAAAATTCTAGAATTGAATTAAACATGACTATGTCTAGAGAAAATGTTAATATGCAAAATATATGAGCAAATAAAAGCATGGATGAGGGGTTTTAATATTCATTTACTTAAAATATTCCTAAATTAATTTCCCTTTTTTTTTTTTTTATAAATTGTAGGGAAAGTCATTTTGCAATTATCTATATATATAAAATCGTTCTTCCTGACTGAGTGAGGGGGGTGATTCATCATCGCCCAGACCAAACCCCTGGACCTAGAAGCATGAAATTTGGGACAATGTTCTCTCAATGATGTAGGCATCCACTAAGAAGCAATTTTACAAAATTCGCCCCCCCCCAAGGGGGGAGGGGGGGGCAAAACGTGATTTCACAATCTTTCATATCTCAAACAAAAAAACAGACATCCGTAAAATTTTTGCCTTAAAATATAGCTAATACAAATGTCTAAAAATTGATTTCTGGAATTTTAGAAATTTGGTCCCCAAGGAAGGGGGGGGGGGTGAAACGTGATTTCTCATAATCCTATATATCACAAACAAAAAAACAGATATATGTGAAATTTTTGCTCTAAAATATAGCTAATGAAAATATCTAAAAACCAATTTCTGGAATTTTAGAAATTCAGCCCGCAGGTGGGGCGGTAGGTGGGGGGGAGTTATGAGGCAAAAACAAATAGAAATACAGTTAGGCCATTCAAAATTGGTACAGATAGGTTTTAAAGGCCTGCAATTCGAATGGGGATATTTTCGAAAGTGTGGAGTTATTAGGAGAGGGGCGAGAAGAGGGGAAGGGGGGCAAAAAAATAAAAATAGAGTTAGATCATTCAAAATTAGTATATAGAGGTTTTTGATACTTACAAATAGATTGCGGATATTTTCGAATTTGTAAAATTATTAGGAGGGGCGGGAAGTGGGGGGGGGGGGCAAGGGGCAAAAACAAATAGAGATGCAGTTATGCCGTTCAAAATTGGTAGAGATAAGTTTTAGAGGCCTGCAAGTCGAATGGGGATATTTTCGAAAGTGTGAAGTTATTAGGGGGGGGGCAAAAAAAAATAGAGTTAGATCATTCAAAATTGGTACATAGAGGTTTTCGATACCTACAAATCGATTGCGGATATTTTCGAATTTTTTAAACTATTGGGAGGGGGGAGCAGAGGGGCAAAAAAGTAAAAATAGAGATAGATCATTCAAAACTGGTGCATAGAGGTTTTTGATACTTACAAATCGATTGCGGATATTTTCGAATTTGTAAAATTATTAGGATAGACGGGAGGTGGGGATAAAGGGGGAAAATAATAGAAATAAGAATTAGAGCATTTTGGGAATTTTTTCCGAAGGCAGTGAGAACCCGGTGCAACATTTTTCCTAATCAGATTTTGTTTCTCTTTTTTTTCTTCACGTGATAAAAATTAATGCAATTTTGAGAATTCAGTAATTATAGTTATTCATTTAAAAATAGGGACCAGCGAAGCGGGTGTTGCCTGCTTTGTAAATACATATAGGAATTTATTCTGTACCAAAAAACTGCATTTGCTCAGATATCAAATGCAGGGATGATTCTGTGTAGGTAATTTACCTAATTTCAGGTTGATAATTATTTCAGTTAAACTAATCACTCTACTGATTGATCCTAATTTTCACCTGCTAGATTTATTAGGAAAGTATTACTTTTATATGCAGGTTTCAATTAACTTTTACCATAAAGTAAATCATTTGATACTTTCATCTCCTTTCAATCAGGATAAGGAGTTGTCTTATCTGTCAATGGTTGTTTTCTTCAAAATAAAAATATTTCAGGCCTGGGTCGGGTCTCTCCTTTCAATAAATAGTCTATAGCCTCTTTTAAAAGTAAAAAAATTTATTATATAACACAAATTCAAATTCACATGTTAATTACAGATACACTTTTTACAAATGACACTATATACATTAATTACTTTCTTCTATATTTAATAGAAAGTATTGGATTCGTAAAAATTTCCAACTTCTAGTTTTTGATGGATTTATACGTTTTGAGAGGTCTATAACACGATTTGACCATTTTTAGAAAATGTCTGTTTGTCCATCTGTATGTCTGTGTGCAAGACAAATTTTGTGACGACTGTATCTCTGGAACTACTGCTTAGAATTGTATATAAATTTATATGTTGATGCACCTTGACCTAAATTAGTGCATATCAACTTTTGGTGTCAACTGCTCAACAGGTGGCGCTGTTATACAGCGATTTCCATAATTTAAGAAAAGCTATATCTCAGGAACTACTGCGTAAAAATGCATATAAATTTATATGTAGATGCATCTTGACATATGTTGGTGTCTATCTCTTTTTGGGGTCAGCCGCTCAACAGGTGGCACTGCTCTGTAGCGATTTTCATAGTTTAGGGAAGGGTCATATCTCAGGAAATACTGCACAAAAATACATATAAATTCATATATAGATGCAACTTGATATAAGTTAGTACCTATCAACTTTTGGTGTCAACTGCTCAACACTGCTATGCAGTGATTGCCACAATTTAAGAATCTCAGGACTACTGCGTAAAAATGCATATGAATTTATGTGTAGATGCATCTTGACATACGTTAGTGCTGATAAATTTTTGGGGTCAGTTGCTCAACAGGTGGCATTGCTGTGCTGCTATTTTTACAATTTAAGAAAGGATTATATCTCGGAAACTACTGCGCAAATTTGCATAAAAATTTATATGTGGATGCACCTTGACATAAGTTACTGCAAATCAACTTTTGATACTAATTGCTCAACAGGTGGCACTTCCATACAGCAATTTTCTCATTTTAAGACTATATTTCAGGTTCTAATGCGTATAAACGAAAAACACTTGATATGTGAGAAAAACATTGTGTATGCTGATTCAATTTGGATGTATATCTACCAATAGCTTGTGCTGCTATAGTGCAGTTTTTTCTGAGAATGGGAATACTATATTTCAACTTCTATGGCATTTAACTGTACAAAACTTGATACATGAGATAACCTTTATGAAAACGCATTTTTTAAGATGTTAGTTGAACTGTGTTTCTTTGGATATTTAGTGTTAATTTTCTCTAAGATGAAAATTGCCTGCATTCATCATGGTAGATAATTTTAATAAATATTAGCTTTTGTGAATAATTTGAACTGAGTGAATTTATATTTTAAAATATAGAAGAAAGTCTTGTGGTGGCCACAACTTTCTAGTTTTTACACTGTTACACTTTTCAAAATTATAATTATTGCTAGATTACATTTTACTATCTCTAATTCCATTTTAACAAACAAATGTGGCAATATAGATTCTAATTCTATAAATGGATCAGAAAAGCCTAATAACATGACCTTTTACATACCTACAGGCTCATCTCTCCCTATATAAATGGCTAAGAGAATTTTCTTCCTGTTTGTCCGTTGCTGAACGCAAGTTGATTGGCTAAAAGAGATTTTCTTCTGTTTATCTATGTGTTGTTGCCACCAGCTTTTCATACTTTTGTTAATTTAAAAAATTGTCACCAGCTTTTCATACTTTAGTTAATAATTGTCCGATCGATAAGTTAATTAAACCGATGGATTCAGAAAAAATGCTTCTTTCATTTGGTACTTTATTTGTAATGAAATTTTGATTAGATTTTTTAAAATGAATTAAAATGGGAAAATAATACCCTGATAAAAGATTTAAAAATGGACATTTAAAAATTTTAATTGTTGCCAAAAAAAAAATTACTTTTTTTCTTCCTTTCTTTCTTTTTTTTTTTTCACCATAAAACAAAATATGCTTTCACGCAAAAAATAAATAAATGAATAAATTTCCTCCTGCACATAAAAAAAATGAAAATATGAAAATGGAGTAAAAAAATAAAAATAATATACCTCAATTTTAGATTTCACCCCCCCCCCCCCTCCCCATCTTTACATATATAGTTTGCAAGTGTAATGGACAGTTCCGGTTCGTACTCATAAAAAAAAAAGCAAGTTGCGACCTAATTTCCATACTTTAGTTAATTTTAAAAAATCTAATTGTCCGATCGATAAGCTGTTTAGTCCGACGGATTCAGAAAAAAAGCCCCTTTCATTTTGTATCTTATTTGTAACAAAGATTAGATTAGATTTTTTTTAATGAATTAAAATATGAAAATAATTACCTGGCAATAACATTGGACATTTAAATTTATAATTGTTGATAAAAAAATTTACCAGTCATTTATTTATTTATTTATTTATTATTATTATTTTAGCATAAAATGAAATATGCTTTCATGCGAAATATAAAATAATAGCAAACTTTCGCAATTTATTTCTTTTCTTATTTACCTTTAAAATTTGAAACTCATAAACCTTAAGCCAAATTTCCCATCTAATTTTAATTCCTCAGAAGCCAAATTATTATTAGAAACAAATTAATATTGTGAGATGAAATGCTAATGATAATCAAACCAATATCAATATCATTCAAGAAAGACTTAAAAATAAAATTCATGTTTAACAACCTAATTGTCATACTTCTTGAGGCTGGACAGATTTAGTATAAGACCCATTGTGTTTTTTAGTCAATTTATGTCAAACGATCACATGGGGATTATATCATTAAAGTATTGCTAGATTTAAAATGACACTTGCAAAGATTGTAAAAATGCAACCTTTAAAAATACATTTTTTTTATAAAGTGATCTCATCGTACAAATGTCATAATTTTTTACTAGATCGTTCAACTGAATCCGCGTGCATAAATGTTGCTTATGTATTGTTTTTTTATCCTCGCGTATTTTATTAAGTCACTGTGGTATCGTAACTGGACCATGTTAGAGAAATATTATATAGATTAAATTTGCTCATGCATATGAAAATGGAGTAAAAAAACAACCATAACCTTTTTTAATATACTTCAATTTTAGATTTTTTTTTGTTTTGTTTTGTTTAAATGTTTTTGGCACGGATGAATCGCGCTTGGCATGAAAGCTAATTCATTGATAATCCTGGGTAATATTTTAAAATTTTGATATTGAAATCGATTGGACATTTTTCGCCAAGAACTCTCCTTTTGTGAAAGTCTCTTTAAGCCAAGTTAGCGCATCAAAAATATAAATAAATTATAAAATATTGAAAAACAGAAAAGAAAGAAAAAAGAAAAGAAAGAAAGAGAAAAAATAATCACATAAATTATGTATTTTTGTCTAAAATGGCGATAAAAATTCAAAAGTAGACAAAGCGAGCTATAATAAGGCTGAACTATGATCAGATTTACATATTTAATTATTTTTCTATATACCAACTGCTAGTAAGTAACTAACTCAACTACTATTGTAACCACAAAAAATTGTCTTGTGCGATAGATGCAGCTGATCATAGCATATTGTAATATTACATTTGGCGTAAAATTGTTATCGTTTTATAGTTTATCGAATAACTCAAATAAATGTAGAAAATGACGTGAAAAAAATATTATGTACACCATGTATCATGTTGTTCATATGTAACTGTGGTTTAATTATAAAATTGCTACTTCAGTTTTTTTGATACTGTCCGTTTCGAAACTGTCATCTGATAAGCACCCAAATTGAAGCCCACTGGTAAGCTATTGTCACAGGCACCCGAGAGTCTGCGAATGAGTTGGTTGCTGCCAAAGGCAGCGGGGACAGGAAGCGAGCTTTTGAGCAATTTCATGATTTTTTTTTTTTGTTGTTTATAAAGCGATATAAAAGAATTTCCTTTAAATATAGTGACCAGCGAAGCAGGCAAAGCCTTCATTGATTCACTATGTTCATTGATTTCACATTCCGTCATTTTTGACGGGGTTATATACTAGTGTTTAAATAGTATGTTAAATAGATGAATTGCGCTTGGCATGAAAGCTAATTCAGCATTACATTAAATAGCTTTACTTATTGATAATTGATAATCCTGGGTAGTTTTTAAAATTTTGATGCTGAAATAGATCGTACATTTTTCACCAAGGACTCCACTTTCGTAAAAGCCACTTTAAGCCAAGTAGTGCATAAAAAATTATAAAATGTTGAAAAACAGAAAGGAAAGGAATGGAAAATGAAAAGAAAAGAAACAAAATAATAATAACATAAATTATGTATTTTTGTTTAAAGTGACGATAAAAATTCAAAAGCCGCCAAGGGGAGCTATATTAAGGCTGTACCATGATCAGGTTTCCATATTTCATTATTTATTTTTCTATATACCAACTACTATTATAACCACAAAAATTGTGTCATGCGATAGACGTAGACGATCATAGCACATTGTAATATTATATTTGGCGTGAAAGTGTTGTCATTTTATGGTTGATCGAATAAATCAAATGAATATAGAAAACAGCATGAAAGAAAATATTATGTACACCACGTATAGTGTTGTAACTGGAATTCTAATATAAAATGGCTACTTCAATTTTTTCGATACTGTACCAGGGTGGCTAGCAGTCAGGGAAAATCCAAGAATCAGGGAATTTAGAAAATATGGAATAGTCAGGGAATTTCCTTTAAAGTCAGGGAATTTTAACAAATTTTGTGAAAATAGTTATATTAATCATTAAATTATTAATGATACTTTAAATTGCTAAATTTTTTGCTAATGTCGTGAAATTTTCATTGAAAATAAACAGTGAGAGTCAGGGAAAAATGGAGGAAAATCTCAAAAAATAGTTAGGGAATTTCAAAAGGTTTAAATGCTTGCCACCCTGTGTCCGTTTCGAAACTTTCATCTGATAAGCACCCAAATGGAAGCCTACTGGTAAGCTATTGTCACAGGTAATAGGGACAGACACCTATTACCTGTGTCCACTCATTCGCAGACATGAGTCTGCGAATGAGTGGGTCGCAGCCGAATGCAGTGGGGAACCAAAGCAGGCTTTAAAACAATTTCATGATTTCTTTAAATTTTAATTTTGTTTGTAAAGCAATATAGCAAAGAGTTTTACTTTAAATATAGTGACCAGCGAAGCAAGAAAAGCCTTCGTTGATTTCATGAATTAAAAAATAGTTTCGTTAACAAACAAGGCATTTATTGCAAAAATATTTATTTCATTTTCAGTACTAAAATTCTAGTTTTTGTGGTAGTTAAATTCATAAAATAAGACTAAAATATTAATTTCATATGGCTGCTAAACCTAATTAAAATAAATATTTCTACAATGAGAGGATTGGACCTTCCTGATATAAATTATATGTTTTTTCCATAAAGACTTTTTCTCTTTAAAAATTTCAGATTTTTTTTTATGAATTCACTATCATCTCTGCAAGTAGATGGAATTTTTTTTCAAGAAAATTGAAAAGTTCAAACAGACCAAACAATTCAAACCAGACTGCCTAACCACCTGACCACCTTTGGCAGACTTGCAGTATTGTTTTTACTGCATTGTTTATAAGGTACTACAATGAATATTTTATCATCTTTTCATTAAAAATATAACTATATATATGAAAGTAAATCTTATGACTATTATTACTTCAAACTTTAATGTGCACTGAGTAATTTTAATTTATAAGTCTATTGCTGGAAAAAAAAGTTCGATGAACAGCAAATGCTAGTCGTGTGCCGCATACCCACAAAAAAGTCACTTATATTTGAAAAATATATAGATTCATTTAAAAAAAGGGGAAAAAAAAAAGATTCAGCATCTAATGTTTTCGATTCAATTCATCCAGTTTTCGAAAACTATACTGAACACAAAGTTCCACTCTACTGATATTCAAGATAATTCCTATAAAAAATCTGGGAATTATTTTTCTTTAGTACTGTAATGTTATACCATTAATCAGCCACAGGTGGTTGCTGACCGGTTCTACATAGGCAAGGCATGCTAATCTTCTAAAGAATACCCTGTGTGTGGGATGTTTTCTCTTTTAGGGAAAATTCATCAGTATGCGGGTGGTAAATGTTCTCTCAAGTTCCCTCCCATTTGAAGTATAAGGGGGTTTTCGTTATGTAAAGGGTCCAAGTCATGCAGCTCTCCGATAGCATGTCTTTGAGTTTTGGGTATTCTTAAAGCATTAGGGATTTTTTTTTATCTTTCGTGGAAATTGTCGCATAGTGAGGTGGGGAGAAATTTCTTTTTAGGATTTTGATTCTTTTATTCTTAGCTGTGGTATTATTCTTGCCTGTAGTATTAGCTTTTTTATAAGTTTGTTTTATTAAGAGTAATGGGAGAATAAGAATTTTGTGTTATACAAAATTCTTCTAGTTATTCTGCTTAGTAGACGCTTGCTGACAAATTGAAATTGTCAGAAAAGGTAAACCTTGCCCAGTTATGCCCAATTTAATTTGCAGGCATAAAGAAAAAACAAAAGAATATGACAGACGGTTTAAGGTTTTACATTACGAAAATACGGCATGGTTAACAGGTTTAAAATTTTTAAACAAGTTATTTTGTTGGCCCTGTTTATTATTTTCAAATAATGGAGGAGTATGGTCAAAAACTGGATTTGATAACTTAAACACGTTAACTGTCTCTATCAATAAACATGAAAAATCAACAAGCCATTTGAAAGCATTTCTACAATTAAATGCCTTTGGGCACACAAGAATAGATCATCAGTTGAATGAACAACGTAAAATGGCAGATTCTATTCACAGTGAAAAGGTAAAAAAAAATAGAGAGATACTCAAAAGGTTAATCAATGCTATTTTGTTTTTAGGTAAACAGGAATTACCATTTCGAGGCCATGATGAGTTTGCTGAGAAATATTAGAATTACTTCGTCAGTATGATCCAGTTTTAGATAGTCATTTAAAAGATGCTACACTTTTCGAGGAACGTCTCCATTCATACAGAATGATTTGTTAAAGTCTATTAGTTTATTAATTTTAGAAAAAATTAATGATGAGATACGCACAATTGACTTTGTTGCTATCCTTTTAGACGAAACATCTGATGTAATAAATAAATCACAATTGTCAACAGTTTTACGATATGTCAATAAAAATGGTTGAAGTGCAAGAAAGGTTCTTCGGTTTTACAGATGCAAGTAGTGATCAGTCTGCTTCAGGTTTATTAGAACTGGTTAAAAAAACTTTGGAAGATTTTGACTGTGGTAGCAAACTAATTGCTCAAACATATAATGGAGCTGCTGTGATGGTCGGACTAAAAAATGGACTGAATAAATTAGTTGAAGATATCTATCCTTCTGCTTTATTCATACACTGTTACAGTCACATTTTAAATTTAACATTGCAGCAATCTGCTTCAAATATAAGAGAACGCAGAACCTCTTTTCAAACACTGTTAGCACTTGCAGCATTTTTTAAATATTCGAAGAGAACCCACATCCTCCAAAAGTTTGTGGAAAAGAAATTACCTAGAGTTGCACCGACCCATTGGAATTTTTCCTCAAGGTTAGTGAACACTGTTGAAGAGCAGTGTGAATTACTAATATCATTTTTCTATGATGTTCTCAACAATTCCAATGAATGGGATAATAAAACTGTTGCACAGTCGCAAGGATTCATAAATTTTTTGAGCGAACTCAAAACGAGATTCCTCTTAAAATTATTTTCCACTATATTTTCACATACAGATGTTCTTTTTAACATTTTACAATCAAAGAGTATGGATATTGCTTACTGCTTAAAAAAAAGTAGCAGATGTGTCTAAAATATTGCAGAATATTAGACAGGATGATTTTCAAAGAATATGGGAGGAAGCAAGTCAAAGAAAAGATAATGATAAGCCTAAAATTAAAAAACGCAGAATAAACCATAATGAATTACCATAAGATGCACAACTTCAGCAGTTAATGTTTGAAATTATTGATAATATATTGATGCAAATACATGAAAGATTTAAAAACATGGAGGAGATGAGATTTTTAGCTTTACTCGATTCTAATTTATATGAAAGATTTCAGACACAATTTCCAGAAAAAGAATTGATATCGCTAGAAAAGCAATATGAAAAACATTTTGATATTTCACGTTTTAAAAAAGAATTAATGGACAATATTCCTGTGACGTCACAGTGGGTAAAATCGCCGAACACGTGGCCGATATTTTGTAAACAAATTAGATTCAAGATGCCATTTTATTGTTACGCATAACATTTTCCTAAATATTTCTCCAGTGAAACTTAATAATCAGATATCTGTTCAAACAAGAACAAAATAGAAATGTAAACAACTGAATCGAATGATAAAGTTAAGAATATTCCATATCGTAAAATTGCAGAACATTTTATGTATATACACATATATATATAATGAATAAAAGATTAATAAGAACATTTTATACACACACACATATATATAGACAACAAAGCTTAAATAATTAGAATTTCAATCACTTTAATAAAGGAATTTATTAAATGGAACATCCATTTAAATTTGTTAACATCGCCACAGTTCACATGGCAACTTTTAATAATACATATGTTGATTAATATTAAAGTATATTACTAAAACTGGATTAAAAACAAAACAAAGGTATCACTATATCACTCTTACTTCAATTTCATATAATCTGTGACTCTTATAAATAATATTGCAAGATAAAAATTTGTAGACCACAATGCTTTGCTATGGTAGAGTTGAGAATTGCTTTCCGAAAACAGCTGATTTTTTATAGTCTCGAACCCAAAGGAGGAATATGGTCCATTGTAATATATTCATCTTCTGAATTTAAAAATAAGCCAGTCTTTGAATTACTAAGATTTGTGAAAGATAATAAATTAAATTTTTAACTGAAGGAATTATATAAACTTATTATTCTAATTGTTACAATTCCTGCTACCACATCCAGCGTAGAAATGTCTTTTTCAGCTTTGAAAAGAATTAAAACTTTTTGTCGATCAACTCAAGGACAGGAGAGATTAAACTCTTTAGCATTGCTGTCTGTTGAAAAAAACATTGTAGAAAAATTAAAATCTACTTTTGCATTTTATGATGATGTATTGGAAAATTTTCTTAAAAAAGAAAGAAGAGCAGATTTTATTTATAAGTGATAATTAATTTGTAAAATAAAAGTTAGATGAATTTCTAAAAATGCTTTAATATCTTTATGTGTCAGGAAAATTACAAATAAAGTTTTGAATTATTACCTAAAAATTCCCCCCTGTCAGACTTTCCCATCAGACACAGGTAACTGGCAAATTTTATTTATTTTTTCTCTATTTCAATAAGAAAATATAAGTGTTATTTAAATACATATATATAATTGTTTTTAAGATATATACGTGTAAATTGGTATTTAAAATTATATTTATGATTAAAAAAAAAAAAATTTAAGCATTTAATATGAAACATTAACAATTTGAGGAGTAGTGCTTTTTTCGTAGTTGCCTTCAGAGCATGCCCAGAATCAAATATCACACTACGTCACTGGTGAACAGATACATCTAGTCATGATGGTTCAGAAGGTTAAGGCTAGGAATGTTATCTGGCAAAAAAATTGTTCTCTCTCTCTCTAATCGAATCCTTAAAGCAGGGCCCGAAATTTCGACTCTGATTACACCCGCCGAAAAAAACTTTTACTCGCCACAAAATAGAGTTGTCTTCCCCCCCCCCCCCCCCCCAACTATTTGAAATGCTTTTACAAACACGCTTAAAATTATATATATTAAAAAAGTGTGCCACTTATCATCATGTCTCAAAATCATCTATAATTAAAAATCATTATAAGGTATTTGAGATCTGAAAAAGATTAAAATGTCTAATAACATAAATGTAAGGAGTCATTAAAGAAAAAAAGAAGGAAAAAAAAAACTCTTCGTTAAACAATATCCTGTGAAAATCTTTTTATTATGAAAGATTAAGCTTTCTTATTTACCTATTTATTTAACTTTTTACATCAGAAATCTCTTTTTCGTCCATTTTATTTTTGTAAGTAGACGGAATGTCGATGTGTATAACTTGTTCATTGTTGTCATTTGAAATAGCCATTTCGGAATAACTTTTTCGATAAAATCGTTGCTTGCAGGCCTGCAAACCATTACAAGCGGAAATCCTTGGAGTTTCAGGAAAAAAATGGAAAATGTGAACTGTTTTTTGATCATTTTTCAACAAAATAAACATAGGCAGTATCTTTAAAAGGGCTTGGGTTGATTTTCATGCGCCAATATCGCACAGGCAAACTTTCACATTTCTCTTTTCTCGTATAGTGGGTGACAAGCAGAGAGGTTCTCTATTAGTCTATTCTCACTCTACTTGGAGAAATCACAGTGGGAGAAACGAAATTGTCGAAGAGATTAATTTTTATGCATGCACTGAGCATTTTCCCTTTCCCAGGCTGGAATTAAATATGCTGTTATAAAATGACAATATTTTGCCATATTTAAATCTATAAAAAGAATGTTTACTGTCACCATATCGTGTAAGAATTCGATCCATAACTAGACCAAATTTTTACTCGCCACAGCAAAAATTCCACTCGCCAATGGCGAGCTGGCGAGCGGAAATTTCGTGCCCTGCTTAAAGACATGATAAATATAGCAGTATTTCATCAACAGCATATTAAACCTCTTATTTAGAAGTTTGAGTCTCTTATTCATACTTGCTTAAAATCCTGTAAAAAATAGAAGAAACCTGTTCAACAATGCAACTAGGAATATACACTGAGTGGCCAAATTATGACCAACTGACACTTTCAAACGTTTTGTCAAATATCTCAAAAAGTACTGAACAAATCATCTTCAAACTTCAGGAGTCTACTGAGTACAATAAATTAAATTTAAATTAAAATGAAGTACTGACACATAATTTAATTAAATAAGAAACCTTTAAATGTACCTCTGTTTCGTAAATATTTTCATCTGGGCGCCCAGACCTTTTCAAACGATCATCTGTGCTGGATCTCTTCAAGTTGCAGTCTCGCAACTTGAAGAGATCCAGCACAGATGATCGTTTTGAAAAGGTCTGGGCGCCCAGATGAAAATATTCACGAAACATGAAGTACATTAAAAGTTTTCTTATTTAATTAAATTATGTCTACTGAGCACGTTATAGCTAATATATTTTATTGGTAGCATTGCCCCAAAAGCAAAACTGAAACCAGTAAAAAAGTGCAAGTTTTAACAAAAAAAATTTTTGCATAATTTAATTAAAAGTGGCAAATTTTTGTAAAGTGCTATATATTTATGAATGTATGTGGTAGTTGCACAAAAATTTAAACAGGTAATAAACCTCTTAATCGTATGATACAGCCAGATCACATTTAAAGCATCAGTTTTTACAGGGTGATTCCAAACATTTTAATTTTTTACTAGTCCCCTTTTTGCTTTCAGTGCAAAACATTCACTGAAATATAAGAGATATAACATGTTGAGTAGACTCCTTTAGTTTCAAGATGATTCATCCAGTACTTTTTGAGATATTTGACAAAACATCTGAAAGTGTCAGGTGGTCATAACTTGGCCACTCAATGGTTGTTAGATCTATTGCACATTGAGAAACAATATCATGATTTTCTTTTTAGAATGATTAACAGCAGTAATAAGCAATAAATGTTTAATTTGTATTTGCTAACATCTGAAATCATATGCAACACACCAAAGTCAGATTAATCAGTATTCACAACCTGGCATCACCTGTTTAAAATATGAGAGGATACTATGAATACAATGCCATTTGTTGGTGAAAAATGTAACTTATATTTTTTCTATATATTAAAAAAATCTGGAGTGACTCCACTCGACTTTCCGAACATTGAGTAACTAACAGTTTTGTAGATAAAATAAAGAAAGAGGAATTGCTAAACAAACAAAAGAGAGAAAACCATAATAGAGTGTTTTTTTCTCCATATATCACACGAGGTTTTATTTAATGCTACTGAACTTTGAGCCCTTAGATCATAATGATAAAGAATTTTTCGTTTTGTCCCTGTAAAAATCTATAGATGCTAGATTCACCAAAATGCTTATAGTTAGTGCAACAGTGATTTATAATATTCATACAAATTTTCAGCTCAATTGAATAAGGCGTTTAGATGCTATCGCACTTTTAAAAATTTGGTCTCATAGGCCATAATGATAAAGAATTTTTCTTTGTGTCCCTGTAAAAAAACTGTAGTGCTAGATTCACCAAAATCTATACAGTTGG
This sequence comes from Salticus scenicus, assembly GCA_963930645.1. NCBI lineage: Eukaryota > Metazoa > Arthropoda > Arachnida > Araneae > Salticidae > Salticus > Salticus scenicus. The sequence continues at coordinate 1,540,013 of CAWVNO010002384.1, forward strand.
TGCAAATGCGACCAACTGTACATGTGTACAATTTTTTTGCTCAGATTAATAAGGCGTTTAGACGCTATCACACTTTTAAAAATTTGGCCCCATTGGCCTTAATGATAAAGAATTTTTCTTTGTGTCCCTGTAAAAAAACTATAAGTGCTAGATTCTCCAAAATCTATACAGATTGAGTATCTGTGACCTATAATATGGGTATAAAATTTTTGCTCAATTGAATAAGGCGTTTAGATGCTATCGCACTTTTAAGATTTTGGTCCCATAGGCCATAATGATAAAGAATTTTTCTTTGTGTCCCTGTAAAAAAACTATAAGTGCTAGATTCACCAAAATCTATAGGGTTCGTACTATGGTGACTTACAATATACGTACCAACTTTCAGGTTAATCGAACAAAGCCTTTAGACGCTAGCGTGTTCACAAACATACACACACACATACATATATCATCGTAAAAATAGTGAAAACGGACTCAGGGGACCTCAAAACGTATAGAAACATCAAAATCTCGAATTCGGATTTTTGACATGATTACAATACTTTCCTCACTATAGTGTTCGGAAAGTAAAAAGTTACTGTAGCTGACAGCAATTTTTTTTTTTTTTTTTTGTCTGCGACCGCATCTCCTCCCGGACGGTAATGTCCTTCGCGTTATTTTAATTAACGAAATTATTAACTAAAAAGTCAGGTTTATAAAATAGGGATGCCATTTTTCTGCTGAACGGCAGATTTCCACTTTTTATAATTTTTTTCTGACCTCCTCTCCCCTCAAACTAACGATAGAAGATCAGATAGGCCATAATTCTAAAAAAATTACTTATTTTAAGCACAATATTTCATTTAAAAAAATGTGGTATTATATATCATGTATTTCAATTTGACATTGAATACAGGGATTTCTATAACATTTACTGCTTTTGTCTTGTGTTATGCACTATTAATATTCCTGTTCAGTGAAAGGCAAAGCAGCGAATAGGTGGGCTAAGCCCTGCAGGGGTTAATAAGTGAAGAGAGCCGAGGGTAGGCAAAGCCTCCTTCAGGAATTGGTGAGCAGAGGGCAGAGCTCCCTAGTTTTCTTATATATAAAAAAATCCCATACTTTTCTGTGCATTTCAATGACAACTGCAAAGTGCTACATCAATACTTTTTGAATAAGTTTTTTTTTTTTTTTTCTGTGTAACTTTTGGATTCAGTTGTATATATATTAGGGTGGTTCGAAAAAATCGATTTTTTTTATTTCAGAATCGTGTTACCTCTCAGAAGTTGTAGTTTGGTATCCTCAGTTGGGGGAAAAAAAAAAAAAAAAAAAATTCTAAGTTGACATCTTCAGTACGCGCATGAAAAAAATATGTTAAAAATTGAAATTTTCAAAAAATAACAAAATTAGTTTTTTTGTAATTTTTTTTAATGCAACAGCCATAAAGTGTCAATATATAGCGTAGTTTGAACCTAAAAAAATATTTTATAGCTTTTACATAATATCTTTAGTTTGCGCATATGCCTTAATTTGGGCTAAAATCTTCTAATATTTTCAATTTACGTGTTTAATATACAATAATACATACATGGCATATTAACGTTTCAAAAGTATTTTAAAAATTCTAAATTTGTTGGATATAACCTTTCATTACAGTATTACACGTACAAGTATAGTTACACACACATTTATATGTATATAATATCATTGCATGTCCTAGCTAATTACAAAATGGTTTATAGATTTTGCCTATTTTTTGTGTCTTTAAGATTCCTCAGATGTGTTGAGCATTGTTTTAAATTGAGATTTACAGTCAAATGATGGCATAGTTGTCCTTATGAAGCAATCCCTGTTCTCTTCTCCACATACTTTAGTACAAAATTCTGTTACAAACTTTACAATTCTTTCGACACTTTGTGTGTGGCAAGGAAATTTAATTAACTCGAATTCTGGCAGAAAATTAGTATTAATAAATTATTCTAGGCTTTGCGTTGACACATTGCTCATTATTGGAGGAGGTGTAAGTTTGCACTTGAACCATTCAATAAGTTCAATGTAATTTGAAGCTGCAAAATTGATGGTCGGTGAAAGTTTGCACCGATTTCTTTTTTGGTTCTTGTTTTCTTGCTTTTAGCAATCTTCGAACAGCTAGCTGTCTTACGTACACTCTCTCATCTAGTACCATTGAAATTAAAAGATTTTTGGGATGACAAAAATAAGCATTCCTCTGAATGACAGGATCAATTATTTTACGTACCCTGTCGGGCAGCTGTCTTGTATTCTGTACTAATGTAAACACGTGAACTGATCCAAACTTTATAGAGGGATGCATTTTAATTCCAAACCATACTGGAGCGTATATCTTCATAATATAGCTGACCAGCAGTTTAATTTCGCCAGAAGGTTTTACTTCAGAAATATATAGTCTTAAGATCCTATTTGCACAGGTTAACCACCTAGAGTTACTAAGAGGACCAGGAGCTTTCACAGCGAGATCTGGCACACACTCTCCTGTCTTGACTGCTTGATAAATATTAAGTAAATACTGTTGGTCCTTGTTTAAGTCAGTTTTAGTCACATTTATCTCCTCACTATTAATCAAAAATCATAGTTTCAAAATTAGCAACAGGGAGTTTTTCACAGTCAGTCAACTTCTTGCCAATTTGTCCTGAGAAACTATGTGCATAAGGTACGCCAATAAACTGAATAGACGAAATGATCAAGAATTTCTTGTTTACACATTTCTAGATGGTGAAACAATATTCTGAATCTTTTGTATTGTGAGAAATTCGCACTTGATTTCCTAGAATTAGGTCATACACCAAGATTATAGTTGCTGAAACCCGCCTCTTGTAGTCTCATTTATTTGCAAAGATTATTAAATAACTTTGCCCTCGAGAATATAGGCAAATGCTCTAGAATTCTAATACGGGCTTCTAGAACTCGCTTTTCAAGGAGACTAGAATTTATAAGGATGACATGGAACTATTTTTTCTAGAGCCCCAATTTAGATTCTAGATGTCAGTTACAGAATTTTTCCTCAGTGTCGGCAGTGGAATAAGAATGCGACGTCACAGCACCAACTTAGCGCTTGCCGGTCAGTTACTGTTCGCGTTCAGTTTTTGACTTTTTTTTTCAAAGTTTAAGCCTCATGCACAAACAGAATATATCATCTAAAAGTTATAATTTTTTTTAGGTTGAAACTACGGTATATACTAACAATTTATGGCTGTTGCATTATAAAAAATTACAAAAATCTAATTTTATTATTTTTGGAAATTTTCAATTTTTAACATATTTTTTCAAACTTTCAGCCTCATGCGCGAACTAAGATGTCAACTTAGAATTTTTTTTTTTTTTTTTTTTTTTCCCCCAATTGAGGATACCACACTACAACTTTAGAGAGGTAACGCGATTCTGAAATAAAAAAAAATAGATTTTTTCGAACCACCCTAATATATATACAGTCAGTTCTGTAGACCAAGGCTTTTACTGATTATAGATCATTGTTTTGTTTACATACATTTATCTTCTTGTTAGCATATAAATTTCAATGTTAATATAAAAATTAAAATACAAATTGAAGGGTTTGCTGCAAAAAGGAGGTAGTTACATTTTGAAGCAAGGAAGTGTTAGTTCCAATAATGAAACATTATGACATTTATGTTATAAGAGAAATATTTTAAAGTGAAAATAAATGGTAAAATAATATTTTTATTCTTTTCTGAAAACTTAAGTATGAGCTACCTTCTTTTTGCAACAAACTCTTCAATTATATTAAATAACTTATTTATTCAAAACATATTTAAAACAAATTATACATATAAACTAACAAATAAAATTAATTATAAATACAATAAGGAAAATTAGAAACTTTTTTGTAAAAAAAATCTGATGTGGATAACACATGACTTCCTTATGCATTCATTGGAATATACATTAATATGGAAAAATTAACATTTTTGTGTAAGGTAACTAACTCATAAATAAACAGGCAGGTTCCAATCCACAAATTTTCCTGAAAATAAGCAAAAAAAAAAAAAAAAAATTACTCGAACCATAAAAGTAACGATATTAGAATTACGTATATCACCAAGACAAATATAGTAGTTTTTTCAGGAATAGTTTCATGAAGGTGGTGCATGAAACTATTGGCTTGGCTCCAATAGTTTCAAAAAAATAGTTTTAGAAAAACTCCATGGCTTATTACAGAATCTCTCATGCACAGCTTAGAGTTCAAAGAAATCATACGAGTACAGATGGCCTACTTTTGATCTCTTTGGCAAAAATTAGTGGCGAGAAACAATACACAGTCGAACCTCATTATCCTGAATTACTTTTAACATAAACTGTTTCCACAATCCCCGTCAAAATGAAGATTAGTTTACTTATATGACATTTAGTTACTGATAGCATGAACAAATTTTTTATCCCCCCTTGAGATTCACGTTAACAAGGTTCGATTGTATTTTACCAAAACAATTAGCTTAGTTAAAGTTGAGAAAGAGCTTTATAATCCTGGCTATTCTGAAACAATATTTGCTGCCAAATACTATCACTAATTGCGCTAAGTTTGTAGCCAATACAGATTTTGGTCTTGGCATCAATTTTGGCAATTTGGAATCGAATTTGACGACTTGGAGATGGAACTTGGCAAAAATTTGTAATTTAGGGTTGCCAAAGTTTGGAGGCTCTAACTTCAATAAGAACAGAGTTCTGGAATTTTTCAGGAAAATTCATTGGTTCATAGTGCAGAAATAAATTCTTCGAAAGTTCTATAAATGACTAACAAGACTATAAAATTTTTTATTTTCGTGTTTTCTTTGATTGAAATATGGTGGGAAATGCGCAAAACAAATTTTGCCCCTCCGTTTGGGGAGAAACTTAAAAAAAAATAGCTTCTTAAATCACATCACTAAAGAAATAATCTCGTAAAATTCCACATCTGTATCTCCATTAGTTTGACTGGGTATTTCTGAGTGAGCAAGCAAGTCAGTCAAGAGATTTTCTTTATAGATGTAGATTCCTGCAATTTATTTCTTTTAATTAAAAAACTAATGTATTGTGGCCACCACAAGACTTTCTCCTATATTTTCCTATACAAATTTACTGAGGGCAAATAATTTATTAAATCTATTATTTATTAAAATTATCTAACATGATGAATGAAAAAAATTTTCATCTTAGAGAAAACTAATACTAAATATCCAAAGAAAGGCAGTTTTATTGTCTAAAAATAACATCTTAAAAAACGCGTTTTTACAATAGTTATTTCACATATCAAGTTTCATCCTACAAGTTGAGATATAGCATTCCCATTATCGAGAAAATTTCCAGTATAGCAGCGCCATCTATTGGTCTATAAGCATCAAACTTGAATTAGCATAATGCCTCATAATTTGTTTGATTATACGCAATAGAACCTGAAACATAGTCTTTCCTTAAATTGCAGAAATCGCTGTGTAGTAGCGCCACCTGCTGAGCAGTTGAAACTAAAAGTTGACAGGTACTAATTTATGTCAAGGTGCATTTACATATAAATTTATATGATATTCTGTACAGTAGTTCCTGAGCTATGGCCTTCCTTTAAATTGCAGAAATCACTGCCAAGTAGCGCCTCCTTTCGGCCGATAAGATTCAAATTGAATCAGCATAATGGCTTATAATGACCATCTAATATATAAAAGTTTGTTTGATTGTACGCAATAGAACATGATATATAGCCTCCCCAGAAATTGCTGTATAGCAGCGCCACCTGTTGAGCGTTTGACACCAAAAGTTGATAGGCACTAGTTTAGGTCAAGGTGCATCTACATATAAATTTATGTACAATTCTGAGCTGTAGCTTAGACGATACAGTTGCCACAATATTTTTATCGCACATACACACACAGACATTTTCTAAATATGGTAAAATCGTGTTCTAGAATCTCAAAACGTGTAAATCTGTCTAAAACAGGAAGTTAAAAATGTTTACGAATCGAATACTTTCTTCTGTTGAATATAGAAGAAAGTAAAAAAAAATATATATATATAATGACTTTTCAGCAGTTTTCTTTTGCATAACTTTTCTTATTTACTTTCTTCTGTATTCAGTAGAAGAAAGTATTGGATACGTAAATATTTTCGACTAACGGTTTTTGGTGAATTTATACGTTTTGAAAGTTCCAGAACACGATTTGATCATTTTTAGAAAATGTCTGTCTGTGTGTGTGTGACAAATATTTTGTGGCGATTGTATCACAGGAACTATTGCACAGAATTATATATAATTTTATTTGTAAATGCACCTTGACCTAAATTAGTGCCTATCAACAGTTGGTGTCAACCGATCAACAGGTGGTGCTGCTATGCAGCGATATCCACAATTTGAGGGAAGGCTATACCTCAGGAACTACTGCACAAAATGTCATATATAGATGCAAGTTGATATAAATTAGAGTGCCTATCAACGTTTGGTGTTAACAGCTCAATAGGTGGGGCTACTATGCAGTGATTTCTACAATTTAAAGTAAGGCTATATCTCAGGAACTACTGCACAAAAATTACATATAAATTCATATATAGATGCAACATGATATAAGTTAGTGCCTATAAACTTCTGGTGGCAACCACACAACAGGTGGCTCTGCTATGCAGCGATTTTCACAGTTTAAGAAAATGCTATATCTTAGGAACTATTGCATATAAATGTAGATGTATCTTGACATATGTTAGTGCTTACTAATTTTTAGGGTCAACTACTCAACAGGTGGTGCTGCTGTGCACCGATTTTCAGAGTTTAAGGAAGGTTTATATCTCGGGAACTACTGCACAAAATTGAAATTAATATGTGGATGAACCTTGATATAAGTTGTTGCAAATCAACTTTTGGTACAAATTGCTCAACAGGTGGCGTTTCTATACAGCGATTTCCTCAGCTTAAGGGAAGATTATATTTCAGGTTCTAATACATATAATCAAACAATACTTGTATACTTGATATGTGAAAAACCATTATGAGATTATATTTCAGGTTATAATACATATAATCAAACAATACTTGTATACTTGATATGTGAAAAACCATTATGAGACATGATGCCGATTCAATCTGGATGTATATCTACCAATAGGTTGCACTGCTATAGGGCAGTTTTTCCTGAGAACGGGAATGCTATATTTCAACTTCTATGACATTTAACTGTATGAAACTTGATACATGAGATAACTAATATGAAAACTCATTTTTTAAGATGTTAATTAATCTGTGTTTCTTTGGATATTTACTGTTAGTTTTCTCTAAGATGAAAATCGCCTGCATTCATCATGGTAGATAATTTTAATAAATAATAGTTTTTGTAATTTATTTGAACTGAGTGAATTTATATAGGAAAATACAGTGTGGTGGCCACAACATGCTAGTTTTACTTTCTCTTACCCATGTATATGGTAGAGAAGTATTGTTTTTGGGTCAAATTTTTGAAATAGAGTTTTTGTTATGTTTACTCGATTTGAGGTCCCTGAATCCAAAAATATTTTTAGCGGTTGGTCTGTGTGTCTGTGCGTGTGTCTATTATTAGCATATCTCAAGAAAAAATAATAGCAGAAAGTTCAAACTTGGTACTCTAAATGTGTATCATATAGGGATGCTACATTAAACCTTTCGTGGAGATCAAGCAAATGCAAATGATTCGTGTACAGGAACACGAAATGTGGAAAATTGTAGGTAAGTAGAGTTTAACAACTATAAACTGCCCTAAACCAAATGAAACGAATTTATATTTTTTATATGCATAAAAACATGTTTCATACTGAATATGGTATGAAAATCATTCACTGTTCATTTACAGAGCTACACAAAAGAACTAGATTATAGTACGACAATACTTGAAAATAGATGGAAGTGTATTTCAGATTGTGCCGTCTGTTATTAATATCGGATTATATTTATGTGCACCATGTGTCATTTATACAGTGGCGTAGCGTACGGGGGGCAAGGGGTGCACTTGCCCCGGGCGCAAAATTTTAGGGGGCGCCAAATACTGTTTTTCTAAAAAACTAAAAATGATCATTGTGATAAATTTCTGAATTTTTACAATTTTATTAGATCCTTCTAAAATTATCTCTGGCTAACCATAGGTTTCTTGATGAAAATGAAAACATTTTAAGGCACATCATAGCTTTAAATTATTCCCCCGGTGATTATTATAATGTGGGCGCGAACTTTAAATGAACTCTCCTCTCATTTTTACACCTTATATTCATAAATTGGCCGAGCGCTGTTGTTAAAGTTTCTATTGGACGTTGAGCTCTACGCCTCTATACATTCATAGTATGGCAATGACTATAAGCGGCCCTTCTTATTTTGCGTCCATAAAGCGCTAATATACTGATCATTATAACAAAAGCCTACCCTATAGTCAGATACTGGACCCTTTACGTCTGTAATTTGTTAGTTCAGAAATTAATATGAAAGGGTTATCACTTATAATAAAGCCATAAGAGGTTTGCATCTGCCGGTTGTTAACAAGATTATTGCTGAAAAGAGGTGCTGAAATTTTCAAATCCATAAATGGGTAGTTTTTTACAATCTGATTTTGATAGCGACATTCTTTATCCTTTTTATTCATTAATATAAATAAATATTTCTACTAAAAATTGACCAAAGGAAAAAAAAAATCATATTAGGTATTGCATACACAAAGTTTGATGTATTTCCGTCTCATCGAGTTCAAGGTAATGCAATCAGGAAAATCTATTACAATCTACGCAAAACTTTCATAAACATACAGTATTTTCATACTAAAAATCTTATGTATAAAATTTGATACAGTTTCATTTCATAGGTGCTAAATTATATAACTATCACAAAATACAGAAGAGCACGGTACAACAGCACCATCTTTTGAGCGATTGCAAATAAATTTCATAAGTTTTTTTTTATTTTTTATAATAAATATTGTACAGATAAATTTTGTCATGATTCTAAACAATAGATACGACTATAATAAAAATCGTAAAGAAAAAAAGGCAGCGTTTATCTTAGTGTATAAGGTTCCAGGAACTTCAGAAGAAGCTGCAAATACAAGCTCTTTAAATTATTCACACTTTGTTGTAGATGATCTTTGGTGTTTGAAAGCAAGGCCGATTGACAATGACATGGATGAGATGCCCTCTATGAGGGTGTTTCTAAGGGAACTTAGTCTTTATATATGCAAGTGTCAGAAAAAACCACGGAAAACTCCAAATGGTTAGGTCGACGACCGCGACTTGAAATCAGAACCATTCAGCTACTGGTGGGGCCTCCTTCTGCTGTAGAAATAATGGAAAAGGCTGAGAAGGTTCTGCGTAATTTTCGAGTCTGAACTATTAAGTATTCTGACACATAGTACTGATCAGGAAAAAAAAAATACTGATATCGATAATACAGGTTTGCGATGAGATGTGATGTGTTTCTAGATGCTGATTAAGAAAAGAATATTCAAAAATTTCCATCCCATACAGTTTTGACAGAATTTTTGTTGTTGACAGATATGAGTTTAAAACTCTACTTTTCAACTCCCATCTCAGTTATTTCCCTAAAAATCAAGGCGATGTGAGTGAAGAAAGAGAGGCATTTCATTAAGTCATCGAGAAATGTAAAGGGAGTATCAGAGTCGATGGAATGTTGATATATCAGCAGATTATTGTTGAATGCTGCATAGAGATTGCCCTCACAAACGAAAAAAAATTAAACGAGCTTCAATCTCAAGAAACTGAGACATTTAAAAGACAATGTGTAAATAATAGCCTTATTTAATGTATTTTACACGCAAAGAGTTTCTATACTGTTATAGCCTCTATGTCAGTTCTTCATTGTATTATCCTTACTTTGTGAATAGTATATTTTATTCGGGAAAAACTTAAAACGTTTGGTAACCAAGCAACTAAAAAAAAGTCAACAGAAATTAATACACTTTATGAGCCATTAGGTTTTCTGTAAGTTCAAACTTCGTTAGATGTACAAAATTGCTCGATATATTCAGCATTTATATTTCAAATATTTTGACTTCAACACCATAATTATGACATTTTGTTAGACGATTTATCACTTTTTTTAAAGAAGTCTATTCAGAATTGAGTATTTTTACGTGGATACTTTTAAATTTATTACCCTGAATAGCTAAATAAAAGCTTCAAAAAAGTTTAATTAACGTTATGTTATTGTTTTATTGTCAATTCCTTTAAGAATTACTATTAACAATGCAAGATGATAGAAGCTTTTAAAAATTAAATTAATAAAATACATATAAATGCTCAACGATGATCAGAGAAAGACTAACTGACCCTATCAATATTTCCAATTGAAAAAAGATTTACATATTTTGACAGTGTAATTTATGTAATTATTCAGCTATAATTCTAACTGTATGGAAATAACTTTTTTGTTTTAAAAGGTTCTTTTTATTTTTTTTATTTTCTTACTATTTAATTTGGAAACCTTTTTATTCATAGATAACAAAGATGTCATTTTTTATAATTATGAAAAAAGAAAGTATTGACGACTGGAAAGGAAGTAATTGTATTTTATGAACAAATTGCGAATTTATAAATAGCTTATGAATCATTTATAAATATAGTTTTTTCTCTGTACATATTTAACTCCATAATCACGGACGAAAGCCACTAATATCCGAGAAGGTCTTCTGTCGAAGCTAGGAGAAGGGAAGTGCCCGGTTCGAACTCGGGTCGTACTCGCCAACTTAGCAGTTCTGATTTTTCTGTGGTTTTCACTGAAACTTGCGAGAATGCGGGTTAGGATCTCTTAAAAAGACAGCCCCTTGACGGCAATCTATGCAGGCCAAGGATTCTTACACAGTCAGTTTGGTTTAACACTTACACCATCACCGGAAGCAGAGGGGCGCATTATTTTGAACTGCCCCGGGCGCTCCAAACCTACGCTACGCCACTGCATTTATATAATCTTTACAGGGCTGCCAATATTAAAACCATAATATTGTTACTTTCTTCTATATTCAATAGAAGAAAGTATTAGATTCGTAAAAATTTTCTACCTCTGATTTTTGGTGGATTTACACGTTTTGAGTGCTGTAGAACATGATTTGACCATTTTTAGAAAATGTCTGTCTGTCAGTCTGTGTGTGTGTGACAAAATTTGTGGCAACTGTATCTCAGGAACTACTGCACAGAATTTCATACAAATTGGTTTGTAGTTGCACCTTGACATAAATTAGTGCCTATCAACTTTTGGTAAAAATTGTTTTGCAGGTTGCGTTGCCATCCCACTTTTTTTAAATTTCTAACATGGTGATATATGACAAAATTTTGTATAAATGGGCATAAAGAGAATTATTTTTTTATAATCATTATGAAATTTACAAGAATTATTTATAATAGAGATAGTCAACTGGGAAAAATTTGTTGTATGTGTAGAAGCTTTGCCCCCCCCCCCCTTGATGGGGAAGTCCCCCCATCGAGGAGAGTAAATTTTCATGATGGGTATCTTTCAAAAGAGCTCTCCAATGCCTTTAAAACGAATGGTTGAACCATCGATCTGCGATAATTTAAAATAAAGTTATCGATTTTTTTAAATGTAATATTGACAATAAAATTGACTTTTTTTTTTATATTTAGTGTTATACTACTTCTCTAATATGGAAATCGTCTACATTATCATGGAAGATAATTTTTTTAAATAATAATTTTAATAAATTATTTTTACTGAGTGAATTTGTGTAGGAAAATATAGAAGAAAGTTATGTGGTGGCCACAACATACTAGTTTTTTATTGTTATTGTTACCATGTCCAGGAAAGTTGCCTAGGAATTGAAATTAATTCTACATGGCCATATGGTTAATAATGTATTTTTTTAAGCTAAATGTTCATTGCTTGTTTTTTATTATTTAAAAGTTTTGAGGCTTCCGAAATACCGAAGTCAAGTTTTAACGCTTGATCTTTGCCTGTGTCACTTAAATTAAAAACAAGTAATTTTAGGTAAGTAATTTTTAATAAACAAGTAACAACAATTTTTAATAAGCAAGCAATTTTTTAAAAATGTTGTATTATGAAATTAATGTTTGTTAGAAGGAAAAAAAATAATCAAAATTTATAAGTTTTGAGAAAGGTTGTGTGTGAAAGTTGTCTGAATAATTTTAAATGAACTTTTGAACTTAGTAACAGACTTGAAATCTATATAAATGTATTGTATAGGTTTACACAACAGTACTCGTTTTCTTATCCCTAATCGCTAATCTGTATTTATAATATTAAAATTCAGCATAAGAGAAAGTCAACACACAAGATTATTTAAGTACAAGAAAGAACACACAAGATTATTTAAGTAAGTTTTCTCAATTATATGCATAGCAAGGCAGACAAAGCACGTAATTCAGACAACATTGCACATTATATTCTGCTAACCTAACTATCAAAAGTGAAACATAAGCATAAGAATTGATATTAAAAATTAAAATAAAACTATTATGGCTTATTATCCCAATGGTATTGACATTTTTATGTATGTGAATGAAATCCAGTTGCATAAAAACCAAATGCAAATACCTGCTTTTAACTACTGTGTGCTCTTAAAAAACTGAAATTTTCATGTGTACTGGGAAAGGGGACATCCGGATCCGGTAAATTAAAAAGATATCTGGAATGCCGGATATCCGATAAAATCCATATCCGGTCCATCCCTAATTAAAAGGAATATTCTCAAAAACAGTCAAATAGAAATGTTAATTCTTTGAATATTCTGGAAACAGTTGAAGCTGTTACTCATACAGTAAAAGTCACTGTTCGATGAGTAGTCTGAAATAGTCACTTGTTCCACAGGAGTAAAGCAAATAACATCAAATATTCCAGAACAGAAATTTTCGCTCACTCATGAAAAATATCCAGTCGCTTAGAGCTCAATCCATAAAGTGCAGTCACTCAGAATAGGTCTCTGAATAACTCTGAATCGCAGTGACTATATACTCTTTCACAGAAATCAACTCACTCCTATTTATAACTTTTGGCGATGACTCCAATGAGAATCCCATGGTAAGCTCGAGATCTATGTTCCCGTGTGTTGGAGAGCTTCGAAACTTCGGGAACCCTAAACTACCATTTTTCACCAAATTTGCTCGCCCACTCGCCAAGACTGACCCAAATGGAAGTGAATGATCAGCCCTTTTATTTTCACTTTGCCTGTAAAACTACTTTCATTGCAACAGTACAACTGATGCAGGAGAAAGACTTAATCCCTTGTATCAATATGCTATGAGCACTATTTCTGCCGTATTTTAGACAACTAATGTTTCTATGGTTATATGTCTTTCCCATTAAATATATATATATATATAATACTAATTTGAATTAATCAAATATTTCTGCCCGACAGCGTGCAAGTGCAGTCACACACAGCAGCTCATTTATTTGTATGTTGAATTAGCATAGTGATTGGTACACAAATAAATAAATATTATCGTGCTACGCAACTTTATTATATCTCTCCCTTGGCGGCTTTTGAATTTTTGTCGCCGTATTAGCAATAGATTTTTTTTTTTTTTTTTTTGTATAATTTCTTGCATAATAAAATCTTTTTGTAAAAAAATAGAGCCGACTCCAACTATCCAAACAACTAAAAAAAAAAAAAAAAAAAAAAAAAAAAAAAAAAAAAAAATTGGATATGAAATGAAATTGTAAATTGCGCTAAAAGTATAAAATAATTTCCTTCCCCAAATAACCTATAACACTTCAATTAATCATAACTTTTGAAGTTGGCGCAAAATTAAGTAAAATTAAATTAGTTTTTAAAGGTTTGTTTTTAGATCGGTAGCAACATATGCTGTTGTCTCGAATGATCCATTTTCATGCTTCCTTTATTATTTTATCACTGTATACAATTGGTCCATTAGTAGCATCTACATAGAACAGTGAACATTCTTCAAAATGCGGTATTTATGTTTCTACGAAGTCACAGTTTTTTTTTTTGCAAATTTGGTATAACTTTGATAACTATCATCCTTGGTGGCTTTTGGATTTCGCGATCAAAACGTAATGCAAAAATATACACGCAAGATTATATTTTCATAATATATACTGCACGAAGTATTGTTTCACATTCTTGATTACTCTCTTAATATACCTTATCATCATGATGTCCCAAAGAAATTAAATATGTTTGCCAGATAATTTTGCGATTTCTCTTTCACCAAGGACGTCAGATACCAGCATCTTCGCCAACTTTTGCTGCTTACGAAATCTTGTTTTCTTGAATCAAAGTAGTTTTCAGCTGCGTTTTCCAGGTGATAATGTGAGATGTGTATTTTGAATAGGTATCAATCTTTATTTAATTTTGCGCCGACTTCAAAAGTTATGATTAATTGTAGTGTTATAGGTTGTTTGGCGAAGGAAATTATTTTAAACTTTTAGGCGCAATTTACAAATTCATTTCATATCCAATTTTTTTTTTTTTTTTTTTTTTTTTTTTTTTAGTTGTTTGAATAGTAGTTTCTTTTTGGAGTCGGTTCTATTTTTTTACAAAAAGATTTTATTTTTCTCTTTTCAGTGAAAACTTATTCATATAGCAGAACATCAAAAAACATTCGACGGCAGTTTCACAAATCACAACTTCCAAGAAAAGTGACATAACTCAAAAAATGGTTTATGTCACTGAAAAATACATGAAATGCACACAATGTGAACAAAAATGTTACATCTCCATCTAGAAAATTATCCACTCGAGAGACAGTTGTGGCAGTTTTATCCGCGATTGTAATGAAATGCTCGCCCTCTGGTGGGCTAAGATGAAATTATCACACCACTGCATATCCTCATATTATGCAATCGACTTTCCATGATGAAATGGCGGAGAAAGAATAATAATTACACGTGGTTGTTATATTTACTAACAACTGCAGTGTTCAGAGAGCGCCATCTATCGATCATTACAAACGCGGATTCTAGTCAAGTTATTTTTCAGTTGATTTTTCTCGAATGCTGCATTTTTAAGTTGTGTCACTTTTCTTGCCTTTATCGGATATCAGCTAAAAACTATCTATTGAATGAACATACGTTAAGTTAAAAAGTCTTTAGAAATTTAAAAAACGGATACGCTGCATTCGTAAGCAAAAATTCTGTTAGGCATATATATTGAACTTTACAGTGAATACGTGTCACCCGCTGCGCTGGAAATTGCGCAGCGTAAAATTCAAACAAAGAGCAAAATATGCATTGCAGCTGACGGACAGAAGTTTCAACATCGATACTTACATACTGCTTTTACCAGTATTGTTGCATGCGTTCAGCAGTTAGAGTGAGAACAGACTTTTGTGAGTATCCTGTAATTTGTTTATATCTTAATGAAATCATAATGAAACCTATTTCAGGCCAAGATCATTACGACAACAAAAAAAGTATTAAAATTAAATCATCTCTTACGAAGTTATAAGCTAACAAATTTCAACAACAACAACAATGTGAAACATGGTCTGTATTGAGAACCTCTTCCTTTATGAAGTCGATTTAAAACGTCTATGCGTTAATCGATGTGACCGCTTACAATAACCATACTTTGAATTTTACATAGCATAAATGTCACCCGCTACGCTACAACATATGCAATGTCGTTCAAGTGTGCACAAAATAGGAAATTGTGAACAAGCAAATGCACGTTTTAAGCGTTCTGTTTTTAGCATTAATGTCTAAACTATCTTTTCGTACTAAATCGATGATGCTCTGCAATTTTATAATTCAATTTTCCCCTGTCTTGAACCGTTTCGGAGATAGGAACGCTAACTCCACTGTTTTCCATCAGGTGGAGCTGTAGGCAGTTGAATCGCGTAGCACATTTCTACTTTATTATACCTACATACCCCTTTTATGACTATAGCTGCAACTGTTCAGCAGTTAAAAGAGTCGGGACTGACTTTTTTGGGCACCCTGTGTTTTCTTTTGATCGTAAAGATATTACAATGGGACCTATTTCTGACCAAGAACTTTACAATAAAACAAAAAGTATCAAAATCGGATCATCCGTTCAGAAGTTATGAGCTAACAAACAAAAACAAAAAACATACGCTTCGAATTGAGAACCTCCTCCTTTTTGAAGGTTAATTAGAGCGTCTCTTACGAAGTTATAAGCTTACGAACTCCAACAACAACACATAGCTCAAATTAAGAACACCCTCCTTTCTGAAGTTGGTTGAAAACGACTTTGCGCTAATCGATGTGACCGCTTACAGTAACAGTACTTTGAACCACAGAGTATACGTGTCATCGCGCTACGCTGCAAAGTGTGCAATATAGTTCAAGTGTGCACAGTGTAGGAAATTGCGGACAATCAACTGCACGTTTTAAACGTTCTATTTTCAGCAATAATGTCAATACTGTCTTTTCGTAGTAAATCGATGATGCTCTACAACTTCGTAATTGACTTTTCTCCCATCTTGAACCGTTTTTGAGATAGGAGTGCTAATTCCGCTGTTTTTCCCCAGATGGCATTTTATTTTCTTTAGATTTTAAAGATATTACAATGGGACTTACTTCAGACCAAGATCTTTACAACAAAACAAAAAGTATCAAGTAACCGTATTTTGAACTATATAGCGTATGTCTCACCAGCTACGCTACAACGTGTGCAATGTAGCTCAAGTGTGCATAGTGTAAGAAATTGCGAACAAACAAATGTACGTTTTTAGCATTGTATTTTTAGCATCAATGTCTCAACTATCTTTTCGTACTAAATCGATGATGCTCTGCAATTTTATAATTCACTTTTGTCTTGAACCGTTTCCGAGGTAGGAACGTTAGCATGAATGTCTAAACTACTTTTTGTACTAAATCAAATATACTCCTCAACTTTGTAATTCACTTTTTTCTCTAGAACCGTTTTCGAGATAGGAACACTAACTCTGCTATTTTCCACCAGGTGGCGCTGCAAACGGTTTAACCTTGTACTGCATGGCCATTTTGCTATACTTACATACTATTTTAATCACTATAGCTGCAGCCGTTTAGCAGTTAAAGGAGTTGGGACTGATTTTTTTGGGCACCCTGTATTTTCTTTAGATCGTAAAGATATTACAATGGGACCTATTTCAGACCAAGACCTTTTCAACAAAACAAAATGTATCAAAATCGGAGCATCCGTTTAGAAGTTATGAGCTAACAAACATAAAAAAAAAAAACATACGGTTTGAATTGAGAACCTTCCTTCCTTTTTGAAGTCGGTTAAAAATAGAGAGCCCATTTTGCTAATACTTTTATTTTTCCAATTTTATGCTAAAAATATTTTTTTTTTTTAATCATCATAGACACATGGTTCAACCTTTTGTTTTAAAGGTATCGATTGACGAGTTATTTAAAATAATATTCATATAAATTTACTTCTTCAAAAAAAGTGTGTGTGTGTGTGGGGGGGGGGGGGGTGATTTGTTGGTGTAAGAGTTAATGTCGATTGAATACACAAGATTTCCTGGCCAAGGTGGTGTTTCCCTAGATGAAGAGTGTTTCTAAGGGGTCATAGCCCGAATTTTCAAGAGATTCTGAAAAAACCATGGGAAATTTTGAATGGCTAGGTCAACAAGTGTGACCTGGCATCAAACCTGGCATTTTCCTTCTACCAGCTTTAAGCACAGAAACGCTGTATATATGTGTAAAAAAAAAAAAAAAAAAAAAAAGATTTGATTAAAATCATTTCCGGTGTATGGTTCAACCATTCGTTTTAAAAGTATCGACAATTTATTTTAAAAAATATACATTTTAAAAGTTTACTCTTTCCAGGAAAGGACAGGTGTTGGTATGAGGGTAAACGCCGATTTCCTACACGAGGATTGTGGGCATAGTTGGTGTGCCTTTTTTGGGATCTTTCTAAGGGTTCTATTTACGCGAATTTCGGGAAAAAAAACTAAAATTTCAGAAAAACTAGGTTGACAAGCGCCGAACCCGACATTTTCGTTCTACCAGCTTTGATTACAAAAACCTATAAATCATCAAATAAATAAATAAATAAAGCGATAAAAGCATATTTGATTTTATTTAAAATTTAAAGAAATGGGGATAACTTTGATTCAAATCATTTCAGATGGATGGTTCAACCCTTCAACCATTCGTTTTAAGGTATTGACGAGTTATTCTTAATGATATTAATATTAAAAATTTACTCCTTCGAGAAAGAGGGCAGGAGTTGGTGTTAGAGTAAGGGTACAGGCAGTTTCATTACACAAGTGTTCTATGCCTAGGTAGTGTGCCCTCCGTGAGGGTTCTTTATAAGGGTGCCTATCCGTATTCACCTGATTTTCAGAGAAATCCACGGAAAACTTCGAACAGATACGTCTAGAACATGGCCAGGGCTCGACCCCGGCATTTCCCGTCTACCAGATTTAAGAGTAGTAGAGCTGCTCTCGGCCATTTGGTAAGGCGTAGTGAGGGAAGGGGTGCAGGAGCGAGGCTATTACTATTCTAAACACTTTTTTTTTTTTTCATTTTCATAACTTTTTTTATTCGTCTCATTTTGTGCATTTATACTAAACATTGTTTCATACTATCATACTAAAGATAACGATAAAAACGGGAAGACAGCGGCATTATCTGTTGAGCAATATGCACAAAAAGCTGATAGATATCAATTTGTTTCAAGTTGCATTTAAATGTAACTTTTAATGAAATTTTGTTCGTTGATTATTGATCGAAAGATGCAAAAATTTTTTTGTCACACACATCCAGACATTTTCTAAAAAGGATTAATCTGTTAACCCATTAGGCACCAAAGCTCGTGCTGCGAGAACATTTGATTTAATTTTTTTTCTCTACACGTAATTAAGATAAATATATATACTTTTTTTTTTCTTAATTATTCAAACAAAAATGTCTGTTTAACTGAAGAAGAAAAGAAAATTATTGAAAATAATTCATTCGAGTGCAGGGGTTTAAAACAATGGATATAAAATAAAACAGTTCTTAAGAGTTTTTTTAGTTTAGTAACATCTATTTCACGCTCATTAAGTGCCAAGTCTCCTTTTGTGGAACCATATTATATCTTTTAACAAAATAAACTTTTTTTTATTACTTAAACTACGTATAATTCGAAATGCACATTGAAACACAACACATACGAAAATTCAAATATTTTCAGTAGAATTCATATAGCGGCGTTTATAGGGTTAAATAGATCAGAAAATGTATAAATCTATAGAAAACCAAAAGTCGAAAATTTGTACGCATCCAATACTTTCTTCTATTGAATATTGGAGGAAGTTAATAAACTGCTAATTCTATCAATTTATCACAAAAATTTTGGCATATTTAATTAGTTAGCGGTGGAAATATTTATAATTAGGCACTAATTGCGAATTGTTAAACAGTTTCATGAAACCTGTTTTGTTGTAAAAATAAGACCAGTTGAAAAAAAAAAAATAATAATAATAATAACGATAAATAGAGAGGGGGAAAAAAAAGGATCAGCAATATGGAATTCTGACTGCTTATTACTCAAAAGATGATATAATTTTTTTTTTAATAAGATTCATTTTTAAAGTAATGTAGCTTTGGAAATCAATAAATTATTTCTTTTCCTTACATGTTTCACCAAAAAATTCATAAGTATATTTCACATAAAACCGATAAGAATGCATTCCTTTACGCAATTTTACATTGAAATATAAAAGTATCAAATGCCGTCTGCCGTACACCGCTGAGAAAACGAAAGTGAGGAAAAACGGTAAGCGAAAACCGGTCTAGCATTTTCTCCAGTTGTTCTTCGCTGTACTTCAGCTCAATGGTCTATGCTGTGCTTATGCAAGAAATGAAGAAATCTTTTCTTTCTTTCTAGCACCATGGTTTGTATTATCTTAGATACTAGTCAATCAACGTACCAACCTACATACCAAAGTGAAACATAAACAGACAAAACAAATAGAGTTTTTACAAATGGTTAGATCTCCTCGATAAAGTACAGAATCGAAATATATATGCTTAAAATATATAATAAGTTTTGTTTTTGAAGATGTCTAATGATATTAATTTAGCCAGATATCTGCGTTTTTCTTTACGAAGTTATCTTATGATGTAATTGATCTGATATATTCATTTTTAAAAATTAAATTTCGGTTATCATGCAGCTAAATTTAGTTTGTGTTTTCAGAGTTTTCAAATAATTAAAAAATAGAGAAAGTAAGTAGCTCCTGTTTTTGATTCCCAGTTTTAGATCAGGGTTGGCAGGTTTTCCGACCTTCTGTCAAAAACTGTCAAAAATCTCAAATTTTACATTTCTTGGTATATTTTAACAATGAAGAAGTCATATTTAGAGAAATAAAATAATGTAGTCTTAAAAAAAGTAGTTAGTTTTTAAGTTTCCCTTGATAAAAATATTTTTTAGAAGAGTATTATCTGTTTCCTATGAATGCCAATGATTTCTGTTTAGGTTAAAAAAAAAAAAATAAATAAATAAAATATTTATTACCTTTACAAAATACAAAAATTTGAAAATACAAATTTGTCTGTTCTAAGGTGAACTACTTATTGCACATTAACTTATCAAAAAAGTATTTTATTCCAATGAATAAAATTACTGTGTAATATTGCATCATGTTTTTTCCTTTTGGAACAACTATAGTATTTCCCCTCAGCTAGATTTGGCGATTTTATGTTGGCGATTATGGCTAAATCATAAATCTAAAAATCATTTAGCATAAATGATAAAATCGTAAGCTAAATTATAAATCATAAATCCAAAATAAATAGCATGTAGGCTGCCATATTATATCGCAAATAATCCAGAACGACATCGTTATCATTCAAATCGGCGTCAAAGAAAAATCGCCAAATTCAGCTGAAGTGTAATACTATAGTTGTACCTCAATATTAATAGCATGTTTTAATGTTATATGATTAAAATTTTTTTAGGTATTGCATGATTAGATGAACTAAATTTTTAATATGAATTACATAATGCAGTTTTAAATTATTTTTAATGAAGTGGTTAATGGAAAGCGTATCTCTATTTTGTGAATTAATGTCTTAAAGTATGAAAATTTGCATTTATATGCATTGAAATGTAATATTAAATACATTAAAACCCAATATTAAATAATACATTAAAATTTCTCAAACTGTATGTAAATAAAAATAAGTAAATATCGTTCACTTTCTAAAATTGCTCGCATCTAATTAATTTTTTATTTTATATCTTGATTTCACATTATTATAAGTTTAACAATATATTCTAAAATATTTGGATATTACTTTGTGGATTCATCGATATAATTTAATTCTTAAAACGTTTAAAATTTAATTTTTTTTTTTTGAGAAAATTTAGTCAGTTTTAAGGAATTTTTAATATGCTTAATTGTATTACTAGTATAATTTACCATACACATATGCAAAACTCTATGGCAATTAAAAAAAAAAAAAAAAACATTTACTCTCCTCTTAAAACAATGCATAAATATGTTTCTTAACATAAACATTTATCTTTTTCTGTGTATATATATATATAAAACCAATGTTAACTTATATACTTAGTACATTGCAACTTAATAGGTAATATGAATACAATTATTTTACGTCACAATTTCCAATTTTCACATGACATGGTTTTCGACAGTTTTTGATGGTTTAAACCAGTTTTTGACACTTGTCACATCAAAAAACCAACCCTGTTTTAGATGCATTTTGTAAAATGATCCTTTCAGAGTCATCTGGAGTAATTCCTGGTCAACAACTTTCTGTGGTAATTCCTGGTCATAATCTAATTTTATGTTTGAAAAACTCCTTACCAAATGAAAAAAGTTGCAGAGGTACTCTGAACTATCTTCTTTAGAACTTACCATTTATTTATATGATTAATATTTATTTAATTTGAAAAAAAAAAATAATAATAATAATAATAATAATAATTGCTTGCTAAATTTCTGTAAAAAAACATTGTCTTTGATTATGACATATTTTAATAAAGACACTTTGTCACAACTTAAAATTTATAGATACTGCTTTTCTCTCTGGTTGAAATATAAACTACTTTAGCTACTAAAAAATAATTTTGAATTTTCTCATGCTATTTGCATCAAATACTATTTCATTTATCTAGAGTAAATCTTGGTCACTGGGGTAATTCCTGATCAATGCATTTCTCATCATTTATTCCTTGTTATTGTCATAGTTAATAGATTTAATAGTATGCAACTTTTTGAGCATTAACTGTAAAGATAACTGTGACTACAATGTTCAATTCACTATATTTTTTAATTAACTGTAGCTTTCAATGATGGATAAGGGAACAGAACACCTAATTCTGCACGTACTTCATTTACTAATTTTTCAAGTGCAGGCGTAGCAGCTACAGTTGTCCGTCAGTTCATTGTACTGTCTTCTTTTGAAGACTTGCTAAGCCAACATTTGAAATCCAATTCTGGGAAAAGAAATTTGTATTTTCGAGAACATTTCCTAATTTCTTTGGAACAAGTTTGAATATACACAGCTATCATTGATGTGTTCCAAACCCAGTAGCAGAAATTTCTATATCTATCTGCTGCAAAACAAAATTTATCAGCAATCCAAAAATGCCTTATAAAGTCAGATATCAGTAAAAAAGTATACCATTTAATAAATTATGTAAAATTTATATCTAAAAATGAAATAAAAATAAAAGTATGAAACAAGGTCAATAATCAGAGACATAATGCAAAATATATTTAAGTATTTTTAAACTCAGCATTTCTTTTTCAGCTGTTAAATTAATCTGCAGAGCTTTAAACAATCTGCAGCGCTCACTTGCTGCTCTGTTTCTGCTACTGGGGTTCGAAAAATGAAAAATACCTTGATAGGCTCAAGAATTATTCCAGCATCATACAGCCTAGTTTATGTGTATTGAAAAAGTATTTATTGTATACTTATTGAATGTGTATTCATATTTTTATGAATTGAGAAAATTTATCCTGAAGCATTTTGGTGCGATTCCTCAAAAAAAAAAAAAAAAAAAAAAGTCTGACCACATATGTGCAGGTCAGAATTCAGTTAAACATACAAGTTTTATTTTAATAACTAATTCAGAGAATTAATAAGAAAACAGAGCACCAGTTCTACAAAACTGGTATGGGTTTTCTGTTATTGCTTCTTATCTTCTCTCTCTCTCTTTGATTTCTGACAAAGTCAGACAAGATGCATGAGACCATTGACTTAAAATATCTAGCACAATGAGGTTGGTTGTAAGGGGCTAATAGAGTATCTTCCTTGAAAGAATTAAAAAGAACATTATTTTTATGTTGTAGAGGATAGCAATAGTGAGGCAAAGAAAATGATAGAATGATATAAATGCGTACACCATCCCATGGCCAATCTTATATAATTAATTTTTAACTAAAGTCTTTGTATATAGTGTATGTTATTACTGTTATATTAAATATATGCTCATCTTCAAAATGGCATTTCACCATCTATCGATTCTTACTATGAAGTTATTCGCCCAGTTCCTTGCACAGGGGATTGGTGTAGATGTTCTCTTGAGAGAAGTCCAGTTTATTATTTTTTTCTGATACGCATGAAATTGGTGATGTTATAAAGAATAAATGCTGGGAAGGACTATTGATTAAAATCTATAATTTATTTTAAATCTTATGTAACGAAGATTTTATATGCATTATTATTTTTTAATTCCCCAATGCATTTTGTTTTTATTAATTCATTTTCTTTATTGCAGTTGTGTGTGTGCCTCTCATTTAGCAATTTTCATAGGCATATTACTATGGCTAATTCAATGATTTGGCCTGAATCTTCAGTTAACTATATAACAACTAATATTGAAAAGACTGAAGTTTACAGAAAATTAATTATGAAACTTCAGGTAAAGTATATCTTATGTACTGAAATGCTTTATTAAATATATTCAGTTGTTTATATTATATCAGAATAATCTTTAACAATAAAAGTTAGTTGCATCATTTATTAAATAATTTTTTGATTTATTATAATTCCTATTATATTTTCATTATTATGAAAGAAATATGATAAAATTTCTTCATTAACGGAGCGGTACATTTTAAATTTTGCTATAGTGGAGACTGGGGACATTTGATCCCCGAGAAGACTTAATCCTAGTTTTAAAAACAACAATAATAAAGAGTTAAGTCTTGTAAACTTGCAACATTAGTGCATCTATTCATAGTCAACAAATCTGACAATATAATTTCTTTTAACCATGTTTATTTTTAATACTCACAAAAATACGTGCAACTAATGACAGAGGATTTTGTAGATTTCTGTATTTTGTGGATTTTAGGATAATTTATTTTATTTGCATATTAGAACCTCATTTGAGTAGCAAATCATTATGAAACAATTTATACATTATAAATACAATGCTGATGCTGAAATGTGTGTCTAATAAAAATATTTAATTAAAATTTTAATTTAGGAACAATTTTTTTCACATTTTATTACAGTTGCAGATTATCTAGATTTTTGAACAGCCTCATCAATAGCTGAGTATGATTATTCATTTTATGTCTTATTATTATTATTATTGTAATATAAAGACATAATTCTGTAACTTTCAAAAAGTCAGCAAATCTTGGTCAGTCACATAATTTTGTGCTATGAGAAAGCTTGAATGTTTATCTCGAAGAGAAAAAATTCTTCTAGAAAATTAAGTCTTTTCTCCTTGTTCTAATTTAATATCTAATTTATTTTTAATGATTGCATAATTCCACTTATTATTTCCTTCTCTGTTATAAGCTGAGTGATTGGTGATTCATCAGCACAAGTTACTTAGTTAATACATACTTTATGTCCTAAATTGAATTTCTGCAATCTACTAATCAACAAATCAATTGTGATAATGTTTGTTTACATTGTAAATGATATGCTGATTTTTGAGATTTGACTGTATAAGAAGAGATTGTATAATTTACTGAATTTAATTTTTTTTTTCTCTTTTGTAGATGATTTAAGTATTTTATTTTTAACTAATTATAATTAAATTATTTACATATGGATATTCATCACAGGGTTAGAAATAAGCAATCATTAGTCGTGTTTTGTAACTAGATTTTTCATTTTGATGCCTAGAATTCCAGTCCTAGGTGCCATATTTGATGCCTGGAATTTTTCATCATCATATCTAATAATTTTCATAATCCTACCAGACAGTCACATGGTAATGCAAACAGATTTTCTTCAAACAAATTTTATTCCCCAATTTTGCTACTGGAATCATAGATCATTAGCTGTTGAAATCAAGCTTACAACAGGGAGTTTTGAATGATGGGCCCTGATTAGTTATTAGAGAACCAAACTTACAGTGTTTAGATTACTGGTTGATATCGTGAGCAATCATTCAATGTATGGTATGGAGCAAATAGCAGTGTTCTTAGCTTGGAAATTTTACCATGTATGATGTATTATACTGCACTGATCCATCGCACTTTAAAATGTAAAAAACAAGGAAAAAAGAGCTAAAAATCCATAGAAAAAGCATGGGATGAAAAACAAAAAACCTCACAATGTCAAGTGTGTAAAAAAAAAAAAAAAAAAGCTAACACCGGATGTAGTAAAAGGACAAAACTGACTAGAAAAAGACATCGAGGAGCGGGAGGGAAGGTTGGGGCATTAAACCTATCGTCGAGGGTTAATATGTCTCGCTTATTGTTGATATAATTATAGTTTTTACATTATTGTTTTATTATATCTTGCATGTATTATTTAAAATTTGGTACAGCTTTTATCATATTTCTGGATGAAAAGTAAATTTGATTTTAATATGTATATATATATATTTATTTTATACATAAAAAAATGTAATAGTGTTAATGTAATTACATATTTACTTCCATTACCCTACTACCATAGGCCATAGGTAATGGGAGTATTGTATTCTGTCTGAAAATTCAATATTGAGTTTTTACCTGATTTACATGTCTTATATAATTGCTTTAAATAATAATTGTTTTAAATAATATCTTGCATGTATTATTTAAAATTTGGTACAGCTTTTATCATATTTCTGGATGAAAAGTAAATTTGATTTTAATATGTATATATATATATTTATTTTATACATAAAAAAATGTAATAGTGTTAATGTAATTACATATTTACTTCCATTACCCTACTACCATAGGCCATAGGTAATGGGAGTATTGTATTCTGTCTGAAAATTCAATATTGAGTTTTTACCTGATTTACATGTCTTGAGGTCATCTGAGTCCGAAAAAGTTGTTTTTGGCAATTGGGCAGTACATGTGTGGAATATTCTGACTATCGTATCTCCAAACCTAATAAAGGTTGAACAGCGAAACTACAGAATTATTGAGTTAGGTCTGGTGTACAGATATATTTTTTTAACTTTTGGTGAAAATTGAAAAAACCAGAAATAAATGAAATTTTCCGAAAATTGGAAAACCGGTATGTCCATATCTCAAAAACAGCTCTATTGATTTTCTTTGAAGTTGTTGTATAAACACCCTATTAGATGTTCTTTCATATGTAATAGTTGGTTAGTTCATGAAAATTGATAGGCGTTGTGTTTAAGTAGGCTAATTCGAGGTCTCACAAGTGCATTCCTTTAAAAACGGCTATACAGATTTTTTTCGAATTCGCCATATTAACTCTCTTTTAAATATCCTTTCATATATAATTGTTGTTTTACGGTCAGTAATTCAGTTTGGCCAGTTTTGGTTAAGGTTAGTAGCTCAAAAACAGCTCTAATGATTTTCTTGAAAATTGCTACATAAACCCTTTCTCAGTTATCCTTTTGCATGTATTATGTAGTTATTACAGGAAAATTAACAGTCCTACTACCTATCATCCTGATTAGGTTGCTCAGTTTTAGATCTCTTAAATGGGTGTTTCAAAAAAAAGGCTGTAACTCGCTATGTAAACTCTGTTTTATGTGTTTTTACATTTGTATCAGTTTTCTCTTAGAGGAGAATTGTTAGGTGTCTAATTTTTTAGATCAATTTTATACCTTCTGACCACCATTATCCATTATCTCCAAAAAGTGCATGTAATACAGGTAATAGTGAGTAATGGAAGTAGTGTGGTTGTTACACAACAGATATTTTACATAAATATTTTTTTTATGTAATCTTGCATATTGCATATATTATTTATAAGTTGATACTTTATTTATTTTTAAATACGTATTTAATTAGGGATTACACCTAGTTTTAAAATTCTTATTTCTAACACTGATTTCATATTGCCTTTTCTTTCCTGTAAATAATACTATTTATGTTTTTTTTTTTTTTTTTTTTTTAAATAGTAGAACCACTGGGGAGTGTTCTTTTCAATATAAAGCTAATTGGTTTGCAGTAAAAATTACCACTCGGGTTGTTCCCGTGTTAATAATGTTTATATGTCACATGCACAATGGGAGATATGGGGAGAGATGATTCAAAGATCAAGTGTCCTTAATATATATAATAAATGGATCTGTCAGTCATGTATCACCATTTATGATATTCCATTCCTTAGAATGAATTTGTAAGAGAGAATAATCAATGTGTTTTCACCAGGCACAGTTAGCATGACACATGCATGTGGCTGTGTATAAATGTGTGAGAATTAAAATAGATAAAAATTTTAGAATAATTTAAATGGTTTTTGAGTTTGAAATAAAGTCTATGTTGTATGAAGAACTTTGTTTATCAATGTGAAGGAGTGAAAAAATGAATGTAAATGAATAAAAAAATAAAAAAAATAACATCTTTTTAATTATATCAGAAGTATTATTTAATTTTTATATTATTTATTTGATTTGATGTCTGTAGGATCTTATTACTGATCCTGATGTTACCTGTGATTCCTTAGAAGACCAGATGAGGATTTTAATAACAGAGTCAGGTAAAGGAATTATTTTATAAGAGATTTAAATGCCCCCCCCATCTAATGCTTTAGTTATTTTAATGCACTGGATAATTTAAATAATGTTAGGATCTTAATGAATTTTAAATTAAAATAAATCAAATTAATAGTCAAGTAAAGATAAATAAAAGTTTTATAAGCATAAGTAAAATAAATAAAAAATGAAAATAAAAGTAAAAAAAAAAAAAAAATAAATAAATAAATAAATAAATAAAAAAAATCTTTTGCTTACAGAGTTTTATTTATCACCATTCAACATTAATATTTCAGCTTTTTTTTTTTTTTTTTTTTTTTCTTTTTAACATCCTTGTTATTGTGTATAGTAGAGAAAGTATTGTTTTTGAGTTTAATTTTTGGAAGTTTGTTTTTGAGTTTTAATTTTCTAAACTGAATGCTTGCTGTAATTATTTCTTTTGAGATCCCCTGAATACAAAACCCAGCTTTTTTAGTGTTTCATCTGTGTGTCTGTTTTCACTATCAGCATGACTCAAAAACAAGTATCAGGATGAATTTCCAATTTGATATACTAAATCTTTATTGTACAGGGATGCTACACTAAACTTTTTGTTGAGAACAAACAAAAGGTTCATGTACAGGGAAATGCAAAAGAATTCAAATACATAATATCTGTGGGAAAATTTCTTTTTGGGTATTTTAACATCTATAGACTAAATATAATGAAATTAACATATATGTGTGTGTTTTACATGCTTAAAAGCATGTCTCTATATGTTAAAAAAATGTTACTGTCGCTAGCGCCTTTTTTTTTTTTTTTTTACCTGCGACTGCATCTCGTTGTGAATGGCAGTGTCCTCTCGTCATGAGAGGTATCAGTGTGTGCCAAATACTACAAGGAAGACATTTCAGTTGGTTGTTAGAAATTTCTATCATCTTAACTAACGAAGTTATTAATTAAAACTTCAGATTAATAAAGGTACTCTATTTGCCAACATGCAAATAGTTTCTCCAAATCGTTGTTCTTTCAGTCTTATGACATCACAATTACCAGGGAATATAAAATGTCATCCATGGGGTTAAAAGAAAAAGAAAAAAAAAGAGAGAATGTTGCTATTGGTAACAAAGAAATTCATCATCTACAAATAAAAAAAAGCATTATCTTAGATATTTTTAATGAAAAAAAGAATTTTGGATTATAATTTGTCATCTGCAGATATCTTTTTTTCCCCACATTTTGAAAATTAATTTTCTTACTGGCAATTTCTTATGCTGTTTATAAAGTTTTTTTTTTTTTTTTTTTTTTTAATATGAATAATGAAATATTATCATACCTGTATGATTGACTGCATTTCTTTTTGTCCTTAAAGTGTATTTATTTAGGCTGTGCCGATTAATCGATTAATCAGTTCGGTTAATCGATCAATGCTTAGTCCCGATCAATTTTTTTAATCGAGTTAATCGGATCGATTAATTCGATTAAAAATTTTCAAAATCCGATTAAAATTTTCAAACTACGAATTAAAGTAAAAATGCTTTTCTGCCTACAAAATATTTTTTCACATATTTTGGTAACTAACATTCTAAGAAACATCCATGAAATAATGAAAATGTCAAAAAAATAAATAAATAAAAATAAAATAAATAAAAATAAAACCTCTCAAATAAAGTTGTTGCACTTTTGTTGATAGAGAAAAGGGGGAGGACAGTTATTAAACAAAATGCCGCTTTATGTGCATTCTGAGCAACACCACCTGCCGTTAACCTTCTACAGAAAGTGTTTGCTAGGGTAATAGTATTCTCAGAAACAAGAAGCTTTCAAAAAAGGTAAATGCTAAAGATAAAAGAAAAGAAAAAAAGGGATTGAGATTTCCACTATCCCTCTGATGGGGAAAATGTCAACAGAGTTTCACAATATCTTCAAGCATTTATTGTCTGTTCAGAATTGCTGATAGTAACTATTGAAGTAGAAACAAAAAATAACATTCTGTGTCCTAGTCCAAAGTGACAAAGAATAACTAAAATATAAGAATTTGAGATTTTTATGATAATGATATGGAATTTTGAGAATTCATTTAAAAATAGTGACAAGTGAGATGGACAAGGCCTGCAAATATAAAACTAAAATATGTGTAAATTCATTTAATGTTTCTTTCAAAATGAATTAAAAAGATAATTTACTTTAAAAATAAATAAATAAATAAAATAAACAAGTGAAAATATTTATATAAAATTAACACTTAAAGTCACCAATTATTACTTTGAAAATTGATTTAAATTTCAGCTGTGAAACAGATATAATTGATTAGACAAAAATTTTTGAAATTTTTTTTTTTTTTTTGCAGTCAAACTTATGAATAATATGTAATACACAATATGAAAGCTTTATTCATCATTGAAATAAAATTATATAAAGAAAAATTAAAACCGATTAAAAATTCGATTAATCGACCGATTAATCGATTAATGAACAACGATTAACTCAGTTAAAACTCTTAATCGATTCCCACCCCTAGTATTTATCTTTATTATTTAAAAACATATTTTAAAATACTCCGGATATATTTTAGCATAAAAAAATATTTTAGAGTCAAATTCAAACTCATTTATAAATGATAGCATCTTCTAATTTTGCATTATGATAATTTTTTAACATTACGGAATTGGACATTTCATATTTCTAATCATTGAAAGAAAAAAATTCATCGCCTAAAACTCTTATAGAGAATCGAGTACATTTTATTCTTCGTTAGGTATTTTAAGAAGTAAGTAGAAGAGAATTAAAAACTGAAGCTGTAGGAGATTTTTCCAAATTAAAATAATAATACATTAAAACTGTGTTTATACGTCTCTCGTTTATACGTCTTTTACATTTAAGTAGTTTTTTCTATTTAGTGAAAGTTTTTTTAATTTAGTGAAATCCTAATTTATTCCTATTCATTTTAATGCAAAAATTCTTCATTTATACACCTTCAGTTTCGATTATGCATCTTTTCCACTACTCTGAAATTCGTAAAATTTCTTGACTGGTCATTTTTCTATTCTAAATAAGGTCTAAAATCTTTTCTAAATATCAATTTTGATGAGTATCTAAACTGTGATATCATGACTTCGGAATTGTTCACAATCCATGAACTAATTGAAAACAAATTGTTTGATATTAAAGTGTCCATGATGTAGAATATGAAGAAGTTATTACACCTTTCATTAAAAACGCAATGGACTGCATTGAAAAGCTTCAAACTTATTTTGCTTGCCAAAATAAAAGTAAAAAAAAAAAAATAATAATAATGAACTCAATTCAATTCACAATGTAGTTCTTAATACTCACAGACAGGACGTCAGGCAATTACACTGCATTTCAAAACTTTAAAGCACACCATAAAAAAACATCGTAAAAATGCTTTAAATTATTGATAAACTGCAAAACTAAATGCAGAAAGATAGTAAATTAAGAAAGATATAAAATGTATGATTTGTACATTTTAGAAACTTTTGAAAAATATTGTATGAACAAAAAACAAATTTGGTACAGTTTCATATCTTTAAGGCACCTATGTAAATCATAGTAAACTGATAATAAAATGAAATAATTACACAATTTGTGCTTTAATAGTGGGTGTGACTTCCATTCTTCAATATTACTTCATATATACGGTCCTTCATGCTTGCAACAAGTTTACGTGTAGTGGTTAAAGGGATTTGTGTCCAGGCTGTGAGAATGACACTTTTGAGGTCATTAACACAAGTATATTGCTTTCCCCCTCCATACACTTTCTTCTTTGCAATGTCGGCCCAAAGATTTTCTATAGGGTTAAGGTCCGGAGACCATGCTGGCCAGTCCAGTGTAAGGATATTTTTGGAATTCAAGAATTGTGTTGTTACATTCGCCTTGTGAATGATTACTTTATCATGTTGAAAAAGTATTGTCCTGCCTGGAAAGTTATCAGTCGTCATAAGGAGGTAATTTTCTAATGTTTGGATATAATTTACTGCCTTTTGGTTTCCTTTAACAAAAGTGATATCTGATTTTCCATACGATAAAAAAGCAGCCCAAATCATAACACTTCCTCCCCATCTGCCGGCTCCATTTCATTTCCTGTTGTTGTTGTAGATGGTGCTAATAACTTTTGTTCCCATTTGGTCCATCTAAATTGAATTTGTTTTCATCTGACCACTAAATTTCATACCATTCCTTACCCAAGTTTGGTGGTCATTTATAGATTTTAAGCGGGCGTCTCAATGATGTTTTTCCAGCTTTGGTTTCTTTGCCATTTTGCCATATTTTATGTTTTTGCTATTGTGAAGCTCTCGATAAACCATAGTTTTGGATCCAGGAATATCTTCACGCCTTGCAATTTCAGAACACGACATTTTATGCTTAGTGGCACATCGAAATATTGTTCGCAGATGACAAGGCTTGTAAATTCGAGGTTGTCCACCAGGATTTTTTTTACCATAATTTTCTCGAAGTTTGAGAAAGTTCTGAATTACACATCTGGATCTTCCAGTTTCCAAAGAAATTCTTTTTTGTGACCATTTCATTCCATTGTAACTCCAGTCTTTTTCCCATAATTATTCTTACAATTAAGTACAAAGAACCCAATTTACAAATATTTTATCAAAAAACAAACACTCCATCAATTACAATTTTGAAGACAAAACTTTTGACCTTTGGTTTTAAAAGGGTGCCTTAAAGTTTTGGAACGATGCCAATTTAAATTTTTTGCCAATTATACATCATCATAATTATACATTTATCACTTTTCTTCTTTGTGCAATAGATTTCTTGGCTGTTTCAAGAAGATGTTTCGATATTTTAATCAAAACATTCACTTTTTTTTTTCACTTCAAAACGTTAATTTTTATTGGGTGCCTTAAAGTTTTGAAATGCAGTGTATTAAAGATTTTTTAATGGAATTAAATAACTACCTGGATAAGCATAAATTGTATAATACCTATTATTATAGATATGCAATATATATACTTAATACGTAAGATGTGTTCATGTAGTATTTAAGATATGTAATACAATATGCAAGATATGAAATATATGATTAGTACTAAAGTCATGTATTAATGGTATGATTTTTCACAATTTTTATAATAGATCTTTTTAATTCAATTAATCTATTTATATATAAATTCTATTATAATGTAATATACTAGTCACTATCTTAAAAAACTTTGTTAATTAGTATTTTCACTAAATTTTGCTTCAGTGCCATTAAATCTGTAGTAATCAAAGTTTTATTTCTTTAATTTCGATTGAACGTCTTTTCATTTATACGTTCTTTTACGTCAGTCCCTTGAAATACGTATAAACAGTGCTTTACTGCAATAATAATAAACTTCTTTTTCTTTTCAGATATCTTTGAATGTGTAAAATTATTACCAAGCTGTACATTAAATATATATATAGAATATTATATACTGTCCTAAATGAACTAAAAAATTCAATATTCAGAAGTATAGGCATTAGACAAAATAGGTACTAGATTTTTTTTTTTTTTTTTTTTAAACAGACAATTATACCAAAAATTCATCACCAAATAATGACAAAAAGTTAAAAGTCACCAAGAGGGTCATATACTGAGGCTGTAATACAAAATAGTTTAGATATTACAAATTTCTTTCTGTTCTGAAATAGAATTACTGATTTTTAGAATAATGTTTCATTTATTTGAATTTGACATTGAATATGGGGATTTCTATAACATTTTTCTGCTTTTGTTTTGAGTTATGCACTATGAATATTCCTATTCAGTGAAAGGCAAAGCAGCGAATAGACAGGCCAATCCCCACAGTGGTTGGCGAGCAGAGCGAGCAAGGGGCAGAGCCCCCTACTTTTATATATGATATGATACAATGTAAAAAGTATCTACTGTTCGCTATGAGTAATAAATTATTTTAAAAATCAATTGTTCTACCTAAATTAAATAATTGTGTGTATGGAAAAAAAAAAAAAAAATATATATATATATATATATATCTGGTATATTCATTATTTTGTTTTGCTTACACTTTCTATATGTGAACACTTTCATTTATTCACTAAGGGATGCATGTGATTTGTTTTTAAGGTTACAAACAAAAATTGCGCAACTTGGTTTATCAGTACATAGTGAAAAATCCCAATTTGAAATACAGCAATCCTCAGAAAAAAGAACCTCTTGATTATATACAAAAAGCACAGGTAAATTTTAAAATTACTTATACATACTGGTCTCAAATTATAAATGTATTTTATTGAATCATACTAAAATATTTAAATTATGTATTAAATTATCATGAACTTTAAAAATGTTTGTAGAGGGGTTTTTTATTTTTAAAATTTAAACATTTTTTTAAAGATTGCTAATTCTTAAAATTCACTCACAGTTAAAATAAATAAATAGACTAAATAAGCTTACCTTTAGGTTCTTTTGTGTATTATTAATTTTCTAAGATTTTTTTTTTTTTTTTAAATCATTTTTCATATAATTCTTTTGATCCATGAGGTATAAAAGTGAGAACACCTATTTTATATATTTTAGAAATTAGACTTTATATTAACTGATTCAAACCAAAACAAAAATATAAAAGCAGGAATAGAACTGTATATATTTCTCTTTTTTCATATATTAAAGCCCAAATTTGTTCTTGTATTAAGCAATTTCACTAACATAAATTTTTTATAAAACAATCAATGTTGAAAAATTTGGACGAAAAAGTCCAAAGAAACCATTTTGTATGTTTTTAAAATATAGAAATAAATTTGAATCGGTTATTTTTCCCAATTAAAGATTTTATTTTTTGTTTTTAAATTTAAAAATAATTTTACTCTTGCTTATGCATATTGCACCAACTATTAATAGTAATTATATTTTATTATATCTATCTATATTAGGGGTGCACAACCTTTTAGGCAGGAGGGCCACTCTTGCTGTTCATTGGGATATGAAGGGCCACAGACGAGATAATATAAAAAAATTAAACTACACAGATATATTTGTCATGCCCTATATATGCAGCACACACACACATATACACATGCATATATAAAGAGGTGCACTATCATTATCATGTGCCTGTGTGCAGAACTTCAGTTTGTATCATACGTAAAGGCTGATATAGGATACCAAAATAAGCAGTTTTGATGTAGGTATGTGGGTATGAAAATATCACTTTGAGGTATTAGACGGCACTGGTGAGATATGTGTGTGAAAATGCTTCTATGGTCATAATTGTCATTTTCCACATGAATTTCCAACAAAATGCATTGTGTCACCTTTCTGTTCTGAGGTAACATAAACAACATGGTCTTCAAAAGTTT
Source organism: Salticus scenicus (assembly GCA_963930645.1). Classification (NCBI taxonomy): domain Eukaryota; kingdom Metazoa; phylum Arthropoda; class Arachnida; order Araneae; family Salticidae; genus Salticus; species Salticus scenicus. The sequence goes on from CAWVNO010002384.1 coordinate 1,575,088, forward strand.
CAGCGAGTTTGACGAGGATTTGGTTGCTAAATTATAGCAACCATGCCAAGGAAAGGGTGTGTGTATTGGGGGGGGGGGGGTATTGGAGCACAGATATTTCGGAATTAAATAAAGTTTTATTTTTGATCTTTTAAACAAATTAGGAAATTCGTCTCAGCCTTCTACGTGCCCTCTGATGATGTTAGTGCCCTCTGTTTGTGGTTACGCCCCTATTAGAAACCAGCTAAACTATCATGATAGTAATCAGACAGCAACTGCATCTAGTACTGAAAATCTGAGATACGTTTTATATTTTTGCAAATGTAACCCCATTACACGTGTCACAACTGAAAATCTTGGTGGTCGTATTGAAGCGCAAAACTGTCTATTCTCATCCAGTAAAAGTATTTGAATGTTTTGTCATCTATGCCTGTGTTGAAATCGCCCCCTGTACATTCTTTTAGGCGCTGCTCCATTTCTGTTTGATACCTCATAAATCATAAACTGTGTTTTTATCAGTTCTATAAAATAATAAGCATCATTCGGTCTTTTTATCTTTTTTATTTCGCCAGACGGACATAAATTAGACTTTTGAAGCTTTTTTTTTTAATGTTAATTAATTGCTAGTATAAATTTATGCTTCTTCATCATTAATTTTACCACACATATTTATTGTTTTTTCTTTTTAGATTAAAAAAAAAAAAAAAAATGAGGGTGGGGGTGGGAAGGAGCATTTACTTACTGATTGTTACATTTTTCAGTTTTTAATCTTCTCATATAGATAAAGATATAACCACTTACCAATAGATTATTCCACGATTTTCACAATAAAAAAATAAGGAACATACTGTGGAACATTATTGAGAAACTGAATAGAAAACTTAGCTTCTCAAACAGATATATGCATAAAAATCAACATTTTCATCCCTTCCCCCCTCCAAAAAAATAAATAAATAAAATAAAAGAAGTTTTTATAAATGGAAGTTTTTTGAATGCAATAAATAAATACTTTTTCTTTGTCTTTTTTGTATATATTTTTTCCTCCGGCTGATGATTAATGCGATCTAAAATATCAGTCCTTTGGCGGGCCACAAATTGATGGCTACTGGGCCGCAGGTTGTGTACCTCTAATCTATATATTACATTATGTATATTGTATAATCCTGTATATATGCCAGTTTTTTTTCTTTACATAGATTTCATTGAAATATCAAGTAAGAAATGTATTTTAAATAGATTTAGTTTGATTAAAACAAATATAATGACAAGCTGTTGAAAAATTGTCCTTTTAGTAGCCACCATATCTAAGTTTGCCTTCTTACATAACTTACTAAAAATTTCTTTATCAAAATTTTAAAATCTAAATAAAATTCTGTGTTTAAAGTAACGTTTTTTTCTTTCAAATTTAAAACAGGAATTCTACAAAAAATTTTTTTGCAGTATTCAAATAGGAATAATGAAGAACCATTAAAATAAATTCATCATTACTAAGTAAATTCTTAAAACTGTAAAATACTGACCGTCTGATTTTTAATATGAGAAAAAATGGCTTTGAATTATTATTATTTTTATTATTACTTTTTAGATTTTCATCTCATTTGCAATTTTATGACTAATTTATTGACATTAAAATTTAAATGCCTAAAATCATTTCAATAATATTCTCTCTCTCATTCTCTTTTTTTTATCCCTTTTGAAAAAATTCCACAGAAAAAAAAGAGCTCTTATTTTGCATATACTTTTATAATTGTGGAAAGCTAAGTTTACAGGATTACAGAATTTTGGCTTTGTATTATTACTGTCTTACTCATGTATCAACATAAAATTTTAAATAAAAAAGTAACTGATTGTAGAATTTGGTTCTGATGGGGCAGTTTTGTATAGTTATATCTATAAAGTTATTTTTATAATATTAAATATAAGTTATATCATTCACAAACATAATACTCTCAATGCTTGAAGTTCTGTGATTATAGAAGTTGTCCATATATGTATATATATATATATATAAAATGATTTTGTTGAAATTTAGGTGGGATGGGCAGTATAAAAAAAAATATATATATATATATAACAAGACAGTGTAAGTCATTGTTTCGTAACTGGCAGATTTTACTTTCTTCTATATATGTAAGAAAAAGTAATTGGATTTAAAAATAAATAAAACAATAAATATTTTTGGGGATTAATTTATATATGCCTTATATTTTAAAAACCTCTTTAAAAAGTAGGTATTGTTAAATGTTGAATATCAGTTCTTTGTCCTGAACAATGAATCAACTTTGAAGCTGCCTTTCGCTTATAACGTAAAAAAGAGAAAAGAGCTTTAGAGATGAATATTTTTGTTACTTTTGTTAATTGAATTTTTAATAATATAATATCAATACATAGGGAAATAATAATAATGAAGTTCATCTTTCTGTCTTCAAAGAATATAAGAATAATTTTAG